>CM060107.1:46087806-47287806 GCA_030522415.1 Channallabes apus | reverse complement strand
AAGTCTATTTCATGCAAAAGATAGATCATTAATGTATGTTCAAGTACTGTTTATTCTACTGTACTGGACTGGACTTAAACGAATAGCACTGCATACTGTACTGTACAGTGTATACTGTATACACCTTGTGTATGAATCTGGGCAGCAGTCAGTAAGTCTGGGTGAAAGAGCAATTTTCTGCCGAAATTATCATTTTCATACCCAATTCCTACCCATTATTAGGGCACTCCCTCATCAAGGTTACAACAACCAACCAGGGAGGACAAAGGCTATCACGTGTTTCCTATATTTTGAACTATTTGCTCATTTATCGTCTGAAATTTTACTAAACTAAGTGAGTTTATCTATCATTTTTAGTTTGTAGTCAAGGTGATGTGCAGCAGCAATGTTCTTCACTGGGTGTGAGAAACAGTGGCAGCCATTCCCCTCACCAGCAGCATGATGGATCTTGACGCACTCTAGTTTGAACGCTGCCGTACTACTGGCGACGACACCTGCTTGTTTTTCACATATCCGCACCAGACAAGGTGCAAGGTCGAAAGAAGGTGTACTGTAACATTCTGCACACAGATGCGATTTCAGATTTGGATGATCTGCACTCTTACGCTCCTCACCGTCCTTTCTTCACCTCTGAGCCATCACTTTCTCCTATTTGCTCCATCTGCACCAGTGGTAACAACTAAAAACCATTTTTTCCTTCTTCTAGATCCCAGCATTAAGGCAGATGTGGATGCCTGGAAGGTCAAATTGGCCAATTACTCAGCTCAGTTTGTGGGAAACACTCTGGTCTATCTTAACGGGACATTTGAAGAGTGTCGATTTCGGGAATGCAACCTGGGAAACTTGATCTGCGATGCCATGGTCAGCCATCAGACATTATTCACACCGTTAGCTGTTCTTGTTTTAGAAATTTGAACTGCCCATGGATTAATGATTGCGTCGATTAGTACAGTATAACAATTATTTTATATCTAATGTATTAACAATTGTGTTGTTCTGTCCCGTTTTTTTCAGGTCCATCACTACATCAAATATCCGGATGAACTCCAGTGGAACCATGTTAGTTCCTGTATTTTAAACGGAGGGGGCATACGATCCTCCATTGATGAGAGAAGCAGAAATGGTATGTGTGGGTTTGGTATTAGAGGTGTTCCGATACCATTTTTTCCCTCCCGATTCTTGGGCTGAGGGTATCGGCCGATACCGAGTACTGATCCGATACCTGGGTGTGTATCTGTACAGTGTGTGTGTGTGTGTGTGTGTGTGTGTGTGTGTGTGTGTGTGTGTGTGTGTGTGTATATATATATATATATATATATATATATATATATATATATATATATATATATAATTTCTTTTTTTTTCTTTTTTTTTTTAAGTAAAATACTACTAGCCCTGTGTAACGGGTTCGACCCTAAGTGCACGAGCGACAGCATGAAACACGGACACGAGGCGAGTTTTTACAGGAAAAAGGGTCATTTATTTAGAAAAATGGGGAAGGAAAGGGTTAAAGGCTTTCTGTGGCCTTCTGTGGTCTTTTCCACTTCGGCGGCAGGGATGCGAAGGCGGGCTCTACGCGGAAGTGAAGGTGCCGCGGGAGCTCGCGCAGCTCATTCACGCGCTCCTCTCGCGGAGATCAATGGTGCCCCCCTTTTTAAAGTCTCTGTGGCGCATCACATCGCCCCGCTCTTGTGCCACTGTCTGTCATAAAATCCAAAGTTCAGCTTCCCAACAGTCAGACCCCGAGCTACACTCCCTGCTGTGTTTTATAGCGCCGGGATCATTAGCGGCGATAGCTCATGGGCCGTAGCCTGATTCTGCCGCCCTGCTCCTTCACATACCTAAAGGGGGGGAGGCCGCCTAACTAGTGAGCGAGGAGCGATATCAATTTGGGCGCACGCCCATCACAGGCGCACGCCGTGACACTCTGTAAGTAAGCTAAGCTAGCAAAGCTAGCGGGCATAAATAGGTTATGTTTAGGAAAATGGTATCGGATCGGTACGTGGACTCAAATACTCGCCGATTCCGATGCCATATTTTTTTTTGTGGTATCGGCAGCATTTCCGATACCAGGATCGGAATCGGAACAACCCTTTTTGGTATACCGTCTCACAGATTGTAAAACAGTCATTTGTTTAACGCAGAGAGGTTTTGAACTTTTAGCAGCGTTAGACCATAAAAACGGGGAAGAATGTACAGAATAATTTTCTATTCATTCCCATTAATATTATGCCAATACAATGTAGACGTGTTTCTAAGTTATTTCTAAACCTTGCCAAGAGCACATTGTGTAGAAAGCCAGAATAAGTCAGATAGATAGATAGATATTAGGGCTGCAACAACTAATCGATAAAATCAATAATTATCGATAATGAAATTCGTTGTCAACGAATGCCGTTATCGATTAGTTGGGCTGCGCACGTTACTGAGGAGCGCGACCACAAGATGCACAAATACACACACAGATACACAGTCGCTCGCGCAATGGAGGTTACAGAAGCGTTTGCAGGAAAAAGCGCGCGCCCCAAGTCCTCCAAGGTATGGGAGCAATTTACATTAAACACCTCTTATCGGGCGTTAAAATCGAGCGTTTTCTGCCGTTCGTAGGTCTGGTGAGCGCGGATGAAGTGCCGAGGGTTTTCTACACATAGGAGTCAGTGAGGGAGTTCACACGGGGTTTGGTGACGTGCGTTTGTCCGGCTGCGCGGTTATACAGGGTTAAAAAAAACGTTGCATGCAGCTTTTTCTTGGCGCTCAAATCCCAACGAACGCAAGGAAAACACTTCTAGTGCGTTTTCTTCACGTTCATTTTACAGTTCGTAGGACTGGATATATCCCATGATCCTACACGCTGTACAGAGGGAAATGCGGGAAAAGGGCAAAATAAACAGAGTGAACCCAGTAGCTGTGATTTTTTTCTCTCCCTACGTCGCCGTATTACGAGAATGTCTAGTATAGCAAAATGGTCTATGTATTTATTTATTTTATTGTTTTTTTAAATTGAGACAACAACAAAAAAAAAGGATAAAATACACGAGAGGATCGAAATAATGTATAAACCGTGAAAAGGATGTAGTAGACACTTCAATTAAATATCATAATCTAGAAGTCTATTCTTATTATTATTAAGTTGAATTAATTTAAGAGAATTTAAAATTGAAGTCATTCTTAACAACTGAATGTCAGTGTATTTTTTTTAAACTAATATCTATATCTATATCTATATATATATATAAACACTATAAACTTGCCATCTGCAATTATTGTTAAAAACAAAACAAATGTTGGTATGGTTTTATATATAATTATAAGCAAAACATCAAATTAAAGAAGCGCTTAGCTGCATCCGATTAATCGAAACAATAATCGGCCAACTAATCGATTATCAAAATAATTGTTAGTTGCAGCCCTAATAGATACTGTAGCTAGATGAGTGCAATGAAAGAGTGCAATATAAAAATAGGTAATCAGCACTTTTTTGGTATCAAAACAGCTCAGATATCATCTCTTCACATGGGAACAGTGTGATCTAGCAAGCCTACACTCTTTAAATAGAACAAGATAAGACTAATATATTGCACATCACATATGTCTGGTGGATAGTTATTGTGTATTAAGTACAGACGCTTGTGACGCAAATAGTTCCTAGCATTCAATGACAGTTTTCCTTAGTTCCTAAGTATTCAGTTTAGTTTGTGAGTCTGTTTGCACATATGAAGGGCAGAACATGAAACAGATGGTGTCCAAGGTGGCTTGGATCTTTTAATATGTTGTTTACTCTGGCGTGACATCAAGCGCTGTACAGCTCTTCCATGGAGGGCAATAAACAGCTGATGACTTTTTTAGGAGTTGTCGATGCCCCCCGGAATGGCTTTCCTTTCTGCCACAGAGCAGCTGGCGTACCATACAGTACGTATGTATGATGCAGCACGTCAGCACTCTTTTGATGGAGCAGCAGTAGTAAAACAACAGCAGCTTCTTTTGTAAGTTGTTTTTCCTGAAAATCGCTTAGGCAGTCGCTGTTGTGCTAACTTTACCAATCCTTTGTGTTCCTGGTCAAGGAAGTAGCTGCCTTAACCAATTCCTTAGGTTTTGTAGTGCTTATGATGAGGTTGTTTTTGAACAGTAGACAGTCAGTCCTTGAACTTTTTCTGATATGAGACCAACCACAGTCGTGTCATCCGCAAACTTGATGATGTTGTTGGTGGGATGGGATGAAGCACAGTCATGGGTGTAAAAGGCGTCTAGAATGGGGCTCAACACGAAGCCCTGTGGGATACCAGTGCTGAGTGTAAGTGTGGAGAAGAGGTGACCTAGTCTAACAGACTATTTTGAAAGGTCTTTATCCACTGGAAGATGGGTTTGGAAAGTCCAAGGTTGGCAAATTTGGTGACTAATCTTCCCAGGATAACAGTATTGAAGGTGGAGCTGAAGACTATGAAGAGCATCCTCACATTGTTCTCTTCTGTAGATCTGTTTGCTCTGTAGGAAAATCGGTGGGGTTAGAAGAGGGTTTGAGGCTGGCTTGGATGTGCTGCATGGACCAGTCTCTCTAAGCACATCATTATGACTGGAGAGAACGTGACTGGTTGGTAGTCACTGAGGCTACATATGTCTGTTTTTAGCAGGGGAATGACAGTGGCAGGCTTCATGCAGGGTGGTATGCAGGATGTGGACAGGGAAAGGTTGAAGATTTTTGTAAAGACCACAGAGAGCAGGTCTGCACATTCTTTCAGGAAAGGTCCTGCCACACATCAGGGAGCTACAGTATGGTCATAGCAAATTATGGCAAGATGGAGTTATGTTATACTTATTTATATTTGCTTCTGGATAATGTTGGAACTAAGGTAAACATTTTTCAAGTAGTTTATCAAAACTTCATAGGAAATACACACATTTTAGCTAGCATGTGACCATGGAACAGTATGGTAGTGCGTCATAAGAAAAGAACACCACAGAAGTGTATTGCTTAAACTCAAACTTCCCTTCTGATGTAAATCTCTCGCCCCTGTGATGTCTAGCCATGCATGCAGAGAAACAGTCATGGTCAAGTCTCATGATCAGAATCAGCTAGGTCAAATTCAATTTACACAACAACGCCCGGTTTGTTTTTTAGATGTACATAGGTGCAGATGAAGGTTAGTCTGACAGATTTACGTCATCGCTTAGTGCATCGATGCACACTGCACCGTACTGTATGTGTTACACAGCAAAAAGCAAACACTTACAGGTATGAGTTCCACTGAATCTGTATCCATCAAAGCCATAACTATAATAAATGTAATTGCAAAGTGAAAAGTTTCGGATCTTGACACAATATCCAGGTACACTTGGTAATGAACTCGACCAGCACTTGTGTCCTAATACACAAATTTCTGCTCATGTCACAGAAGTTGCCCACAGACATCTACTTTCACCACAAGAGGATTTTTCATTATGAAGATATTACACTTTGGCAACAACAGTGTGGTTGACGCCAGCTCCTGAGTAATATGAACAATTTGAACAAGTTCCATTTTCATTGGCAAATGATTTTTCTATGAAATAACTGTGTTCAGTGAATTTTTAGAGAATGTTGAAGCGACAAAAACTATGTTTAAACACTGTTACTGCCATTGTGGCTAGCAGCAATTGAACATAGGACCGCGACAGGACATTATGCAATTTGGATGTTGTGCAAACTGAACAAAACTAAGTTCTACAGTACAGTACATGCTGTAGTGTAACTTTTTGTTTCACTTACAAATCAGTATGTCCCTTTTTTTCTCTCTTGCTACCATTAGCATTGGTTTTGCTGCAATTGGGAGCCATGATTCATTAATGATTTCCAAAGAAAATTAATAAGAGAGATAAGGCTATAACACTCAAGAGATGCATGAGCGCTTTGTGTATAAGAGACACACGCTGTACAGTACGTCTGGTTCTGTTCACTTCATCACGTTCTCCATTAAAATGCGGTGCCTTACAACAGTATTCATACTCTACCCCTTGAACTTTTCCACATTTTGTCATGTTACAACCACAAACTTAAATATATTTTATTGGGATTGTATATGTGATAAACCAACAACAAAGTGGCACATACAGTACTTGTGAAGTGGAAGGAAAATGATATATGGTTTTTAAAATTGCTTTACAAATAAAAATGTGAAAAGTATGGCGTGCATTTGTATTCAGCACCTGTTACTCTGATACCCCTAACTAAAGTCCAGTCGAACCAATTGCCTTAAGAAGTCACTTAATTAGTAAATAGAGTCCACCTGTGTGTAATTTAATCTCAGTAATAATACAGCTGTTCTGTGAAGCACTCAGAGGTTTTTTAGTGAACAAACAGCGTCATGAAGCCCAAGGATCACACCAGACAGGTAAAGATAAAGTTAAAAATAAATAAATAAATAAATATACCGGCAACGGCGGAGCACACTCACACACCCATTCACACACTATGGGCAATTTTGGGAACGTCAATTAACCTAACCTACATTTCTTTGGACTGTGGGAGGAAACCGGAGTACCCGGAGGAAACCCACCAAGCACAGGGAGAACATGCAAACACCAAGCTCACAGATTTTTGCATGAAAAAAATTTTACCCTGGCCAGGGAATCGAACCCGGACCCTGGAGGTGGGATATATATATATACAGTATATATATATCCCAAGCTTTGAACATCTCATGGAGCACTGTTCAATCCATTATCCGAAAATGGAAAGAGTATGGCACAACTGCAAACCTACCAAGATATGGCCGTCCACCTACTGTAAACCGACGGGCCTGGCAAGGAGAGCATTAATCAGAGCAGCAGGCAAGAGGCCCAGTGTAAATCTGGAAGAGCTGCAGAGATCTCCAGCTCAGGTGGGAGCTTACTATTAGTCGTGCACTTCACAAGTCTGGCCTTTATGGAAGAGTGGCAAGAAAAAAAGCCACTGTTGAAAGAAAACCATAAGAAATCCTGTTTGCAACAAGCCATGTGGGGGACACAGCAAACATGTGGAAGAAGTTGCTCTGGTCAGATGAGACCAAAATTTCACTTTTTGCCCTAAATGCAAAACTCTATGTGTTGCGGAAAACTTCTGATGTAAAACTCTCACCCATGTGATGTCTAGCCATGCGTGCAGAGAAACAGTCATGGTAAAGTCTCATGATCAGGATCAGGTCAAATTACAATTTAAACAACGCCTGGTTTGTTTTTTAGATGTAGGTGCAGATGAAGGTTAGTCTGACACATTTACGTCATCACTTAACCGCTTCTAAATGCAAAACGCTATGTGTGGCGGAAAACTAACACTGTGCATGGTGGTGGCAGCATCATGTTGTGGGTACAGTATGCATTTCTTTAGCAGGGACAGGGAAGCTGATCAGAGTTGGTGGGAAGATGGATGGTGCCAAATACAGGCCGATCTTAGAAGAAAAACTGTTAGAGTCTGCAAAAGACTTGAGACTTGGGCAAAGGTTCACCTTCAAGGAGGACAATGAAAGTAATGGGTTCCAATCAAAGCATATTCATGTTAGAATGGCCCAGCCAAAGGCTAACCAGCCAAATGCTTGTCACATATTCATGTAGTTATACTCAAATAGCAAATTTATCTAAAATGCTAAAAGTTTGGAGAGTTTGTTTGTACAGTATGCTTGTAAATGGATTCACATTCCTCCAGGACATGGATATGACACCTGGGTACATCCAGAAGTCGTTCAATGTCATCTTTGAACTTTCATTTCTCTTGGGGAATGCATTTTTATATTCCCATAAAAAACAAGGAGTGGCTGGACATTCACCTCATGGTTGTATTTGTATCTCAGGTAGCATCACTATGGAGGACGTGTTGTCTGTATTGCCGTTTGGAGGAACATTTGATCTGGTTCAACTGAACGGCTCGACGCTGCTCCAGGCCTTCGAGCACAGTGTCCACAGACATGGAGGAAACACTGGGGAGTTCCTACAGGTCTCAGGTTAGTTTTTAATTAGTTTTTCTGACTCGGCTGTATTACTGCTTGTTACTGGGGTGGAAGCGACAAAGAGTTTGTGTTGTAACTTGTCAAATGTTTGAGATTTGTACCTAAAACAATAAAGCCTGTCCTGTGTCCATTCCAGGACTCACAATCTGCTCACACTAAACATCATCCAAAGCAATCGATACTATTGCTCTATTTACTGTAAGGATTATATTTACAGTATCCTACTGTACTGTATGTGACCCCAGGTCTTTGGAGTCGGGTTCCTTTCCAGCTTTCTTCCTGATCTCATTTCAGGAAAAAAAATCATTATTATTATTATTATTAAAGGATGCGGAAATCTTGTTTACAGAATACAAATAACAAAGTACAGTACATGCAGTGACAATATAACCGCCATGGCATTTGGTTAATGCCCTTATCAAGAGCTAATTATTTATTAGGAGGTGAGGGTTAAGGGCCTTGCTCAAGGACACTTCAGTGGTATCTTGTTGTCCTGGGGTTTGATCCTGTAACCCATGTGATCTGTAGTCCAACATGGTAAGTGCTGAGCTTCTTGTCGAACACACTAAGTCACACAAGGTTTTTGCAAAAGCTTTTCGATTTCTCCTATCTTTTTCTTTTCAACTTTTACAATGCTAATTAAACTTTAATTTAATTCTAGTTAGCGGTACTTGCGAAGCGAAGCTCACAGGCTAATTTTTTCTTCTTCTTCTTCCGTATAAGAGTCTGGCGCGTAACTAGTCCCGCACCGTTTGTCGTAGACCCATGAATGAGTGCAGCTAATCCGGAAATGAGATGCTATGGCTTTTCTAAGTCCCATAGACTTAACATTGAGACCAACATCAGCTATGACATCATTGTTATGTCTATGAATACGAGGCAAGCATCACTCACATTTTCTTCAGGAAATGTGCCTCTCTAGTTTTGTAATATACCACCCATTAATAAAAGTTTGGACACAATTTGGACATTTGGACAGGCGTCTCCTTTGAACTGTTGATATTGAGGTGTATCTGCTACTTAGTCTCTGTAACGTCTCAAATCTTTGGCTGGTTGTTAATTGGTGATTTCTGACGCTGGTAACTCTAAATGAACGTCTCCTTTACAGTAGAGGTACGTAAGTTTTGGTCTTGCTTTCCTGGGATGGTCTTCATGAGAGCCAGCAAATGCACTTGACAATACAATACGGTTCTTATCAGACATGTTGCAGAACAGCTGAGCTTCATGTCGTAAAATAACAACTGCCTAGTTTTTGTTATTGTTACTTAATTACATAATATGCCATATGTGTTATTTCATACAGTATTGTTTTATCATGTAGAAAATAAATCCAAACTTGTGTCCAAACTTTTGACCAGAGCTGTAATATACAGTACAGTAGAGCTTTGCTTTCCATAAGAATAAAATAAAAGAAGCTCAAGAGTGAATAAGAAGAATAACATGCTGCTATCTATTGCAACCAGGAAAAAATAACTTTTTCTAAGGGAAAACAGATTACAATACCGAGTCTGTTTCTTATAACTTACAAGCCACTAAATTCACAATGGCGTCTTCCCATAATTATTATTAGTAGTAGTCCTAGTCCATAGTCCCCAGTGACACCGGATGTTTTCTAATTGTTGCCTAGAAGTAATCATTTCTTTCAATATTCTGCTCTAGATATATGATGACTGGACATTGTTCTGTTCAACCCCAAACTTATCAATGTTTTAGACCTTGACTTTTTGAAGCAGACACTGAGCTGTGGGAATCGACTGATAGTAGTCAGTGACGCAAGCAAGCTGGTGTCCCTAGTCTTCACAGTGTGTGTGTGTGTGTGTGTGTGTGTGTGTGTGTGTGTGTTTAGGCTTTCAGCTGGAGTATGACCTCACCAAGCCCTCTGGGCATCGTGTGATCAAGGCGAGTGTGTTGTGTACCCAGTGTCGAGTGCCACACTACGAGCCCCTGGACCCTAAAAAAGTCTACAAGGTAGTGATGCCGTCCTACCTAGTAGACGGAGGAGACGGTTTCTCAATGATCAAGCAGCAGATCCTGAAACATGACAGTGGTGAGTGACTCTGCATGCTAACCACTGTTTACAACACCGGGCCGATATGCATGCAACTTTGTATTAGCTTGTTAGTACAGCCTGTGAGAAACGGCAATAGTCCAAAACCTCAACAAAAAAAAAACATTGAAGTGAAAATGAGCAAAAACTTTACTATAGATAACATATGATACACACACATATATATACATATATACATATATATATATATATATATATATATATATATATATATATATATAGGTCACTCGTGCCAATGACAAACGTCGGTTTCAATGGTGCCAGAAGCGGACAATGTGAAACAATATTGCAAATGTAAAATATCATTAATAAAAGAACAAGACATTAG
Organism: Channallabes apus; assembly: GCA_030522415.1. Classification (NCBI taxonomy): domain Eukaryota; kingdom Metazoa; phylum Chordata; class Actinopteri; order Siluriformes; family Clariidae; genus Channallabes; species Channallabes apus. The sequence goes on along the minus strand of CM060107.1, from coordinate 47,277,455 downwards.
ACCTAAAACAAAACTATAAGCATGAGAATGAGTCAGTTTCTGTTCTGTTCATCCTAGCTTAAAATATTTTCCACCGCATTAGGAAAGTGCACAGTTGGTTGCTTCTTCCTCCCACTCAGCGGGGGTACAGTAGGTGTCTCATGGCTGGATGGGTGTAATGATTTTTTTTTTTCTTTTTTTTTTTAGTCGCGCTGTATGAGGAAGGAGTAGTGACAGATTGGTTTCTTCCGATTATTGTGGTGTTTAGTTTGATGTTACATAATTTCCAGGCAAGACATGACCAGGATGTACAAAGTACAACTTTAACGGAAAGATGACAAATTTTGCTAAAATATTGAGCAATACAAATTCAAGTGACAACAGAATGTTTGTTGCTGTTAATGGAATTTATCCCATCTTGTAACTGAACACAAGTGATTTGCATTACCGAGAGCAGGGGAGAGGAAAACCATGCCTATTGTTATATGCCGGCTTTGTTCTGAAGATATAGGTGAGGTATAGGGGATGTATTGGGGGCATTTTAACCCATAAAACCTGTTTTTCTGCGGCATTCCCATCAGCAAGAGAGCAGGGAGACGGGACACTTTAAAGTACGCTACAGAATGGACCCTGATTTTGTCGACCTGAGGTTTATACAATAGATTGCAATGCTGAAAATGTCAATTTTCAAATACCAATACCGGAAAAATTGTAATTGTATAAAATTTTTAATGTTTTATTGTGACGAGTTTTTATTCGCTTTATGTAATTCAACTTTATGGAATTTTGGAAGAGGAATAAAACAGGCATCGGTCTCTTGTCCTCTATTAACCTGGGTAAAATCAAATGAAACAATCCAAAAAGAGGTAGTCAGTTCAAATTACCAGTGAGAGCTACAGTATTAGAGACATAGTAAAGAAGTTGCTTCCACATGGCATTGTGAGGAGGATACTAAGAGATGGAATGTTTTGCTGTTACAGCATCTTAACTTTGGCAAGTAACATTGAATCCATGGTTGGGTCTTCCAACAGGACAATGACCCAAGGCACCATCTCAAAATTAACAAAGAAATGGTTGCAATGATACAAAATCAAGGCTTTATTATGACCCCAATTATTAAAAGGCTGTGGTCCCAGTCAAAAAGGGCAGTTTATGTGAGAAACGCCAAGAATCTCAATAGATTGCAAATGTTCTACATGAAGTGGTCCAAGATGTGGTCAAACCGACATTATTAGGAAGCGAGGTTTGCTTTTATTTTACAATTTTTGCAAAGAGCCTCCAGTGTCAGTCTTTACAATAGTTACGTTTGCCAGGAATTTAGTTTTTTTTTTTTCTGTAACATGACAAGTTGCGGTGTAGTGGTTAGCACTGTCGCCTTGCACCTCCAGGGTCCGGGTTCGATTCCCCGGCCAGGCTCGATTCCCGTCTCTGTGTGCATGGAGTTTGCATGTTCTCCCCGTGCTTGGTGGGTTTCCTCCGGGTTCTCCGGTTTCCTCCCACAGTCCAAAGACATGCAGATTAGGCTAATTGGCGTTCCCAAATTGACCATAGTGTGTGAATGAGTGTGTGTGTGTATGTATGTGTGTGTGTGTGTGTGTGTGTGTGCTCTGCGATGGATTGGCACGCTGTCCAGGGTGTACCCTGCCTCGTGCCCGGAGTCTCCTGGGATAGGCTCCAGGTCCCCGCGACCCTAAATACAGGATAAAGCGGTATAGAAAATGAATGAATGGCAAGTTGCATTTTTTATACATTAAGTATGTCGATAGAGTAAAACTTAACTCTCCACAAAGTAAATCTAAGGCTTTAGATTTTAGGCTAGAAGAGCGGTTTTAAAGAATGTTTTGTGTCAAAGATGAAGGATTTGCATAAAATGCATTTAAAACTGTAAGACTGGAATATAACGTGAATGTAATTTCAGTCCGCGCTCGGCCTATGATTAGTGGCGGACCGCAACATGTTAAAAGTGTTTAGCTTTATGATTCAAGTATCTGACTCTATGACCAGGGGATAGAAGTATATAAATAAGGATGACTCCAAGTTTCCAGGTGCCCATAAAATTGCAATGGTTATTAATCTTGATGCACTGAATAGCCAACGGGTTATTCACTTTTATTATTATTATTATTATTATTATTATTAGCCTTATTCGAGAAAATATCTTGGGCAATTCTGCTGCTTTCCCATTTACTATGTTCCAGAAAGAACACATTTATTTATATAGCAGATAAACCAGATCCTCTCTTACATCCTCAGCCTACATCTGCTAAAACACTCCATCTGCTTTGTTAGTGTTTCCCTCAGCCATTGTGTACAAAGCTAATGCTCTTTCTCAGAGGCTGCTACACTGTGGCTATTCAGTGCTACAGAATGTCCTCAGAAATCGTAAAGCACCTACAGATTTCCCCTACTGATAAAAGAATAAGAAAAGGTTCGTCTTACCTCAGAGGGTCGGACTCAAGTGTTGGCCAAAAAAAAAGAAAAAAAAGAAAAAGTAACTTCCTGCTCATGTAAGTCTTAATACTAAACTGTTTTGCAGTTATTTATTATTTTCCTATATTATTCAAGACCCACCGTGTTTTATTGTATACTTACTATAAATTAAAGTTAGATCCTTGATTATAAAATTCGAATTCACATGTCATATAATTTATATTTTTAAAAAAAAGGCGAGATTTATTGGAAACAAAATGGGAAGCCTAATTTAATTGCACAAAAAACTTCCAATCTGATTAAATGCTTTGAGCATGTCTTATGCTCTGCATATCTTCATCAGATCACCGTCTATGCAAACAGTTACAATGGGATCTCTGGAGTCTAGACATCAAGACGAAAACACACACATGCAGGGAGACTTTTAAACTTCAAAGTCTACAACTTTAGAAATAAAATCAAACAAAAAACAGTTGGGGGAAAAAAAAAGTGCTATATTTATGTATTTAAGTTGAGGTATTGCAAATCGTCAGACCCGATACACGATGAGTTCCAGACAGAAGTCGTAAACGCGTCTCTTGCGTGGAAAAATAAACACAGCACAGGTGTTCTTGTGTTTATGTAACATTTGATTTCCCCACAGGTGACCTCGACATATCCGTCTTTTCTCGCTACATCACAGAGAGGCAGAGGGTTCACCCAGCCGTGGAAGGACGAATCCGTCTCATAAATTCTGCCGTGGAAATCTCAAGTCAGTTGACTGCTTTACTGCTGTCTGTGCTGCTCTGGCTCTCGAGTCTCAGCTTGTGAGCTTGGTCCAGTACTGTACGTCCGCGGAATTTCCGCTTTACTGTATACGTCAATGTCTGTTATTTCTTTACCGTTTTACAACTGACTAGAATGTATATTTTATAAATATTTACTAGGGACAATTATGGTGTCTTGTATGGTAAGAAGATCCTTTGTTTACTATTGTTGTGTTTTGAATATTGCTTTTAATCGACCCAGCCGTATCGGGTCGTTCTGGGAAATTACTGTATAGAGGTGTAAAAGCTGAGATCAAATGGGGATATAAAAACAGGAAGGTTCAAATAATATCTTACAATAATATTACGTATTTATTATTAAACTAATCCGAATTATACAGTACATTAGACGATCATGTTTTACTCCTATTCACATTTTATACGTGATGATCGTACCATTATACCCGGCCTTCCTGTTTTTAGACATGCACTTAACAACTATGTTTATTTCTTATTTAAAAATAAAGCTCAATTGTACGGGTTTATTTTTTTTATAAATTTTCACTGTAGCTGATTAAAATCGTAAGACAACACAACCTCTTCCAAGTAAAAACAGCCACCTCGTTTTCTTAGCGGGTTTTGTGAATGTCACTGACTGTCTTGCTAACTTTCTTTGTTGTTGTTTTTTTTTGGTGGTGGTTCACCTGTTTCTCAATCACATCTTAAAAGGCTTTTCGGGAAGTTGACTGAAGAAGGCAATCATTGTAATTCAGTAACAGTTCTCAGGGAGCAAGCTGTGGAACAAAATGTGCTTTGTGCTCATTTGTCGCTGCTTACGCCGAATTGACCTTGAGCTTGCTTGCTTGCTTTTTATACCCTACGCTGTGTCATTGTAAGTACGGTTGGGGACCTCACAAAGAAAAAAAGGAAGTCTCTAAACAGAACCAAGCATTCAGTCTAATGGCTTTACTTTGTTCCTTGTGTAAGTCCTGCTTCTGTAACTCCTATAGCTGCGTAAAAGTCTATTCTTAACACATTGCATCAGTCAGATGCAGCAAACATCAGCTTTGTCTATTATACTGCGCTGTATCATTTCAATTGCAAATAACTCCAATCAAAGGTTCTTTACTGCGTGGAGCACATGAGCAGCTGGCTGCACTTTTTCATGGTGGAATTTCAATTTTCTTCTGCATGTGCAAGGTCATTTGGTTAAAGGGCAAAAGGGGAAGCCTTTAAATGTTTCACATTCACACAAGTAGTAATGCAGCTGTACACTAGATAACCTGTTATAAACAGATAAACTGTTCTAGTACTGTTGAATTCTTGCACTGGTTAATGATTTTTATTGTTGTTGTTGTTGTTGTTGTTATTACTGTGTGCTTATTCTAGTCTATTATTAATAGACTACACTACGATGCTTCCACCACCTTGTTTCATACTTGACGGGTTCTTTCCGCTTGTTTGTTTATGTTTAGCATGTTTTTAAAGTGGAGACTTGGAAAGGACATTAAAGAAACTAGAGACATCTAAGTCTTTTGCTGTTACTTTGGGTTTCGTTGTCATTGCGTGTCATTACCTAATTCTTGCACGAATGTTAGAACACTACCAAATTTTCTCATTTGTCAACATTTTATCTTATTGTAGCTCGACGAATTTTCAATAATCATCAGTCAGTTGACCAGTGTTGTTATAGCAAGTAGTATCAAACTTGTACCTTAATATATACAGTATACAGTAACTTGATATAAAAGTTATTTGGATACTTAAACCACACTTGTGGTCATGTTTTTTTTCTCTCTTTTGCTTCTTTAAAACTAAACAATATGGCCAAATGTATGTGCACAACAGGCCATCTCGGCCATTACAGAAGTAACTATGTCTTTTATGGCTCCCCTTCCATCCGGTTCACCGGCACAAACAGGATTAAACTCACTAAATATACTGACAACGTGGCTTCAATGACAACATTGACTGGGCCTTGTTTACCTAGCGCGATATGAATGGATTAAATTGACATTCAAATATTTCATATGAACATTCACACAACATATATGGTATTCATGACAATCCCATTAATGCAGATTTAAAAAATATATACATATACATTAACATCAAGTGGGAAGAGGTTGGACACCAGTGTCTTGGCCTATAGAAAGCAAAGAGCAAGGAATGGATGATATCTTATACTGTACTTGGTCTAGAGATAAAAAAGGAAACAACAGAAGGTTGTTGAAGTCGAAAGCAGTTCAAAGAAGCACACAAGATCAAAAATATGGAGGTAACGAAGAACACCAGAAAGGGACAAAGTGACCTTTGTTGAAAAGTTGGCAGATGAAGCCAAGCATGCTGCTATAAGAGGCGAGATAAGTGCTTCATGCAAGATCACAAAGCAACTCTGTGGCAACAACATGAACCAGTCTGACTGGTCAAATGCAAGGATGGAAAAATGCGGGCAGCAAGATTATCCAGAACAAGATGATCCTGGCAACTCTGCACTAGCAGATAATGTTCAGCCCTGCAACTGAAGAAGGAGTCAGGAAAATCTACAGACATTGATTCAATCCGTGCTGAAATTATGCAAACTGTCTTTAATACCCAACCACAGTGCTCACAGACCTCTTCAGAAGCAAGTGGAAGAATGAAATTATACCCGAGGACTGGAACAAAAGCTTAATTGACAAGCGTCCCAAGAAAGTAAATCTCCAGAACTACGAGAACTGGGTCTTGATTTTATCCAAAAATATCTACAGGACTCTTCTTGGCAGAATGGCTGCAGCCATTGACCGTAAGCTGACAGGAACAGGCAGGATTAGGAAGAAGTTGGGGCTGCATGGCCCAGATGGCCTTTGCTTAGAGGAACATCATTGAGCGGTTCATTCAATCAGTCTTTGTACATCTGCATGTACTGTATGGGCCTGGTCTACTAGATGTTTACGCGTATTACCATAATAGATGGAAATGTATATTCTATCCCTCCATCTTGGAAGCTCTGTAGTCCAACTATGGGCCGTGGTGACCGTGGCCAATGGTGACCATTGTATTTATTTCCATTTGTACAACCGTGGTAGTACCTCCAATCAGCACTTTTCAGCTATTTTGAAAACTCCAATTGGCCTAATCTGCATGTTTTTGGACTCTGGGAGGAAAGCACAGGGAGAACATGCAAACTCCATACACACAGACCTGATGCGGGAATCAAACCCAGGATTGGAGGTGCAAGGCGACAGTGCCGCCATTATTTATATTGTTAACTCAAATGCTACCTGATGTACAGTGGCGGAAATAAGTATTTGATCCCCTACAGATTTTCTAAGTTTGCCCACTTACAAAAGGAAGGGTCTACAATTTTTATCATAGGTTTATGGTAAAGGATTGAGACAGAATAGCAACCAAAAATCCAGAAAAAGCACATGATACAAATATTATGAATTAAGTTGCATTTCAATGAGGGAAGTAATTTGATATATTTGATCCCTAAGTAAAACATGACTTAGTACTTGGTAGAGAAACCCTTGCTGGAAAGTACAGTGGGAAGACGTTTCTTGTAGTTGTTTACCAGATTTGCGCACATCTTGGGATGCATTTTGATCCACTATTCTTTACAGATTTTCTCTAAATGTTTACGGATCGTTGGCTGTTGCTTGGGAACTTGAAGTTACAGCTCTCTCCGTGAATTTTCTATTGGATTAAGGTCCGAGGACTGGCTAGACCACTCCATGACCTTAATGTGCTTATTCTTGAGCCACTCCTCAGTTGCCTTGGCGGTATGTTTGGGGTAATTTTCTTGCTGGAAGACCCATCCACAACCCATCTTCAGGAGGTTCTCATCCAAAATTTTACATCCATTGGCCCCTCAGTGCAGCAAAGTCAATCTGTACCTTCAGCAGAGAAACAGCCCCAAAGCGTAATGTTTCCACCTCCATGCTTGACTGTGGTGTTCTTAGTGTCATAGTCAGCATTTTTCTTCCTCTGAAAACAGCAAGTCGAGTTGATGACAAGGAGCTCCATGTTGGTCTCATCTGACCACAGCAGTTTATCCCAATCTTTCTCTGTTCATTGGCAAACCTCAGACGGGTCTGTACACGTGTCTTCTTGAGGAGGGGAAGCCTTGCTGCGCTGAAGGATTCAATCCATGCAGGCGTATTGTGGTACCAATGGTTTGTTCCCAACTGCAATGAGATCATTCAGAAGCTCCTCCTGTAGGTGTATTAATCAGGAACTCCATCTCGGTACACATTGCCAAATGTCCACTTAACCTCCTTAAATTCCTAGTAACTAAATAAAGCTCACCACAATCATTTCTTCATCTTAGTAAAGTCACATGTCATATTACAACAGTAAAGGATAGTGCACATTTTGGTAACTGATGAGTCCAATAGGTTCCAGGTTATTTCAATAGGGTTTACAATTTTTTTCTTTAGACTAGTAGTTTATTTTTACATTAAATAAAAAGTTTTCTGTCAGAGGTATTGTCTCTGTGAGTGCAGGATAGAAATAGTCTAGTGAAATCCTTCTTTACACCAAATGATTAAAGGTCCCATATTTCTTTAACAAGTTAACACAGGTGTCAGTTCTCTCGAAATGTGTCCGTTAGGGCTGCAGCCGAAATAACTTGGGCATAAAGTCTTAACTCCTCCTCCAAATGTGCCATTTCAGTGTCTATGCAAAATAACTACTGCCAATCCACATCCCTGCCGGAGAACTGCAGAACTAAGCAACAAGCTGGGGGAGGGCGTCACCTTATACAGTATGAGGTCACATTAGAGGGAAAATACTATTGTTGTTTTTTTTTTTTTTTTAAATGGGGGGGGAAAAGGAGGAAATGTATTTTTCTCACATTTTTTCTGCTCATTCGTATGTATACACACACTAGAGATCCACCTGAATGTCTAAAAAATGCTTTAAAGGGAAATTTGTAACAGATGATAGTTGACTTTTTAGGCAAGAACGCCATTTAAAAATATTACTGTGTGAGATTTATAGCTCTTCCTTTAAAAGAAAACATCCTGAAATAAAACTCAAAGAATACCCAGTGTGTTAAAATGAATAATAAATATATTTATTTCATCACTGCAATAATAAACACTGGAATGTCGAAATTTCCGGCGAGCCTCTGATTATTCTTTATTTACATCTGTCTCTTTCTTGGGTTTTCTTTCTATGTGAAGAGATAAAAGGGCGACAAAATCAGGTTTTAAGCCTGGACCATAGAATAGCATCTGCAGTGAAAAAAAGATTAAAGGAAGCATCTTTATTTAATACAATGGGAGAGTTTTACCGCACTGAGTTCTGGAAAAAGCTCCTCAACCGCAATGTCAAGCAGCACGTAAGTGATCTAAAAACAAGAGCAGGCCACAATGACTCACATCCCACATCATGAAATGATTCAGAAAGTAAACATCTCATTCACAGTCACACAAACACTCACACGCTCTCTTTACCTGTTTGTTGAGGAGAGGCTGCTGGAGGCAGTTGAAGAGCAGCTGAATGCCCTCATGTTTTTTATCCTCTCCTATACACTTACCCACCATATCTAAAAGAAAACGAGACGGATCGCACATTAGTGATCACTGACGCGCAAACTATTTCCGGATTAAATTATTTCGATTTAAGTGCTCCTTTGTGGAATAATATCAGTCATTTATGAATTTCAAATACAAATACTTTGAAAAAGTGTCAAATCATTGGGGACTGGGACTGGAACTGGGCTACGAAGTCTTCAAAACTGGGAAGGATAGTGCTGAAGCGTCAACTTTGTGGGAGAAATCATGAATGGAGATCACTTGAACACATCAGAAGTAATAAGCATAGCTATGTTATTAAGAGCATTTCCATAAACATACAGTGTGAAATAAGAAAACCACTTGTTGGTGAGACTCATCAGGCTTGAGTTTGTAAAGATTGGACTTTGGAGCGATGGAAGAAGACCAGGAGGTCTGATGAGTCCAGACTGACCCTATTCCAGAGCGATCGGCGCTTCTGTGTGAGAAGGGAAGCACATGAAGCGATGCACCCATCATGCATAGTGTCCACTGTACAAGCCTCTGGAGGCAGCGTTATGATCTGGAGCTGCTTCAGTTGGTCAGGTCTAGACTCAGCAACGTACAACATGTGGCAATAAAATGAAGGCGGCTGATGATCTGAAATGTACTGAATGAGTTACCAGGTTATCGCATCTTGCATGGAGTTTTTCTTGCCATGACGTCATGGCATTCTGGGAGCATGAACACATTGCGTGCTGTATCTTGGATCTGTGTGTGAGGTTTTTTTTTTTTTTGGCCAGGCAGCATAAATGAAATTAAAACCCACATCCATATAAAGTCAAATTCAGTTCTCACGAAAGAAGAAATAGTGCTACATAAACGGAGGACGGGCTCCAGCCTCAATGTCAGCAAACGCCTCAGTAATATTATATATTACATAGAATTTCTTCGCATAGACATAAATTAAAATAACTTCCTTCTTTCATTTTCACCCTTTACCCTGATAGTTGAATAATAAGAAAGTTTCATTGATGCAAAGATTCATATAATACGCTTGCATTATCATTAATAATTAATTAATTAATTAATAATGTAATTGTAGGTAAGGAGTGTAACAGTAAAAGTGTTTGAGTTTTCACGATACAGGATTGTGTAGGAAATAAAAAAGATCGACTGTTGCTTTGTGCTTGTGCGATGTCAGTTATGACAGTTAAAGATATTTAAAGGCTACAATATGCCATATATTCCCTTTGAAGTTTGAAATAGAAACATTCTAAAGTTAGAGCCTCTTAATTACAGTCTAGGAACCAGACAGCTGAGGATCGTGGGCCGAGTACGGGTCGAGTTTAGGGGGGAGAAAAAAAAGGAAGGCTCAATTTAAAAGTGTAAACATGCATATTTATGGTTTTATACCATTTGTCTAAAATGCAGCGAGTGTTTTAGTCGGTGTTGTTTGAAGCAATGCCTCACACGTGCAGAATAAACAGCGACACAAGCTCATAATTCATGCTGCCATTTCCATGACTTTCTTGTTCTACTGTAACTGGACTCGAAAACGGAAACCCATGCACCAGCTGGATGATTTATTTCATTTTTCTCACGTCTTGATGTCCTGGTTTCGGTCCCACACTGATAAAATGTCCCGATTCGTTTGACCTGGTCCGCTGACTGTCGAGATTAGGGGTGGATTTTCATGCGCACACTACAAAGGCCATCAATTCACGCAAGGGACTACCAACCTGGCAGGTAGTTCATCATCTCCTCAAATGTTTGCTTGGCTCTTCTCCGTTTGTCTTCCGGTGAACGCTCTTCATTGTTCTCACAGAACACCGCATCTGTGTGTGGGCGGGACAGACAGACAGAGAGAGAGAGAGAGAGAGAGAGAGAGAAGAAAATGGCTATTAACAATGGATAGAGTGAATGCTGACAAGTGAAATGCTTAAATAAAGTCAACATATTATAAACGTCTAGGAGGATTATAAATAAACAATACAAATAAGACCATACTGGACAAAAACATCAGTGGCATTTTTTTTTTTCTTTAAACGGACAGTGGTTTCACTTCTCAGCAAAAGGAGCTAACCTCTTCCTCTATAACAGTCTCCCGGAAAATAAACAAGTCTGTGACACTGGTGCTGGACTCATCCTCCTCACAACATCTGCATGAGGTTAGCTATAACCGGAAAGCTATAATTACAGCTACGCACCATACGGAAAGAGCGTCCCAGACTTCCTGTGCTCGGTTTGAGTGTTACTCGTCTCATTTCCTCATAAACAGCAGTGCAAAATCCCTATTGTTTCCCAGATGAAGTAATTTTTATTGCTCACCTGTCCTAAAACTGATGACCCGCCCGCAACTAACTAACGAAGACCGACTGAATATCACATATAACACAGATATTGCTAAACAATGTGGTTTGCTGTTAGTGAGTTTTCTGACCAAGTACCTCTCAGGAGAGTGATTAATGAGACGAGGCGATGCTCTTGTAGGATCTGGTCCAGTTTGTACTGGAGGTACTGGTCCATGTACGCCTCCAGAGTCTGCTTACAGAGTATGCGGCCTGCCGAGAGCATGTGGTGCAGCCAGTCAGGCATGTGGAACACCACGCGTCCTAACACACACACACACAGTTGAGTGTAAAAGCAGCTGTGGATGATATACAGTAGCGTGCCAGTCTACAATTGTTTTTTTCCTACATAACGGTGAAATAATGATCAACTGGTTACGTCAAAATAATTATATGTATAAAAACAAAAGCTGGGACACATGTTGGGTTTATTTTCTACATTCTAGAACAATACTGGAGATGTCACAATAATGAAGTAACACATATGGCATTAGGTAATTGAGTAACATCATCGTCTTTAGTGGGCAACCCTCACACAAATGTTGTTGTTGTTGTTGATAGAGGGCAGTGTTTTTAGTTTGTAGTTTTGTTCCTAGACTCAGTTTCCCAGAATCCTCCTTGGTCAGGTGACGTGGATGCTCACCTGAACTGAGGAGGCTCATTAGCATTGCTATAAATACCTGTTTGTTCTGGGAAACTGGGTCGAGCATTAATTTCTGTTCTGTGGGTTTTGTTTTCTTCTGGTTTTAGTTTGATTATAGTTGGCATTTAGTTTCTGGAGCTCTTTAAGTTAACATCGTATTTGCTTTGATTTAGTTTATGTCTCTTTGTCTCTGTGTCTCCTAGCAGGATTAGCCTCTAGGAGAATTAGCCCTTTGTGTTTACCCTTTTGTGTAAGTAACCCCCATTGCATGTTTAGCTATTAGTCTGTTTAAATACTAATGAGGGTGATACTAACATGTTTAGATCTTAGTCTGTCTAGTCTCCTTGTCTGATTAGCTCTTAGTCTGTTTAGGTACTAACATCTTTAGCCACTAACCTTTAGAGTTCTTTGTCTGTTTCATACCTAGTCTGCTGTGCACCCTGTCTGTTCATACCCTTGGGTCTCAGGCTACTAGCCTGTTTAGCCATTAGGCTGAAACGAAGCATCACACTATGATGTTACTCAATGTGATGTTACTGAACGTGTCACAGATTTCCTGACTGACGCTGGCGGTTTTTAATATTTTTACCGGACCTGCTATAAATAAAGTGATACGAGATGGATAGATACTGTACCGGTTTAAGAAGGTTTGGTTGCCAACTCACACCGAGTTACTTGTACTCACCCACGTACATGACGTAGTCGTAAACTCCCTCCAGCTCTACCTGCTCCAAAAAATAGTTCTGCTTGTGCTTCCTGTCCGTGCTGTCGGTTTGGGCCGCGTTGTTGTTATACAGAACATTGTGAAGCTAAGAACAAAAGAAAGAAAATCATCTAACTCACGTATGCTAACACAAACTCGGTGTGTGAGTTTTATTGCACTACATTCCAACACATGTGCTGTGTAGCCGTGACCAGATTGTATTTCATATAAGCGAACAACGCAAATACATTCAATTGTACTGTTACAACATAAATGTCAGACTATAAATTATGCTTTCACTGTTATTCATTATTTCAAAGAATAACAATGTTTTTCACTTTAGATCTATGTACAGTAAGGATTTTACAAGGGGAGTCAAACTGCTACACTAATTCACTCTTCCCAGTGTTTGGATACTATCAAGGTTGAAAAAGCCATGAGCAGAATGTATCCTTCACATCTAAAATGTTGGCACAGACAGACAGATAATGTTTTTATTGGCCCAAATATGGGGAAATTGCTTTGAGCAAGGTTAGGACCGTAACCTTGGGGGGTGTTGTGGCGATAACGCCCAGCTGAGTTCCAGTAAATGTGCAGGTGTTGTGGCGGAAAGTACGAGGTCTTGCTCGCATTGTCCTGGAAAAACACAACACCTTTGGTGTTCAGACTAGGCTGTTTATTCCTCAGACCGTTCATTCCACCTCGGCCGGGAGCGGTGTTGGGGGACGAAACTAAATACAGTACAAAATTACTGGCTTTAACCACTAATCAGTTACATTACAGCGTTACGTTCTGATAAAAGTAACTAGTTCGAGTTCTTTTCCATTGCAGAAAATGAAAACTCCTTTGTGATTCCTCATGCATGTTGTTTTAGTCAAGATCTTTATAATTATTCTATCATCACTCAGTGAAGTTTGGCCCATAATCTGTTAACTACTAATACCCCGATCTCACCTGCGCGGTTTTGCGCGGGTATTAAAGCTGCGATTCAGTTTCCATCTTTCCGCGCGTCGGTCCTCACATAGTCAAACCGCATAGGTGAGATAGGTGAGACATTTTGATTCATACACATTCACATTCCACAAAAACTTAAATAGTTCTTTTGATTGTGTAAAGTAATGTCAATTGTTAAAAGCGCTATACAAATAAAACTGAAATGAAAAAACTGAAAAGATAGGGGTATAACAGCAGGAACCACTGGGGGAGGGGATGTTATCAGGGGCGGGGCTTGTAGGACGACTTTCACATACACACACTAACGGAATCACTGCTGTCTGGCTCTCGGATTACATAAACTGTCTGAATAACGGATTACATTTTGGAAATATATTTTGGAAAATCCCCCCCCCCCCCCCAAAAAAAAAAAAAAAAACTAAGCAAAACTAAATTGAGGTTTAAAAACCGCGAGTGACTACCCGACGTTCTGCGAGGTGCCAGAGAGTCCGCAAGCTTCCGCGTTAATTTTTCCGTGCAGAAGGATTGGAAACTTAGTCAATACGTGAAAAATGTGCGGGACTTTAAGCCGCCATGCGAAACCGTGCTGACCCCATGTAGGCGAGATAGGGGTATTGTGACATGGGCAACAGTATTTCCCAGGTCACAGCACATGGCGTAGCAAACAATTGTATCCCATAGGAGCTATTCTTCCAACAGTCCAAGTGTTTAAATTCATATTTATTAAAAAAAAAAAGGGAGGGGGGGCGGGTTATCAGGGGCGGGGCTTGTAGGACGACTTTCACATACACACACTAACGGAATCACTGCTGTCTGGCTCTCGGATAACATAAACTGTCTGAATAACGGATTACATTTTGGAAATATAACTAAATAACAAGTACTTACGTAAATGGCGGACCTAACGCGTTAGATCACTCGTTACATCAAAAAAGTAATCCAAGTACTCTTACTTACTTTGTAACGCGTTACACTGGCCGGGAGTCTGATCGCTGCAAGTCCATCGGAAATGTCAATCGGTTTTACGTCTTCACTCACTAGAAATTTCATTCCCGTTTAAAGAACACATGGCACTTATTCGTTTATAGTTATACTCAAAGGCGTAGTCTTGTTTAGACATTCAGATGTCCTCTGATCATTTTGATTTATACACAATCTTTCACATTTCATACACATTTCCCTAATTTTCTTTCGATTCTGCAAAGCTGTTTCGCGACAATGACTACTGCTAAAAGCGTTATACAAATAAAGTTTAATTCAAGCATTAGCTCATTTACAGGGGTGAAGAAACATCGGGTGAAACAAGTGATTAAAAAAAGAAAAGAAAAAGAAAGGGTCATGGTTGAGGGGTATTAACAGGAGCAGGAGCATTAACAGACACACTATGAGGGATCTTTGAGACCTGTGCTCGTTTATTATTGGACCTTTAATGTTAGGAATATGGATGAAACAAGTGTCAATTCTTTCCAGCTACTTTAAATGTAGGCGTGTTTTTACCTCTGTATGGAGTGCATTGTGTGCTGCTACAGTATGAAGAAAAAAAGAAAAAAAAGCAAGTCGTGTGTGTGTGTGTATGACGTGCACATTCTTACCAGTTCTAGTTCATAACCAACAAGCCCTAGAAATAGGTTTGAGAGGAGGGTGGTCGCTGTGGTTTTGAAGCCGATCAAAAGTGTGACTTGACAGTTGCAAGTGTGACAACTGATGTTTGTTCCACAACTTGTCAATTTATATTATTTAACGTTGCAACCATGGAAACTGGCTAGTGAATTCTCACTGTACTTGCTCCAAAACATATGACAAGGCGCTCAGTATTCCATGGTGGTCATTTTCTGAGCAAAAGTACCTTTTTATTGCTGCCGGCTGTGGGGCTGAGTACTGTGAGTTCAGGACGGGACGGTTTGGGTCTCGGTTGCTCACACGACACGAAGAATGACTGAAGGAACGGCTCCAGGTTCTGTCCTTTCTGCAAAGAGAGGAAGCATCTCCTCATACCTTGGGGATTTTTTTTTTTTTGCAAGAGATCTTACAGACATGATTACTGTAGCAGGTTATATTTAACGATGTGATAAAGTGGATGCTACGCCACTCACATACCTCCTTGATGAGTTTCCCTGGTACCGACTTGAAAATCCTTCCTGGAAAGTATCAATGTAGGAATGACAGAACTGTTTATAAGTGCAACTTATGCAAAATGTACATACATGTGTCTATGTAATCAGCCAATCACGGTAAAGCAGCGTGTGCTTGTATATATGTTTATGTTGAACGTCACTATAGAGGGAAACGGTTTGTTTGAGCCAGACAGGCTTGTTTGGGTTATATCTTTTTTTTCCTAAAAAACAGTCTTGTGGGATTTTCACACGACGCATTTCACAGGGCGCGAGAACAAACAATGAACATCCTCTGAGGCAGCAGTTTTGCATGTGGCATTGCCACAAGAGACTGTGACTGTTTTAACTATTTGGATGGTTTTGATGTTGGATGTGATGCATTTGAATTCGCCTGCTTTTATGCCGTCTTCCTGCTACACGTCTGATTCTTTATTAGGAGTGCCTGCTTTTTTAGGCAGTTATCCAATTAGCCAGAGTGTACAGGGTGAGCAGAAAGCCTTTATCTAAACTTCAAACATTCACTGATCGGCCATAACAGGACCACCCACCTAATATTACCTACCAGCAGTGGTGTCAAAAGTATTCACATTCATTACTTGAGTAGAAGTATAGATACTAGGGTTCAGAAATACTTCTGAAGTATCAACCCAAGCTTTTTACTTAAGTAAAAGTTTAAAAGTACTGGTTTCAAAACTACTTAAACTATAAAAGTAAAAGTACCGTGAGGGGCGACAATACCATTAAGGTCTCGCGTTCTGATCACGCGACGTGGGGGGGGGGGGGGGAGATGGGGGGGATGGGGTGCGTTGTGCACGTTCTTATCATGCGACCAGGGGGGGGGGTTTGTTGCGCGTTCTGATCATAAAAATAGAGCAACTAGGCTATTTTTAAAATGTAAGGAGTAGAAGTAAAAAGTCGGCTGAAAAATAATTACTCCAGTAAAGTATAGATACCCAAAATTTCTACTTAAGTAAGGTAACGAAGTATTTGTACTTCGTTACTTGACACCTCTGCCTACCAGTAATGGACTGTGTGTTCTGACACGCTTTTATTGGAACCAGGATTAATCTATTCATCAATTTGGTCAACAATAGCGTTTCTATTAGATGGGACTACACTACAGGCCAGCCTTCATTCTATACTGTATGTAAACTTAGTAAACCTTGACCGCCCATGACCCTGTCGCCAGTTCACCGGTTTTCCTTCCTTCACTTTTGATTTGTCCTGACCACTGCAGACCATAAACAACCCACAATAGCTGCAGTTTTGACGTTGCACTGAGCAGGTTGTCTAGACATCACAATTTGTCTAGACATCGCATTTTCAATATCTCGTTACAATGGTGGCTGGCAATAGGTGGGATGTGTTAGGCAACAAGTCGATCTTTCGTTTCCTGAAGAATGACGAGACGTCACGGATATCAATAAACAGTGCCATAGCGCTGTCCTCCGAGTGTGTTACTCCGCCGCCAGCGGTGCGTGAGCAGTCAGTTCAAAAAGATGCGGTCGGCTGGCGTCTTCAGCCTGATAGTCTTCTGCCCTCCCGACTAAGTAGTAGCTTAATGTGGAGCCCCCTAGTCAACAGTGCATCACTGTTACGGTGGCGAGACCAACCTACTGAATATTAGACAGGTGGTCATAATGTTATGGCTGATGGGTGTGTATACTACAAACCCCATGCTGGGTTCAAACCTGTGGCTTCTATTGATTGGTGTTCATCATGTTTTGATTGTACTTTACTAGGGAGGGATTTTATGCTCACACTGTAACTTTAGTGTAACGCAGGACACCTACAGTAAACAGTGTTAAGGTAATATATATCTGACTCTCTCTCTCTCTCTCTCTCTCTCTCTCTCTCTCTCCAGACCCTTCTTCCTACAACCTCTACGTCGTGGTGATTGCGATCATTGTTGTGCTCATTATCGTGGCTGGTGTCTTGTACTACTTCAGGAAGAAAGGTACGCACACTTTCAAGCCTGTTTTCATCATAGTACTCAGTGGAACCTGATCATCCACATCCCTGGTAGTTTAACTGCATGAGCTGCACTTGTCTTGTTTATTTTACTTTCCAGGTCTTAATAATGATGATGGAGTTTCAGTACAGTACAGAAGAGCTGTAGATGGAGATGAGAAACTGAATGACCAAACCACAGTAACGAGTTCCTGATTGTACAGAACATCAACCCGAGCCTGGTTATTTAAAAATTCTGTCTATTTAAGTTCATTGTTTTTCATCTGTTCTCGTTTGCCGCATCGTCTGTTCGCTGTTCCTGTTCATGTCAAACTTGAGTTTCTGTTATAGTTCCTGTGTCTAGTTTGGATTTATTTGATAAGTTTTTTATATTAAATTACACAATGATGCCTGCACCGGCCTCCTTGACTCCAGCATTTCTTGACAGAACGCAAAAACCAATGGCAACGATTTTGCACAACTGCAATCGATACATTTAAATCCAATTAAAGATTAAGGAGGCAAATCCACTATTACGATTCCCCCTCCACCACCTCCCCCCACCTCCACCCACCCATTTAAAGGCCCTAGAGTGAATCTCGGGAATAAATTATGCGCTTCTGCGGATGAGTCAGTGAGTATGATCGTACGCAAGTGCAGCAGATACGCGTAGGAATGTGAAAGCGGTATCGCACCCAGGTTGACGTCAGGCAGCATCTTGTCGAGGAACTGCGTCTCCGTGCTGTGAGGGGAGAGGAAGTCTGCCAACAGTTGGCTGTTGCTCAGCTCGGGGTGTCGCAACAGGTTCTGAAAATTACAAATTACAGCCGAATCAGAAATGCTAAGAACTGATATATACACACACACTATCATTCAAAAGTTTGGGGTCACTTTCTAACTCCATGATGGTTCCTGATGTTTATTTCTTTCTACATTGTAAAGTTTTGCTGAAGGCGTCCAAAAACTGCATGAATCTCCTTTGAACAGTTGATATTGAGATGTTTCTGCTACTTCTGCTCTGTAAAGACTTCATAACGCCTCTAATCTGAGCTGCTGTTAATTGGTCATTTTTCAGGCTGATAACTCTAAATGAACTTCTCGTCTGCAGCAGAGGGAGGTTTTGGTCTCGTCCTCCTGGGACGGCCTTCATGAGAGACAGTTTCATTATGGTGCTGGACGGATTTTGCAAATGCACTTGACAATACTGTTCTTGCAGGAACTATTACAGAAAGGCCGACCTCTGTGTCTTACAATAACAACTTACTGGTGTTTTTCTTGTTGTTACGTAATTACCTAATTCCATATGTTATTTTATAGTTTTGAAATCTGCAGTATTGCTGTAGAATGAAAAACAAAGTTTTTTTTTTTTTTTTTTTTAAATGATCCCAAATGTTTGATCGGTAGTGAACATCTTATCCAATTATCTGATTGTCTGACTTTGAGCGCCCCTTCCATAAGCGTTAAATAAAGTTAAATAAACATTTCAATAACTACAATTTCTATTCAATAGTTTTTTTTTTATGCATCACGTCCAGACCGCACCGTTTAACGCCTCGTTTGATGTCTCATGATTTCTAGTCAAACCACACGTCCAACGCCCACTCAGACAAATCAAGAACATCAGTGTGTAGTTTTGGTTTTTAGTAAACCTTGCAAGGAGAAGCCAGTTTACCTGCAAGTACTCCTCAAATTCTTCACGCTTGGAGGATAGAAACTCGTAGTTTTTTGGTCCGATTATTCGTTTAGAAGGGAGCTGAGCATCCTGGAATGAACCTGTGTACGAGGAAAATACTTTAGATAAAATGAGCTAAAAGAGTCGGGTTGCTAAAGAAAACAAAAAGAGGAAAATCGTGTGCACCGTGGAATTCTGTAAGTTTGGACTCGAGGACGTAGAACTCCAGGTACCTCCTGTAGACTGACCAGCGTTCTGTCTCATGACCCACTGAAACGAGAGCGAGACAGACAGACAGACCAAAGGGAAAGAGTTAAACCATGGGAAAAAGAATGAGGCATGGTGAGGACGAGGCAGAGATGGATACAGACGCAGAGGGGACAAAACGGATGGAGAGAGAGCGAGAGAGAGAGAGAGAGAGAGAGAGAGACAGGTTAGAAACAAGAGAGGGACAGAGAGAAAGAAAGGAAGAAAAAAGAGACATGCATGTAACAGTAAGACGAGAGACAGAACAGGAATTGAGAGAGGAAGAGCGACAGAAAAACAAAGAGACAGTAAGAGGAGAAAGAGGGAGGGAGAGGAAGGAAGACAGAGGTAGATGGACAGGAAGAAATTGAAAAGGGATGGAGAGAGAGACAGTGAGAAGAAGAAAGACAGACAGAGAGATAGAGGGAGAAAGACGGAAGTGGTTAGAGGGAAAGATAAAGGAGATGGAACTGTTAGAATCAAAATACACAGACGCATAATTTTTTTAAAATTTCAAGCCTGACGTGATTTCATTCTTTTAAAGAAGATTAAAATCCATCTGTCTGTTTCTGCGTCCTTTAAACCTTCCTCAGCAGGACTGAGACCATCACCTGAGTCAGCCATGTGTGTGTGTGTGTGATAAGTCTAATTAAAAACAGGTTCTTATCACACCACACACAGATTTCCACTCCGGGTCTGGAACACTGTAGCGTGTTAACTCCGAGGCGTTAGAGGTGAATCTTCTGGCCCACACCTTGCTCGCGGTCGTGTCGCTCGACATCGATGCAGAAGACAGGGACGCGCTCTTTCTTAACTTCGTCGTCATAGAAGTCTACGAAGGGAATAGAGATGATCCACGCCGTCAGGTTGCGCTGCGTTCCTGGAGTAGCCACCACCTCCACCGGGACGGGGCAGTCGTCCTCCAGCACCACAGTCGCCTCCTCCACCTGACACACACACACACATGGAGGAAGGTCTAAATAAGAACAAGCACTGAATGACGCAGGTGTGTGTGTGTGTTACATTGGCTCACCATGTCCTCCTCTCCATCGACCATGCAGTAGGAAGGCGGCATCGCTCCTTCCAGCGTGCTGCTCCTAAACACGCCCTTCAGTTTGCTGCCGATGCGGCTGATCCCGAACGATTCGCCGCGTTTGGGTGGGTTCCTGCACAGACACACACATTTTACAGCCGTGTGAGAAACCGAAGCGAGAAAAATGCCGAAACAGGCAACACTGCAAACTGGAAGGAAAAAAACGTATAATGTAAAAAGGACAGTTTAAAGTATATCGATCAGAGGTTTGTTCAAAGATTTATCAAGAGCTTATAAGGTGCATCCGTAATTCTCACACACGTTCCAAGTCACGCAAGATGTAAATCCAAACGCAGGCACAACGGCAAATGCAAAGCACGCCGCAGAGTGAAGCATGCTGAACAAATCAGATTTCTTAAAACATCCACAACAAACACACACACACACACACACACACACACACACACACACACACACACAGCCAGACTCACTTCAGTGTTTTGGGGTGAGACTTTGGGAGTCGGGGCCGAAGTGTTAGGATGGTTTTGATAGACGGACGACGTGACATAGGTGAAGATTTCGTGCTGCTGATAACGTTACCCCGTCGTGCGGGGGTGACGCTCAGTCTACATGTCAGTTGTGGAAGCGTACAACACAATCCGGTAGCCCAGGCAGCATTGGGTGATATGAGAGACACCAGTCAGTCCTAACACTTAGTTCTTCTTAACAGGTAAAGTTACAAAGTGTGTGGGTGATCGTAAGTTTAACCTCCTGAGGCGTGACATTGCAATTTCTGCTGACGGTTTCTCTTTATTTACAGCTGATAAATATAATTTCATCATCATTTTCAACCAGGAAGAAACTTGGCAAAATAATTATGAGTATGGTACAAGGATAAATACAGTGGTGTGAAAAACTATTTGCCCCCTTCCTGATTTCTTATTCTTTTGCATGTTTGTCACACTTAAATGTTTCTGCTCATCACAAACCGTTAACTATTAGTCAAAGATAACATAATTGAGCACAAAATGCAGTTTTTAAATGAAGGTTTACGTTATTAAGGCAGAAAAAAACAACTCCAAATCTACATGGTCCTGTGTGAAAAAGTGATTGCCCCCTCGTTAAAAAATAACTTAACTGTGGTTTATCACACCTGAGTACAATTTCTGTAGTCACCCCCAGGCCTGATTACTGCCACACCTGTTTCAATCAAGAAATCACTTAAATAGGAGCTACCTGACACAGAGAAGTAGACCAAAAGCACCTCAAAAGCTGGACATCATGCCAAGATCCAAAGAAATTCAGGAACAAATGAGAACAAAAGTAATTGAGATCTATCAGTCTGGTAAAGGTTATAAAGCCATTTCTAAAGCTTTGGGACTCCAGCGAACCACAGTGAGAGCCATTATCCACAAATGGCAAAAACATGGAACAGTGGTGAACCTTCCCAGGAGTGGCCGACCGACCAAAATTACCCCAAGAGCGCAGAGACAACTCATCCGAGAGGCCACAAAAGACCCCAGGACAACATCTAAAGAACTGCAGGCCTCACTTGCCTCAATTAAGGTCAGTGTTCACGACTCCACCATAAGAAAGAGACTGGGCAAAAACGGCCTGCATGGCAGATTTCCAAGGCGCAAACCACTTTTAAGCAAAAAGAACATTAAGGCTCGTCTCAATTTTGCTAAAAAACATCTCAATGATTGCCAAGACTTTTGGGAAAATACCTTGTGGACCGACGAGACAAAAGTTTAACTTTTTGGAAGGTGCGTGTCCCGTTACATCTGGCGTAAAAGTAACACAGCATTTCAGAAAAAGAACATCATACCAACAGTAAAATATGGTGGTGGTAGTGTGATGGTCTGGGGTTGTTTTGCTGCTTCAGGACCTGGAAGGCTTGCTGTGATAGATGGAACCATGAATTCTACTGTCTACCAAAAAATCCTGAAGGAGAATGTCCAGCCATCTGTTCGTCAACTCAAGCTGAAGCGATCTTGGGTGCTGTAGCAGGACAATGACCCAAAACACACGAGCAAATCCACCTCTGAATGGCTGAAGAAAAACAAAATGAAGACTTTGGAGTGGCCTAGTCAAAGTCCTGACCTGAATCCTATTGAGATGTTGTGGCATGATCTTAAAAAGGCGGTTCATGCTAGAAAACCCTCAAATAGAGCTGAATTACAATAATTCTGCAAAGATGAGTGGGCCAAAATTCCTCCAGAGCGCTGTAAAAGACTCGTTGCAAGTTATCGCAAACGCTTGATTGCAGTTATTGCTGCTAAGGGTGGCCCAACCAGTTATTAGGTTCAGGGGGCAATTACTTTTTCACAGAGGGCCATGTAGGTTTGGATTTTTTTTCTCCCTAAATAATAAAACCCCTCATTTAAAAACTGCATTTTGTGTTTACTTGTGTTATCTTTGACTAATAGTTAAATGTGTTTGATTATCAGAAACATTTTGTGTGACAAACATGCAAAAGAATAAGAAATCAGGAGGGGGCAAATAGTTTTTCACACCACTGTATATAGACTGTTAAATTGGGATAAAATGTCATGTCCTCATATGAGGACATTCGGGCCTTAGGAGGTTGAGTCATGTGGTCCACAATCAAAACATTCTCCAATTGTTTTGTCTGGCAATCACGCCCGCCACAGATAAAACCGTAATGACGAACATCTGGCTACATTTACATTCACAGCATTTGGCAGACGTCTTTAACAGCCAGAGCGACTTACATTTTTATCTCATTATACATCTGAGCAGTTGAGGGTTAAGGGCCTTGTTCAACGGTCCAACAGTGACAACTTGGTGGTCGTGGGATTTGAACATGGGATCTCCCGAACCCGTAATCCAATGACTACACCACTGAGCTACCCCTGACCCAGCATGGATTTTAGCGAACACATGATGAGTAACCAAATAACAAAGGCTCCAACTGTTCTTTACACCATGTTCGTGGTCACTGTACCAGCAGATTTACAATATGGTGATATTTACAGCTGTCACATCAGGTATGATTTAACCTCATGAAACCTAGTCTGTCTGACAAGTGACTGAGGTCACTGCTTGTGCCACACTTTTAGCTGTTTATGTAGTATAAAACTGATGCTATTAGAAAACAAGACTGGAGTTTTAAGGAAACCTCTGCAGCAAACCTAACACTGATTTAGATGCTGTTTTGTGTTTGTGCTGCTGTGAAACTGCAAAGAATTCAGGGTGTCTCCATTTACATAGACCTGCACCTGGAGAATCAAAAGAATATCATCAGAATTATTCGTGATATCCTCCTCTGGGTGAAGGAGCTATAAAAGTTGGTGAGAGACCATTTTAAAGGGATCCACAGGTCAGATGGGAGAAGCTGTTTAAAGGTTAACCACAGGAATCAGAATTGAGCAAATATACAAATCTAAAAGTGGCAATGGCATGTGGGAGAATTGGCGAACTCTCAAGCCGCACAGGGCCGAAATTCAACTTCAGGGCTTTGACACAAAGCGTTGCGCTTGGCAGGGATGCAGCACTGCTTATCGCAAAGAAGCATGGTGGTTTTTAGCATCATGTTTATCAGCATGGACTGGTTAGCTGGGCAGGATTTAAAGCAAGACGGGCCGAGTCGATTTAAGGGCAATCTTGGAAGAAATCCTGTTCCAATCTGCGAGACACTTTAACATGTTCTAACAAATTTCCACAATCAAGGGACGAACACACGTTGTATCTGACTGGAGGGCTTGGGCAACTTCATTCTGTCTCTTCATTCAACTTCATATTCATGAAAATGCCCTAACTGCTCCTAGTGAGGAAAGAGTATTGTGGGCGTTTCTCAAGAATTCTTCTGACATTGAACACTTGTCCATCCCAAACATCACAGGAAAAAAAAACAGAGCCATGTGTCTCCAGTTACTTTCAAATAGATAAAAAAATTACCTGCATGGTGAATAAACTGAAAATAAATTCTACCCACTGAAACGGATAAATTGGCTGTAAATTAGGCCCACTAGGCCTGATAACAGAACCAACCCGCTCTACTATTTGCAAATCAAGCACCACACACACACATTTAAAAAGAAAAACCGTCCCCATGTGCCGCAATGATAAAGTGTTCGCTCTTTCATCCGGAGACCGCGAGTTCGATTCCCGGGTGATGCTGTAACCTCTCGCAGCCGAGAGCCTAGAGAGAGCTGATTGGCCGAGCCCTCAACTCTTTTTGCTGTTTATTATGTATTATAAAACTGATGCTATTAGAAACCAAGACTGGAAAAAAATGACAACTTAAGTTATAAGGAAACCTCTGCATGTTATCTAAATCAGCAAACCTAACACTGATTTAGATTGCTAACACAAGCACATCATGTAGAGCATATTACGAAGGTGAGCCAACAATTCTCCGCACTCAGTTCATTTCAATTAACTTTCAGAAAAGTTAATTTTAATAATCTTCTTGCTTTTTAATACACTTTGGTCCATCTTTGTCCATCAACAAGTGCTCTTTTGCCTCATTAAAAATGTTCCAGGCTGAACTGCAAGGAAAGAGTGCACCGCTGTCTTCATCAGAAGTGAATCTTCGTCCTCGTAGGGCTGCTTTCAGGGGACCAAACAGATGAAAGTCTGATGGAGGGCGAGATCAGGACTATAGGGACTCTGTAGACAGAGTTTTTTTTACAGAGTGTAAACAGTGTGGGCAGAAGTGTGATGACGTGCATCGTTGTGCGAGATACAGTACTGATGCCCTTGGATATCAGTCCTTTGTGTTTAATCTGAAGTTTAGACTTCAGCTCTTCAATACTTGTCTTACTGTAACGAGCACTGATGATTGTTCAACCTTTTTCCCTGATAATGATCCCTTGAGAATCCCAGAAAACTGTAAGCATCAATTTTTCCAGCTGATGGGTGACTTTTGAACTTTTTCTCGGTCGGCGATTGAGGACGTTTCCGTTCTGTACTCTGCCGTTTACGCTCAGACTCGTAGTGATGAATCTACTTGTCAGGATTCTCTTTAAAAAACTTTCACCTTCTTTAGAATTCGGATGTAATTTTGTTTGCAGATATCAACACGTTTCTGTTTAGTCCGTGAGTCGCGCCCAATAACGGTCCTGGATTGTAAAACCGCAGACAGTTTGCCAGACAAAATAGCGGCTGGTTTGGTTTGACATCAAGTCTGACATCATACACGAGAGCTTTACTTGACTGTGAAGAACAAAGTCTAAAGACCTGAAATCCAAAGGAGGTCCTCTTTGTCTCTACTGTATGCACCTTGGCTTGTTAACCATCATTAACAATAATCTGACTGCTATAGCCACCCCTAACCGCTATTGCCCTGCTCAAGGGAGGGGCAGAACTGGAACATGTCTGGATTTGAGGATGTGAGAATTCACATTTAATGACACTCCACCACAAAAAAAGCAGCAAACACAAGAAATAATATTATGAAACACTACCATGAGGTTAGCTCATGGTACGTATATAAAAATTCCCATGAAATTTGTACCCCACCCTGCACAAGCATTCTAACCGCTTCCACATTTGTGTTCTTTTCATATGAAACTGAAATGGACTTCACTTTATATGGACATGGTATGAATATACAGTCCATGATATTGTCTCGCGTGTGTGCTGCTGTAAAACTGCAAAAAAGAGTCAGGGTGTCTCCATTTAAATAGACCAGTATCAAAACAATATCATCAGAATTATTCGTGATATCCTCCTCTGGGTGAAGGAGCTATAAAAGTTGGTTAGAGACCATTTTAAAGGGATCCACAGGTCAGATGGGAGAAGCTGTTTAAAGGTTAACCACAGGAATCAGAATTGAGCAAATATACAAACCTAAAAGTGGCAATGGCATGTGGGAGAATTGGCGAACTCTCAAGCGGCACAGGGCCGAAATTCAACTTCAGGGCTTTGACACAAAGCGTTGCGCTTGGCAGGGATGCAGCACTGCTTATCGCAAAGAAGCATGGTGGTTTTTAGCATCATGTTTATCAGCATGGACTGGTTAGCTGGGCAGGATTTAAAGCAAGACGGGCCGAGTCGATTTAAGGGCAATCTTGGAAGAAATCCTGTTCCAATCTGCGAGACACTTTAACATGTTCTAACAAATTTCTACAATGAAGGGACGAAGATGTGTTAGAACACACGTTGTATCTGACTGGAGGGCTTGGGAAACTTCCGTATTCATGAAAATGCCCTAACTGCTCCTAGGAAATTTTGGAGTATTGTGGCCATTTCTCAAGAATTCTTCTGAAAATTAAAGCAGTGGTGAGAGAGACAAGAAGGAGACAAAGACAAAGTATTTGCTCCATAGTTCATTAAATACAAACCAACTCCGCCAATTGGACACATGGCCATCCCAACAATCACAGGAAACAAAAAAAACAGTCATTTGTCTCCAGTTACTTTCAAATAGATCAAGTATAAAAAATTTACCTGCGTGGTGAATAACATAAAAATAACTTCAACCCACTGAAACATGTGTGATTACAGTAAATTAGTCAAACTAGGCCTGATAACAGACCCAACCCGCTCTGATATTCGCAAATCAGGTTCCACACATGAGAGGTACTTAGTGCTCGAACATTAATCACGACTCTACAGCCAATCAGGGGCATCGCTGAGCTTACGCAAGCAGAAGGAGCGGATATTGGATGGAGAAGCGCACTGCCAGCAGACAGTGATGGAGCGAGGGAGAACTCTTTGGCCCCCGCTCTCAGAAGAGGGAGGATCTAATGAATATAAATGAAGAAGACGAAACAAATTGTTCCAGACTTGGAACAAAAACATAGAACGTGGTGGCGGTGTAAACAAAAGCTACAGATTCCATTTAGGGGAAAAAGTGAGTCTCGGATAATAAATCTGCCTAGGCATAGTGTGAGTGTGTGTGTAACAGAGAGAGAAACAGAAAGAACTACTCGGAATATATTTCAACCTGCCCACACATTTTCTCTAAAGGTTATCCAAACCTTCCCGACCCAACGGTATGTTTGCAGGTCTCGTGCGTCGACCCATCCTCAGTCTTGGGAAGAATGCGTCACACCTAGCAACAGGGTCAGCCCCACCTCTTCACTAAGTTAAGAGTTTTTGCTCTGAGACTGGTCTTAAATCGTTCTTAAGATTCTAATCCATGTTAGATCCTCTGACAGGATTCTTCTGTTTTTCATGAATACGGCACCAGATGTGCTTAGAGGCTCCTCCGGGGAAACCGGACATGGGCTGAATATTTGTGCAAGGTTCTGGTTACACATATGGGTCCGTGTGGATGTAGTATTCGGGACACGCTGGCAACAAAAATCCACGATTTTTACTGGCTGAGCTCAAATTTCACACAGGGGATAAGAAAAAAAAACATACAAAAGTGCCAGATACAGTGTAGTGCAGCCTGCATGCAGTGGGATTAAGGGGTCATACATGACACAGGCCCATAAGCATGCTGAGACACTTACCTTAAATCATCCAAACTTAAATTCCTGGAATAACAAGCGCAACGAGGTTACTGCAGGAAAGCATGAACATCTGAACTATGGTACGAGTAATGAAACAGCTGTGAGGTGTACTCTCCAACGCATCTTTTTATAATAAATGAGGGTTATATGAATAATTAAGTAGTGGCTTTACGAGTAAAATGGGACACACATAAAGGCACAAAAGACACACACACGCACACACACACCTGTTTAGCTTGGCACTTCTAGGAGGAGATTCAACACCGCACAGCAGCTGTCTGAAATACTGCAAAAAACAAGGCGAGAAACATGTACAATTAACAATGCACGTAAACTTTTAACTCCGCGGCTATTATTGCTCTCCGAGTGGGAAAAAAAAATGTCAGGGATGACATCATCAACAGCTGGTTATTTGTTCTTCATCCAGTTTTTAGGATGTATGTGGCAGGGCAATTTATAAGGGTGGTTGTTGAAACTAGTTATGCATGATGGCATATGATGGCTGTTTTTTACACTATGCCATGTTTTTTCTTTACTATGAAGCTACAAGCTGCTTAATCAAAACAATATTTTAATACAACATAATGTAAAATACTGTTCCAATCCTGTTTTAAAACCTTAAACGAAATATCACTGAAGAAACCGGTACTCTGTACTGATTACCTCATCACTGTGGCAGAACATCGGCGTGAAGACATTCTCCAGCAGAGACAGGACGTGCTCGTAGGCCTCGAAGAGACATGTCATCTTTTGCAGCTTCACCACATCTGGGTACGGGCCTTCTGCAACTACGGAGAGAGAAAGAGAAAAAGCAAGAAATCAAGAAATACTGTATGTACAGTACGTCACATTCACCATTCTGGACCGTTTCTTGTTGTCTGTGGTTTCTATATTCATGGCTGTAGTTTGTAGGGACGGGAATCAGCCTGATGAAATATTATTACAATACCTCATTGCTGATTCGATTGAATTTGTGATTCTATAATTATCACGATTTTATAAAATTCGATATTACATTTTTCTCAATTGTTTGTACCATTTTAACCCTTTAAAAAGTTTAATGATTCATTAAATGTAGCCTGTTCCTTATAACATTAGCTTTCTGACTTAAAAACCAAGTGCAGCTTTAAAACAATACAAACTAATTTCAAATACAAGAGTTTAACCTTTAACGCTCACAGAGTTTGGAAAAAATGGCAGTTTAACGGATGCAATTTTTGATAATGTAACCCCATAAAAATGAGTTTCTGTTGCGCCACTTGGAAGCTTCTGCTCTCTGTACAGAATCGCTTATATCTGAGATTGATCAGCTGATCCCAAATCATGGCAAATCAAACTGAAAAACAGACAATTCTGGTCACTGGCCGATCGACCGGATTATCTCTGTTATAAACGTAAAAGTAGTTTCTAAAAAAAATCTATTTGGAATCAGTGCGGTGATATCATGGTGGTGTAACTTGCGAATGAAAAGAATCGTGATTCATTTTCCTCATCTAATATTTTTTTTTGGTGGGGGGGGGGGGTTTGGCGGCTACAGCCACAGGTTTGTGTTTACTATAAAATAATTCCTTCAGAACCGCAACTGTTAGTGTTGTACACATACAGTAGGTACAGTAGGTTTTAAATCTCTAGGCACATAGTTTATACCTTTGCTGCTTTCCAACTGAATGATGAAAAACAGAGCTCCTTCGAAGCGGCGTATAGCACGTCAACAGACAGGAACGCCTGTAACCGAGGAGCTGTTCTCGTTTATAATATGACAACGCTCCAGACTTTGCAAAGTACATTCTAGTTCAACAACCAAGTAGAAGCAGGAGCACACTGGACATACAGTAATGAACCAATCGCATCAAGCGTGTGGGTGAAACGAACCCCTCTAGGCCACCGACTTGAAAAGAACAATGAATCAGCTCTCTGGACTTCTGCCTGGAAAGTCTTCATACTGTTTATCTCTTATGGCTGAGAGATTGACAGCGAGTGATTAAGTTATATGGAAAATCTGATGACAATGCAGTCACCATTATTGGAGCACTGAATGAAAAAAAATAAATAAATAAATAAAATTAAAAAATTAAAAAACCTCTCCAGTCCAGATCTCAGAGAGTAGAGATGTACAGTACTCACCGGTGCGGATTTCCTCGATGATGAAGGGATCGAAGCTGATCTTATCGATGCTCTCCTCTAGGCAATACGTCACGTAGATCTTCTGTATCTCGGCGTGCAGGCACTGCATCTCAGAGTCACTCAGCTCCGGACACAAGATCTTATCGTTGAACTCCTCTATACACACACACACACACACCAAATTAGGGCCCCAGTTCAATCGCATGAGCCCTATGTCGTCATATTGTGTGAGAGCCCTCTTGTTCTTTTAACGATTTATTTTTCCACCATCCAGAGTTTTTTGGGGGTTTAACATGATCAAAACTACAAAAGAAATACAGTGCATACCATGAGCATGATCTTAAAGAGGTCGTTCCTCTACATAAACGATATACACACTGAGAGAATGGTCTTGAAAATTCTAGAACATTCTGGTACACCTAGAGGCCGTATCTCTACATGAAAACATGTACACACTATGAGGATGGTCTTGAAGATTCTAGAACATTCCAATACATGTACATGTGTACATGTACATGAGCATGGTCTAGTACATGAGCATGGTCTAGAAGATTCTAGAACATTCTAGTACAGGCTAGAGGTCGTATCTCTACATGAAAACATGTACACACTATGAGGATGGTCTTGAAGATTCTAGAACATTCTAGTACAGGCTAGAGGTCGTATCTCTACATGAAAACATGTACACACTATGAGGATGGTCTTGAAGATTCTAGAACATTCCAATACATGTACATGTGTACATGAGCATGGTCTAGTACATGAGCATGGTCTAGAAGATTCTAGAACATTCTAGTACAGGCTAGAGGTCGTATCTCTACATGGAAACATGTACACACTATGAGGATGGTCTTGAAGATTCTAGAACATTCTAGCACAGCTTAGAAGCCGTATCTCTACATGAAAACATGTACACACTATGAGGATGCTATGCAGATTAATTCCTGCTTCCTGTTTCACCCAAACGAGGATGCGTTCCCTGTTGAGTCCGGTTCCTCTCAAGGTTTCTTCCTATTACCATCACCAGGTTAGAGGCCTTATCTCCACATAGAAACATCTACACACTATGAGCATGGTCTTGTACATTCTAGCAGAGTCTGTATCTCTACATGAAAAAACATTAAAGTGTTAATCTAAAAACGTGGAAAAATAAGTTAAAGTTTAAGATTCTGAATCTTGTGGCCAGAAAAATGTACAGTAAGTATCTCAAGTATGTTTGGTCTTGGCATTGGTGTATTTGAAGCGGAGACTGTCTACAATTTAAACACACAAATACTGCACATGTCTTAATGTGTCTCATACTTGATCCCAAAGCTGTTAGGTCTTTTCACAGGCACGTTTGGTTTCTGATGTTATTGCTCCTACGCTCACCTATAGCGAGGCAGAACTGCAGCACGTGCACGGCTCCTTCCTGTTTGAGGAAACTCATAAAGCGGAACAATAGGTCCTGCTGCTGGCGAATCTCCTTCAGGTCCAACTTCAGCACCTGACACACAGATGAAAGTCATTACACACTAAATTATATATAAACACACACTCGTACAGTATAGTCTGTTGCTATAACTGTTGAAGAAGATATTAATTTCTAGGACTCACGGAGGGATTTCTGTTGCGTGGGTCTGCATATTTCTGCAGGAAGGGCACGAATGCAGATGGAGGCTCAGTTGCTGATTCAGGCTAAAAGAGAAACATCACTCAATCACTCAAGCCTAGGAAATTACTGATGGTGGTCTATGTGTTACTTTTTCTTTTTATAACAGAAGTTCTGCAAAAGCACTCGGTTGCGAAATTTATACTCCGAGATTAGGGCTAGATTAGTGGTTAAGGCATTGGACTACTGATCCGAAGGTCCCAGGTTCAAACCTCAGCAACACCAAGTTGTCACTGCAGGGTCCTTAAACAAGACACTCAACCCTCAATTGCTCAGATGTAAAAAAAAAAATAATAATAATAAGACAAAAGATAAAAGACGTAAGTCGCTCTGGATGATGGCGTCTGACGAATCCTCAAATGTTAATGAATTAATGCACTTAACATCATCATTTAACAATAATTCACATTATTTTGCACTTTTCTCCGTGCCGTGACAAGTCGAGGATGCTTTGTTCATTTACATTAAGAGGAAAAAAAAAAAAAGAGAAACAAAAAGAAACACTTGTTGAGAAAATAACTTTTTACAACATAAATAACAGGAACCACCAGGAGCGTTCAAGTCAAACAGGGACTTTTGATGAACTTTGCGTGTCAGGCTAAAGACATGCTTAGCTAGATGTATGTGTGGCTGACTGCCAGGGTTAGCTAATAACCACGTTCAGCTAGTAGTCATGTCTAGCTGAGTGCCATGTCTTTAGCCTGAGTCTATTGTCTCTAGTCCCGTCTCTTGTCTCTAGTCCCGTCTCTCACGTCTAGTCTCCGGTTTCAGCTCCATGCTTAGTTTATGTGTTCTACGAGTTTGTCTTGTAGCCTGTGTCACAACACAGGATTTATGTTTCCAGGTATTAGAGCCTGTATGTCAGAGCCGGTGTTACAACATCGAGCTCATGTTATATGTTTTGCGTATTAGTGCCTGTACGTCTTTAAAGCCTGTTACAACACATTGTATTTATGTGTCCAGGTATTAGAGCCTGTATGTTGAACCCCTGAGTGTGATGTGTTCAGAGCCAGTGTTTTGTTTTAGTGTGTTTAGTTGGTTTGTTAATAAAATACTCTTTATTTTGCAAAGAACCCTCTGCATTTATGCCTGCCCTTTTATGCCCACGGCTACACCACCATCCCGTTACACCACAGTACGTGACACCTGACGCAACCCTCCCATTGTCTCCGGGCTAGCCGACCGTGTGACGAGACTTTCAGTAAAATATTCAAATGGTTTTAGACATTTTAAAGAAGCAGAACATTTGCGGACCTGTGGATAACTTGAAGAAGAGACGCATCTGTCCTGCACTACTTGTCACCACGTGCACATTACAGGAACTCAGCTGGGAGTTATTGCAGTCCTGACCTCGCTCAAAGCCATTTTCACATGTTTGGGCCATTAAAGGAGTTCCTGGGAGGTCAGTGTTTCAGGCGTAAAGTCCAATCATGGCTCTGGTGTACTGAGAAAACCTTCTACCTTGTCCAAGCACTAGTGCAACACTGAGATAAGTTCAGTAGTGTAGCAGGGGGTTACATAGAGAAATAAAAGGAGTTTTTCCTCTCATAACTGCGTTCTGTTAGTCTGCACAATCATGAATCTCAGTTTGACTTCAACGTCCTCCGAACTTGCTTCATGGGCATTCCCATATGCCTTAATTAACAATGATCAAATCCAATCTTTGGGCAGATTGCTGTGGTGGAATAAAACATTAAGTGTCTGCTGTTACTGGAAAACATGCTTATACTGTAAGAGTAACTCCACTTCATAACCTCATAACTCCACATCACACCACACCTTTGCTGAGAACGTTCCAAAAGCAGTACACTCCCCAGTACCCCATTGTTTATAATAACATTCTCTGGTTTTCTATGGCACATTCACGTAGTGTTTACAGTACATCGCTCGCGAGGTAGTGTAAATCAACCTCGATATTCAGTCGCCCAGGCTAAAACAAACAGCCTCGTCCTCTCCGACATATTTGATAAATTGTCAAGAAATTAATCTACCCTTTTTGTTATTTAAATAAATCCAGCGTTGACAGGTCACTAAGTCAGGGATGGTTTGTTTTAGTCATTTGTTTTAGTGACATCAGTACAAAAACAGTCTGAATAAGATTAGCAGATCGAAATGACAGATTAGTGTAAAGTCGCTTACAGGTGTGTCATCGATGAACAGGAGCACCATGTGGTTCACTGTGTCCTGGAAATAGCAACAGAAAGAGATTATTAAGGGGAAAAAAGCAAAAATGTTTTTCATCTAGTAAAAAGAATGCATTATTAGCTTTAATAGTAGTTAAATTTTAGAAAATAGGACGTAATATTCTGTACATTCCTTTTTCCAACACGTTTGCACAACAGTGTTACTGTATTCACAAATCTTGCAAGTCAGGAAAAGTCACAGGTTGTGGACACGGTATTGTTTCTATAGCAACAACAAGTACTTGCACATAGATACATTTTTAAAGAGTAGTTATTATTATTATTATTATTTCTCAAGAATTTTCTAGTGTGTGTACATGCAAAAAAGAAATTTGCATATCTTTTTTTTTATTACCCTCATAAAAAGTTTGTACTTGACTATCTGTCATATAAATATAACCACATCCTACTGTACATTATTGCTATTTGCACTTATTATCACATGTGATACATTTACTATAACAATATAACACTGTAGTTTTACTTTGGGCTGAAGTTCACAAACAACCAGAATGAAATTCCTTCTGTGTTACAACATACTTGGCGAATTAAACCCGATTCTGCTTCTGATTCAAACACTCTGTCTGTTATTAGGGACGTTAACAATATTCTTAAATGAAAAACAAACTTAGTAAGATGGATTCGCTAAAATAGAAGTACAATATTACAGTATAGTATAATAAACGTGGATCAGTTCTGGCTAAATGTCAATGACTGAACTTTAGATCCTGGGGTGTTAAAATGTTCAAGTTAAGCTTGTTAAAGCTCGTTTGCTAACGATCGCTTGTACATGGTATCGCTAAAAAGTAACTAAAAGGGAATTCTAACACTATTTTTCATAATACTTAATGCTTCTTATCTCCTGTTTCATGCATCATTATTTTAATCAGATAAAAAGAAACACATTTGCTAAATACGCCCTTTTCACGCCCTTTGATGTCTGTAGTGTCTGTAACGTTTTTTTAACTCAAATTTTTTAAGTGATCTTGACTGTCATTCAGATGAAACTTGGCCAATTAAGATTTCACATTATTCTAAAGTGCAAAATTGTTAAGATATTGCAACATGAATCTGACATGGTTACGGACACTACAGATTTCTTTTTAAACTTTTGCCAAAAAACATCTCTCATGCAAAGCACTGAGGTCGCCCTGGAACTTTAATGGTGTGTGTGTGTGTAACAATAATTATAGAGCAGATTACAAAAAGCTGAATAAACTAGTTTTCTATGTATTATGGCCACATAACATAAGGTGTGTGTCTAATTTGGAGCATTTAAACAAAACCACTGTTGTTAGTAATTTGGGGTGAAAGAGACCTTTCATTTTGCACTGAATGTTTTAATTTAGCAACAATTTTTACAGGTCTTATGCTTCTAGAGATGCACAGCCATTTTATCAGTATTCATTAAAAATATAGAAATAATTTGCATTTAAAATGATTATTGTTTCAAGCAAGACGCTGGGAAATGGCCAGTTTCATGGGCTTTCAGTAGAACAGGCTCATTGTGTGTGAGCTTCGGTCAGTGCTTGAGAGACATCTTACTTACAGGGTCGGCCATGAAGTCCATGGTTGGGAGAAACACGGAGCCAGTCATGACCTCTCGAATCAGCAGTGATAGAGATCTGAACGCGGGACGACACAGGAAAACGTTTAAGGAGTGCTTGGACGTAAAGGTATTTGGAGAATTGGAAAAAAATTTAAAAATACGGTGTGAGAAGAACGAAACATTTAAGAGCTTACTTTAGCTTTAATAGTCTTTTTTTTTTTTCTTTCATTTTTGTGGAATTGCTTCGAGACAATGACCATTGTTAAAATCGCTATATAAATAAAATTGAATTGAATTATTTTAAAGGAACTTGGTGGTGGTCACGACATTACATGTTTTGTAAACACGCATACACATTTCTATTTTAATCAGATCAGAAGAAACACATTTGCTAAACACGATTTCAGGTCCTTTTACGTCTGTAGTGTCCGTAACTTTTTTTCAATTCTAATCTTTTAAATGATCTTAACTGAAGATGAAACTTGGCCAGTTTAGATTTCACATGCAAAGACAGAAACCTGAAAAAGTGTATTATTCTAAACTGATAAACTGCTAAGATATTCCAACATGGTTGACATGGTTACGGACACTACAGATTTTTTTTTTTTTGCTTTTTCAACGACATCGTGTGCATGATCTATCTGCACCTGCAGTCTGTAGCTTTAGGTGGCATGACGTAAGGAAAGAGCATTTCCGTGAGCTTGCGTAAGTAGAGCAGCTCGTCCCGGCGACTGTGCAGGGCCACGTGCAGATCCGCGCCGTATTCCTCCAACGCCACCTGCTGCAAGGGCCGGTTTTTATCCACTGCCCCCCCACACACACACACACGCACACACACAAAACCAAACTCAGAGCAGTATTATTATTATTAGAAAACCTCAGCTTCCTGTGTTCATCATATGCACTTTAAGTCACATGACTGACCTTTCTGCTGTGCTTTAGCAGCAATCTCTATGTGCTTCATCGCCGCTTTCAACATTTTGCTCGTGATGGCAGAAGGAACGTTCGCCTGGACAAAGGAAGTGGCAATGCACAAAGAAAGAAAGAAAGAAAGAAAGAAAGAAAGAAAGATCACGGTGAACGTAATCACAAAAAAAAAGACATTCATTATGTAGTTCATTCATTACGGGTCTATAACTATCACTATTTTATAAATTGAAAGTTAACAGTTTAGAGAGCGCCACCTGTAGGATCATAATGGCATAGCAATGCTTTTTTCTCTCTCAAATGCAAACATTTATAACTTTTATACATTTAAAAAAAAAAAAAGAGCCAGATACACAAATTGCCACACAAAAGAATCATGATGCATAACTTAATAGTTTTTTTTTCCCCCTCATCTCCATTATGCAGTAAATGTTCTTCATTGTTATAATGGAATAATAATAAACAACCAAAATAATCATTACAAAGTTTTTAAAATTTTTATCTGAATTGCTTACTATCTTTCGTCATCACTATACAAAATGTATTTCAATGATCATCCACGTCAGCACGGTGGTTTAGTGCTGTCGCCTTGCACTTCCAGGGTACTGGTTAGGCTGACTGGTGTTACTGTACCAAATTGCCCATAGTGTATGAATGAGTGTGTGAGTCTGTGCGTATGTGACCTGTCATGTATGGCTACCTGTCCAGGACCCCCGCGACCCTGAATACAGGTGTAGACAATAAGTGAGTGAATTATGGATTGTGATTCTTTTGTGTGATGATTCACGTCTGCTTCTAAGTGGCGCAACAGAACCAGGTTTTTATGGTGTTACTTTTTCAAAGATGGTGTGCATTAAAAGCATGTAACATGCCTTTTTCCTCACGTCATAATGGATTGGCTACATTTAATTCATCATTAAACTTTTCCTTTTTAAAGTTTAACATTGTAAGAAAATGTAATATCGAATCAGATTTTATTCATAAAATCTATGAATAGATTCGCAATGTTAATGGACACCTAGGCATCATGATGATGTTGTATCGGTAGGTGACTGTGTCCATTATTATAACATTTATATTCCTATTATAATGATGAATTTTTGGCACCAATTGTTTGACATGCTTACTTTCATTTAAAAAGTATTAAGATTAGTATAAGGTATTAGTATTATTATTACATTAATAACTAGCAAACTGACCAACGTTACTAGACAAAGTTAAAATTTAGCCATGACTGTGCTTTATCATCGTTCATGCTTAACGTACTGCTCACCTTCTGTGCTCGCCGAACCAGAACGGAGGCGAAAAACCGAAAGGTCTGCCTGAGTTCGTCCACGCAGGCTTCGTCATCTGTAATGTCCCTGAACAGCACAAAAACCTGACATGGATTAACTACATACACAAATAAACCATGATGCATAATATCTGACTGCGCGTTGCCGTACCTGTACCATGGATACACAAAGTACTCTAGGACCAACTCCAACACCTGGACACCAGTGAGACACAGAGGATTATATATAATACAGTAGAGATGAGGTGTGATTCGTTACTGTGCTGAGTGAACATGTGGTTAGTGTGCTGACCTCTCCGATGGAAGCGTCCACCTTCGAGTAGACCTTCAATCCCAACCATGGCTGGTAGTTTTCCAGAAGAAGAGCTGGTCTATGAATAAGAACAATCGAGCTGCCTTGTATTGTAGTAATTAATGTAATATTATTATTAACTATGGTGGAATACTTTGGACCACAAAAAACTTACTAATATCCATATATCTACAGCTTCCATTAAATATTCAATGAAACTGAAACACTGGCCAACTGGTTTCATGGCTAAATTTGACCAGCCTTCATCGATTGCACATTCCACCAGTGTGAAGAGCAGAAGATTTAATTATCAGAGTAATAGCACATCTAGCGCATCTTTGACCAGGACAGCAAGTCTTTGTGATGTATCAAGAGCCGCGGTATCCAGGGTAACGTCAGCACACCGCCAAGAAGGACGAACCGCATCCAACAGGAGTAACTGTGGACGCAAGAGGAAGCTGTCTGATGTCCGGGTGCTGACCCAGTGTTTTATACCCAGACTGTATCCAAATAACATACAACCACAGCTGCACAACTCACTGCAGAATTAAATTTTCTCTCCTGTCTGGAGCTCCACAGGGTCGATGTACACGGCCGGGCTGCTATAACCAAACCTCTGGTCACTCGTGCCAATGACAAACGTTGGTTTCAATGGCGCCAGCAGTGAAAATCTTGTGCTGTGGACAATGTGAAACATGTATTG
The DNA here is from genome assembly GCA_030522415.1 of Channallabes apus. Classification (NCBI taxonomy): domain Eukaryota; kingdom Metazoa; phylum Chordata; class Actinopteri; order Siluriformes; family Clariidae; genus Channallabes; species Channallabes apus. The sequence goes on along the minus strand of CM060107.1, from coordinate 47,239,001 downwards.
GTTCTCCGATGAGTCCACCTTCACCGTCTTTCCCACATCCAAGAGAGTTACGGTGTGGAGAAGCCCCAAAGACTGTTGCATGCCCAGAGTAAAGCATGGGGGTGGATCAGTGATGGTTTGGGCAGCAATATCTTGGCATTCTCCAGGCCCAATACTTGTGCTAGATGGATGCATCACTGCCAAGGACTACCGAACCATTCTGGAGGACCATGTGCACCCAATGGTTCAAACATTGTATCCTGAAGGCGGTGCTGTGTATCAGGATGATGATGGACCAATACACACAGCGAGACTGGTGACCGAGTTGTTTGATGAACATGAAAGTGAAGTTGAACATCTCCCATGGCCTGCACAGTCGCCAGATCTAAATATTATTGAGCCACTTTGGGGTGTTTTGGAGGAAACGTTTTCCTCCACCAGCATCACGTAGTGACCTGACCACTATTCTGGAAGAAGAACGGCTCAAAATCCCTCTGGCCACCGTGCAGGACTTGTATCCGTCATTCCCTAGACGAATTGATGCTTTATTGGCTGCAAATGAAGGCTCCACGCCATACTAATGAATTATTGTGGTGGTCTAAAACCAGGCGTTTCAGTTTCACTGTCCAACCTCTGTATGTACCGTGCTGATATTGTATCCGCTGGTCCCTGCTGATTCCCATTGCTGATACACTTAATTTGTCAAATAAGTTTTTATGCAGTCATCCAATAACTTTGCAATAATCACAATTTCCAGGATTAATTTTCTGATATGCATAAAAACTTACCAAAACAAACAAAGAGAAGAAAGAAAAAAATAATAATAATAAATAAATAATAATAATAAAAAATTTAATACACATTAAAAGTAACACCCCTACACCAGCCTGTAAATATACAATACATGGACAATCTTGAAGTTATAATATTTAGTATTAAGGAATAGAATTCCTCTTGAGGTAACAGAAGAAAGGGCTCCAAGTCTTGTGAAACTGTCCAATGTTGCCTTTTAAAAGACATCTGATCTGATTAAAACGATTCTCCTTAAAACCACCTAGGTTTTGGGTTCCCCTTGTGCCCTGGAGTGGCTCTGGCCATCGGGGAGTGTTGGAGTCTTCGCCTGCTGGTCCTCGTCCTGTGTGCGATGGGCTCTGGTGCATTAGGTGTTCTGGTGCCTTTCTATCATTGGCTTTTCTGTGGGATGAGACCCAACAGTTCACCTTGACATGCTCTGGGTTCTATCACTATCGAAGAGGCTTTCACTGGGCTTCATTAATAGGAAGTTGTTTACCATGTACAGTATAGCAGTCTAGGGGCAGATTTATAAAGTGTGGCATTTTTCATAGTTTAATCGTAGACGCATTTCCTAGTGCTCCAACAACTGTAATACCCTACCTGTGTCGCCTGCACTTGGTCTTCCCACAAACTGCACAACTGTGGCCCTGTGGGAAGAGCTCCTGCTGCTGCTCCTACATCACATACAAACAAAGTAGGGACCGGGTCAACTTTCCCAAAGTCTCACCATAATCAGGGAAGAACAACAACTTCTAAGCACAGGGTCTTACTTTCTCTTTGGTCGTTATGGAGATCAGGACATTCGGCACGAGGCTGCTGGGACTGAGCGAGCAGTAGAAGGTGATGGCTCCAGCAAGGAAAAACCAAAATACCATCAAGACATGGAGATATCTACAAAGAAAGGGGGAATATAAAAACCTTAGGAATGATCAATATCAGGGTTTCAAATGTACACTCATAGTTCATAATCAATAAATTATTAATTATTAAATCATTAAATGGTATCAGTTTTATTTATTTACAGTTTTATAGAATCCCAACAAATTAATTTTGTGAGGGAAAACCAATGAAGGAGAAATAGAAAAAACCAAGAAGGTTGTCGACAACGCTGCACCACTAAAAATACTGATAATGTGTCATGTAGTGCAAGTCTGCCCTCTTGTGGTGGACCAATCAGTAAATCTGTGTGCTACAGAGTAATACGGGGCAAAACAAACATTACCAGTTAATCGATACGTATTTAGTTTAATTCTTAATTGATTAATGATTAATCATGAACATTCCTAGTTCATATATTAAATATGAAAAAATTAAGCCTGGTGATTACATTTATTAACAATGCATTAGTATTATATTAGTGCTGTGTCAAACTTACAGTATAAAATAGTTCGCTCTTTTATCTCTTTATAAGACAATAAATATACCGTACATAAAAAAATGACAAAGTACAAGATAGAGAAAATCTTAAAGCGCATAAACACAAAGCTGCTGCTATACGGAATAACGCACAGTGGTGCATGATGTCACCCCAGAGTGGACTATTTTTATAACACTGCACAGTGCGTTATTCAGTTCACGCGACTGCAATCTGATGCATGTTAATTTTTAAAGAATGTTGTGGACCGCCAAGGAGACAAGATCTAGCGTCACAGCTGCGACGTACAGTCGTCCTCTTATCTCTTTTTTCCCTGTTGTGGGAAACTTTGCTTTGCAGAGCTCTTACACCTAAAACGACTATAACTGTTAAATAAAAAAGTCTTTATGTGATCAATGTTGATCAGTGTTGTACGTTTTTAAAATGTGGCTATTATTAGTCTTAGACCATGTCCAGCGTCCAACATACAAGTCCACATGTATGAGCTGTTACTGTCGAAATTGTAAGAAATTATAAAGGGCGCATTAATATTGTTCGTGTTGAAACAGGAACTGCTTTTTAAGCTTCAAGCAGATTCAAGCATTTAACCATAAACTATTTTTATTTACATTTTTACTAACAAATAATTTCTATACTTACAAATTTTCAATTACTTTAAATAACAATCAAATCAAATAGCATTGTCGCCTTGCACCTCCAGGGTCCGGGTTTGATTCCCACCTCCTCCCTGGGTCCGTGTGCATGTTCTCCCCGTGCTTGGTGCGTTTCTTCCAGGTACTCCGGTTTCCTCCCACAGTCCAAAGACATGCAGATTAGTCTAAGTGGTGTTCCCAACTAGTGTGTGACGGAGCGTGCGAGTGTGTTGTGTGTGTGTCTCATCTTTCCTTTCATTAGTGCGACTCACCTGTTGAGGATTATGGTTGAGGAGAGCATGGAGATGAGCACGAAGCAGATGAACGGGTACTGCCGGCACACTTCCCTAATCAAGTCCACCTTCAGGCCCTTCCTAAGGGACTCGAGGAAAACTTTAACACCTGCCATGTGGATCTGCCGAAAGAACATCACGACTTCTGTAAATATTACAGTGTATAATCTTTCCAGCATTTCCAACTGCAAGACAAATCACAGGTTTAAACGAATGCTCTAATTCTAATTAGTTGCCGTTTCTATGGTAACAACTTACACAAGATCTAATATTGCAATATAATCTAGCGCTAATAATAGTAACGGTTACACAGCATTTGATGTACTGTATTTCCAAATAAGGTAAGGAGTAAGGAGATGTTTACTGATGATTTTTGGAAGGAGTCTCCAGTGCCAATGGAACCGTTTTTAGATGTTCTAGTCCGTGTGGAAAAGACTGTAGATTATTAGACATGGAAAAATTTATTCAGCTACCTGTCGCGATTCTGACTCCAAAATTAATTTCTAAATTCTACATGTTTGCATTTGAGTTGGTAATATGTTGCCATTCCTCCATCATCCTGCAGGTGGTGCACTCTAAACTATTCACAACACTACAGTATCCTGTGTGAAGTATTTGCTTCGTTTGTTTAGAATTGTAACAAATTGTAAGGAGGAAAAAAAAACAACAGAGAATTGAGATATTTATCTAATTTAACAGAATTGCAATTAAAAAAAATCTATTTGCCACCTTGTGATGATAATGTATCAGGTAATCCCTGCTGATTCACATCCCTACATTCCACAGCTTTAAATATAACTACAAATGGATTTTTTTTAAAGTATGAAGGGTTATGATTTTAAAAAAGTTTCTGTTGGTAAACGACTGCAGTATAGGAGGAATAAAACATTTGCAGTTATTGGAAAATATTTATTCAATATCTCTATTGTGTGTTGAACTCTATATGAAATTCTGGATCGACAGAATGAAAAGAAACGAGGTAAATTTATACTTAAGCAGTCATTTATAAGGTATTGTTCCTGTGCTCAACTGCCTTTATCTTCAAAACTCACTCATCATCTGTACCTCTTTATCCTGTATTCAGGGTTACAGGAACCTGGAGCCTATAACAGGAGGACTTGGGGTACGAGGCGGGGTACACCCTGGACAGGGCGCCAATCCATCGCAGGGCACACACACATACACACACTCATTCACACACTACGGGCAATTTGGGAACGCTAATTAACCTAATCTACATGTCTTTGAACTGTGGGAGGAAAGCAGAGTACTCGGAGGAAACCCACAGGAAAAAGCTGCATGACACTTGCATTTTTTTCTAAACTTATGCGAACTACGGAGAAATAGGATGCAAAACAAACATCACTAATTAACCAATTCTTAATCAGAAAGAAATCTTTTTTTTTTTTAAATCATTTTAGAATATGAAATTATAGCTTGCTCACAATTTCAACATTAATCTTCATCCTCATCATTTAACCACACACACACACACACACACACACACACGTTTGTGTTTTCTTTATTGTGGGATTGTTCCAACCACAACCTCAGTGAGCGGATGTTTTAGGGTTTCATTTAAACACGACATGAAACTTCATGTTAAAAGCCACATTTTGTCGTAACGACCAAACGAAATAACCCGTTAAGAATAAAACTGACACTTTGGCCTCCGTAAAAAGAAAACACAAGTGTTTAAAAAACTTTTTTTTTTTAAACTGACTTCTATATTAGGAGTAAAATTTAATTTCACATTCTGGGAATAATAACGGCATGAGGCAGCATCACGCTTATCGGTAAGTTCTGCACCAGTATCGGCTTACAGTGTTAATGGGAACAAAAAGCTCTGCAGCGGTAGTGTGGGTAATGCCGGTAACCGGAGCTACTAACATATTTATTATAACAGAGTTGTTAAAGGTATGCAAAAAAAATTTATTTAGTTTATTTGAAATGTCCATATCTTAATCAATTTTAATAATGATGTGCACAACGGGCACTGGTGGCTCAGGGGTAGGTGTTTCGCCTGCCATGCGGAAGGCCCGGGTTCGATTCCAGCCAGTGCCCAAACCCCCCAGCCACTGGATGCAGTGCCGGTCCCAAGCCCGGATACAATGGGAGGGTTGCGTCAGGAAGGGCATCCGGCATAAAAACCTGTGCCAAGTTGTAGTGCGGACTGGATACTCCGCTGTGGCGACCGCTTGTCAGGAGCAGCCGAAAGACCAACAACAACATACTAACATGATCCACCTCAAGGCATGTAAACACTCATCCTCTGGTTTAAAACTAAAATCTATTTTCATTGGTTGCATTAGCACACCCGATCCTAATTAGTTCTTATAAGGCTGTGACAAAATAATCATTCGGCCTGTGACATCCGATACAGCCTTTTTCAGTAATAAGACTTCCGGCTCACGTTACTTCATAAAGAGCAGCTCCATCATGATACATCACTGGAAATATGAGTATTTTATTATCGCTATGGCTGATTGGCGTATTCGTATTCGTATGTTTTAACTGCTAACACTTATCTATGTGTGTATAAACCTGCGCACTGGATCAATAGTGGCTTTAAGATGACAGATTGTCTGTGCATCCAAATACACACACGTGTGACAAGGAAGTCAGATTTCAAAATGTGTTTCCTCAGCTACTTAGTAAAACATACACACACACATTGTGTGGATACAATGGATTAAATCAATCTAAAAAAAAGTCTATCATTCTCTAAATATCTTTCTAATTATTTGTGTTTGTATTATAAGTGTAATACATCTACTGTTGTCACACTTTTTGCAGCTTCTACACTTTCTGGATGAGCGTCCACGAGATGTTGCAGTGTTTCTGTGGGAATTAATGTCCAATCATTCTGTCGAGCATCTCCGTCCCAGGTCATCCTCAAGGTGCTCGATGGGGTTCAGGAAGTTCTAACACACACACACACACACTGAACTCATCAAAGCAGACCAATAAAGCTGAAGGCACAGCACTGGCCAAGGTGTCTTGGTATGCTGAGCATTCAGATTAATTACAAGGCTGGGCCAAATACTTGTTTGGTGTGTGTGTGTGTGTGTGTGTGTGTGTGTGTGTGTGTGTGTTTATATAAATAATCAACTTCTGCACCTTTATTGGGAAGAAAACAACTGGAGAAGAGGAAAGTCAACTCACACACCCCGTGAGAAATGTGTGTGTGTGTGTGTGTGTGTGGTGAGTAAACTGTGACTGAATCAGGAATAAAAGGCAGTTGATCATTCTCGAGCTCGCGCAGCTCTACACAGCGCTGGTGTTGCTGGTGATAAAGTTACCTGATAAAAGTCTCCTCCAGCGAATCAGAGCCGCTCCTGACGATCGACGCCGCATTAACGCACTAAAAACACATATGAACGGTACATTTCTACATTGTACTGCAACTGCCGGTCAGCTGACAAACATCAAACCTTTCAAGCAGATTAACGCATTACCGAGAGACCGAGGAACAATAATAAGGAAGTGGCAGTATTTCAAAATAAAAGCCCCCCAACAATTAAAAAAAATGTAGTTCGTTTATGTTGTAATAAATAATCTGGTCATTTTGTCCGATATTAATAAATACATTGCAGTATTAATAATCTTTTTTTTGGCAAGCTTATGTCCTTAATACAATCAGACCGGCCTGGCAAGAGCATCAAAATAAAATTATTATTATTAGTAGTAGTAGTAGTAGTAGTAGTAGTGGTAATAATACTAGCAAATGTGGTGGTGGTAATAATAGTAGTAGTAGTTTTTTATTATTGTTGTTAGTAGTAGTATTAGTACAATTTTTTATATTATATTTTATTTATATATGATGATTATTATTTTTTTTTTATTATTATTATTGTTGTTGTTGTTGTTGTTGGTGGTGGTGGTGGTGGTAGTAGTATTTTTTAAATATTATTATTATTATTATTATTGTTGCTGTTGTTAGTAGTAGTAGTTGGTTTTTATTATTGTTGTTATTATTATTAGTGGTAGTAATTATTATTATTATTATTATTGTTGTTGTTGTTGTTGTTGTTAGTAGTAGTAGTAGTTGGTTTTTATTATTGTTGTTATTAGTAGTATTAGTACTATTTTTTATATTATATTTTATTTATATATGATTATTATTATTATTGTTGTTGTTGTTGTTGTTGTTGTTAGTAGTAGTAGTTGGTTTTTATTATTGTTGTTATTATTGTTAGTGGTAGTCATTTTTTTCAATTATTATTATTGTTGTTGTTGTTGTTTTGTAGTAGTGGTAGTATTTTTTTTATTATTGTTTTTATTATTGTTGTTATTATTATTAGTGGTAGTAATTATTATTATTATTATTATTATTGTTGTTGTTGTTGTTGTTGTTAGTAGTAGTAGTATTTGGTTTTTATTATTGTTGTTATTAGTAGTATTAGTACTATTTTTATATTATATTTTATTTATATATGATTATTATTATTATTGTTGTTGTTGTTGTTGTTGGTGGTGGTGGTGGTAGTAGTAATTTTTTTATATTATTATTGTTGTTGTTGTTGTTGTTAGTAGTAGTAGTTGGTTTTTATTATTGTTGTTATTATTGTTAGTGGTAGTCATTTTTTTCAATTATTATTATTGTTGTTGTTGTTGTTTTGTAGTAGTGGTAGTATTTTTTTTATTATTGTTGTTATTAGTAGTAGTATTAGTACTATTTTTTTAGATTATATTTTATTTATATATGATTATTATTATTATTATTATTGTTGTTGTTGTTGTTGTTGTTGTTGTTGGTGGTGGTGGTAGTAATTTATTTATATTATTATTGTTGTTGTTGTTAGTAGTAGTAGTTGGTTTTTATTATTGTTGTTGTTATTATTATTAGTGGTAGTAATTTTTTACAATTATTATTGTTGTTGTTGTTGTTTTGTAGTAGTGGTATTATTTTTTATTATTGTTGTTATTAGTAGTAGTAGTAGTAGTAGGATAGTTGTTTTATAATGTTGTTGTTAGCACTAGTCGTAGACTTATTATTCGTTGTTGTTTTTATTATTGTTGTTTTTGTTATCATCCTTATTATTGTTATTTACATTTTTATTTTATTTTATTTTTTATTTTTTTTGTATATATTTTTAATTATGTTTTTTTTAAGCATTTCCTTTTTCAAACTCACCACTCCAACCTATATCTTTTTATTACCGTCTTTTTACAACAATACATTATGTAGGAATTAAAACGGAAATAAAAAGAAGTGTTTATGATGTATACATTAAGGACAGAAAGTACGAGGAACATGATGAGTTCATTCATAATGAATAAATAATAAAGCATAAAGCTGTTCTGTAGCTTCACACATTTGATTTAACTGTAAGTCTGTGATGCTGTAAACGCTTGAAGGATGCACTTCAGTAGTTGGCCAGTAGAGGGAGGTATAACGCTTTAGTTTTTGAGATAGATTATTTTTTCTTGTTTAATTAGACTTCTTGTATTAAATTTCATTAATTTACTTTATTAACTCTATTAAATATGTTACAACGCCAGTGATTATTCTACAGAACCATTTTAATAATCGCAATAGTACAAATAGGAATATATTATCAATACAAATAGGAATAAATAGGAATTTATTCAAAAATGTAGTCATACTACGTTAGGAGTTTCTAATCCATGTAAAACAATTATAATCCATGTTTTGTTGATTCCAACTACGATTAAAAATTTTTTAAATTAAATTATTTATTCCATTCGATTCCTGTCTCAGCGTCTGTGTGCATGTAGTCTCCATGTTCTCCCCATGCTTGGTAGGTTTCCTCCAAGTACTCCGGTTTCCTCCCACAGTTCAAAGACATGCAGATTAGCCCAGTTAGTGTCCCCAAAAACACGATGCTGCCACCACCATGTTTCACAGTGGGGGCGATGTATTTAGGGTGATGTGCAGTTTAATTGCATTTAGGCCAAATAATTACATTTTGGTCTCATCTGACAAGAGCAACTTCTTTCACCGTTGTGAAACCCCTTCTTTAAACTTCTCCACAACTTTAAGTCTAACGTGTCCGGTGTGCTCCTTGGGCTTCATGATGATGTTTGTTCATTAATGATCTCTAACAAACATCTGAGTGCTTCACAGAACAGCTGTATTTATACTGAGATTAAATTACACACAGGTGGACTCTATCCTAATGAGGTGACTTCTGAAGACAATTGGTTCCACTGGATTTAAGTTAGAGGTATCAGAGTAATATCGTACATGATGCATGCCACACTTTTCAGATTTTTATTTGTAAAAAACAAAAAAACATTGAAAACCATTTATCGTTTTTTTTTTATCTTTTTTTATTTTTAAGGCACTGTAAATCACTAATGTGAAAAAGTAATTGCCCTCTAACTACCCCAACAAATACAGATCAGTGTTTTACGCTCTATTTAATTCAGGCATTTTCCAACTCTCCACAATAGATTCATTTTCATCCGTTTATTTCTAATGTTGGTATCATAATCACTGACTTTATGTGAAGTGAGCGACTCCCACAGATGTTCATTTAGGACCTTCTGTTACTTCCTGTATGCACTGTTGGAGAAATGTGATTAGACCAGACACTTGAGTGAGGATCCATCACTGTTGAGAGATCATGACCGTCAGTGTGCTTCACTAAAGTCTCAAAGCAATAGGAATGATTTTTATCCTTTATCCAGAGTCATGTAGCTTCCTTTCTCATTTCTTCCTGAATTACCTTTGATAGAGGCTCATTGTGCTAAACTTTGACCCTATTTCGCAATGCTGGAAACGTTCTATCAAAGTGCTTAGATTAAACCAGGCAGGCGGTAATCAGACCTGTGTGTGTGTGTGTGTGTCTTTACAAACTGAGCCAAATTATCAATTCAATTTGGTTGATTGACTAACTAGGGGGGGGGGCATTTACTTTTCACACCATGACATCTTGTTTTCCTTGAATAAATATAGAATGATTATTTAAAAATCTATCTTGTCTCTTGTCTTTGTCTTACTCAGAATGCGTTTTGAAGACATGAAACAATTTAAGTGCAAGAAACTCAGATGGGGCAAATACTTTCTCAGGATATTAATCTGTCAAATGCAAAAATGTTTAGTGTGATAAATGAGCTTCTTGGTGTTTTTCTCTGAAGAGTGTTATGGACTGTGACTAATTTGCGAGTGTGTGACATTTTCCCCCAAATCACGATGAATGTACGTCGTAAATCCCACAGGATTTCTGCTGATTCAATATAACAAGCTTTGGCTAAAGATTAGCAGCGATGAGATTAGCTGCATTATTGATGGTGGTGATTCATCGTTGTCATTTAAATGTTTTTATTTAGTCCGAGGCGGCGCGGTGGTGTAGTGGTTAGCACTGTCGCCTTGCACCTCCAGGGTCTGGGTTCGATTCCCCGGCCAGGCTCGATTCCCGTCTCTGTGTGCATGGAGTTTGCATGTTCTCCCCGTGCTTGGTGGGTTTCCTCCGGGTACTCCGGTTTCCTCCCACAGTCCAAAGACATGCAGGTTAGGCTAATTGGCGTTCCTAAATTGACCATAGTGTGTGAATGACTGTGTGTGTGCCCTGCGATGGATTGGCACCCTGACCAGGGTGTACAGGGGTCCTCCTGGGATAGGCTCCAGGTCCCCCGCGACCCTGAATAGAAGGATAAAGTGCTATAGAAGATGAATGAATATTTAGTCCGATTTCACCAAGAAGCAGCAGGTGTTTGTTTTTAGCAGATTATTTGATTAGATCTTTCAGGTTTGTTTCCAAATTTCCAAACCCTAGCCACTGGATGCAATACCGGTCCCAAGCCCGGATACAATGGGAGCGTTGCGTCAGAAAGGTACAATGTTAACACATATAAACATACAGACATTCCAAAAATACAATTAAATAAACAAACACGGACTAAAAAGACAAGTCGATTCAAAATATCAAAATATATGTGTGAACTAAAAACATTTTTTTTTTAAGTTTTATATGTTCATGACTGGTTACAGACTGCGATGAAAACAGCATGTTCACAGTTTATTCTAAAAAAAAAAGACTAATACTAAGCTAATACAAACCCTGTACTTTTGATACTTGAAGGTAAGTTCAACTTTACAACCTGTTCAACCTGTACTTTTATCTCATGACTTCTTCTTTTACCCGAGTACTATTTACCCTGAGGAATCTCTACCTCTACAGTAGCAGTCAAAAGCAGATAAGTCCTACACGATGACTCTGACTCTGGACACAGAAATAAAACAAGTGCCCAAGTATTTGGGTACTATAATTGTATAACCTTATACCTTGTATAAGGTGCCAACCTTCTATCATGGTCTTGTTTCAGGACATAGTGTGAGTACACTATATGGATTTTGAAAAAATTATATTACAGGTTTGGAGTTGGTCCCCCCCCTTTTTGCAGCTATTCTTGGAAGGCCATCCACAAGATGTTGCAGTGTTTCTGTGGGAATTCGTGCCCATTCAATCTGTAGAGCATTTATGAGGTCAGATTGCGCAAATGTTGGACGAGAAGGCCTGGCTCGCAATCTCCGTCCCAGTTCATAACAAAGGTGCTCGATGGGGCTGAGGAAGGTCTTCCACAGCAAACTCATCAAACCATGTCTGTATAGTGCGTGCTTTGTGCACTGGCGCATTGTCATGTTGGAATAGAAAAGGATCTTCCCTAAACTGTTGCCACAAAGTTGAAAACAGGGCATTGTCCAAGATGACTGATTGAAACACCTGAATTCAATAATTAACAAGTTTGGCCAAATCCTTTTTTTTCCCCCTTATAGTGTATGTACTTTTTAAGCTTTATGGTTGCAGTTCATTTCTGTCCACTAGAGGGAACTATAACACTGTCTATTCAACTTTTGAAGAAAAAAAAAAAAGTTTTGTGATTGATTTGTGTTCAATTTCAGTCATTTTCTTGATTTGCTAGTTTTGAATAACCCTAGGGATCATTCTAAATACCACATTTTAATACCTGTCAAAGAAAGTCAACTTATTTACTCCATCATCAGTATCCACTTTGTCCAGCAGATCCCAATGCGGATAAAGGCAAGAATACACCCAGAACTGATCCAACGGTCAGATGTGACTTTATTGAAAATCTTAAAGCAGACCACATTGAAAAGCGTTTATTTACAAGTCGTCACAGCATCAACATGTACAGATCATGTGCCACTTTGGAACAGAAGTCACTTGAAGGGTTTTCCAGTGTTTAATCTCCACTTGACATACAATGATGGCAGAAAAAGCAGAGAGTCAGTAAGGAAGTTAAGGATCATGGTTGACATCAGTTAATCAGCACTGAAATTCAGGATTCCCTTTCGATGGCGTAATTTAGCCGAATGCCAGGGTTACATCTGTGCAAATCTAGCCTATGATTATTTAAAATGAGAAGAAAAGATTAACTTTGGAAAGTGCTATTCAATATAGAGTCATTACTAAAGATTGTGTCAAGACTTAATATTAATCTATTAGACCTCAGCCCTGTCACAGCGACCCCATTTGCCATGCTCTGCGGAGTCACCTTGCTCTTATAATATACACTGTATAATTACAAATCCATACAGCGGAATGGTTAGGGAAAATAGGTTGCTCTTTCAGATGCATTGGATGTAATTAGATCTTATTTATGCTGCTATTTCAGGACTCGACTGCGGCCATGATCGATTTTTTTTTTTTTAATCGTATCCGAGGTGTAGCCAGCACACCATCTTTTCACCATCTTAACACAAACCTTGCAAATGTTTTGCCTTTTTTTTTTTTTTTTTTTTGGATAGCAAAAAAATGCTATACATAACAGTTTTGTATTGATCTCATCACTTTTAATATCACAATACATAAAATATGGTATAGCTGGATTGATTTATTTTCAGTCTCTCATTTTTACATTTCCTCGAGATGATTATTAGTATTGCCATTTAAACCTATCAACATTTCCAACAAATCTGAAACTAAATCGTCATTCTAGAGACTATTCTGCATAATAATAATAAAAAAAAAAAAAAAAAAAAGGACATAACAGGGACTAACCTGTTTTTTTTGACCACACCAGTAACAGAAACCACAAAATAACACCACGTTACAGTTTAATATTGTTATTAATGAATAGCAAGATTTACACTTTCTGGTTAAACTCGAAGATGTCCATGTATTTTCTCTGCTCCTGTAGGTCAGTGGTAACCCATGTGGTTGGTTAACCAGGACAGGAAGGTTTCCTTCTTCTGGTGATTTCACCATTATCTTCCCTCTGGGTCCAAGAAACCAGCACATCATGCACTAAACACGACAAACTGTACCAAAGCAAAACGGCACATTTTACTAAACAGTCGATCCATAAGGGAAAATTCTGCCTCTGGAACAGTCAGAAGACCCAAAAGCAACAATAGGATAGGAGTCCTAAAGAGCTCAGAACAACGGCACATAAATTAAGACTTAACACGATAATGAACAATATTCAAGTCAATATTCACACTTTTTTTTACATGTTACCGTATATTTGTTCTGGAGTACAGTCCCCCAACGTTTGAAAGTGTCACTACCGTTACTAACAGACATACCTTACGGATAAGTGCGAGATTTGCGGTTCATCTTAAAAGCACTACTCGACAGATTATACATATAGTACAGTGTATTACCAGGTATTTACAATATCTTCATACATTACATCTTAAACGTTGTCATACGAAAAAGATAAGATCGATAGCCCCTTGTCCCAAATGAGAGAAGATAATAATCGTTCAAGAACCTGATTTTTTCAAAGTATAAAAATATAGTGAGCCTTCATGAGAACATTCACGACATCCACGCATGATTGATATGGCACAACAAACACAGTAAGAGTCCCAATACAAGAACTGATGCCATGATTGAGAATGATGCCCTCACTTCCGAGAACGATTTTGGCACTTTAATACTAAGATGCCACAGTGGCACACGTCATCCAACAAATGGAAATGAATGACCCTGCCCCCTTTGTGCTGAGTTAGAACCCCCCCTTGTCTCATTATTGTCTTCGGTTAAATATTGGATTGTTCGAGTCACAAATTGATCCACAGTTGAACTTGAAATGGATATGCTCTCATGCCAATATTGAGCACATGGCTTTTATCATTCCTTTTCCATCTCCGTCCCAAGAACCGCGCAGGGCGTTAGACGGCTTCGGCCGAGGTGTCGGTGGAGACGGACATGGTCACTTTGGCTATTTTCACAGTGGTCTTGACACAGCTCTCAGCCACTCGTTTGGCATGGATCTGCAGGTTGCGGTTCTGGCAGTCCGACTCCAGGCTGTTGTCCAGCTGCTGTGTGATGCTGCTGCTGCTCCTGCAGCTCTGACAGATGGCCATAAAGGCTCGGCGCAGGTCCTTACTCCTCATTGCATAAATGATGGGGTTCACGGTGGAGTTAAGCAAGCAGAGCAAGGAGCAGAACGCAAAGACTGTCTTGATGTCGTCGTTCATCTTCCAGAAAAGGTCGTACACCATGATGGCCAGCAAGGGGCCCCAGCAGATCACCAGAACCACCAGAATGAGCACAAGCGTCTTGGCAAGGCGAATGTCCATCCGGGCTTGCTCGGGTCGGGTGGTCTGAACCTTCGTGCCATCTGTGGAGTAAACCACCAGACTTTTCTGCGAGGTTCGACTAAGCATTCTTACAGCATGGTGGTGGGCCCTCCACAGGATGTACATGTACGCATAGATGATGAAAATCAAAAGGATGCTCGTTATGCCGATCCAGAACATCAGGTAATGTTCATCAATCACCGGGAAGATGTCTGAACACACAGAGGTCAAGGTTATGCAGTTCCATCCGAGAAGTGGAAGCACTGCAATGAAGATGGAAATGGCCCACATCATGCAGAAAGCGATCACTGCCTTGGTTCGAGTCACGATACGTCGGTAGGCCAGAGGACGATGGATTGAGATATATCGATCGATGGCTGTGAGAAAGAGACTTCCAACAGAAGCAGTAAAGGATGCTGTGACACCTCCGAGCTTAAACAGAAAAACGTTAGGAGTATCTTTGTGGTGAAAAATGTGGAATTCCAAGAAACTGTAGACAAAAATGACACTGCCTATCAAATCTGCCATGGCCAGGCTACCAATGAAGTGATAAGAAGGCCTGCAGCGCAGTGTGCGTGAGTGCAAGATGACACACAGAACCAACAGGTTCTCCAGAACCGTAAAGGTACCCAGTGTCAGAGACATGACCGCAACGGCCAACTGCTGACTTGGAGTCAGGATCATGAAGCACTCCATTTCCATGAAGTTTTCCCCACACTGCACACTGGCCCCTTCCTCCCCAAGGCTCTGGTTCCCAAACAGATCTGTGCCATTGGTGGGATAAAAGGGAAGCCCTTTAATGATAAGTTCCTCGTCCGGGCCAACTTTACCCGGGAAGGAGCTGCTGCGGAATGCAGACGGTGGCTTCTGAAAGGAGTAGCTGCCCTTGACAAAATCAGCATTGATCGCGGGGTCATCGTAGCTGGCATCATTGGACCCAAGGTACTGAAGCCCTGAGGTGATGGTCCTGAAGGTGGTGTCTGCCACGCCATCCAGAACAGACTTCATGTCTGCCGCTTAGGAGGGAACACTGCGGCCAAGGATGTCTCACGAAATCTATTGTATGCGGTGGAGAAAATATTGCGGACAATGAATTAGAACTTAAGAGTCTTTTCCCCAGCGGACACACACACTGAGAATAACCACACAATCTCTGGAGAATCAAATGAAAGTTTATGATGGAAACTAATGACCCTTGAATGCATTCAAGGTAAATAGTATTCTAAAGCTTTTAGTACCTTAACAGATTTTATGAGCAAACCTAGAGTCGGATACGTTCAAGTTGATTAAATGTCAGGTAGTACTCAATCTTTTTTTTTGAGGGAGCAGAGGGGACCTTTCGGGTCTTCACATTGGGTAATCACCGTTAACCAGCTGCTACTCAAAGAAATGAGATGCATTCTGTGGGAATAATGAGTCTCTGACCAGCAACAGACGGGCGACTCGACTCTTGATGCTTTCTCCCGGCTCTGATTTATCGGAACATGCTACTTCAATCGCTTTAATTGCAGTATCAAATCAGAACACGGCGATTCATTTTAGCTGATTACCTCATGTTAATTCCTTCGGATTAACTGTTGATTGAAGGCATTGTTTAGTGGGACTTACAGTACAGCCGGGTCAGCCACAAGAGGTCTCAGTCGGACCAAATCAAAAAGAGATGTTTTTCTCGCAGTTTTTAGGATTATTTTTTATATATATATAAATATAAATCAGACATGCACTATTTGGTTTATGCTGTTTATGTATTTATTTGTTTGTATTAAAAATAGATTTTATATGTATTTATATTTATGTTATAACTGGTTGCATTTTATGCAAAAAAAAGAAAAAATTTCAAATATATATATATATATATATTTAATATAAAGCTGTAACGTAAAAAGGGATCAAAAACGACTACTCTTCCTTCTTCTATTCCTACTACTATTAATAATAATAATAATAATAATAATAATAATAATAATAATAACAATAATAATGCACTTGTTTAGAAATAATGCACAATTTTTTTTTACTCCAAACCAGAAAAAGTGCATTAACAAAACTATGTTTTAACCCCAAATCACGCCATATATAAACTAAAGTGTATTTTGTGTGTGTGTGTGTGTGTGTGTACCTTCACATAGTTCCCGTTGGGTCCTCTCCGGTTTCTTCTGTCTTTTCCAAAGATTAATCCAATCACATTAAAAAGAAAACACACTGTTGCACACAAAACACAAAAAAATTAAAATAAATAAACTTAAAAAATGAAGAAGCGCGCGCTTACATTGTAGGTGTAAGAGCCTGACTGTAAGCAGAGCTGCACTGTGGAGCGCGCGCTCTGCTCGTGCGGCTTCGGGGCTGTGTACCGCGTGCGCTCTCGCGCGCTCTCTCTCCCTCTGCATATTTATGACGGCTCTTCGCGGCGCGGCGCGGTCACGTGATCTCCGCGCGGCAACAAGTGCACGAGTGAGATGCGAGCCGCAGCTGCGCACTAAAGACCCACCGTCTTTCCTCGCCGACACGTGGGTATGGCCTTACACACTGACATCCATTTTCCATACCTGGGGGGGCGCATCCTCAGGGAGCTCACACACACACACACACAAACACACAAACAACCATACACTGTGTGCAATTTCCAAACACAAGTCACATGTGTTTGAACTGCAGTAAGCTAAGCATGAGGAGAACATAACTCCATACACACACATACCCGAAGTGAGATTCAAACCCCTGGCTCTGAAGTTGCAAGGACATCCAATTCCAGTCTTTAGCCTTGTGGGAGTATCCAGCGGAAACTCATCAAGCACAGGAAGAACATGAAAACTCCACGCGGTGGGAATCGAAACTTGACTATGGGAGAAAACCAGAGTACCCGGAGAAAACCCACTATATGCACATAAAATTGAGCCTAGACCCTGGAGGTGTAAGGTGACCGGACATGCCGCCTATACAACTTCAACTTTTGTTGGCCTAGCTTGTTTTTTTTTTTTTGTTTTTGTTAAAAAAAATGTTGCTAGCATAATTTCTTCCAAGCTCCATGGGCACACGGCTTGTTAAGGCTGGAGTGGAAGATCTCAAGAGAGTCCTGACCTGGCCTCAACCCCACTAACAACCTTGGGAACACCGACTGTACCCCAGAGCTCTGTATCTGAGCTCTGGTAGATGAATGATCACACAGCCTCACAGCCACACTTGAAAGCATAGTGGAAAACCTTAGGGGATATTATAACAGCAAAAGCAGAGAGAAATCTGAAAGGAACATACAGTAATGATCATGTGTGAAATAGATATGCAAGAGAAAGTGAGAAAAAATGGGATTGTTATTAATATTATTATATGCATTTATTTATTGATTGATTTATTGGTAGCCTGGTTCATAGATAGCTTATTTAGAACAGACAGCAGCAACAAGACAGTAAAAAAAAAAGACAAATCCCTAGTTAGAAAATACCCTTGAGCAATTCCGCCTTACTATTAACACGAGTACAATAAGTGGCGATTTAATGCGCATCACCTTTTTATTGCATTAGCAGTGAGCGGAAAGTGAGAAAGTGAGGACATGATGGAAGAGAGAGGACTGGAGGCGCTAAAACTGAGTTCAGCCTGAACATTAACCACTGTCATCTTTTTAAAGACATACAGTAGCAAATCTGAATTCTGTGATCTGCTAGTGTTTTATCATTCAGGGGAGATTAATTGGCTGTGTGTGTGTGTGTGTGTGTGTGTGTGTGTGTGTGTGTGTCCTGTTCCTCCTCCTGTGTAAATGACGTTTCAACAGTCTGTAGGCGGCTGCTCATGGACCCACATTACGCAGGGGTGTGCAGATCTCTCTCTCTCTTTCTCTCGCTGTTCTCCTACTGGATAAATATGAATGTCAATGACTCACACCGTACAGAATTTTGATGTCCCACAGGCAAGATTAAGATAACAGCGAATACTACAATATGCACATCTGCCCCTGGGAACGATGGCGAGAAAGTGTGTTTAAATAAACAAGGAAGCAAAATCACCCTTCACTGGCCACGCTAGCAGTAAACCGAGACAGACATCACTACCAAATACAGTGTGCGCAAGATGCAAAGCCCAGTTGCCGCAGGCCACCCGTTTGATCCAGGCAAGGCTGATACAAGCAGATGAGATGCAATCATAGTCAAGTGTGATTGTTTTGCGCAACCGTGTGGACGCATTGCCAATCAGATGGCGCACCGTGACGCACGCCCAGCCCCCTGCCATCTGGGCATCTCTGGTGGTACAGCTTGTTCTGCGGAGGATCCAAGTGCTCTGAGCATGACTCGTAGATTCGGAACATGAGACAAGGAGCTACTCACTACCGCACTGGTCTGTCATGAACAGCCAGACTGATAAACATGTCCAGGTTCTGGAGACAAGATGTTAGTTTTATAACTGTTTGCTTTAAAACACCTGACAATCCTCATGAACCTGAGACAGATTATTTTTAATCACTGAAATTCTTGGGAAAGGGCTAGTTTAAGACGTCCACATTCCTCTGATGTCATAATGTTAGACATCAAAGGTGCTGTCACATCTTGTAATATTTGGTGAAATTCTTTTCACATTACCGTAACTTGCAATAAAAATCTTTTAGATTTAAAGTATTTTAGATTAAAAAAAAAAAAAAAAGACTAAGCGACTACACTGACTTCATTAGGTTCTGGTTTGGACCCTATTTACCTTCAGAACTGCCTAAATTCTTCATAGCATAGATTCAACAAGGTGCTGGAAAAAATTCTTAGATTATTCTTATATTGGTCCATATTTCTATGATGGCATCACTAAGTTGTTACAGATTTGTCGGCTGCACACCCATAATGTAATAATCTCCAATTCCACCACATCCCAAAAGTGCTTTGTACGGTTGATATCTAGTGACTGTGGAGGCCAGTTGTATGCAGTGAACTCAAAGAAACCAGTTTGAGTTATGTCATGTGGTGCGTTATCCTCATAAAGGGATGGTCTTAAAGGGATGGTCAGCAACAATACTTGGCATTTAAATGATGCTAAATTGGTACTAAGGGGTTCAAAATGTGCCAAGAAAATCCCGCCTACACCATTATACCACCACAAGCCTGAAGCGTTGATCCAAGGCAGTCTGGATCCATGCTTAGATAGTGTTTATGACAAATTCTGACCCTTCTATCTGAATGTTGCAGCAGACATCAAGACTCATCAGACTAGGTATTGATTTTCCAATCTTCTCTTGTCCGATATTGGTGAGTATCTGTGAATTGTAGCCTCAGTTTCCTGTTCTTAGCAGACAGAGACAGCAGCCGGTGTGGTTAAGGCATTGGACTACGTATTGGAAGATCCCAGGTTCAAACCCCACAACCACCAAGTTGCCACTGTTGGGCCCTTGAGCAAGGCCTTTAACCCACAACTGCTCAGATGTCTAATGAAATAAAAATAGTCTGGATAAGAGCGTCTGCCAAATGCCTAAATGTAAATGTACATGTCTGCCCTGTGATTGGTTGTTTAGATATTTGGGTTATCGTGCAGTTGAACAAGTGTACATAATGAAGTGAGTCTACTATCTACTGTACTGTATATGGACCCTTTTCCCAGGACTGCAGGATGTCTTCAGAACTAAAGACCTATTTGGGATATCTGAAGGACCCAACCTGTGAAAATATTGACATCCCAGATGCCTCCCCAAACTAGTTGATATCCAGAATTTGTATTCCTGTAGAGGGTTGAAGATGACCTAAAGACCTACTTAAGGAGTCTTGAGTTTGTAAGACCTTCTACAGATGATCTGATAGTTAGCCTGAATGCCCACTGAGATGAAATGCAAAATACTCTTAAGGTAAGGTTTAAAAGGACACAAATCCAATCAACTAATTCTATAGCTCCCCAAACCATGTTGTAATAAACTCTTTAAAAACATCTTATCAAAGGTTTCTTGGGTGGTTAACAGTTTTACCTTTCTTCTGAGATTCTGCACAGACACTTTTCTACTAGAAAATCCTTTTTTAAAAGGTTTCCCCAAGATACAAGTAAAAACGAGTGCTACATTAAACAACTTTCCTACGAATGTCCAAGTCTCCAGAACTGGAATTAGGCTTTGGCTTTCCATGGCCTCACAAATTGTCCCTTCGTTTATCTTGAATAATTAGATGGCAGCCGACTATGAGACATCACGCATAGTCATTCACAGACGCACTCTCATGCAGAGGCAATTTATCAAAGCAACTCTCATGTTTTTTTATGGAGTGCGAGGAAGCTGGAGAACCCATAGGAAATCCATGCAGCCACTCAAGCGTACAATCGAAACGAAGACCCTGGAGGTGTAAGGTGTTGATGCTGCCACATATGGAAAATGATAACACAATTATAATTAGTTTGAGAGGGTGATGAAAGCGGTTTTTCAGTTAATTCTGGTCACTGTGAATGGCATGTGCAGCTGGTACAGGTTCCAGTGGGCAAAGAAAGCTGCGGAGGAACACACTACACTTCGCATGCAGATTTTGAATTTACTGCAATTATAAGATCAGTTTAATTGGACATATCGCATCCTCTTAGTAGAGCAAATCTTACTTTTTTGTGGACTCTGAAAGGTGGTTATTGGGCATGGGTTTTAATGTATTTTCTATTTTAAAAAATTTCAACTTTTTTTTCAGTTATTTTCAACATTCTAGACCAATGCTGAAGATTTAATAAAAACAACAACAACAACAACAGTCTGCTGTTATTTTAAGATGAGCAGGTCAGCTGTTCTGGAACAGTTCTTGCAAGAACAGTATTGTCAAGTGTACTTGATGAAACTGGCTCTCATGAAGACCATCCCAGGAAGGCAAGATCAAAACTTACCTCTGCTGCATAGGAGAAGTTCATTTAGAGTTACCAGTCTCAAACAGAATCTCAGATTAAAGTCGTTATGAAGGCCTTACAGAGCACAAGTAGCAGATACATCTCAATATCAGAAGTCTATCTGTAGTGCAAATGTTGTTATACAGTATATGCTTATCATGTCTGCATTATTATGTACAAAAGAAAGCAACATATTACATGACAGACCAGTTTTCAGATGGAAATAATATAGGCTCCTGGGTTTTACAGTATATGAAAATAGAAAGTAGAAAGTGTGGCAAAGTTATCAGAATACGTCTGGCATCTTCTCCAGCATGTTCAGTAAAACCTACCAGCTGTTTTACTAATAAAACAAGGGTTTGGTCACACCAAATATTTACATTCTTATGATTTTTTTTGTATGTGCCCCAGTACATCTTTCAGTACACTGTACTGTAAGAAAAACATTTGTTAGGTCTTACTGTATGTGCTGGAGAATATAGGTTCTTCTGGTAACTTTGTCACTTTCTGTTTCCATGCAAAACCCAGGAGCCTACATTTAGGTTTGGAAATGGTGAATTATTTTGTACATAATAATGCATATAAAACATAATAAAACATAATTTCCCTCTGGGATTCATAAAGTTCTATAAATAAAAATGTATATAATAACCATACTGTATAGATCAACATTAGTACTAAAGATAATATGGTGCCTAGGACTTTTGCATTGTACTGTACAGTATATACAGAACTCTACATGTATATGATTACTAGTTTATTTAGACAAACATGAACATTCAACAATTTCTACTGTATGTTCGAATCATTAAACTCTCCAAGTTAAACTGAAGGTATCAGAACCTCTTTGCCTGAACATTCTGATTCACTTGCTGCATGTGTGCAATCACATTTTTATTGCTCTATTCATTGCTAAGACAGGTGTATTCATGGATAAACCTGGACAGTTGTAGTCATCTAACAGGGCACATACTGAAAAAGAATTGCCTTGACAGACTATTAAATATAACAATGCCCAATGTACTGCCTAAAACTAGATAAAAAATAATGTCAGTTTATCAGTGGTCATGCTGAATTCTAACATTTACCATGTCACCTTCTTATCAGGTGATAACAGTTAATAACACTTAATGTTAACTTTCTCTAGCACATCCTATAAGAAATTTTACTATAGTAAACTGTCATTTTCATCACCCTTGCATAATAAATCTGTTCCCTTTGTTGTGCTTGAAATCAAAGTGGTCGCTTAAATATAACCAGGGGTTTGTTTCATAAGAATTAGTCGGCATTTCACGTTCAGCTGTGTCTGTTCAGCACTGGCATCTGTATATCTGTATATCTATAACATATAAACATATAAAAAATATAAACTGTCAGTGAACTAACCCGGAGTTGACCAGAAGACTTAGCTTTAGCGGTTAGCCCGTGTAGCGTGGATGGTAAACCCAAACGCGGAAGCAAGCGAGAAGGCAGGATAACCACGCAATTTAATCTAAGGACTCTCACAACAACGGAGCAAGGGAAAAATACAAATTTAACCCGCGTCCTATAAACACACACTCTAGACAGAAAGATAACCCAAGATAGTGAGTACTCACGATTTGGAAGCGATACGAGCTGATCCGACATGGGCAAAACTCAATGACTGAGTGAGGTGGGACGCCATCTTGTCTCCTTTTATGCCTCCTGCTTTTGCGAGCTGGCTACTTCCGGGTCCTTGTGCCGGTCACGACGCGAGTGTGTGTGACAGTACCCCCCTGTCCAGGACCGACTCCCGACGGTCTTGAGGTGGAGGATACCCGACGACGGTAATCCCTAATAAGGTCGGGGTCGAGAACGAACCGTGCCGGAACCCACGACCGCTCCTCTGGGCCGTAGCCTTCCCAATCGACCAAGTATTGGGTGCCTCGACCCCTCGGTCGCGAGTCGAGGATCCGGCGAACGGTGTAGGCAGGGGCACCGTCTATGATTCGGGGAGGAGGAGCAGGGGGGGAGGGTGGAATCATTGGAGAGGTGGTGAAGGGTTTGAGTTGTGAGGTGTGGAATACCGGGTGAATTCGGAGCGCTGCAGGCAGCTGGAGCCGGTAGGTGACAGGGTTGATCCGGAGGTGAATGCGGTAGGGGCCGATGAACCTGGGTGACAACTTCTTAGATTCTGTGTGCAGGTGGAGGTTTTTAGTTGAAAGCCAAACTTTGTCACCTACGTTATACAACCGTCCCGGAGGGTGTCGACGGCGATGCTGGGTGGTGTAACGGGTGTTGGCTCGATGAATGGCTCGGTTGGCTTGATCCCAGAGCCGCCGACACCTGCGGACCAACTGTTGGGCTGACGGTACGTCGTGGTGTTCGAACATCGGAGGTTGGAAACCGTGACATACCTCAAATGGGCTTAGATTGGTGGCTGAGGAGACACGGAGGTTGTGGGATAGGTCGGCCCATAGGAGGTAGCGAGCCCAGGAGTGCTGGCGATCGGCAACGAAACATCTCAGGTAGCGCTCCAGTTGTTGGTTGGCCCGCTCCGTCTGACCATTAGTCTGTGGGTGATAGCCAGAAGACAGATTACAGGTGGAATGGATCAGACGGCAGAAGGCCTTCCAGAACCTGGCAGTGTCCGAGACAATGTCTTTGGGGAACCCATGCAGACGGACTACGTGTTCTAACATTAGCTCCGCAGTGTCTTTGGCTGACGGGAGTCCGGCGAGGGCCACCAGGTGTATGGCTTTGGAGAAACGGTCGTTGATGGTCATGATGGTGGTTTTCCCTTCGGAATCCGGCAGGCCCGTGATGAAATCAACGGCAATATGCGACCAGGGCCGACGAGGAACGGGGAGAGGCTGGAGTTCCTCCGAAGGTGGTCGGTTAGTAGTCTTGGCCCGGGCGCACACTGGGCATGCCTGAACGAACTCGTAGATGTCCCGGTCCATGGATGGCCACCAGAAGGCATGTCGGATGAACCGGATAGAGCGTTGACTGCCTGGGTGTCCGGCGATGGGCGAGGTGTGGCCCCACTGTATGACCTCCTCTCTCATAGTGGGAGGCACATAGAGACGTCCAGGCGGCGCACCTGCCGGTTCGTTCTCCGTTGCCTGCGCATGGCGGACCCTCGTCTCCAGGTCCCAATGGAGGGGTGCGATGATCTTGGATGGTGGGAGAACAGGCGCGGGTTCCGTCCGGGGGACGTCTTCCTCATGTTGTCTGGAGAGAGCGTCTGCCTTGGTATTTTTGGACCCCGGACGGTAGGACAGGTGGAAATTGTAGTGCTCGAAGAGCAGCGCCCACCGCGCCTGTCTCGGATTGAGCTGTTTGATATTACGGATGGTGATGAGATTCTGATGGTCGGTCCAGATGATGAATGGCTCCCTGGCACCCTGGAGCCAGTGACGTCATTCC
This sequence comes from Channallabes apus, assembly GCA_030522415.1. Taxonomy (NCBI): domain Eukaryota; kingdom Metazoa; phylum Chordata; class Actinopteri; order Siluriformes; family Clariidae; genus Channallabes; species Channallabes apus. The sequence goes on along the minus strand of CM060107.1, from coordinate 47,214,203 downwards.
TCCAAAGCCCACTTTATGGCCAGCAGCTCACGGTCCCCCACCCCGTATCGCTGCTGAGTGGTGTCAAATTTTTTGGAGAAGAAACTGCAAGGGTGCAGTTTCTGATCTGGACCTCGTTGGGAGAGAACAGCCCCAGCGCCCACGTCTGAGGTGTCCACCTCCACAACGAATGGTTTACTGGCGTCTGGATGGAGAAGAATAGGGGCGGTGGTGAAGCGGTGACACAGTTGATGGAAAGCGGAGACGGCGGCGGGGTCAAGGCTGAATGGATGAGATGATGGGCGGGTCAGAACAGTTAGGGGTGCTGCAACCGTACTGTAGTCCCGGATAAAGCGACGATAAAAATTCGCAAACCCGAGAAACCGTTGAAGCTGTTTAAGAGTCTTGGGTAGGGGCCAAAAGGGACAAAACCCAGGAACGTGGTGGAGCGCTCGTGAAAAGCGCACTTTTCCAACTTACAGTACAGTTAGTGGGCGTGCAGTCTCTTTAAGACCGCTCTGACATGTTGGACATGATCCTCCTGAGTACGGGAGTAGATGAGGATGTCATCGAGGTATGCAAATGCCCACCGCCCAAGCATGTCCCGGAGAACGTCATTGATAAAATGTTGGAAGATGGCGGGAGCATTGCAGAGGCCAAACGGGATGACCAGACTCTCGTAGTGCTCCGTGGGTGTGATGAATGCCGTCTTCCACTCATCGCCCTCCCTGATGCGCACCAAGTTGTAGGTGCTCTGAAGGTCCAACTTTGTGAAAATGGTGGCACCAGAGAGAGCGTCCAGGGCAGAGTTGGTAAGAGGCAGCGGGTGACGATTTTTGATGGTTATATTATTGAGACCCCGATAATCGACACATGGGCGAAGTTCGCCCCCTTTCTTTTTTACAAAGAAAAACCCCGCGGCGGCAGGCGATGAAGATGGCCTGATGGTACCCTGGCGGAGAGCGTTGGTCACATAGTCCTCCATAGCCTGCGTCTCGGTGGCGGTGAGAGAGTAGAGATGGCCGCGGGGAGGCACGGAGCCTGGCTGAAGGTCAATCGCCAGATCGTAAGGGCGATGTGGTGGAAGGTGGGTGGCGCATCTCTTACAGAAGACTTCAGTCAGGTCCCGGTAGACAGTGGGAATGGCGTCGGTGTCGACATCGGGGGCCTTGGACTCCCTAGAACACGTCCCAGCCAGTGTTTGGAAGCAAAGTTCGGAGCAGGTCGGCCCCCACTGGAGGATCCGGTTTTGGGTCCAGGATATGAGTGGGTCGTGTTGAAGTAACCAGGGGTGTCCGAGGATGATGGGTGGTGACGAGATGGTGGTGAGGTGAAACTGGATCCGCTCCTGGTGTTCGTTTATGATCAGGGTGACAGGTTGGGTTTGTGTGGTGACGGGGCTGGATGATAGGGGGCAACCATCAACTGAGGTGATCCGAACTGGCTGGGATAACGCCTCAAGTTTCATCCCCAGTTACTTGGCGTAATTAGAGTCAATGAAATTTCCTGCGGCACCGGAATCGATGAACGCAGTACTTCCGACTCTTCTGTGGCCAAACTGGAGGTGTACCTGTACCGCGAGACGGGAGATGTTGGTGGTAACGGGAGAGATCTGAAGGTGGCCCGGCGAACTTCCCTCGTGTCTCACCGGGCCTGGGCATTTCCCGGACGGAGGGGGCAGATGTCTCGGTGGTGGGCATCTGACCCACAGTAAGCACAGAGTCTCTCCCGAAATCTTCGCGCCCATTCTGCAGCGGACAAGGAGGCGCGCCCTAGTTGCATGGGTTCCCCGGCTCCCATGGAGATCCGACAGAGTCAGTGGCGGCGGGTCGTGCTTCAGGTACAGGAAGGTGAGGGAAAGGGGCTGAAGACCGTGGCGGGACATAGGAGAGAACAGGTGAGGCAGGCGGCAGGGTGCGAGGGGCTGGCTTGGGACGAGACAGCAGACGTTGGTCGATCCGAAGGGCCAGCTGTATGAGGCCCTCCAGTGTAGCCCGTAGCTCCCTCCCCGCGAGTTCGTCTTTTAGGCGGGAAGCCAGCCCTTCGTAATAGGCTGTCCGGAGAGCGGAGTCTCCCCAGGTGGTCTGGACGGCGAGCGTGCGAAACTCCACGGTGTAGCGGCTCACGGACAAACCTCCGTAGGTGATAAAGTCTCGTGTCGGTCTCCACCTCTCCGGCGGGGTGCTCAAAGGTGAGTCTTAGCTGGCGGATGAACTCATTGTAGGAGTGAGCGGTGTCTGAATCTGATTTGATAACCGCCGTGGCCCACTCAGCTGCCTGCCCGGTTAGCAACGAAACGAGAAGTGCAATGCGTAGCCGATCGGTGGGGTACCTGGTGGAATTAAACTCAAACACCAAATCAAGCGCTGTTAAAAACACATACTTATCCGGTAATGAAATGAATACTTCAGAAGGAGGCGGGGGGGTTGGTGCGGCGCTGCAGCCGTGCCGACGGAGGCCCGGCTAGCCGCGTCATCGACAGCCGCACGGAGCTCCGCGTTCTCCCGCTTCAGCTCCGCGACCTAGCGGCGCAAGGCCGCGGTGTCCCGGCAGTGGTGTCAGAAGTATTCACATTCATTACTTGAGTAGAAGTATAGATACTAGGGTTCAAAAATACTTCTTTAGAAGTTGAAGTATCAACCCAAGCTTTTTACTTAAGTAAAAGTTTAAAAGTACTGGTTTCAAAACTACTTAAAGTATAAAAGTAAAAGTTGCGTGAGGGGCGACAAAAGCATTAAGGTCTCGCTTTCTGATCATGCAAGGGGGGGGGTGGCGTTGTGCGCGTTCTGATCATGCAACGGGGGGGGGGGGGCGTTGTGCGCGTTCTGATCATGAAACGGGTGGGGTGGGGTGGCGTTGTGCGCATGTGACGGGGGGGGGAGGGGCGTTGTGCGCGTTCTGATCATGTGACGGGGGGGGGGCGTTGTGCGCGTTCTGATCATGTGACCGGGGGGGGGGGGGGGGCGTTGTGCGCGTTCTTATCATGCGACCGGGGGGTTGCGCGCTCTGATCATAAAGATAGAGTAACGAGGCGATTTTTTAAATATAAGGAGTAGAAAGTACAGATAATTGCTTAAAAATGTAAGGAGTAGAAGTAAAAAGTCGGCTGAAAAATAATTACTCTAGTAAAGTATAGATACCCAAAATTTCTACTTAAGTAAGGTAACGAAGTATTTGTACTTCGTTACTTGACACCTCTGTGTCCCGGACGCTTTGGCGTAGAGTAGCGATCTCCGCGCTAAGCTTATCGATTAACACAGCATACTGGTCCACCACATCGCAAAGGAGTGCATGATCTGCTGGGTTTACCGTGCGGGACTCATTCTGTCAGTGAACTAACCCGGAGTTAACCAGAAGACTTAGCTTTAGCGGTTAGCCCGTGTAGTGTAGATGGTAAACCCAAACGCGGAAGCAAGTGAGAAGGCAGGATAACCACGCGATTTAATCTAAGGACTCTCACAACAACGGAGCAAGGGAAAAACACAAATTTAACCCGCGTCCTATAAACACACACTCTAGACAGAAAGATAACCCAAGATAGTGAGTACTCACGATTTGGAAGCGATACGAGCTGATCCGACATGGGCAAAACTCAATGACTGAGTGAGGTGGGACGCCATCTTGTCTCCTTTTATGCCTCCTGCTTTTGCGAGCTGGCTACTTCCGGGTCCTTGTGCCGGTCGCGACGCGAGTGTGTGTGACATAAACATATAAAAATTATCCTGGTAGGTTTTCTATAGTACCACATTATGGACATAATAGAACATGTACAGTACCATACTATAGTACAAGTACTATTGGGGAACCATGTACTATATCAGCAAATACAGCAAATAAATACCATAGTACTATTGGACTATCATGGTAAAAATTTCTCATGAGATAAGAGCTTATGTAATGCAGAGTGCTTAAATATTTGGAAAAATCCAATAAACAAAAACCAATTATCACCCACAAAATGTTTATATCAGTCAGCCTTAGAATAGATCCTTATATTCTATGCCATTCACTATCCATCTCATAATGCAGACATACATAGGCACTCTCTTAGGTTTAAACATATTTGAAGACACTAAAGAGATGAAATATTATCGAACGAGTAGTCGGTGCTTATTAACGGAGGCATGTCTCCATGATTTCCACTGTGCAGAGCCTGTAATGAGGCACTAAGCAGCCCATCAATTCTTCAGACTTCCCACCGGCATCTGATTTCAGATCTCTACCACTGCTAATATCCAGACCACATTTCTCTGTTACAGATGTGTCTTAAAATATAGAGGATGGTAGACTGGAATACAGCACAAAATCAAAAAACATTAACACTATGCTCAGTGTTTGCATTTTGGCAAAGCGATTATGCACCATGATTAAGCTTTTTAAAGCTGTTCTGTCCAGAATCTTTAAACGATGCTCTGTAATTACAAAAAGTGTTAATAATCATAATAATACTTATCATAATAGTATATTATAAATGATAAAATCTCATTAAGTAGGGAATAAAATATAATAACTGATTTACAACCACAAAGAAGTAATGTCCTGAAGTGTTATATTCCCCATAGTTCAAAGCAATTTGATAAATATTACCATCATACTGTACTATATACGTTATATAATAATCACACCTTTTTATTGCTTGATTGTTATGGTTTTGATTAGGGCAATTTTCTTTGTTAAAGAAGCGCATGGTGGTTTATAGTTAGCACTGTTTAAAGTTCACTTTTTTTGAACAACCTGTGTGCATGAAAATTGTATGTTTTCTGGGTATCATGTATACCTCACACCTTATGCCCCAGGGATACACTGAAGGTACATAGTGACCATATACCAGATAAGTGGTATAGATAATAATAGTTTATATATATAGGATTAGATTATTTGGAACCTCCATCATAACAGCGGCGCGGTGGTGTAGTGGTCAGCACTGTCGCCTTGCACCTCCAGGGTCCGGGTTCGATTCCCCGGCCAGGCTCGATTCCCGTCTCTGTGTGCATGGAGTTTGCAGGTTCTCCCCGTGCTTGGTGGGTTTCCTCCGGGTACTCCGGTTTCCTCCCACAGGAAAGGCTAATTGGCATTCCCAAATTGTCCGTAGTGTGTGATTGGGTGTGTGAGTGTGTGTATGTGTGTGTGCCCTGCGATGGATTGGCACCCTGTCCAGGGTGTACCCCGCCTAGTGCCCGAAGTCTCCTGGGATAGGCTCCAGGTCCCCCGCGACCCTGAACACAGGATTAAGCGGTATAGAAAATGAAATGAATGAATGAACCTCCATCATACTGTACAAATCCCTGTGAACAATTGGGACAATAATGAATTAGACCAAGCACAATAATATCAATATTTTACTACTGTCAGAGCTTAAGCTTAAACTTTATATCTAGACAGATAGATACATGTATACACTTTCTGACTTGAGAAGCCTACAGTGCTCCATTATAAATGATTTCACTAGAGCTTTGACAGACATGAATGAAATAAAGAATACTAAATCAAATTATAATATCGCTTATTCTCCATTGCTTTAGGTGTATTTCTCTTCTTCAATATTTGAAGAAAAAAAAATTATGAGATCCAAAAAAAAAAAAAAAAAAAAAAAAAAACATATGCTTAGGCTCTGTTGCAGCGCTATTGATTTCTATCACTAGCTACAAACGGGGCCCCGCTTATTCAGAGCGGTTATAGATTAGCACAATCATAACCGAGTTTGATTAACTGCCACAAAGCCGTAACGCTATGCAGCTGCTGTAATTTCTCACAGGGTCATGGTTAGTTCTTTCAGTTCTTGGAGATACCAGAGCACGTACTATATGCCGTATATTTCTTAAGCAGGCAGTGTGACAACGTCAGGGTTATTTGTGTAGCCCCTTTGCTTCCGCGAGCTAATTTTGCTCCTAGGAAAAATTACAACCTATCCTCTATTATTTATCACGTCTCCCGCTAAACTCTCGCTGTACTGCAATTACTCAGCACGGCGATTCTTCTTACAGTAGATGCCACACAGTAAGACAAAGCCACATTTAGCCGTTTATTTATAGACGTGTTAAGATGTTAGGTTTTTCTGGGTCAGGGAACCGATGTTTGATTTGTCTGTGTGCGTATTTTGTTTGGTCTCTTTTTCATTTGGTAGACGTGTTTATCCAAAATAACTTCAGACAAAGTTTACCAAGTCATTAATTATTATGTCAACATGAACCTTTAAATCAATTTGTTCTACACTAGTGCTTCGATTCTATCGGACTACACAGGCCAGCTTTCGCTCCCCATGTGCATCAGTGAGCCTTGGCCACCATGACCCTGTCGCTGGTTCACCAGTTTTCCTTCCTTGGGTCACTTTTGGTAAGTCCTGACCACTGCACACCAGGAACATCCCAGAAGACCTGGAGTTTTGTACTTGCTCTGACCCAGTCATCTAGCCATCACAATTTGGTCCTTGTCAAAGTCACTCAAATCCTTATGCTTGACCATGTTTTCTACCTCAGTTCAGTTGTTGCCTAATATATCCCACCCACTTCCAGCCACCATTGACAAGACAATTGGTTAGAGGACTGGGTCAGCGCAACCTACAGTAGCTACTGGATACAAAGTAGCCCAAAGGGTGTAACACTATTACACCACCAGCAGCAGCCTGAACCGTTGATACAAGACAGGATGGATCCATGCTTTCATGTTGTTTACAACAAATTCTGATCCTACCATCCAAATATGGCAGCAGAAATCAAGACCCATCAACATTTTCCCAATCTTCTGTCGTTCAATTTTGGTGAGCCCATGTGAACTGTAGCCTCAGTTTCCTGTTCTTAGCTGACAGGACTGGCACCCGGTGTGGACCTCATGTGAATGTATCCGTGAGGTACTGTATAACTTGAACTATAAGAAATGCTAATGAAAAACACTGGCCAAAAAAAAAATGTATAATTGTTGCATCCATATTTTGTTCAACCACCTTTAGCTTCAGTTACAGCAAACATTGTAGTGTCCAGTTCATGTATGAAAATTATTCCTCATGCTCCCAGAACCACTCTTTCACAATATGAGTCCTGGAATACACCCGGTTCCATCAGGGAAGAAGAACTTCATAGATGTGATTCATAGATGATGATTCAGTACATTCAGATTCAGGTGGTCAGCAGACTTCATTTTATTGCCACATAACGTTGCTGAGTCTAGACCTGACCAACTTGAAGCAACCCCAGATGTCTCCAGAGGTTTGTACAGTGGCCACTATACATGAAGGTTGCATCGTTTCATGTGCTTCTCTTCTTACCCTGAAGCACCCATCACTCTGGAACAGGGTCAATCTGAACTCATCAGTCCACATGACCTTTTTCCATCGCTCCAAAGTCCAATCTTTATCATCTCTATCAAATTTTTTTCTTAATAAAAAGATTTTCTTTTTTTGACAGCTTTTTCCACACTACATTTCTTCCATGAAGTTGATGGTTCGGTACAATCCTTTCATGTTTTAATTATGATTTTTTTTTTTGGGTGGGTGGTGGGGGTGGGGGGGGGGGGATGAGGTGTAGGATGATTAATATAAACTGGTGACTTGCCTTGCAGCTGAAACTGAAACAGTGCTGCCATTATGGAAAAATTAATTAACACCTTCTGATGAAACAGACTTTGCTGTGGTATAAAATAATAAATTCAAAACCGGAACCAACTACCAACTTCATACAGTAGGACGAGACAGACATCAATATCAATGTCATACCGAAGATGGTGTTACGGTATATAGATTTATCTGAACAGTTTAGTGAAAAAGTCATTGTTGTTGCTTAAGGTTAAATGTTTTATGGTATCCATCTGAGCTGCAGAGTTTTCCTTCTGCAAAAAGTACTTTTGCCCTTGAAAGACTCGGAACCTAATCATAAATAGGTTCGATTCATGAAAACATTGTGCTGTGCATAAAAAAAGTTTTTAATGGAGTTCAACATCTGCTCAAAGACTTGGTTGCATCAATGAACTTTTATATTCTCAGACAAGGAAATAAAATTCTTCTTCATTGTAATCTAATTGTAAAGGTGCAGTCCTTGTTGACATATAATTATTTAGCCACAGGGTTCCACCGTTTATTCGAATCAGGGCAGAAATTGAGTGATGTTTTCTTCATCTAACTATTCATGCCAGATGAAAAATAAATAATAAAATGAAAACTGTCTGCCACTGTCACCCTAGCTTTTGTCTGCGTGTAGACAGCTAAAAAAAATCATTATTTCATACTGAGACGGTACGTACTGTGATACCGCCACACCTGTGAGAAAGTGAAAAGCCGCTCTTTCATCCAACTCTATGAATGTATTTAAAGATATATCTTGTGATAGAGAACATCTTCCACAGAGCAAATATGACATTGTAGGCACTTTCATTTCAAAGCCATAAATCAAAGTTATCTCTAATTTTGCCTCCTTTGCTCAACTGAATATATTGTATAAAATTAATCATACTTTCAAGGTCCTTCTGTCGGGGTTATCAGAAAACTTTTAAATCATTTTGGTTCAAGGTGGTCTCAGTACGGTAAGGTGGCATGACAGTGCAATTTAAATGTACTGTACAGTAGATAACATTGAACTTACATACAATACATTAAATGTGACCTTGTCACGCATTGATTTTTCTCTTTGCGAATCATGTTTTGTAAATAAACTTTAGATACATACGGTACATATGATTGATTTTTTTAATGGAAAACAGTGAATCACCAATAAATAATCAATACATCAATTAATCAAGGCATTGGACTACGGTTCGGAAGGTGCCAGGTTCAAATCCCATGACCACCAAGTTGTCTCTGTTGGGCCCTTGAGCAAGGCCCTTAACCCTCAACCTGCTCAGATACATAATGAGATAAAAATATAAGTCGCTCCGGATGAGGACATTTGCCTAAATGTAAATAAATAAATAATTCTTTAAATTCTTACAGTAATTTTTTGCCCTTTTTTGACATTAAGAACACAAAAATGTCGATCATGCTCACTAACCTAACTACCTATCTTCTCAAGGTTCACCTGGACATGCATGAAATTTGACATGTGATCATGTCCAGCTAACATGCCATGGCATCAAAAGTAAGGAAAAAATTTAGAATTACATTTTTTTTTTGGAATTTGCATTTTGTCTTGGCCAATTTAGACAGAGAGAGGGCCATCGGAATACTTCAAGCAAGGAGACGTCTTTTTGTAAGAAATGTATATGTATAAAGTTTCCTCTGTCCATAAGTATATACAGAGATGAGCCATATTGACAGGAGATGTGAATAACATTTAGCACCAACTATACACCTGGTGACAGTATTAAGGGCACCCCAGGCTCACTCATTCCCACGGGGATCAAAGGCCAGCCTGCCCAGTCCAACCCTACAGAAAAGCCAATGCAGAACAAATTTGCTGGGAAAAAAAAGGCACCAAAAAACCACAACCCACATGCCTTGGGTATCAGCAAGGCATAGTGTTGGCATGGCAACCAAACAACACGAAATCCTCTCGGGTGCACTTCCTACCTATAGACGTTGATGACAGTGAGATGAGTCTCCCGTGCATGGAATGCTGAATGCATGCACTGTGATGTCTTTAGACATGAACAGTCCTGCAGTAATATAAAGCGGTATGATTACACCATACACTCACACACACACAGTTTGAGAATAGACAATGGAGCTGATTTGCATTGGTTATATATTGGTCAAATTCATACACGTTCACCCACTCCATCCTGATTCTGTACTGTACATGTCCATGCTTTAGGATGCTTCATTAAACCGGAGATCCACACTTATTCGTTCTTTAAAATCTCTTGATCAACACACACACGACCCTGAGAAGTGTTAATGTGCCTCTGTTAATGTGCAACTCTGAGTACCTTCCAAACCCACTGTTCTCTTTAGATCCACAAACACCCACTCAGTGCGTAAGGATATTAAGACACAAACACACTCTACGCTTTGCAGTCATAGCAACCAGGCTGCTGCAAATGAATTGTTGACACCCTTCCATCACTTTCCGAGACGTCCGCCTGCCAACGGCCGTGAGCCTGGCGCTCTTCTCCTCGTTGGACCGTGAGAACGAACGTCTCACCACCTTATCGTGCTCCACAGGCACCTCCAAGAGACACTTACTGCTCTGGCAGGCTCGGTGGTAGAAGGCTGCTTAGTATTCAGCGAGAGCACCGGCTGTCTGGGTGGCTGGCCGAGAACACGGAGGCCGAGCAGGCAGCACGGCAGAGAGTACAGAACGAGGTATCTAATTTAAAAAAAATAAATACCTCGTATAGTTTTGTCCTCTTTAAAAACCAAAACAAATAAACAAAACAAAACAAAACAAAACAAAAAAACACCCACTGCACCGGCGGCAGGTGTGTAATAGGTCTCTTTGCTTCAATCTCTACAGCGTAAGGCACAAAGCACAGAGGTTCGATTTCCACAGATAACAGAACCATAAGTTCCTGTTCTTTTTTTAAAAGCATCAATGGCTGTATTCCAACACCCGTCTCCCATTTCCACTAAATAATTTAAATAATTTACATTCATGCATTAATTATTATGCACAGGTGTTTTATTATTTCTTTTTCTTTCCCAAATGTGGAGCTGAATATAATCCGAGCCATTGCTGGCTCAGAGATCTTCCCAGGCATGTAGAAATAAAACAAGTTTCATCATCCGATGGCCCTTAATAGCCTCAAGGGATCATGTTAATATCTAGATTTTTGGATAAAAACATGACCAAAGACAATGATGAGGGGCGTTCAAGTCAAACAAGGACTTTTGATTGTGCAGAATAACAGAATACACTTATGAGAGTAAAAACTCCCTTTATTTCTCTACTGTATATATAATCCCCTGCTACACTGATGCACTTATCCCAGTGTTTCACTAGCGCTTGGATACCATCAAAGTAGAACGTTTTCTCATCTAAAGCCATTATGGGGCTGACTCTGGGTCACGGCGTAAACGCTGGCCTCCCAGGAATACCTTTAATTGAACGGGGATCCGGACATTCATGATTCAAGTCCTGGTTTGAATTGAACGCCTCATATTTTATGCAATTTCCTTTTAAAAAATTTTTAAAGAAACTGCTCAAATGAAATACAATCAGTATTGAAATAGAGTATAGCTGGTCCAGGATGATAACGGCCCAGCATGCAAAGGGAGCTCCATGAAGAAATGGTTTGTAAAGGATGGAATATGAGACCTGCAGAGCTCTGCCTTCAGCCCCAACTGAACACGTAATATTGCAACTCAAATCATTTCAATACCCATGGACTGGGAATGGTCAGGTGTCCACAACCTTTTGATCATGTAGTTACACTTTGAGAAAAGTCACACAAATTGACATGAGTTCACATGATTTAAGTTGCAGATGGGCAAGCCAAGAACTAGCCAGAGGAAAAACTGTTATCACCAAAATACAGCCTTAAATGTGTTAAATGTTGTGCCATCAGGACCTAATCTTGCAATTCACACTTCTGCATCGAAACACACTGTACAGTTACTGTACCTCCAACGAAACCATGAGGAAACTAATTAACACTGCTGATGTTCCATATTTGTGCAGAGAAGAACAGAAAGAGAACTGTTTACATGACCTCTGACTTTTCTAAGACTATGTTCTTGGTGTGCCGTAGGAAACCACCGACATCTATTAGAATAAATATACTACGGGCAGAAAATCTCAACACGAGGCAATTACACGAGCATGCTGTGTATGAAGGAGGCATGGTTTGCTCATTCATTTACTAATAGACGCAGGTCAGATGGGTGTATGGTGGTCAGGGCTGAGTGTTTCAGTGTAATAGAAAGAAATTCATCATCCGAGGTGTAAGGTCTTGGTGTAAGAGAGGAGTGAGATGCATGATGGGAACTTCTTTGAGGTTGCACTTATCTACATTCTGATCCCACACTGCAATATCACGCATTTCGTTCCTCCACCTCTTTAGTTGATGCTTTCCCTTTCTTTTGTGGTCATGACCAGTTTGCTCCAGAGCAAGTCAACTTTTTCCCTGAAGTCAGTGCTATTTGCCCTATTCTACAGTACATACAGTACAGTGAGTGATTAGAGTAGCAGTGAATATAGCTATTAATATCGTGTGTGGCTCGTCATAAACAAAATACGATATTAACATAGGCAACTTATTTATAGTATGTTAACCCAAATGCTGGTTGATTTTTGTCTTATTGTGTAGCAAAAACTTTAAGAAATTAAAGGTGACCTATTGGTCAATCAGATGGATCTCCAGTATGCATGGACATTCAAAAACCTGAGACCAAAAGAAAAAAAAAACATTCCCTGTTATTTGTCCCTTTATCATTTCTGTATTGGTCTGGGCTAAAAAAAAAAAAAAATAAATAAATAAATAAATTTTAAAAAAGCCAATTAGAATTTCCCCCTATTGTGACCTCATATAAGAAGATCTCCTTCCCTGGTTTGTTGCTCATCTACAGTACATAAAAACTGAATTTTTGTTTGTAAGAAAAGAAAAACAACAACAAAAAAATTGCTCCAAAAGCTTGGCAAGATATGCTTGTCACCAATCTGGATCTCGCCAGCAGATATTGGCAGTTCTCGGTCGCCAAGTTAGCGTGACAGATTTACCCACGAAATGCTTGTGGGACGTGAACTCTAGCACAATAATACAATGCACACTTACCGGCCACTTCATTAGGTACACCTGTTCAACTGCTCGTCAATGCAAATATCAAATCAGCCTGCACTATAATGCAATTTAGGCATGCAGGCATGGTCGGGTCAGAATTTGGCATAAACGTTATCATGAAAGCATGGATCCGCCATCTTGCCATCTTTAATATTATATGTACTTTTCTTCAGCCCCTGAGGACCTGGGTATTGCAGTTGACCATACTGTACAGTACCTCTGACCATAATGAACCCATCTTCTAATATCTACTTCCAACAGGATAGTACACCAGGTCACACAACTAAAACCATCTCAAACTGGTTTCTTGGACATGACCATGAAGGCACTGTAGTTAAATGGCCTCCACCGTCACCAGATTTCAATGCAATGGAGCACATTTAGAATGTGGTGGAACAGGAGTTTCTCATCATGGATGTGCAGCCGACAAATCTGCAGCAATTGCTTTGACGATATCTTGTCTATACGTATGGACCAAAATCTCCAAGCAATGTCTAAGCCATGACCTAATGAAGTGAGTGTACATTTACATTTAGGCATTTGGCAGACGCTCTTATCCAGAGCGACTTACATTTTTATCTCATTACACATCTGAGCAGTTGAGGGTTAAGGGCCTTGCTCAAGGGCCCAACAGTGGCAACTTGGTGGTTGTGGGATTTGAACCTGGGATCTTCCGAACCGTAGTCCAATGCCTTAACCACTGAGCTACCCCTGGCCCTAATAGATTGTAGTGTAGTGTAGATTCCTTCACTGGTGACAAGTCTATTAGAAAACTATTTGGTTTGACATTTCTATTTACTGCACATACAGTTTATATGATTTACACTAATAAGCCCGTGCTTCTGTACCGTACAGCATCGCATCGCATAGAGTAACCCAGAGATCGGATTCTGTGCCATTCCGTCATAACCAGCTACTGACTCAAACTGCTAATATCTCATAACAGCCTCCACCTCAGCAGATCAATAGCAACAGGCTATTAAAGGTGTTCTACAGACGGCACTAAATCCCCACAATGGATAAAACGGCTTTAGTTCTTTATGCACTTTTGAGCAGAGGATTTTCCATTAGACCGCTTCCATTACAACAGTCCTCAGACCCACTGCAGTATCGATATTAGCGTGATGTTTGCTTCATTTGCTGAAACCCTGCTGTGATATTTGCTCCATATATTATGAACTTTGATTTCAATTTACCGTGAATCAATACAGCAGTTCAAAGCACGCCTAAAGTGAAAAGTGAAAGTACTGTATATGTCGATGCGTGCTCTTCAATACAAATGGATTCCAATTCACTTCTTTTTTAAAAAAATATTTTTAGGAATCAGATATTATTAATTGTGACTCTCGAGCACTCTTGAGCATGAGCGCTGACTTTTTTGTTGGTTTTAAGGTGGAAGATCATTCCAAACTAAATATGGCTTAATATAGTAAATATAGAGATGGAATTTACTTGTTGTCATATGACATCGCATTTGAACCAACACTATTTAATGTCCTGCATGGTCTCAACTTCCAAACATTCCCCAACAATCCGCTAAGTACCTCAATATACAGTACAGTAGTTCGGAACAATTTTCTGGTAACAACCTTCAGCATCATTCATTCATTCATTTTCTATACCGCTTAATCCTGTGTTCAGGGTCGTGGGGGACCTGGAGCCTATCCCAGGAGACTTCGGGCACTAGGCGGGGTACATCCTGGACAGGGTGCCAATCCGTCGCAGGGCACACACACATACACACACTCACACACCCAATCACACACTATGGGCAATTTAGGAACACCAATTAGCCTAACCTGCATGTCTTTGGACTGTGGGAGGAAACCGGAGTACCCGGAGGAAACCCACCAAGCACGGGGAGAACATGCAAACTCCATGCACACAGAGACGGGAATCGAGCCTGGCCGGGGAATCGAACCCGGACCCTGGAGGTGCAAGGCGACAGTGCTAACCACTACACCACCGCGCCCCTTCAGCATCATGATAGTTCAAAATCTGATTTAACGTAGCTGCACTCTCAAGTTGTTGGTGGTCTTTCGGCTGTTCCCATCGAGGGGTCGCCATCTGATCTGCAAATCTTGGTACAGTTTTTACGCTGGATGCCTTTCCTCATTTTATCCAGGCTTGGGACCAGCACTGCATCCAGTGGCTGGGGTTTGGGCATCGGTTTGGAATTGAACCTGGATTCATGTAGATAAAGTAGTATAAAATCACTGGGTTGAAAAATGTCCCATCATCAAAAGTACTTCTTCTAAGAGCCACAGAGATCCAGAGCCTCCTATGTTAAGGTTGTTAGGCGCAAACTACAAACCCACCCACGTGCTGTGCATATACACAATTATCCATAATTTTGCCATTTCCACTCCACCTGCTGAGACGTTCTGGGAATTTGGCAAAAGAACCAGGAGGAAACGATCACTTGTGAAATCCTGCGCAGATCAAATGCCTATTTCAGGACGGAACCAAAGAGTCTGAAACTGTGAGGAGGCAAAGCTCCTGCTTAGCCCGTGATGCTGATATCATTAAAAGTTATTTATCAGCTTTGTTTGAGGAAGTTTGAACGCTGACTGACAGCCTACAAAAAAAAACTCTGTGGTTGGTCATTGGATAACATCAATCAAATGCATCCTTTGAATTGAGTGAAATTTAACCCAGATCTAAGTTCCATTCTATACCATGTCTGTGTTCTGGCAGTCATTTTTAGTTCCTCATCATAATCCTATATATCAGTATGTGGGCCAGCACTGGAGAATCACCCATTTTTCATGATGATTTATCATCTGGCTGTGTGTAGTTGTGAATCTCTCGTCTTCCTCAGAACTATCTCGCGCATGTTTCTGGTCAGTTGTTGGAACCCTCGTCTTGACGCACTTGTAGCACTGCCAGTTCCTGCATCACTTCACTTGCAGTTGGGATAAAACTCTCTGCCAAATGAATGTAACTCTTGCAATGAGTAATGAGCAAAAGATAGAGAGAGCGAGAGAGAGAGAGAGAGAGAGAGAATAGGAAGGAAAATAGCGATAAACAGAAAGCTTTTATTTGATCTTTGTGGATTTCAACGTAGTCTGTGTTAAAATATATCAGTATGGAAATAAACACTTTCTTATACACTGAACAGCCACGACATTTATGCTATTGGCAGGTGAAACGAACAAACATGGAGACAACAAAAAATACAAGCTGGTGACAGGATTATAGGCACCTAGAGAGATGAAAGTCCAACCCATCCAGTCTGATCCCATAGCAATGCAAGTCAATGCAACACAAATGACAGAAAAAAAGTCAATGCTGGCCACAATAGAAAGGTATAAGGACATCCAGTGCACCAACAGCCCAATGCTGCCGTCACGCCTTCCAAACTCTCCAGATCCCAATAAAATCAAGCACCCATGGGATGCACAAGACAAGTAAATCTGTAACCCACAGCAACCGAAGGATCAGCTGCCATCGTCCTGGTGCCAGAAACCACAACATACCCCCAGAGGCCCTGCAGTGGCACAAGGAGAACCAAAACCTAGGTTATGGCTGTTTGGTATAAATTCTTGTAGTGTGGCAAATGGTGCTGGATTGTCGTGCTTCCACTGGGGTGTTACAGTATGTACAGCCATGGCTGATGGTAGCGCTCACATTTATACTGTACATTTCAAGAAGGGAAGCGAAAAAGCCACTTCTCTTTAGGAAAAAAACATCAGAGACAGACTTGACATTCTGCTAAAGGTACAGGGGTTGGACTGGGGTACAGTAAAAAACGGAGAAGAAAGGATGAGCGCTACCATCAGTCCTGTGTAGTGCCAAGAGGAATGCATCCTGAGACCATTCATGTGTGGGTTCACTCACAAGTTTGCCTAAGAACTCATCCATGAATAATGAATGGTACAAAAACATCCTCAGAGAGAAACTTCTCCTAACCATCCAAGAACAGTTTGGTGACGAATAATGCCTTATCCAGCATGATGGAGAACCTTGACATAAGGCTATAAAAGGGATAACTACTGTAAGTGGCTCTGGGAATAAAACATCAAGATTTTGGGTCCATGGCCAGGAAACTCCACAGCCAATGGAAATGCTTGTTATTATACTTCAGTAAACCATAGTACAATCTGACAAACACTGAAGCAGCAGACTTTGTGAGAATTTGTGTCATTTGATTCAATTCAACTCAATTTTATTTGTATCGCGCTTTTAACAATCGTCATTGTCACAAAGCAGGTTTACACAATCAAAAGAATTATTTAAGTTGGTATGAGATGCGAACGTGTATGAATCAAAATGTTAAGACTGTCCCTCATGAGCAAGCCGAGGACGACAGCGACAGCGGCAAGGAAAAACTCCCTGAGATGCCAATAGGAAGAACCCTTGAGAGGAACCAGACTCAACAGGGAACCCATCCTCATCTGGGTGATAACGGATAGCAGGGATTGATCTGCAGTCATACTGAGTGAGACTGGAAGTTCAGTATAACAGGAGATGTGTTAAAGTTAAGAAAACTTTTGACCACGGCTCAACAGGCAAGTTGCTGTAAATACAACTCAATCTAAAGCATTCAGATCAGGACAGACTTTAAGCTTCTTGTTTTTAATAGTCAATAAAAAATTCTACAGTATTCACTAAGCTTTAGTTAATCACAGACACAACACTAAGTTTCTCCAGGGTGCCTTGATTGTCCTCTGGCTAAAGTCCCTCTAAGTCCGTCCCTGTGGTGCAAGAGAAAGCATGAAGACGGTCCTTTCATTCTTCTTCATCTTCTTTCATCTAGGTTTGGTTGTGTGTGAAATCCAACATGCCCCCAGGGTCATTCAGGTGGCCTTTTGAATATTAAAGGCGCCCCTTGTGATGGAGCTTTTGTTCGATAATATGTTTTTTTTTTTTTTCCGGTGGGCCTGAACTGGAGCGCGCCGTTTGAAATGGCTGAGGGCTATGCTGCATCTAATTCAAGGTCGCACGCTTTATTGCACACACGCACACGAAGGAGGGGGTACAAAACAAGACTGTGTCTCAAGATACACAATTTCGAACCCAACAAGGGCCAAAATAAAGACTCTTTCAGTCCGTCACCCTTATAATCACCCTCTTCACCCCAGCAAGTCAGGCTGGAAAATTCCCGCCGGCGCACGATCTGAATACTGTGTAACTGTGTTCATACAGTAATCGAGTCTGTCTGAGAAGCTTCTTTCAAAAGCACGCTACGGCTCGGGCCCATGTTTCCCGATTCAACGGCAAAATTTGATTTCTTTCAGGAAAACGTATCATTACTTCAAAACAATGGCCCCAGCCAGGCCCGATCCGTGGGTGTTTAATAGAGGCGGCAAGGAAAGAGAGAATAGGTAGGGAGTTTGATTTCAATTGCAAAACTATTTGTGGCTCAGCAAATGAAAGCGTTAGGCATCGGGATGCTGGTGGAGTGTAATTTACAAGCAAAGAATAAGAACGAGGAGAAGAAAAGGAATACACAAGGAATGAAATAAAGAACAGGCAAGGCATGGGGAGAGAGGGACGAGCGATGTTTTAGAAATTAGGAGAATAGAAGAGACAAGATTGACAAAGATAGTAGGTGAACGTATGAAAATTAAAGTAAAGAAGAGAAAAGGGTGAAGGACAAGAGAAAGAACAAGAGAGTACAAGGAAAGAATAGTGACGAGGAGGCATCAAGAGTTTGGAGAAGTGGAGTTTATCAGCAAAGCATGAGAAATGCAGGAGAAGAGAAAAGAAGAACAAGAGAAGAATTTAAAGAATGAAGTGACGAGAGAAAATAACGGTGAAGGAGAAATGCAGAAACTTTTCAGAAAATGTAAGAAAGAAAGAAAGACAGGAAAGCAATATCAGAGAAATGATGTGCGAGAGAAAAGGTGGGAATTGAGGATAGGGGAAAGGATAAAGAGAAAGGTCGCTGAAGATGAAGAGTTGATGAGCAAAGGTAAAGAAAGGAGAGATGTGGGAAACAAATTAGAAGGGAAATGAAAGGGTGAGAAGTGATGATGATGCATGAATAAAAAAAAATAATAAGGAGAAAAGAAATTTGGTGAAGATACGAGAGAATCTTTATACATGGTGTATAAAGGCAGAAGAGAAGAGAAGAAAAGTAAAGAGAAAAGGTGAATAATGAAGAACAGAACCAAAAAGTAATGGAGCCAAAAAAGAGATGATGAAAAGAAATTGAGAAGGGAGATTAATGAGGGTGAGAGGAGAAAAGGACAAAGAAGGACATGAATAAGAAAAAAAGGGAGGAGAGGAATGAAGGGTGAAAGGATAATAAAGGAGGAAGTGATAATTGGTTATTTCCTTTCATCATTTGAGTGTCTGTGAAATCGCTACTTTGCTAATGGGGAGGAAAAATAAAAGAATAAAAAACGTAAGAGATCCCATGTGAACGCATCGTCCAAGTCAGACTGAGACTCGGACGACGGAGGGTTCACGGCCATGCCGGAGGAGAAAGTCAGCATGAAGGATGGAGATATGTTTCTCAGAGATCAGATCAAATCAGAGAGACACGTACATGATTCACACATCAGATGCACGGTCAGGCACAAGAAGAAGAAGGAGGAGGAGGAGGAGGTGGAGGAGGAGGAGATGGAGGAGGAGGAGCGAGACGTGAGCATGTTCTCAGGAATAATGTCTACTATGGATAAGGGAGAATTGTACAGTATACTTGGCGAGTCAACTCGCTACTTTGGCAGTTGTTTGATATCAAAGCGTGTTCTTTCTTTTTCCTCCCTTTATCTTTCTAAAGGCTTTAGTGATACATGTAACTTTAAAAACGATTATTCTCTCTTTTCAAAACAAAAAGAAGAATAGGTGCAATTTTCCCATTTCATCTACTTCATTTTAGATGTCTGTCAAAAACGTAACAGTCCCGCACACAATAAAACCGATCGTTCTTGTTCTTTCATTCCTTTCTGGTTTTCAGTGTACCGTATGGTCTTCATGTTAATCACACTAGATCCAGGACTAGAGTACATTCTGGATGGACCACACACACACACACACACATGCATTCACAGACTTATTCACACCTGGGGCTAATTTCCCCTCATCCATCCAGCAGAATAGAGAAGAAACCAGAGAACACAGGAGAAACCTGCGCAGACAGTAACCCAAGACCAGGATCGAACCCTGGAGCTGTGAGGTGGCAGAGTGACTCATTACTCTTGTGATCCACTGTAATAAATGTGTGTCTGAGGATATTTATAAAGAGATTTGAGCGGAATGAGCAATCGCAGACTGCATTCCCAAGCAACTGTAGAATCTTATTAATACCAATCGCATTTAAAGTAGTGTTCACTGACACCAGACATTACTGACAGACGTCAACGCCAGACGCAACAACTGTACCAAGCTGCTCTTGCTCTGGTGAGCACTTGATCGTATACATTGGAGATTTCTCAGGATTCGCCAAGGGTTAGCATTGGTTACACCCTTAAACACCACATAATTCAATTCAATTCAATTCAGTTTTATTTGTATAGCGCTTTTAACAATTGACATTGTCTCAAAACAGCTTTACACAATCAAAAGAATTATTTAAGTTTGTATGGAATGTGAATGTGTATGAATCAAAATGTTCAGATAGTCCCTGGTGAGCAAGCCCGAGGGCGACAGTGGCAAGGAAAAACTCCCTGAGATGGTAATAGGAAGAAACCTTGAGAGGAACCAGACTCGACAGGGAACCCATCCTCATCTGGGTGAAACAGATAACACTGTATAAATGCAGATCATTTCCTGCTAAGTGTTAGGTTCAGCTATAATAGTTGATGTTAATTGATGTTATAATAGTTGATGTAAAATGGAGTCCAGTAGTTATTCGAGACTCAGATAGACTTGTAGAAAGTTCCAGTCCTGAACTATCGAATTGTCAAGTCCTCAGAGAAACAGCTGACAACACCAGTCGAGGCCAGAACCATCTTCTAAGTAGATAGAATCATCTCCAGACACCAGACGCATCCCAAAGAGACACACGGGGCATCCATGCGATGAGACCTCCAACCAGAAACCGGGCACCAGGATGGACAGAGGGAGTCTGGATCACTGGCAGCTCAGGAACCACATGTGTAGCTCGACAGAGAGAGAGAGAGAAAGAGTGAAAGGGGGAGAGAGGAAAGAGAAAGAGGGGGAGGAAGAGAAGAGGAGGAGAGATTGCAATTAGGTATGGTCACAGTCACAATGTCTAATGTGAATGTATATTTACTGTAGAGTGCAAGCAGGGACTCCGGCAGGACTAACTATGACAGCATAACTAAAAGGGAGAGCCAGAAGGAAACACAAACATGAGGGCTCCCTGAGATGTAAAGCAAACAATCACCTCACCGTCAACAAACCTGAGTGATCAAATGAGACTGAGGAAGACAGCATCTAAAACAAACCAGTTCACCATAATACTCTACGTCCATGAGTCCCCCAGATCTGCTCCTTTACCTTATGGCAAATCTATTTATAAAAATGCTTGGCAAAATAAATAGGTTTTTAGCCTAGACTTAAACACTGAGACTGTGTCTGAGTCCCGAACACAATTTGGAAGACTATTCCATAATTTTGGGGCTTTGTAAGAAAAAGCTCTGCACCCTGCTGTAGTTTTCATAATACGCGGTACTGATAAGCAGCCTGCATCCTTTGACCGAAGTAGGCGTGGCGGATCGTAAGACACTAGCAGTTCGCTCAGATACTGCGGGGCGAGACCATTTAATGCCTTATATGTCAAGAGTAGTATTTTAAAATCAATGCGAAATTTCACAGGGAGCCAATGCAGTGAAGATAGGATAGGGGTGATGTGCTCATATCTTCTGGTTCTAGTGAGGACTCTCGCTGCTGCATTCTGGACTAGCTGAAGCTTGTTTATGCACCTAACTGAACAACCAGACAGTAAGGCATTACAATAGTCCAACCTAGAAGTGATAAAAGCATGAACTAGTTTTTCTGCATCGTTTAGCGACAATATATTTCTTATTTTGGCGATATTTCTGAGGTGAAAGAATGCTATCCTGGTGATATTATCTACATGAGCTTCAAATGAAAGGCTGGAATCTATAATCACACCGAGGTCTTTTACTGTTGCACTTGACGGAACAGAAAGGCCATCTAAAGTTACGGTGTGATCTAAGATTTTACTTCTAGCTGTATGCGGTCCTATGACTAGAACTTCTGTCTTATCCGGATTAAGCAGAAGGAAGTTAATTAGCATCCAATTTCTTATGTCCTGCACACATTGCTCAACTTTAATAAGATGGTTTTTCTCATCAGGTTTTGTTGAGACGTATAGCTGTGTGTCGTCAGCATAACAATGAAAACTAATACCATGCTTACGGATTATGTTGCCCAGAGGAAGCATGTAAAGGGAAAAAAGCAGTGGGCCTAAAACTGAACCCTGCGGAACGCCAAACTCCACTAGAGAACATGCAGAATAATCACCATTTAAGTCTACATACTGATAACGATCGGTCAAATAGGATCTGAGCCAGGAGAGGGCTGTACCCTTAATTCCTACTACATTTTCTAATCTGTGAAGAAGAATAGCATGATCAATAGTGTCAAAAGCTGCACTGAGGTCGAGTAATACAAGCATAGTTACACAACCCTGATCAGAGGCCAATAGGAGGTCATTTACTACTTTAACGAGTGCTGTTTCTGTGCTGTGATGAGGCCTAAATCCTGACTGATACAGTTCATGTATGCCATTTCTATGTAGATATGAGCATAGCTGCTCCACTACTATCTTTTCCAGAATCTTAGAGATAAAGGGGAGGTTTGATATTGGCCTGTAATTGGACAGCTGACAGGGGTCGAGGTCAGGTTTCTTAATTATTGGTTTAATAACTGCTACTTTAAAAGATTTTGGAACATAACCAATGCTGAGTGAGGAATTAATTATTCTCAACAGCGGTTTAAGAAAATGTGTCGGTATAGGATCTAATATACAGGTTGATGAATTTGCAGAAGAGATGAGTGAAATTAGTTCATTCTCTTCAAGAGGAGTAAAGTCTTCTAGGTTTGAATCTGACATGGCTAGGTTAACATCTGTATCAATTACATTGTTTGGTTTCAAAGTCTCAATTTTATGCCTAATATTTACAATTTTATTATTAAAAAAGTTCATGAAGTCCTCACTATTGCATGATGTTGTTGTGGAGATTTCTGTAGTGGTCTTATTTCTGGTTAATTTGGCTACGGTATTAAATAAAAATCTAGGATTATTTTTATTTTCTTCTATAAGAGTGGAGAGATACGTTGATCTAGCTACACTAAGAGCTTTCCTATAGTTCAGGATGCTCTCTTTCCATGCTATTTGAAATACCAACAATTTAGTTTGACGCCATTTACGCTCTAATTTCCGAGCAGTCTGTTTTAAAGTGCGCGTGTGATCGTTATACCAGGGAGCGAGTTTCTTATCTCTAATAATTTTTCTTTTAGCTGGAGCTACATTATCTAAGGTACAACGAAGTGTCGACTCTAAATATTCAGTCGCCTGATCGAATTCTGTGGGGTCAGACGGTGGCCTAATCGAAGTTGGTAACTTTGGGAGATTACTGATAAAACTCTGTGTGGTAGTTGATGTGAATGTACGTTTAATACGGTAGCGCGGTGCTGTGCGTACATTATCACTGTGACACACTTGAATGGAGACAAGATAGTGATCTGAGATAATTTCAGACAGTGGAATTGTGAATACATTTCTTATAATTAATCCGAAGAATATTACTAAATCTAAAGTGTGACCTGCTTTATGAGTGGGTCCTACTACACACTGATTTACGCCTACGGAGTCCTGTATGGATATAAATGCTGTTCTCAGAGGGTCTTCTGGATTCTCAAAATGAATGTTAAAATCTCCAGCAATTAACACTTTGTCTACAGAAACGACCAGCTCTGAGATGAAATCCGCAAATTCACTAAGAAATTCCGAATACGGCCCTGGAGGTCTGTAAATTATAATTAGTGGAATCGACTGAGCTGATTTAATATACTTAAATAGACTTATGTTACTATAGAGAATTTCAAATGAGTTAAATTTGTATCCGTGTTTTTGTACGATAGACAGATTATCATTATAAATAACTGCGGCGACGCCTCCTCTACCAGTTAACCGAGGCTGGTGTATGTAGCTGTATCCAGGAGGACTAGCTTCATTTAGAGCTACATACTCGTCCTGTTTAACCCATGTTTCAGTTAAACAGAGTATATCAAACACCTGATCTGTGATAATTTCATTAACAATAACTGCTTTTGATGTGAGAGATCTAATATTTGACAATCCTAGCTTCAGATCAGAGGTGCCGGCTGCGCATTCAGTATGATCCGAGTTTGTGGTCTTTATGTTAATTAAATTATTGAAACAGACTTTCTGAGTCTTTCTACATTTTTGCTTAGCTCGGGGAACAGACACAGTCTCAATAAGGTGAACCCTGAGTGACGACTCTATGCAGCTAGCAGACGGTTGGTTTAGCCTGTCTGTCTGCTCCCTGGCCTGGGCTCTGGATTGTCACCGATTAACTAGACCTCTACTGAGACTATGAGCTATACTACAGGAAATGAGAGCAGCACCTTCCCGAGTGGGATGGACACCGTCCCGCCCTAACAGGCCAGCTTTGCCCTCAAAGGTCTTCCAATTATCTATGTAGCCCACATTATTTTTGGAGCACCACCTGGACATCCAGCGGTTCAGCGACCATAACCTGCTGTAAGCTATGTCGCCACGTCTCATTGGGATGGGACCAGAGCATATTACTTCATCGGACATCGCCTTCGCTAATTTAAACACCTCTGTAAAGTTACTCTTACTAACCTCTGACTGACGAAGGCGTATATCATTAGCTCCAGCATGTACCACTATCTTAGAGAACCTGTGCTGTCCTAGAGCCCTAAGATTACCTGCTATGTCCGGTGCTCTGGCTCCCGGGATACACCTAACCACTGCCGCTGGCGCCCCTAAAGGTCTAGCTAATGTCACGTGTCTCAGTATAGAGTCTCCTATAACCAGAGCTCTTTCAGGTTTCTCAGCGGGTGCAGCACTGAGGAGAGCAAACCTGTTGGACATGTGACGCGCAGAGGAGGTGTGCTCCGGTGGGCTAGCCTTAGCGTTAGCTTTGGCTGAACGAGTATGCCGCCGAGTCGTCACCCACTCGCCCCGCTGTGAGGGCTCTAATGCCGGAGTCGGGGGCTGATTATCTCCGCCTGTGGCACCCAGACTGTCCGCTACAGGAATAACGCTGCTCTCACACTCTCTAACCCTCTCTAAAGTCTGGATGCGCTCCTCTAACGCTGAAATCTTCTCCGTCAGAGTGCTCACTAACACACACCTATCACAAATAAAATTATCACTAATGACGGAGGAAGAATGTCTAAACATCCTGCACTCCACACACTGAACAAGCTGAACGGTAGACATTATAACGTACCTCTGTGTCGGAGTTTTAGTTGTTTGGAGATGAATTCCGTTTGTTGTTCTTAGACGAGGAAACTCGCGCGTTGCGAAACTTTCGCGGCAACGATGTGCATGCACAAGGGCATGTGCATCTTGTGTCGGGTGCAGATCGGCAACAAGAATTAGAGAGCCGTCGCCAAAAGAATGTAGCAAGAAGAAGAACTACAGCAGGATTGAAATGGAAGTACTTCCAAATAAACGTGATCTTCCAGAGCGTGAGCACCGGAGTTACAGGTTAATCAAAAATGCAGCAATGGCAAATGATCAGTGATGCTGTGAATGCTGGGTCAGCCAAAGAATACGCAGATAAAAGAAATAGAAAAGTGGTTTAATGGCACATGGAGTGATGGCGTGATCCCCAGCACCTACGTACGTGTCACCTAGAGTTTTATAAAGTTGAGTTGTTGTTTTTTCTTTTACAGTATAACAGTTGAACTGGATAGTGGTGTTCATAATGTTTCTAAGTGCTCTCGGCAATCCAAAACGGCTCAGCATCCATTCATATGCCTCGTAAAATCTGATAGACCTCTAAAAATGTGCTATCTGCTTAAGGCCTGGATGACCAGGGATACTAAAAGCCGCTTAGAAGCAGAACGCATTCAAGCATTCAAGGGTTTTTATGGCCTCAATTGGTGTCAGTTTGTACTTTTTACCCCACAAATTAATAATGCAATCATTGTAATTCCTCTAAAAACATACAAGAATCAGAATTGTATTATGTGACATGCTTTTAAAAGCATTTCTCAATTTCGCATCTGCCTGTGACAACTAAGAGCGGGCCCAAGCACCTTGCACCAAGCAGCTGCTCAGGTGTCCTAATGACAGCAGATTCCAACCTGACTGCCAATCTTCATAGATTTTTGAGCATGTTAAGATCCCCATAACAGCCCTGGATGCTGTAAAAAAAAAACAACAACAACAAAAAAACACATACTGTAGATGACAACATAGGGCTGATGTCATAGTGTTATCTAATCATACATACAATCAAATATACAAGAAAACTTCTTAATTCCACTAGGCCCAATGTTACTCAGATATTAAAAATTGTCAAAAAAAAGGCCTCTGTTTATATTTTTTGGTGCCAGACATGAAGCAAGTTGAGTAGTGATTGCTTCTTGTGTTTTGCACATATTATAAGATCCCTCTGATCTTATAATTTATGTACATTTTAATCTGTAATTTAAAAAAAAGTGGGTGATTAGGTAGCAAAAGAAAAAAAAAGCAGCATTCTTGTCCTGACATCAATATATTGCACTGCTGTTACATATATTGGACACACACACACACACACACACAGAATATGATAAGTGCCTATGAAAAGATGGCCATAGAAGCAACACGTCTCACCACACTAATGTTTTATTCATGAACACTGTGGGGTTCCATTTGCTCCTTTTCTTAGTGAAGCTTGCATTTGATCATGCTCTGCTTTAGTTGTAGTACCAGACACTGGTTTTTATACAGGAATTGTATTATATTATAAGGGGAAATGTGAGTCAAGCATTGCAATCTGTAAAAAAAATTTATAAAAATAATATATGTATTCTGACTTGAGTTTGGAAGATGTTAAAAAATATGTAAAGAACATTAGACAAGACAGAAGCACTGGTACTCCACTGCAAAAAAAAAGAAAAAACATCTTTGCAAGTGAAATATTCTTGAATCTAGCCAAACCTATCGATAATTATTTAAAATATGTTTATATAAGATGGTTAAGCCTATTTCTGGTCAAATGTTACTAAAATTGTAAGAGAAATTGTCTGGTTCTATTGGCAGATTATTGTTTACTTCCTTCAAGAAATAAAATCTAATCTTCTAATACAGACATTTTTCGCTTGCGATTTTAGTAACATTAGACCAGAAATAAGTCTCTTGCAGTGCAGGACCACACACAGCTAGAAGTAAACTTTCTGATCACAAAGTAACTCTGGATGGCTTTTCTGGTTTATCATGTGCAGCAGTAAAAGACCTTGGTGTGACTATGGATTCCTGTTTTTCATCTGAAGCTCATTTACATAATAGTAGTTTTCTTTTATCTCAAAAATATTGTTAAGATAAAGAATCCAGTATAAAGCCACTACAGTACATGAAGCAGGGGGACCAGTTCATGCTTTTGTTCCCCCTACGTTGGATTAATGTACCGATGGTATATAATGATCGGCCAAGCCTACTTTGATCAAAAGGTGCAGGCCATTTGTTGGTATCTTGTATAATGAAGGCTAAAGCAGAGGTGGAGCTTTCTTTTACAAAGCCCCATGGTTATGGAATATCCTTCTAATTAGTGTTCAGGACTCAGACACAGTCTCGGTGTTTAAGTTTAGGCTGAAACCTTATTGCTTTGATCAAGCCAATTGTCAAGTTTTTTTTCTTAGGTTAAAGGAGCAGATTAGGGGGACAGAAGAACATGAAATATTCTTGTGAACTGGAATGTTTTTCTCTACAGTATGTCTGACTTACCGGTCATCCTGACCCCTTCTGCTCTATAGACCTTCCTGAGTCATCCTTCAGGTCGAAGTTCTCATCACTTGGGGACCACTTACTGTTGATATGGACGAACCCATATGAAGTGTAGGACAGTAAATGCAAAGTCTCCTACAGTTGATAACTTCTACGAAATAAACTTTCTATCCAGCACACAGTTACAAAAAGGTCATCAGGATGAGGGTGGATTCATATTCATATACAGTACAGAATCACCATCTAACTCTCTTATGTAATCACTATACAGTACTTAAAGTTATATTTGAACTGTGAATACACACTGAAAAAGAATAAAGCACTAATATTTGATTCCAATATTAAATATGACAACATTAATGAATTAATCAAATAAGGATGTAACTGGAAAAAGTATCTTAATCTGGGAAATAGCTTATGTAAAGAAATGAAAATTTTTATAGAGAAAATTACAACAAT
Organism: Channallabes apus; assembly: GCA_030522415.1. NCBI lineage: Eukaryota > Metazoa > Chordata > Actinopteri > Siluriformes > Clariidae > Channallabes > Channallabes apus. Next base: position 47,186,251 of record CM060107.1, on the reverse strand, counting down.
AACGCTGAAAATGAGTGGTGAGTGTAGTAGACGAGTGCTGTCAGCTTATCCTTCAAACTGTCAGCATATTTCCTTTAGAGAAACACACCGAAAAACAATGGCTTTCATTTTAATTACATTTTTGACAAATTAAAACAGCTAATTAAAAGCTAAATGTTCCAAACACATTATGATTCATAATGAAAAATCACATAACATTCTGTCAAGTGCTATTTTATAATATAAGCTGCAGAATGTAGAACATCTTAGAAATGTCCGTAGACCGACTCCGAACATGAATAAATTCAGATTTAAAATATATATTGACGTTTTTTTTAAACGCAAGTTGTTAGCTCTGAATATGGCGCCAGATCATCAATAGCAGGTCAATAACAACCGTGGAGCAGTGCTCAATAAGCTAAATTACTAACAGATACTAAGTTGCAGTCAGTTTTATTTAGTTTTTTTAATAAACTTGAACAGTGGAAGGTTGCAAACTTGGGTCGGTGGAGAAATTGTTTTTCATCAAAATAATTTTGGAAATTGCGGCACGGTGGTGTAGTGGTTAGCACTGTTGCCTTGCACCTCCAGGGTCCGGGTTCGGTTCCCCGGCCAGGCTCGATTCCCGTCTCTGTGTGCATGGAGTTTGCATGTTCTCCCCGTGCTTGGTGGGTTTCCTCCGGGTACTCCGGTTTCCTCCCACAGTCCAAAGATATGCAGGTTAGGCTAATTGGCATTCCCAAATTGCCCGTAGTGTGTGAGTGTGTGTGTGTGTATGTGTGTGCCCTGCGATGGATTGGCACCCTGTCCAGGATGTACCCCGCCTTGTGCCCGAAGCCTCCTGGGATAGGCTCCAGGTCCCCGCGATCCTGATCATAGAATAAAGCTGTATAGAAAATGAATGAATGAATGAATGAATTTTGGAAATTCAAATCAAAACTTTGTCAGAAGTAATACAGTAGCACTGACTCAGTGTGAAGCATCTTGTAATTTTGTATGTCCAAATCTGCTTTTGTCTTTTCTGTTTATCATTGCTATTGGTACTGTATTTTGCTAAAGAAAGCACATGTAGCATCTAAGTGATTCTTTTAAATAATCCTAAGACTACATAAACGAAAATGTGAATAATGTACCGTACTAATAATATGATACAGCTGTAATTGCTTAAACTAGAGAGGGATAAAAAAAATAATAATAATAATAATTAAAAAAAAAATATATATATATATATATCCCCGATATGTAATTAAACCTTAAAATAAAATAAACATTTCTGTAGTAGATTTGAAAATTAAATATGGTTGACGACACTAACTGACACTGGATGGAAGGATTTAGGAAGAACAACATGTGCAAAATGATAAGACTATCAAATAGAGCGAGAATAATCCTTTTTTTGGGGGTGATCACACACACACACACACAGACACACACACACATACAGAGGTAGGATGTGTTTTTTAATCACAAACAAAGATCCGATGAAAAGCATTTGTCACAGATTAACTGTAGGTTAGAATATGAGAATATATACATACATACATACTGTACACACACACACACACACACACACACACGCAGTATGATGAGAATATTTGGAGGTAAGAAAAAAAATGAAAGGCAGAATAATTCCTCTTTTCAAAAGCCTCCCCATTTTTCTGCCATACTTAACATAAAAGTCACATGTGTTAATGCCCGAGAGCTGAAGCCCATCCTAAGCAACAGAATCAATACATACGTGAAGACCGACGACCACCCCTGCTAAATTCCCGGAGCGGGCATGAGATAAATAAGAGATGAAGCTGTGGGGGACACAGAGCTGTGATGTTTTATTCACTTTCCTACCATCCCCTTCTGTTTATTCCTTAAATCTCTTCTCCAGTCACAGTATACTCTCTCTCTCTCTTTTTTTTTTTATTATTATGCCAGGACATTATAGGCCTCTGCCTCACCGGAGCCTTTTTTTTATGCTAAACTTAAATCTTGGCTGAATTTCGGGTTTTCAAATTACAGTAATAAAAAGTGACTTTCAAGTTTAATGAAATGCTAAATCTGGTTTGAAAGTCTTTGAAGTCATTAGGCAAGGGTACAATTTGGTGACTTTTCGCTTTAATAGGGACACTTCTACACCTGCTTACTAAGCAAATTTAAGTATACACTGTCTGGACACGAAAAACTAATATTTCACTGGTGGCCAACTCGTTACTCATGCTCCCAGGAATACATGTTGGGTGCATGTACTGTACTCCCCCTTCTAACCATTACTCTGGAATAGGATCATGTCTGATGTCTGCTGTCCGTTTTTTTTTTTTTTTACAAAGCAACTTCACCAGGCAGGTCAGCATTAACCTTCGAGGATCTCATAAGGGTTTTGAATCTGAACGTTTGCTTGATTCAGGCCTGTAATAAGCATTAATTGGGGCTCTTGACCAGTATGCATGATTTTATCCATTGCATTGCTGACATACATGTATGATTGGCATTTACTTTAACATGCTTGGTTAAGCTGTCAAGTGACCTTTTGTCTGTCTAATACAATAATTTAAAATTATTAAAATGATTTCAAACTTAAATACATTTACATTAATCTCTAAATACTGTAAGTAACTGTTGAAATGCAGTTCTTGGTACTTTTGTTCAGATGTTGGTGCTTCATGTAAATGTGCCTAGAATTCATAAGCATACTTTCCCCTGTGTACAACTGTGTGCGAGACAGACTGTGAGACAGCGAGAGAGAGACAGAGAGAGAGAGAGAGAGAGAGAGAGAGAGAGAGAGAGCGCACTCAGACACATGATTTCACATCACCTCAAACGGCAGTATGTCTTGCTGAACGCCGCAGTCAGTCAATCCGATCACATCCTGCCAGACGAACAAGGGCAAAGCCATCATGCACCATTACCATCACATTAAGGCAGTGGGGAACCTGTGTGCTCATGTAGGACTCAGAAGCCAAAGCTTGGGTAAAAAAAAAACATGCTTTTGCACCCTACAGATTTGGCAAAAATCGTATACGCCTTGGTTTTTAAGTTGTATAGAATAAGTAAATGAACATCGTTACTAGACTCTATTTTTTTTTTTAAATAGTGGTTCGTGGTTCCTCTTGATGTAACCTGGTTCGGTTTATGACTGACGATAAACAAAGAGATAAAAAAATTCCACATCTCACCTCACAGGTTAACAGGTTGGCACTTTGCATGTAGAGATTTGATGGGTTGTTGGCACATTCAGCTTCGCCTCCAACTCCTCACCAACTTACTCCTATCAAGGGCAGGGGTACTGTAGCTCAGTTGCTGGACGCCTGATCAGAAGATCCTGGGCTCAAACCCAACCATCACCAAGCTGCCACTGTTAGGCCCTTGAGTAAAGACCCTAAGCCTTGACTGAGATGCAAGTCTCTCTGGATAATGGCATAAATGTACAGTACTGTAAAATTGTCCATGCTCTTGCTCTCTTTCTGTCAATCATGTGTGCTGTGACGTCATGTATGTAGAAAAGAGTTCTCACAGCTGCTTCAGTGTGCTTTTAGATCTTTCTATGGTATACTGAAGTCTAATTACAAGCATTTCATACTGTAAGTGTCAAAGGTTTTTATTGACAATTACATTAAGTTTATGCAAAAAGTCGATATTTGTAGTGTTGACCCTCCTTTTTTCAAGACAATCTGTCCTGGCATGCTGTCAATCAACTTCTGGGTCACATCCTGACTGATGGAGGCCCATTCTTGATGATCAATGATTGGAGCTTGTCAGAATTAAAAATAATAAAAAAAATCATACATTTTAAATAAATTTTAATAATTTAACATAATGGAAACCCATACATTCACCCGGCACTTGATTAGGGACACCGATACACTGCACCTGTGTATTCATGTGAATATTCCTCTTGGGAATTGCCCACAAGTTCTCAATGGGATTAAGGTCTGGGGAGTTTCTTGGCCATGGACTGTATTGCGAGGTGCTCCAAGGCATTGTTTGTCCACATACTTCATCCATGTTCTTGGATGGTTGGGAGAAGTTGCTCTCAGAGGATGTTCTTAAGATGCTTTACTGTTGGCAGGACTGACCATGACTGACAAAACCTTTGGGGCTGTAAAGTGCCTAGGCGTTCTCCGATTTCCTCAGTCTATTCTCATTTCTTGCTCGGTGCTCATGGGACAGAGGTCGTGAAGAAGATAAACAAACAGATAAAAGTAAATCAGACTTTTTATATTGTTTAACTACGACGAGCGTTTGCATTAAATCTAAATCTTTTATTTAACATCGTATAACTCCGCTCTTCTTCCTTAGGCAGCACTCATTTGAAAAAACTCTCAGGATGTATTTTACCACCCCACCCTCTCTTTATCCACTCTCCTTCCTCCGCAGAGGCGACACCCTCACTGTAATCAGGGCCTAATCACTTTAGCATGTAGATGCTGCTGCTCAGGGGCTTGATCGTGCAAGGCACGGTCGTATACAGATAATTCTGCATGCATCACCGAGCGCTAACGAACGCTGCTGAAGAAGAGCTGAAATGACAGCAAAGCGCTAATCTAGGATCAGATTTCCATGACTGAGATCACATTAAATAGGGGAAAATATTAGACTCGCGACGAGCACTCGAGACGCTTCTTGAATATAGACTGCGGCTTTATAATTACCGCCGAGCTGTACAGAATATTCTGATACGAGCACTTAATTAAAGGCCTGTATTTACTAACGTTTAACCCGGAAGGGAAATGTTCAGATGAGCTTTTTACAACTGTTTAAAAAAAAATAATAAATCTGCAGTTTGGGATAATGTTAACAGATTTTCCCTGGTGATTTGCATCTCTTCATATACTTAATTGGACAAATTAGAGGACTTTAAAGAGTGAGAAATGCACAAGACACACAAAATAAAGTTTTGGGTATCTTGATAAGATTTAAAGGAAACATTTAAGTGGGGAGGAAATACTGATAGTTGGTGTCAGATTGAGGAAAGCGGCGAGGTGAGCACACATCAATCCCCACACTGTACTTTACAGTAATGGGAGGAAAATGAGATTTTAGTGCATAAATGCAGAATGTAAAAATGATGAGGTGAGTGAGTGAGTTGGCAAGTTATTAAAAATAAATCTTTGCCAACCTGCTATAGCACATTAGTCATATTGTTTTCCACACTAAAAAATCTGAAATGTTGTTTTCTATTTTTTTTTTATATATATATTTTTTCCCTCCCTGGCAAGAATGTTAAAAGCATAAGGTTCAGCTGTTGAGCTCAGCTTGAATACAAATACAAACTGAAGCCTGAAATGAAACCTGTGCCTTACAGCCCTCAGGGCAGGTGACAAAACTCCTACAGATCTACACAAACTTTCTCTCACACACACACACACACACACTTTCAGTAAGCACTTGATCAGGTTTGTGCTAGATCTAGAACCTAAACCTGGAAACACTGGACTTGATGTAGGAATCCACCCTGGACTACAACACCACCATGCATGTACACAAACAGACTTAAGCCTAAGGACAAAGTGTCAGGAGTTTAAAGTTAACAAAAGAACAGGTTGAAAACCCAGGCGGGCATGAGGAAGAACCTGAGATTCTGGCGCAGAAAACAGGATCGGTACAACTTTTCAATTTGTAAAGTATCAGTATCGTGCTTTACTGTGTGTGTGTGTGTATATATATATATATATATATATATATATATATATATATATATATATATATACACACGCACACGGTCATCACTGACATTGATTTCACCATGTTCATGAATGTATCATTGGAAATAATAGATGTTCAGATATATTTGTTGTAGAAATTGTTCAGGAAGACTGAAAAATGTATAATGTAAAGAATAACACTTATTATAAATTAATTATGTAAATAAATAAAAAAGCCAGGACAGAAAGACACCAGTACACCCGGTGCACTTCACCACGCCGGCAAAGAGCCCGAGGCCGACGACGAGGCCTCCAAACTCATCAGATCTGGGGATGATTCTCTCGACTTCTCAGAAGATGGTTCTGGCCTCGACTGCTGTTGTCAGCTGTTTCTCTGAGGACTTGACAATTCGATAGTTCAGGACTGGAACTTTCTACAAGTCTATCTGAGTCTCCAATAACTACCTGGACTCCATTTTAACATCAATTAACATCAACTATTATAGCTGAACTGGCTGCCACCTAACACACTGTATAAATGCAGATTTACATTTAGGCATTTGGCAGACGCTCTTATCCAGAGCGACTTACATTTTTATCTCCTTATACATCTGAGCAGTTGAGGGTTAAGGGCCTTGCTCAAGGGCCCAACAGTGGCAACTTGGTGGTTGTGAGGTTTGAACCTGGGATCTTCTGAACTGTAGTCCAATGCCTTAACCACTGAGCTACTCCTGGCCCCCAGATCATTTCCTGCTATCTGTTTCACCCAGATGAGGATGGGTTCCCTGTTGAGTCTGGTTCCTCTCAAGGTTTCTTCCTATTCCCATCTCAGGGAGTTTTTCCTTGCCACTGTCGCCCTTGGCTTGCTCACCAGGGACTATCCATTCCATACAAACTTAAATAATTCTTTTGATTGTGTAAAGCTGCTTTGAGACAATGTCAATTGTTAAAAGCGCTATACAAATAAAATTGAAATTGAAATCAGATCCCGGTTCGATCGAGCACCCATGGGTTGTCTCGTCCACAAACCACATCGCCCAAAAGATCCGCTACCGAAAACATTCTGGTGCCAGACACCACAGCAAACGAAGCCATGCGGCGCCACGAAACCGAGCGCAACACCTACAGTAGGTGGTTTTAATCTTATGGCTGATTAGTGTGAACACAACTTGGCGCTGTCACTAAAAATGCAAATCCTGTAAAGATGCTTCGAATCTCCCTTTGCCGTCTCCCTCGCTCTGTGATACACACTCGCATACACACAATACGTCTGTTGTCCATCTGTCTGCTCTTCCGGGCGACTCTGTAGGAGATCTTCCTGGTGTGTGAGTGTGTGAGAGAGAGAGAGAGAAAGTGAATGTCTGTATGGATGCTGGTGTTTCAAAGGAGACAAAACATTTTAAGGTGCTTTGATGAGCTCTGACCCGCTCTTCAGTGCTGCCAGGGAACCTGTGTGTGTGTGTGTGTGTGAGAGGTGCCACTATGACTCAGACACAATACTCATTTTCCACACTCTCACCTGAATTTATCAACATGTCTGTTGTTGGTTTTTGGACAGGATCCAGACAAAATACACTGCTGTTGTTTTTTTGACACACGTTGCTCTTAACAGACCCCCTACGGAACGAAAGAGCAAGAGAAAGAGGGGTGGTGGTCCGATACTTCCAAGACATCCTGAAGACAAAACAACAGAAATAATAACACACGATAGAGATCCTGAGAAGAGGGAGAATAATAATAATAAATAAAAAAAAAGAGCAAAACCGTTTCAACAACATATTCATCACGTCTGAGTGGCGTCTGCATGTCTGGTCACGGCTTATTCTGAGCAGACAACGAGGACAGACTGACAGACTCGTATTCGGTCTCGTAACAGCAGTGAGGCGATGGGACTTAAAGCCAGATTGTCACTCAGTGGTGAAAAGGAGCCAAGCACACTGCTTTCGTTCCTCCAGCAAGACCTCTTTCTCACGCTTTCTTAATCCGCAAAGAACCCACATTCACCTCAGGCACATCCAATACGGTCACAGCATTGGATGCTATGGAAAATTAATTCCATTGCTTTTTCTCTGATTGGTTAGAACTTGAACAGTTTCCCAGCATGCTTTTTAGTTTCCCCAAGACATTTTTCTTCTTAACAGGGTACAAGAGAAAGAGATCAAACATCAGTGAGATCAAGAAGATTTCTACACTAGTAGCATGATTTTTAACGAGATCTAAAAAAAAAAAAAAAAAATTAAATAAATAAATCACATGCAAAAAAAAAAAAAAGTTTCCATTTTGAAAGGATCATTTTATTGATCTGCATCAAGCAAACATTGAAATGAGTGGAATTAGGGATCAAACGCTTGATGAAGGTGCATCACAAAAACGAACAGTAGAAACCATCGCTATGTATAATAGTGAAAAATAACAATGTGATGAGAACTGGGACTAAACAGCTGTGCGTCCATAAGCAAACCTTTTTGTTTTCATGAGTTCAATCAGCTCGCTTGAGAGCATGATGACTTCAGATCGACTCTATTCCAGAGTAATGGATGCATCAGGGTGAGAAGGGAAGCACATGAAGCGGTGCACCCATAATGCATAGTGGTCACTGTACAAACCCTTGGAGGAAGCGGTATGATCTGGCGTCGCTTCAGTTGGTCAGGTCTAGAATCAGCAATGTTATGTGGCAATAAAATGAATCACCAGTCAGTTGATCACCAGAATGTACTGAATGACCAGGTTACCACATTTGTGGAGTTCTTCTTCTCTGAAGGCCTCAGGCAGATTCCAGGACTCAACCTCCGCCGTCGTCCTCATCAGGGACAATGTTATCATTTTGATTCATACACATTCACATCTCATAAAAACTTCAATACATTTTTTTTTTTATTGTGTAAAGCTGCTTTGCGACAATGTCAATTGATAAAAGCGCGATACAAATAAATAAAATTGAATTGAAAATTGAAACGGTCATACAGAACACACGAGGAATCATTTTCAGATTTAAATTGGACACCACATTGTGCACCGTAATTTACAGGCGTGCGAAGAAACTTTTCTTTAAAGATGTGATTTTATATATACTTTATATAAAAGAGCCATTCTGAATCTCTCCTCATTATGGAATCGAATCTACTGTATATTTCTGACCACCCACTGAATCCTGCCACCATCTCACATCCACTTTTTACTGCTGACGAGATCTCCTGGGCTTCCTGATACTTCACCAGGAGATCTTGCACACCCCAGGCAGCCCGTCATGTCAATCCCGATCAGCGCTGACGACAGTACTGCACCGCGCTGCTTTCTAAGTTGTCTGACATTTCTGAAGCGACGCCAACAGGAAGTTCTAAAATCGGAGAACCATCTGGTCCCTTTCCTTTCACCGAACTAATAGCGACTATGTTTGGAGGACTGGGGGGAACCGCATGATGAGAATCACACTGGAAGCAAAAGGTCACGTCAGCTACATATAGAATTTATTATACAAGTCTTGAGATAGAAGCACAGCATATTCACAGTATGGTGACAGCAAATCATCGAAGAAAAAAAAAAAGGAAAAAAAAAAAAGGTCTGCCCATCGTGATCATCCTGACAACGCGACTGGCTTAAAGAAGGAGGTTTGACATCATTAGTGCAAGAAACCGGCCTGAAAATCAGAAGTCATGAGAGGAGAGAAAAAAAAAAAGAAAAAAAAAAAGTCATGCCTCTGTCACGTCCTGTTTCATTTCTAATATTTAATACGGCACACATTACTTAGAGTGATTGCTGGTCTCTGTGGATGATAAATACGCAAAAACAAACCCAAATCAAATCGATCCAGTCATCTGGATATTAGCATTAAAAGTCTGGAAAGTACAACAGCAATTCCTTAAATCACTACGCTAAAAAAGTTAGATTAAAACGCATTAAATTAAATACAAAGAGAGGTAACCAAACGTCAATGTAACATTTATTTAATATTCCGTTTATCTTTTTTTTTTCTTCTTTTTTTTTTCCTTTTAATATGACCAAGTCTCAGCTTCCAGACAAGGTCTCCACATGACAAAAGATTTCAAAGAAATGCAGCATCTGCTGTCTGAGTACTGTAGGAAGCATAAAGCCGTGTAATGTCACTGTGCATCTCAGAAAGTCTCCTCATCAGAGTGTAGAAAGAGGCAGGGATCCAAATACGTATATTTAAAAAAAAAAAAAAAAAAAAAAAGAAATTGCTACACTAGAACAACTTGATGCAAAAAAAAAAAAAAAAAAAAAAAAGTTTTACGGGAGTCCGTGATTGGGTCTTTTCGGAGGAGGAGGGGGCATGAGCTGGGCGTCCGGGTCCGAGTGGTGCTTGCGGCTTTGGGCGCAGCGGTCCAGGAACTCCAGGAGGTTTTCCTTCGTGACGGGATACTGGATGCTGCTACACACGGCTGTGGGGAAGCAGACGGGGAAGAGAGTGAGAGTGATGACAAGTCGCTTCCTGCAGCCGCGGTCAAGCTCGGGCACGATTCTAGCAGACGCCTTTAATTCGGCATCCTGTTTTAGCGCTGCTGTTAATGTCTATAGGGTTAATGACTCGACCGCCAGCTGAGTGGAAATGAGAAGCGGAACGCGCCAGATGCTTCTGATATAAAAAAAAGAAAAAGAAAAGAAAAATAGAAAAAGGAAAGAAGACGAGAAAGAAAACGAAATGTGGTGGAACAGATGCCTGGAATATCTTCAAGTTTCTAAAGAACAAGCTGCTTACCTGAGGACACGTCTGACTCTCGTCCACTTTTAGTCACAAAAAAGTCTATCTTTTGTTAAAGTTGTTTTTCTAACATATGATACCAATATGCATGTCTTCTGTTTATTTGCAGCTGATCTGCCTCTAAGTTTTGATGCATTCTTTGATGCTTTTCTGCTCACCACGGATGTAAAGAGTGATTACTTGAGTTGCCATATCCTTCAAAAAACCCAATGTAATCTGTTTTTTTTTTCCTCCTGTCCATTTCTTACTTTTGACTTACTGCAACTACACGACACACCAATGTTCCTAATAAAAAGCCTGGTAAGTGTGTATGTATTGTACGACCAAAATTTAAATTCTTAATATACACATTCAAGTAATTTCCAGCCCACTACTCTGACTTTATGTTAGACAGTAAGCTCTGTCGCTCTCGTTTTTTCTGCATGCAGTGTGACGTAGTCGTCGTTGTTGTTCCTGCGGTGCTGCCACTCACCCATCGCTGTATCGTACGAATTCGGGAAGCTCTTGTCTACTCTCTGCCTCATAAAGACCCAGGTGTTATTTTTGAACGTGCACTCGATAATCTTGTTATCGTACTGCTTCAGGTCCTTCGTCACCTGCGGAGGAAGAGCAGAGACGAGAATTAGACACAAAGCAGAGTTGTGAGAAGAAGAAAAAAAAAAAGAGAGAAAGAGTTTCTTTCGAAGGCTTTGTTGTACAGGGAGCACTGTGAAAAACGTGTGTATCAGCAACACTGTGAAGTAAATTTATTGTGAACGCAGGCCGGACTCGGGCAGATCTGTAAATCAGGTCAGTTTATAGATTTATTTATACAATACCTGTTAATTAAATATAAATTATATATATATATATATATATATATATATATATATATATATATATATAAGTTTCGTTGCATGTGTCGTCTAATAAAAATATACACACATGATGGCTTTGAAATACAGGATGTCCAAGTCAATATAATACACTGATATAAAACTGGAACCGGTGACATCGTCATCATCAAGGATGCTGCTTTGGAAAAGGAATCGACCAATCGAGAAGCGAGAATTTAAAAATGGAAAGGCATCCAGTTTAGAGGGCATGCATGTTGTACACAAGACAGAGTGAGTGTAAGTGTGTGTGTGTGTATGAGACAGAGGGAGCGAGAGAGAGGGGGACTCGCTCTTAGAGACACTGGGACACTAGAGGAGTAGGCGGCACTGGAAGGAAACACTGCTGTGCCAAGCTCAGCAGCATGCTGGCTAAGTAAAAGACCGTTGCACTCCGACCGTGCAGGGCATCTGTGAGATGGTCGATTGGAGGGGTGGTGGTGGGGGGGGGGGGGTGGATGTTTTAGAAGAGGGAAAGGCGTCGTCGCACCATCACAAAACGCAGGAGGCTGCGAGATTATCTCGAAGGGTTCTGACTGACGGGAAGCGGTCCCTCCTTGGCTCTTGGGTTCTGGCCATCCTCGCGCTCCCAGGTGTAGCCGTGATATTCTGGAAGCCATCTTGGAAACTCCGCTTGGTAGCGCCTGATCCGACCAAATCCACTTCATTATGGCGTGTTTTTTCTTTCCTCGAGTTACACTCAATATCTCTGTCCAATCTGTTCAAATCCTTTTCTCTGCTCAATGATCATTACTTTTCTCTCCCGTAGCCATTTGCTCGGGGAGTGCGAACACATGGCTAAAAGATCCATCGAATCCATGGCCACCTAAAACTCCATTTGGTGTACACTCTGGTTGATTGCAATGCAATTTCAATTTCAATTAACTTAATCGTCATTGTGATAAATAACAACGATCTATCATTAGAGCATCATCTTCCAGGCTTGTAATAAAGTGCAGCAATGTGGGAAGCATAACGGCTATGTAGAGGAAAAAAAAAAAAAAAACATATAAAGGGAAAACCAGAAAAAAAAAAAGAAAAAAAAACTGTGATGTGTGAGGTGTGATGTGTTGTCGAAGGCAGCTAGTGGTGTCAATGTTGTTAATCTCTGGGAGACGAGTCCTGGTGATTTTCCCCGCTGCGAGCGAAGTAAAGGCGGTGATGTAAGAGCAGGGTGATATTTTGGACAGCGCTGACGCTTTGTAAAGTCTGAGATAAAGCTTTAACTTCACGTTTTATGCCATGGGGACGTGTTCTGGGGAAAGAAAGACATTTCCTGAGTTATTTTGTCAGAATAACTGTGATAAAGAGGAAGAGGCAGCGGTGACATCTTTATAATAGAAGAGGATGTTATCGTGGACGGGGTTACAGTTTAGGCGCGCTGCATCATGGGTGTTCAAGAGTACAATACTACTCTGGTTTTGTAGACAATGAGGTCTTCTTGTCCTTTATATGTTTCGTAGCTCGTCTTTATGTTCGTCAGAAGCAGATGGCTGTTAATAAACCTCATATTTTACCATCATTCCCTCCTGACTCCTTTTTTTTTATTTTATTTTTTTTATGACCGACAGACTGATTAGTTTTTTTTTTGGAAGGTATTTATTTTATGAGACGTTATAGGAGTCTGCGGTAGACTAAGGATTATGAGATATGATATAATAAACAGGTGGAGGCAAGACAGATGGTAAGAAGTGCGTTTTAATACGCATCTTGAAAAACTCAGTGAACTCTTAGTGTATAGTCGAAGGAATTATGACAAGCGGGAAATCGGAAGCTTGAAAAGAAAAAAACGTCTGGAGACGATAAACCTGGTGTGGGGAAATGTGTAACCCAATGGACATCTGATTCAGAGAATGTCACATGTCTACTACTGACCATGTGAAGAGTCCCTAAGCTTGACTACCTCACGCTTTGCTTGACGGGAGAGAGGTGGCTCTTTTCTAATCTTTCCAGGCTGGAATCAACACATCTCACGCATCAGTGGGAGTAGAGTGCACGAAGTGGGCTTTCGCGTTTTTGCAGGCGATGCATATACATTTCACGCACGCTGCTTGCGAATGTGAAAGTTCAGCTGCCGAAACATGACTCAGAGAGGTGTGACTAAGTCAGAACTCCCCCTCGCTGGCTCTTATGGGAGCTCGGATATTTCTATACCCCCCTTCTTATAGTCTCGCTCTCGCTCTGCTAAAGCCTGCCGTGCATCACAAGTGTAAAAGAAAAAAAAAAAACAGGCTTTGTAACTTTTGGAGAAATATTCCAAACCACATGGATGACTTGTAGAGGGAAAACGCTACGGTGTAATTTTGCTCCAACATGATTAGAGCTATTATGTGTGTAACGAAGATTTAAACTAAAACTTCAGCCATGTAACTGATGATCTATAAAGCTCATCGGAGCTGACCCCAGGTCTACACAGGAAAAAAAAAAAAAAAACGGAGCAATTGCAGCGGTGACAGAACCATCAGTCAAAGCCGCGCAATACAAATTAGCCGATTATGTTGGCGCGCGCGCTCGTAGATGGTTAACGACAAACAAGCCGTTTGTCTAGCGCGGGATTGTCTTCCCCCTCGCTTTTTCTTACCCTTTCGTCTACCAGGGCGGCTCGCTAATTACTTTGCGTCTACTGAAGCAAATGGGTCCCTTCAGAAACAAAAGGGGGCTATTATTGAAAATCCTCGAACTACAGTAGCACGGCGGCCGGATGATATCCCTGATGTGTGCTGTGGAACTCGCCGCCTCTTTGGATTCCTTTGCCTGCAAGGAAGTGACACTATTTATGCGTTTATGGAGATGTGAATAAATAGTTCAGACACATACCCAGGAAATGTATTCACCAGGCAAATGATTATAAAGTAAGAAGAAGAAAAACACTAAATGACTGTTTAATTCCTTTATTAGTGCTAATTACCCAGCGATAATCAGACTACACTACCTAATACGGGAACTCATGCTTCAGTGCAAACAGAGACAACCGAATAACGTTTAACAACATAATGTTTTATTTAACCAACAGAAATTCTATAAAGTTGTTGTTTTCGTTAGTCAGATTAAACATGACTAGATTAAAATATAATGTAAAGTAATAATAATAATAATAGAAATTCTAAAATGTATGTAGTAATCTAGTGCGATATAACAAATAATTCTGATGCAAATGTGTTAGTTGGCGTTGGACTACGACACACACATTACACTCGGCACATTTTGCGCACCAGCGTACTGTGAACTTTGACTTGCTGACTTTTCTGCACATTATATTGCCCACAGCTGGACACGGTTCGACGCTACACTACATTTCATTATATTCTATTCTTTTATTATACATATTTCTATTTGTATTCTACCATTTCATTTTCAGATTTTTTTAGTGCTTGTACATTATGTAAATTTAAAAGTCCTTTAAAGTTTATTTCTCTTATATTTCTAAATCGTAAATTCTCTAATTTCTCTTATTTTAAATGGAAACTTTCATGAAAATTTAAGTCTTGGGTCGTCAGCATTTCACTTATACTGTGTATAAATAGTTGAATTTGGTTGGAGTTGTGTGCCATAATGATGATGATGATGTCACTTCCTCACTCACTTTGGACTCAGAATGCAGTGCAGCTACAGTATACAGTATGTCTATTAACGCAGGGACTCGACTCGGCTAGTAAGCCATCCATGAGGTGACCATTACTGTATGACGACATCGATGATGAAATCAGGACGAAATGTGATGCTTGTAAAGATACGAGCTGCGAATGCACAAACTGTATAAAGATCCGAGAGAGCAGGACAGACTAGTCGGCTAATGCTCTGCTGTATCGCTGTAGAAGCAAAAGCTAGAGTAATTCTCACCGGGATCACCATGACCGCTGTGATTTGGTAATGTTAGGAACTGTTAACCAATGTAGCCTTTAAAAAAAAAAAAAAAAAAAACAGCAGCGACACCTCATTACAGCAAAGCTTTGATAAAAATAGTAATCCAGTCTCTTGTGCAATAAACAATGCGACAGAGTGATAAACTGCTCCGAGTATTGTTTCACATGTTTTCTGCATGACGAAACGTTAACCCAGACCCGTGCTCCGAGCCAAGGAGGTCGCGATCCTCTTCCCATGTGACGCGCGCAAGACGATTACACATAACCTTTATCTCAAGTGGCTCGATTTCACCGAGCAGAAGCTTTCTGTGTAAATGTGACTGGACTACTCTGTTGCATTACATGGACATCACATGGGTTCCCTGGACGACACGCACCCCCTGGGAACGCTTTATCGCCTGCGACTGACCGCAGTGCGAGACATGATCGCTTCTACTGTGCTAAAACCGGGGCTTTGTGCATCATGGCATGAAGGAAAAAAAAGCAGAAGACATCAGACATTTCACGACTGATGCACCGGCCAGCGCTCGGGTATGATGGATAACGAGGTTGAAAGGTTCATTTAAAGAACATCAGAGCGTTATTATACACATTCGAACAAGAGAGAGAGATCTGTGTTTTAAAGCCGAGCAGGCAGAACAAGTCCCACATAGCTTGATTCAAAGCCCATTTCCCTGAAAGCCTTTGGTTTCTCATGAACGCCGAGCCCGCCTGGAGCTTAGCGAACAAAGCGGCAGGTTTTTTTTTGTTGTTTTTTTTTTTGTGCAGAATGTGAGATTAATGAGGAACAAGAGGAAAAAGCTTGAGCCTTTGATCGTAATGGAGAAGGTACACGTCACACGAGGGGTTCACTTCCAAAAGCCTGGATACACACGGATTCGGTGAATCATACACACAGTTTAAAGAGAGACACTCTTATGTGATCCCTGCTATGCGATGCTTCTAAAAGGCACTCTGATGAAAATGTCGCACTTGTATCCTGACGGTTTGAGATCTGGTTTAATGAACACAGGAATAGGAACAAAAACAAATAGATGTAAATAAAGTGGAAGCTGGTCTGTGGCTTGATGTGGCATTATTAGCGTGTTGCCAAATTCCGCACAGGTCTCACCTTCATCTGAGCAAAGGGCATGTCGTAGCTGCCGACGTACAGCAGACCCACCGTCTGAGGGATCAACCTGCACAGACAGAGACACAGGGTTAGCACAATGTTCAATTGGTATTTTAATTAATTTTCAATTGATGCACGATGATTCCGAAGCCACTGAATAGTAAATCATGTTAAATGATCGTGATCTCAATACGGACTAAAATAATCATGATTATGATTTTTGCCAGAATCAAGCAGACCGTAACAGGAACATAACAGGAATCTGACTGAAATGTTTTTTTTTTTAAAAAGTCAGTCAAGTTACATTGGCAAAAGTTTAGGCACCCCTTGATAAATAACAGATTTTGGTGATTTTTTATTTATTTTTTTTAATTGAAAAGATGTTAACACAGTGTCGAGTGGGAATGGAGAAAAAGCACAATATTTTCAGCAAGCATTGATGCATAGTTACTTTATCATAAATTGAACAAAGATAAAAACAATAAATAAATAAAAACATTATTGTGGCACTGTGCAAAAGTTTGGCCACCCTGCATAATCAGTACTTAGTAACACCTCCTCTGGCAGATATCACAGCTTGCAAAGGCTTTTTATAGCCAACTAAACGTCTTTCAGTTCTTGTACTTGAGATTTTCTCCCATTCTTCCTTGCAAAAGGCGTTTAGTTGTATAATATTCTTTGGTCGTCTTGCATGCGCAACTCTTTTATGATCTACAGTACCTACAAATTTCCAATGATGTTTAAATCAGGGGGCTGTGATTTTCCATAGTGGATTTCGCGGTATGTTTGGGTTCATTATCCTGTTGTAGACGACATCCTCTTTTCAGCTTCAGCTTTTTTTTACAGATGGTGTGATGTTTGCTTCCAGAATGTGTTCCCTCCACTGGCTGCGACACAGCCCCAAAACATGATAGATCCACCCTCATTGCTTAATAGTTGACGAGGTGTCCTTTTCATGAAATGCTGCTTCTTCTTGTTCTCCAAACATGCCTTTGCTGATTGGGACCAAAGAGTTCTATTTTATCATCAGTCCACAGCACTTGTTTCCAAAACGCATCAGGCTTCTGTAGATGTTCTGTTGTATACTTCTGACGTTGGATTTTATAATTGGGGACGCAGGTAAGGTTTTCTTCTGCTGACTCTTCCATGAAGGTCTTGAGGAACGGTGCACCACCATTCCCGAGTCTGATAAATCTTCCTGCAGGTTTTCTGCAGTCAAATGGGGGTTTTGATTTGAACGACCATGAATTTTAGAGGTGTGTTCCAAATTTCCACTGGTACTCCACGTGAGCGACCAATTCCAGTCAAGACAATAATCCCACGTGTTAAAAACGCTCTCTAGCCTTACAGTACTTCGTTTAAATCAACACACTCAACCCTTTCCAGTCCATTACACTCGGAATGTCAGGACGTGCTTCCGGAGCGCGTCTGGAGGTTTGGTTGATCGCAGCGAGACCCAGCAGAGGCAATGAGAGGCTTCGGGGATCATCTGACAGCCTAAATACAGAGAAAGCTCCCAGCTGGAGGCAGCTAGAACAATTCAGTGCTTGGAGAATTACTGGCTGAGGTTATGGTTAGGATTTCAATCAGAGAGAGAGAGAGAGACTCTGGTCAGCCCAAAAACAAATGGAGAGAGAGGGGAAAAAAAACTAAACACACCAACAAAGGTTCAATCCCACGGCTGACTCAGCCATGTTATGAGACAACAGAAGGTTAGAACTAAGGGTGCTTAAATTTACTGCGTTTAAAAAGGCTATCCGTGTGATATCTAGGAACGCCTTCGGAGATGTTTGGAAACCTAGTCACCTCGAAACACGAAAGGCCACCATCAAGTGGAAAGGGGAAAAAAAAAAAAACCCTGCATAATATTTCCAGATCCCCGGGATGCGTCTGAAGCAGATAACATTCGTCATGTCCATGCCAACAGAGCTGTATTGACATAACGCTCTAAATATAACCCATCCAAGGATGATCGTGGCCTTGAGGAACGTTGAAGCTGTGTTTTATTCTCCTGCAAGACTGATACAGCCATTTAATTCTTTTTTTTTTTTTTTTTTTTTTTTTTCAGATGAGGTTTGCTGTACAGCAATGCTGTAAAATGTCTGTTTTGCTTTCCTTATATGGTCGTTACTTCCTGTTCTGGTTCTAACATTTCCAAGATTCTTGGACTTGATATTTCACCGTAAAAATCGTTTCTCATCTCACCTCTGTACTGTTAGTCCATAGATACAGTAGATGGATAGATAGATTATTTGATTTATCCACAATAAACACGCTCCAACACCGCACACATCAATCCCACACCCATATTTTCCAACTATTAGCCAATGGAAACCATCTTTAAAAAATCTAAAACTCTCTGGCTAACCCCCAGTGGACGGGTATCTCAGCTGCATTACTGTATGCCTGCATGAAGCATCAGCACTTTCTCTTACTTTTAGTCTTTTAGCATTGCAGACAAATAAATATGTAATGACTTATAACTCCCTCATCTATTATAGATCTCATTACACAAGCTGGTCAATAGCGAGGCTTCAGGATCTACAACCTGGCCTGACCCTGAGCTAACTAGAATAGCGCAACACCCATTTCCAACTGTTGAATTCAATTTGTTTTCGAGTAATATTCTTTCCAATTAGATTTAATTGTTTAACGTTGTGTGACCGAAGCCATGGTCTTTGCCATTGTATTATTATTTTTGTCGGATGCAAAACAAAGCCCTGCTTATTACTATGGTTTTTTAAATGCATGACGATCGCCACAACAGACGAATAATCTGCATGGGAAGTCACAGAAAGCTCCGCGAGGATGAAGCATGTAAGGATCTAAATGACATTTTGGTAACCTTTAAAAAGTGCCAGGTGCTGCACAAATTAAACAGATATTTAATCCCTGTTTGTGTTAAAAAAAACAAAAAACAGCCTCTGCTTTATATGGAACTGAATGTCCGATGTAAACTTTTGCAACTGTTTAAAGCTGAACGCTGATTGAGAAGGAACTAATTAAACCATGCAGCACACTTGCCTACTACTGTACAGCCAGTGTTCCTCGTGCATGCTAATGATCTCGCAAGTAAGTTGAAACAGAACCTTTTGTTTAATTAAATTGGGCTGAAGTTAAGAAACGAGACGCTTCAAATATTCCTCACTGGAAAGATCTGCTCCGTGAGGTCACATGCCTCATATGTGCATGTGTACAGGTGCGATTTAATTGGTTCTCAATTTCAATAGCGGTCAAAAACCCTTTGATTCTTCAACTCCTAAAAGCAGACTGGAAAAATCTCTCATCTCTCAAGTAGACCAAAACAGCATAAACTGTTGAGCATTGTCAGAGTTTTCTGCCACATCACACCCAGGGCAGATGTGTTCAACACTGATGATTTCAGATGAAAACGCAAATGCAAATTTTTCAATTCAATTTACTGCTTTATTCCTGGAGAAGGTAGAAATTGTCCCAGGCAGAAATAGAATTGCTTGAGCTCAGGAAATAATGGTGGATGGCCTTGCTTAAGGGCCAAACGGTGACAGCTCTGAGGTTGTGAACTTAATCCAACCAAGAACCCAACCAATTAATCAACTAACTAATCAACCAACCAGTAAATTTACCACGCAGTCAACCAATTAATCAACCAACCAACCAGCTGATTAACCAACCACCACTCAATTAACAAAGCAGCCAACCAACCAAACACATCAACCAATTAACCAACCAACCAATTAACACAGCAGCCAAACTAATCAACCAACCAACCAGCCATCCAATTTACCAACCAACAAATTCAGCAACAAATTCACCAACCAACAAATTAACCAACCATCCAATTAACCAAGCCAAAAAATAAATAAAAAATCAACACCCCATAGCCTTGATCTCTGACCATCAGGCACAATTAGTTTCAAGAACTGTGAATCTGAGTGGTTGGCTGTTTGTATTTTGTGGGGTAAAGTACAGACTGTACCAGACGCTCTAGCAGAAAAGGCCAGCTAGAAGTGCTGGAGACTGGAATCTTCAATAAGCATCAGTGATCATTAACAAAGTTGCTATTCAGTGAAAAGTTGTTTTTCTGGCAAATAGCATAATGAAATGTTTTGCAAAGTGTGCAATGACTCAAAGAAAACACTTTGCCTATTCTGTTTTAATGTATTACACCTTCTCATCTCCTTTTTGATTTCGTTTTGAGAAACCTCTCCACTTCTTGAAAGCTCTCTGAGCCTCAGATTTTAATCCCGTACGTAAAACCTCCGTGCCAAAGCGTGACGAAAACAGCCGAAGCTACACAAATCATTCTGCCACATTGAAACAACAGGAAGCCAAAATATATTCATTAGTTTGTTTTGTTGGCTTTGCTTTGTACAGCGAGAGGAGCTTGAGGCGGTACACGGCCTGGTGGGACGGCACTGGATTCAGACCTGCTTTAGGTATTCAGAACCATGCAGCACGGGGACTGCGGCTATTCACAGTCCAGGCCTGAAAAGCCAGTGATAAAGGGGAAGAAAAAAAAACGAAACAAAAGCAGTCGGACATCCAGCGGCCGTTTCCCTTGGACGCTCTTTGAGTTGCGTAGTATTGCGTAAGCTTAAGGCAGACTTAAGAGAATTGATTAACCAAGAGTATCTCAAACTGTGGGTAAATAAGCATAATGTAGCGAATTCTATATGCCTTTAAAGGACTGAAGTCATCTTATTAGATGGATCTGGTTAAAATACTTAAAGGTCAGTGAGTAAATATATAAACAATGTGTGCTCGCTCTCATTTTCTTCTTTCAAGAGTCGATCCATACAAGCTAAGCTCGAGTTCCTTTTCCTCAGGCTTTTTGTCTTTGTCGTTGCCTTTTTTTTTTTCCTCCTGTGAACCCCCTTGAAATTAATGAGAGGAAGGTGTAGGGTATGAGAGCTTCTTAAAAGGATGAGACAGAGTAGGAGGAAGCGAAGGATAACGTGGGTGGAAGCGACAAGTGCTTTACACATTTTCTCTGCTGCTTGGCAGGGGCACAAACGGAGCCGTAACCTCGGAGCCTATCATCCCTCTCCATCATAAGAGCTTCGAGAGAATCGACACACTGCCTAGGCTTTCGGGTTCCGTTTAACATTTCGGAGAGACGTCGTCTTGAGTCGCAAAATCGCAGGGAGGGTTTTCCTTGTCTACGATTTTATTTTGTAAACCTGCTTTTGTGGACCTATATATAGAACCTATATATACACACTGTATACACACACACACGTACGAGGGTGAGTCAAAAATGATCTTTCGACATAATCACATTTATTTTTCGATACACTTTGTCCATCTCTTACCAAGCTTTCATATTCCTTCAAATATTTTAGGTTGAGCTATGAGCCACGAATGCACTGCTGTCTTCATCAGTTCTTCATCAGAAGCGAATCTTTGTCCTCGATCGTAGGGCTGCTTTCAGGGCACCAAACAGGTGAAAGGCTGATGGAGCGAGATCAGGATTATAGGGAGGATGCTTTAACACCTCAAAATGAAGTTTCTGCAGAGTGTCGACCGTGTGTGCAGAAGTGTGTGGACGTGCATCGTCATGCAAGATCACGACGCCCTGGGATTCTGCATTTAATCCTGCACAAAAGTCTAAAGTTTAGACTTCAGCTCTTCGAGAAGCGTCTCACTGTAACGAGCACCGCTGATTGTTCAACCTTTTTCCTGATATTGTTCCAATACTGGATCTTGAGAATCCCAGAAAACTCTAAGTGTTGATGTTGATGAATTTTCCAGCTGATGGTTCAAATTTCTAACTTTTTCTCGGTCTGTATTTGAGGATATCTCGAATTTCACAGCTCAGGATTCGCAGGATTGTCCTTGGTCTTTATAAGAAACTATAAACAGTGCCTTAAACGCCAAATAGGGCCAGTGAAAAGAAGCAAAGCTTTATTAGAAAGACCCATCAAACTTCGTTCTTTATAAACACCTACATCTTATTAAAGTAAAAGGGGAAAAAAAAAGATGAAAGTGAAGATGTAGGACAGAATAAAAGGTATTACATTACAGAGTGAACAGTGGATGATGACACGATGGGTGTGAGAGTGTGTTGATCATGCTGACTCACCCTTCTCCTCCGACTTTGGAGATCTTCAGTCGGAAGTCTACGGAATTGTGACTGGGGGGTTTCCACTTCAGGATTTCATCGCAGCGCCCCGGCTTATATTTCTATTCGGTGAAAAATAAACAAAGAAAGAAAATACGTTTGCATTTTTTTTTTTTTTTAACCTGAAAGTCACCTTTCATTACTTTATTAAACCACGAACCAGCCGATGCTGACACAGAGACAGATCTTCCCTTGTCCTATTCATAGGATGGAGGAAATCAGAGATGATGCCGAATAAACCATGCCATGATGAATGTGCAGAAGAACTGTAATTTCATTTGCTTGTTTTTTTTTAATCCCCACTCTTACTTATTTTTACTGAAAATAAGACGAGAATTGCTCTGGGAACGAGTAGAGAAAAGAGAGGAAGAAATGGACGGTGTGGGAGGACGAGAAGATTTCCCATTTGTTTAGGAGTGACATGCAGGGCTCTTCATCACATGAGCTCTGAGCGAAAGCTAAACACGCGTCTGTTTGGTGCATTAACACCTACGAGGATCATCTGCTGAAGTGCAGTCCCGAGTTCCCAAAACACAAATCCAGCTGGGTATGGACGCCAAATTCAGAGTTAAAAATAATAATAATAATAATAATAACAGTAAAAATAAATAAAAAAATCTAATCAACACTGGTTAACACATTTACAACATGCTCTTATGATCTTCCTGCACATCCCAAAAGGAGGAGGCGATAATGCTGCCTTCAAAACCCATCGACTCCGGAGTTCCACCTCAGCTTGGGGAAGTGTATCTCCAGATTCAAAGCATGGCATGAATCGATATCTCATCATTCCTGTGAGCTACGCTATGTATCTGCGAGTTCTCCGCTTCACATAATATTGAAGTTGTTTTTCGCAAAAAAAAAAAAAAAAAGTGACATTTGGCCCAACTTGCACACCTGGAAGGATTTCGGCGCTGCGCGCAAAGCGCCTCTCAGGGCCTGATGCGTGTAACTTAGCAACCACAGAGGCGCTGATTGCTCTTAAAGGGGCCGTTATGTTTTTTTTCCCTCCTTCTTGCTGGTTTGCCGGAGAGGAGAGTGGGCGAGACACGATTTCCAATAAAACCTGTACGAACGTGGTTCAGGCAACTGGCAGAAGTGAGAATTTAATGCGTTCTGTTTGGCTTATGTGAAAAAAGTTCATTATGAAAGAGTAGTTTTGAGTCATATCCCATTTTAAAGCAAGAAATAAGGGTGTGAAGACACTTTGTAGCTAATTAACAGTGTTGATAGATTTACTACGCCAAAATATGTTTAACGATTAAGTCTTGGCACTGACATTTAAAAAAAAAAAAAAAAAAAAAAAAAGAGCATCAAAACATTTTCTTTATTACGATTATAATTAATATTTACATAATATGTGAAAAGTCCAGAGCATAGGAATTCACAATATTACAAGCCTGAATCTCAATTAGAATATTTACATTCTTTACAAGACTGTAGAGATCGTCTACTGGGATGCTTTTCTTCTCGCCGCGGCTGTAACGAGTGTTTACTCTCAGCTCATAAAATTGAAGCTGTTTGGCCGTTCCCCTTTTCGCTTTCTCTCTACAACAACAAGGCGTTACCACCCTCAGACCTGCTTCTCACTGGATGGTTTTTTTTTGCATCCCTTTTCAGTGTTGGTCTGACTTATAGCATGTACGGTAAAAAGCAGAAAATCGTTTCTGCTATGTGAGATGCGAGCCCACACGTTCTGTACGGCGGGTGTTCGCAAACACTACTATACACTTCACTGCTGTGAATTCTAGAGAGTGTGAAAACACTGAGTAGTAGTGTACCATGGGCTGCTTCAATATTGTTTTTCATGAGTTTGCGTGGGCTGAATGAAAAGAGGTGATGGGCTCCGTTTGGTCTGTTGGACTTGACTCCGTACTGCAGCTTGCACATCATGATAAAACCAAGAGCCTTCACTTTTGGGAACGAACAGAAACCTCAAATGTATGCCCTCACAGCGAACCGGGAGCTGGTGAAATACCACCTGATCAAACTTTAACCTGCATAACACTAAGCAAAGGTAAACCCAACCCCCCCCCCCCCCCCTTCTGTGGTTTAGGGCGATTCACAAACTCAGCCGTTCCTTCAACATTAATCTAATTGCTTATCCATTTTCTGGCCTGTTTGATATCTGCCTGACAGCATGTCTTCACTAAAGGACCGTTTCCTCTAGCTGTTTTGTTGCAGGCATCCTCGGGGACGCCTCAAATCCTGTTCAACACAGGAAGGGAGCCATCGACCCACACCCAGCCGTGACAGTGCCACACAGGATCTCTAAATAAAGAGACGACCTGGTGTTGTACAGCAAAAGAGTAACTGCTGACAAGAAGGAAGACCTCTGGACTGTTTTTCCCCCCCGGTGTGAAAAGTCCTGGCGTATTTCTGCAGTCTGGACTCACCAACGAACAAAAAATAATAAAGTGCCTTTAGCAAGGGGGGGAAAAAAAGCCCCAAACCTCACCTTATCGTAATGAGGTGAGGGTGTTAGCGTGAAGGACGAGCGGTGCGGTTATAAGGATTTATGGAAAGAGCTCAAAGCTTCTTTTTCCTCCAGAATAACCGTAGCTCTGAGGCAGCGCGAGTTAGAGCGGAGAGAGGGAGATAGACTTGCAAAAAGGCAGATAGGGACGAACGAGCAATAGAGGATGAAAGCTTTCACACTGTGTACTTCTTGTTGCATATCTGATGATGTGGTTTGTGTGTGGGCAAGATGCGCTGCAAAATGTCCCTATCTTCCACAATAGGCACTGCGAGCTGAAACGCACGGCGAGGTGATGTGGACCTGCACTGGTCTCGGGTCTTTAACCAGCGACAGTATAAAGACGGAAGATCAGGAAGAGTCTTGCTCGTGCGGAAATTCACAGCACATTCGGGACTAATCTGGGCACTTGTCTATGCCATCTGTCTCCGTCCCTGTGGTACTGTGGAAGAATTCATGACCTGGCCAAGCACCGGGGCACGAGGGTCAGCTTCCCTCGTATACAGGGCACGGTAATGCTTATTCCCAAACCCCCGGACAAGATGGTGCTTCATGGTCTGCTTTGATCATGATCTAGAGGAAGACGTCTGCAGCGACCGGTGGGGAATCTGCTGCCACCGCCGCCAAATCTTAATTAATCCATCATCGAGCAAGAAATGATGTGTGGTATTAGATCGTTCAGGGAGCAAATTACACATGATTTGTTAAGCCAGGCAAACAACAACAACAACAACAACACAGGCTTCGGAATGGATGGAGCTGTCAGAGGCGAAATTTTTACAAGCCTTTCCCGTGGCAGTAAAAATGTTTCATATTTTTTATCTTTCCATAATTAAATTCATAAAGTGAATTAATGTCCTAGAGTCATTAAAGTTAAATATTTCAAGGCCGTTTTTTTTTTTTTTTTTTTTTTGCAACAAGCTCATCGAAATACATAAAATTTTCAGCGCCATAAAATATTAGAATATTTAATTTCGAGGTTGAGTATCAGTTTCCTATGTACTGGACCGTTGCTCAGTGGCCCAAAGTCCTCATTTCAGATGAAAGTAAATTTTGCATTTCATTTGGAAATCAAGCTCCTAGAATCTGGAGGGAGAGAAGAGAGGATCAGGATCAAAGTTGTTTGGGGTCCAGTGTGACATTTCCGCAGTTAGTGACGGCTTATTGTTTCATGTCATCTGCTGGTGTTGGTCCACTGCGTTTTATCAGATCCAGAGTCAGAGCAGCCGTCCAGGGACCAGGAGATTTTAGAGATTTTGTTGATAATGTTATGACTGTTCTTGCAAACTCACTGGTCCTAAAGCCGAAAAGAGAATCCATGAGCTATTGTGAAAAGGATGATGAGAAACACCCGAGCCAACAATACAGACGAGCTGAAAGCTGCTATCTAAGCAACCTGGTCTCCAGTAACGCCTCGGCATCACCTCCAAGATGGCGCGGCACTGTCCAGACGCCGTCGCTTTGAACAGTAGCTTTTTCCACCAGGATTATAAGGGAAATAAACATTAAACCTCATCAATGACCGACAAATTCAGCACATTAATGGCACTTTAACAGTCACTTTATCTAATATCGCTGCACTGCATTTTCTACAACAAAATTCTTTATAATTTAATATTTATATTATATTGTACATAATTTATTTCATTGTCTCCTTAGTCTTTTTTTACTTATTTTGTACATTCATACTTTTTTTTTTATTTAATTTGCACTGCATTTAACTACTGTTGTACTTGTACAACCATGTATGTGACAAATAAAATCCTTGACTCAGCATCGGCTCCATGCTATGCCACATTAATGCAGTAATTCATGCCGAATGAGCCCTGACAAACCATTGCACTCATAAATTACCTTACTTTTCATAAGTAGGACATTTGTCTATTAATAATCCAAGTTTATTGTAAAATTCTGAAAAAAAACTTTTTTTTTCTTGACTGATCTTTGGAAATGTCCTAAGATGTTAGACAACAATAAAAATTTCTATAAACTATCTAAAACATTCCATAAGATATTACCAAGTTTGACCTTTTATGAGGGTGAGTCAAAAATTATCCGCACTCTGGCTGTAGAATTTGTTTAGGTTAAATTTGCGATATGCACTTTGTCCATCCGTCAACAAGCTTTCTTTTCCCTCATTAGAAATGTTTTAGGCTGAGCTGCGAGCCACGAATGCACCGCTTCGTCCGGAAGTGAATCTCGTAAGGCTGCTTCCACGGGACCAAACATCAGGATTATAGGGATGAGGCTTTAACTCCACGAAAAAGGTTGTTGCCGGCAGGCAATGTGGGTTTTGCCAAATATTGGTGTGCGGACATCCGTTGTGATCTTGAGTGACACCTCGCAGGTTTGGTGAGTGACACCTCGCAGGTTTGGTGAGTGACACCTCGCAGGTTTGGTGAGTGACACCTCGCAGGTTTGGTGAGTGACACCTCGCAGGTTTGGTGAGTGACACCTCGCAGGTTTGGTGAGTGACACCTCGCAGGTTTGGTGAGTGACACCTCGCAGGTTTGGTGAGTGACACCTCGCAGGTTTGGTGAGTGACACCTCGCAGGTTTGGTGAGTGACACCTCGCAGGTTTGGTGAGTGACACCTCGCAGGTTTGGTGAGTGACACCTCGCAGGTTTGGTGAGTGACACCTCGCAGGTTTGGTGAGTGACACCTCGCAGGTTTGATGGTTACAACGTTCAGACCTCGACAGCAGTGACTGGATTGACAGTTTCCTTGAATGCAACGTGCAACACAACCGGAGTGAGAATAATTTTTGACTGACCCTTGTATTCAAATTTCTCTCGTTTTTGGTACTTTGTTCTAGAGTAGAAATTACATTCTCCACCCACCCAAAACAACAACACTACTGTCTCTATTCCAGACAGAGAAATATGAATAAAATAAATAAATAAATAAAAAATACAAACCCGACAGGGAAATTAATATCTATCTATCTCGGTCCACATCGATTACTCCAGGGCACTTCAGCGACTCCACATTTGGGGCGGACGTGTAATATCGCTCGCTTCTTTCTCCTGACTGACGTTCTTCATAAAGCCAAATGACAAAGCTAATTTACTTGAAATGTCCTTGTCTCACAGACACCATTTCATATTTAAATGGCTGAACTGGGACCTCTACAGTAAAAGCATGCATACGGTCAGGAGAGGAAAGCGACAGGTCTAATGTATACATGCCATTGTGTTTATTAAAGTCCAAGTAAAAATAAAAATAATAATAATTTAGTGGAGTTTCATACACATGGTGCAAAGACTACCATCTGGAATGTGCGTGATTTGCTAACGCGCCATCTGCAGTGATGACATTCTCTTTTGTAATTAACACCCCACCCCTTTCTCTGTCTTGTTCCTTTTTCTCCCTGCGCAATCACTGGCATTCACAAAAATGCAAAGAGACTTTCCGAGGACAGTAAACAGCTCCGCTCGAACCTTTTTTTTTTTTTTTTTCTTGCAATACGGCACCTCGCTTGACTCTCGGTAGTAACTATGGATGTCGAGCTAAGAAATATGCATTTCCCGACTTTCAATGTGTTATCTCTGTGCGTCTCCGATTGCCAGACTCCCCTCTCTCGCCTCACCTCTGAGAGACATCTTTCTATGAGCGAGCCATACCGCCTCCCACTCGCAGATTTCGCTGTCCGCTTCATTGTATATCTTTTTAGTCTGTGTGAATAAACTCGCTCCTGGAGTAATGGCTCACGTTAATCCTTTAACATATTCGTGCTTTGGCATTAAAGACATGTTGGTGTATCTGTGAAATGTCTTTTCGCAGAAAAATTTTAAAGGGTGTATCCACTAGCCTCTTCGTCTGAGGTCCTTTCTGCACCTATATATCCTGTGGTATCGTGATAAACCCTAATTTAGTCGTGTCCAATTCCTCCCCGTCACTAGGGGGCTCCACACTAAGCTCCACTCAGTCGGGAGGGCCGAAGACTATCACGTGTGTTCCCTCCGAGCCACCTGATGCCAGCCGACCTCGTTTTTTCAAACTGCTCGCTCACGCAGCCGTTGGGGGCGAGGTAACACACTCGGAGGACAGCGCTATCCGCTCCTTCCGCTTGCGTGAGCTCACAGACGCCCCTGATTGGCTGTAGAGCCGTGATTAATGTGGGAGCACGAAGTACCTCTGAGAGAGCTCGGCCAATCAGCTCTCTCTAGACCTCCGGCTGCGAGAGGTTACAGGCCTGTGTTAACATGTTCAAAGAAACGATAACATAAGGAACCTTTAAATAATCGTTGTGTTGTATGTTTATGGCCTTTATGTTCCCTTACGTCCGAACAGGGGGGGGGGGGGGGGAAATCCCTGTTTATGGAGACTTTTGGGACACCCTGTGACAGGAAATCAAGGATGCTACATGCATGTCAGCATGTCTTTCAAACCGACAGCCCAAAATAGCTCCCTCAACTCTTCAAGGATTCATATGATGATTTGCTCTTTTGACTTTTGAGGCCTGATTTTTTTTTTAAACAAATTTTTCATTTCACAAACACCCTTTCTCCACTTTCCACCTGTCCAACAGCGTGAATTTAAAAATCCAAGTTAGACAACGAGGCCACCGCAATCTGATATTCGATGTGAGCATTCCTGAAGTACTGTATACAACCTCCTAAAAATGATGTGTGGCACCAGATTGTTCGAGGAGTGAATTACTCAAGATTTGTTAAGTCCGGTAAACAACAACGCAGGCTTCGGGAGGAATAAAACCGTCAGAGCTGAAAGTGATACTGCTTCATGCCGGCAAGTCTTTCCTGGAGCATTGAAAATAAAAATAACGTCTTAAAAATCGTGAAGAAGTAGTTTTTTTCATAGTTTAATAATAATAAAAAAAAAAAAAAAAAAATATATATATATATATATATATATATATATATATATTCTGGAACATATTTTAGAGTAAGCCGTGCTTGTGTTGTGTGTTTGGTGAGGATTTGGGTCGTTTCTGAGTGTTCCACATACCGCATGTGCATTCACAGTAAATCTATCGTGTTGATTGGCTCTGTTGAGTCACATGTACAGTATAGTCACGCCCACTTAGAGGGCAAACGCGCCATATACAGTATTAGACTGAGAAAGCAATGGTTGCTGTTGGGTGATCAGGCACAAAACTGCTCATAACGTCCCTTCTGTTCAACACTTTGATTTTAATTTATGGCACAGATTTAACTTCGGGCAAACAACAGATGACTGGCAAAGTTCCATTAAATTCTGTCCAACGAGTTTTGAGTGAGGCTGTGACAAAAACGCCTGGACAGACATACAGATATACAGACAGGCTTTTTTTTTTTTTCTGAGACTGGTTTCGGGTCCTCCGATGTAGGAAACTTAACGATATCATTGAAAGATGGCGTTCTGACGAAAAATGTATTTATATAGATTTAATTCCTAGTTTGAGGACATTTCTATACATTCAAACACTATATATACCGTTGCTCGGTGGTCCAAAGACCTGCTCATTCCCCGGTTTATAGTGCCGGGGCATCTGCTGGTGTTGGTCCAGTGTGTTTTATGAGGTCCAAAGTTAACGCAGCCAGAAGGTTTTAGAGCACTTCACACTTCTGTTTGCTGACGAGCTTTATGGAGATGCCGATTAGGGACCTGGCAGATGCCCCGCAGTGCCAAAACTACCACTAACTGGTTTGTTGAGCACAATATTACTGTGCTTCACTGGCCACCTCAGCCTCCCAGTTAAGGAAGGCATTATAAACTGACTGTTTATATTAGAAATTTCACACAAAATTAAAATGTGAAATGAATGCAAATGTCAGGATGATGAAACTGCAGCTTTGTTCAGTTGTCTGGGAAATGACGGGGATTATTGCATTTCTTAAAACATGAAAAGAATTCATCAAGAGGTTCGTTAGCAAAGGCAGCAAGCAGCATGAGTCTGTGTTGGGAAAGTGTGAACTGTCGATTATGACTGATAAGTACAGTAAGCGAGAGAAGATAAAGTATTTAATTTATCTTCATACATCAACGTTTAATTAGAAAAAAAAACATCTATTAGATTTAAAGTTGTGGACTTTCCACAGTGTATCAAGTTAAAAACGTCTGCTTTTTGTCTGCATGTTCAACATTGTCGACTGGGTTCTACACACACACACACACACACACACACACAAAGAGACACGCTGATGCCTCACCATGAGAACATTTCAAATATTCCTACTACTACTACGACTGTCGTGACTGAATCACATTACTACAGTAGAAACGCGTCTCCACTGTCTACGTTGGAATAATATTGACCTGCTCTTCAAAATAAGATTTCGTGTGTGCGATGATGCTCATCAATTCTAGTTTGTTTCTATCGATCTCACGGCTGCAGACACTACACACTTCTGATGGACGTTTAAATAGTCCAATATCCACTGCGACTGATGTTCATCGGTATACACAAAGTCTCTCTGTGGTTCTTGATAATACTGTCAATCTTGTGTCAAGCTTATAGTTTTGCTCATCTGCTAATCAGACTGCTCTGCTCCGGCTCGCAGAAGATTTCGAAGTGAACGCCGAGTAAATGCATGAATAAATATTCAGAACACTGGAAGTGTTGTCTAGAAGTATTTCTAACCGCTACAGATCAACCTGTCAACTCAATGCATTGTCTCCGCACTTATGTCCAACTCAGTAATGTCTTCATATTTACGCCCAGAGAGCCAGGCCTATTTGCATTTTTAAATTAGTCTTGAGGAATAGTTCTCCAGGCTTCCTGAAAGGATTTTTTTTTTTTCTTGCCAAATTTTTGGCTCAGTCCAGTCCCTGTACCTGAACAGTTTCAGAGGATCGTTTTTGTTTGTTAAGCCACACAGTGATCTATGAATCATTCAAGCGTAAAAAGCATCGAACTTTAGGCATGAACCAGTAAGAAACTGACAGATGATGAGGCCGGCTGATGCTGAATGCTGAGTGGTTGGAACAGACGAGAGGGGAAATGAGGTCGCTGCTGAGGGTGTTACAGAAACATGCCCCAGCCCACTTTGCAGCATGTTACAGTAAAGCGTTTCCTTCTATTTAATTTCATTTAATCTACATAATTTAATTTACTGTAATTTAATGAGGGCGGCGCGGTGGTGTAGTGGTTAGCACTGTCGCCTTGCACCTCCAGGGTCTGTGTTCGATTCCCCGGCCAGGCTCGATTCCCGTCTCTGTGTGCATGGAGTTTGCATGTTCTCCCCGTGCTTGGTGGGTTTCCTCCGGGTACTCCGGTTTCCTCCCACAGTCCAAAGATATGCAGGTTAGGCTAATTGGCGTTCCCAAATTGACCGTAGTGTGTGAATGAGTGTGTGAATGTGTGTATGAGTGTGTGCCCTGCGATGGATTGGCACCCTGTCCATGGTGTACCCCGCCTTGTGCCCTAAGCCTCCTGGGATAGGCTCCAGGCCCCCCGCCACCCTGAATAGAAGGATAAAGCGGTATAGAAGATGAATGAATGAATGAATGAATTTAATGAGACTTCTGGACAGTACTGTAATTCCACATTTTGTTTTCAAAAATTACTTTAATCAACCTGGAATATTTTAGACTCTATATACACTATATTTATACTCGTCAATAAAACAAAAAAGACATGCCTTTATGGATTTGAGGAAATTCGATCATATTTTACACAGACACATCACTCACCTAAACACAGCACTGTGCAAAAGTCTATACAAAAACAAAGATGCCTTCAAAAACAATGAACTGAAAAAGCTTAAAGCATCATGTGAAGCATAATTGCTACCAAAGTCCCAAAATCTGAGAGACAAACAAAAAAAAAAAAAAAAAAAAAAGAAAAATCAAGCCAAGGTTGAGATTTTAAATAGATAACAGCGAAACATCTGCCTAGGAGAATGTATGATGATTCTTGAATATATCACATATCATGATTTTTTTTTTTTTTTAAAGCATTTGAAGTGTTAATAAAGTATAATCCTGAAGACGGTGCACTCTAAACTATTCAGTCAGCACAGCATCCTGTATGGTAGGAGCAAACTTCCATTCCCCTCTAAAAGTTTGTTTATAATAGTAACAAAAAACTTGAAGGGAAAAAAAAGGTTTAAAATAAAATCGGGGTATTTATAAAATCTCGATATAAACGCTGCACCTAGGAATCATGATAATATCTCATCGGCTGGTCCCCCTCACACCCCAGTGATTCGCAAAAAAAAAAAAAAAAAAAAAAAAGGTTTCCTGAGTTTTGTCTGTTTAAATCATTAACGGCACGTATAATCTGAAAACCAATTTCAAAATCTGACTTTCGCAAACAGCAGCAATGGTAATGATGAGGAAAGGAGGGAGAGAAGGGGAGAGGAAGGAACAGGACGTTCAGACGAGAGCTTCACCCCACACCTAGCGAATCCCTTGTGACCTCTCGTTCTTCCTGGACTCTTCGATAGCTGACATTATCTCAAGTGAGACACAAAACATCTCCGTTCAACCACGCCGGCCTTTCCGCTTCCCCTCCCCTCCCCTGAGGAA
This sequence comes from Channallabes apus, assembly GCA_030522415.1. Lineage (NCBI taxonomy): Eukaryota > Metazoa > Chordata > Actinopteri > Siluriformes > Clariidae > Channallabes > Channallabes apus. The sequence goes on along the minus strand of CM060107.1, from coordinate 47,153,019 downwards.
GAGTCTGTCTGTAAACGCAGCAAGCCTACTCCGACACCTGCTCACTACCTCGAGCCACAGTTTCCAGAAGCAGAAGGATCGTCTGCTCTTTTGATGTTATGTACTTTAATGAAACATGATAAAGCTCTAATAAGACACACTTGGCAAAAGAGAAACAGAAGCGCCTGGTACAGATAATGATGATATACAAGGCCACAATTAGACAGTCATTAAAATATTTATTGCTTTAAAGCATGTAAGGAGCTGTGGAGTTACAACATTTAAATTAAAAAAGGCAAAGACCTAATCCCTAACAATGCTTTATCGCTTAAAGAAAAACCTGGAAACCACAGATGATTGAAGTCCATGTAGCAATCTTTAACGGAATTTTTATAATTTGCTAAGGGGGGATGCGGAAGAAATGATTCGGCCTTACCGGTTTCAATTAATCAATCCGGGAACACGATGATTGAAAATGGCCTGTAAAGCTGTCCTGATGGAGAATAACCAGAGTTCAGAGTCCAATACAGAGAAAAACAGCTCTGAGACTAAACGGTGTCCGGGATTCCCCTTGCGATTTAAAGTCGCAGAGACAACACTGTTACATTTGACATGTGAGATTCGTTTCCTTAGGCGTGTTACAGTGTGGGGAGAAGGGACATGCTTTACATTGTATATTCATGTAAAAGGCATACAAGATTCACTTTGTCGGACTTAAGAACAAATCTGACTTACGAACATGCTCCCAGGACGGAACTCGTTCGTAAGTCGGGGACTAGCTGTAAAATATACCCTGGAGAGCAATCCTCACATAAGATATGTTATCTTAGTGTTACAGGAAGACTACAGCAACTTAAATAAGCACTTTTTTACAACAGTGGTAAGCAGAAAAGCATCTCCGATCATACAGCATGGTAAAGCTTGATGTTCAAGAACAAGAACAGAAAAAGCCAAGAGGAAACTATGGTATGGGTAGGGTCAGAATTTGACATCAACAGAATCAATACACGGGCAGAATCATCATGCCTTGCGTCAACAGTTCGAAGCTGTTGGTGATGTAATTATAGGGAAATGTTTTTTTTTGGAAATGTTGTGCACCTTCACACCAACTGAGCGTCAGACTACTCCACGTTATAATATCTGCTTCTAGCAACAGAACTCGACAGTCATCAACACGCATGACAATCTCAATCGTATGTTGATGATACCTGGTGGAATACATGCTAGCCATATTAGTACGGTTTTCCTTACCACACAAGAAGAACGGCTTTGTGGAATGATTGTAGAGGGATTACGTCTGTGGCAATTCGACCCAGGCTTTGAACTGCTACCTAGTCTTCTGTGTGTGAACTCTGTGTGCCTGGTTAAAGCCCTACTGCAGATTTAAGGATTCAGGGATGAGGAGCTCCTCAAAGGCAACCAAGGATACCAAAGCTATAGAGCTATGAGTGCTGACAGAAAAGGGAGAAGAATAGATGAGCAGTGAGGGGGGGAAAAAAGTGAAATTGAGGGATTTCTAAGCTTGGAGGAGACTTTGGAGAGGATGTGGTGTTGTATGCCTGTGCAGCTTGTGAAGTACAGGTGCAATATGCATCAGCCTAACACAGAGCCATCACAGGAGAGATGGAAGATGTCATACGCAGCCACGGGATATGAGTCATAAAACAGGATTCGTACACCCACAGGTGCACACAATCCATCCCAAAACAGCCCTGGGCCCATTAATGGCCTGATGCTTCAAGCAGACACACACATTGGGGGAGAGAGAGGGAGCAGATATCATGTGATGGTAAACTTAGTCCATGATTTAAACATGATTCATGGGACCTGATGGTGTGGACGTCATTTATAGCATGAGACTAAGAGGAACATAAACACTTTTCTGAAGCCATGATTTCTTCCCACGATGAATGTTAAAGGGGGGGGGGGGTGCGGGAAGGTTTAAGTGCAGATTCCATTTTTTTGGTACATTAGCCCTGGAATGTACCACACACGAGAAGGCAGGAGGGGTAAAACTCGGTGTGTACCTTCAATCAAACCTGAGTAATGACCTGTACTTCGGTTGGCTCGTCTCCTTCCTCGTTTTTTCGAACGTCGTCTGAAAACTCAAAGAAGTGTTAAAGTGTGTCATCTGCAAAACTGCGATTTTAACTGGAGCAGAATGTCGAGTGATTCACAACGTGCTCAGAACTCGGTGATGAGCTCATCGAGCTCGGATCCAAGAAGCCCAGCTATGTCCTTTTGCGGAAATTGGTGCCAAATCGTCCATAGATACAGCCCTTGTCTCTGTTCATTCAGCAAGTAAAAAAATAAAAATAAAAAAGGTCTCTGGGTTGCGGCCTGATCGCACGGACCTCGACGAGATGGCGTTTAATCTACAGCCTCGAGCAGACATGAGCGCTGTACTCAGATCTGCCTTGATGCACATTCTTGGCACGTTCTTGGTTCACCAGCTGCATGCTGCCATGTGGGAGGTTTCCACACATGCTTAGCACTTTCTATTAGTTTTAGCCAACTTTATTTGTATAAAAGTCACAGTTGCAATCGTGAAAATAAATAGGTACATGCATTTCAATAATATTAATTTCTCGGTTTCTCAGGATCAGTTTCTGTATTGAGTGAGGCGGGTGCTGAAACACAGATATCCATCTATGAAACTATTACACGAACAAAGACACACACACACTGGACGACAGATAGGCAACACCATTTGTCCGTAATTATCCTGCGCCTCTTCTGAACAGCAAACAATTCAGGGGAGTTTTGTCATTTCTACATCTTAGTACAGTTTGATATTTGTGTTGATATGGTTCTTCCTCCCATATGTACAGGTAGTCCCAGACTTACGAACATTCAAGTAAATATATACAATATTTTCAGTGAGTAAGTGAATGTAGAAAATGTCCAACGTTCTGTATATTGTATGTGTGTACATGTGGGGAGGCGAATCAATCTGGAAGCTCAATGATGGACAATGGCTGACCTGTAAAGCTGTCCTGATGGTGAACGATCCCAATTTCGGAAAATCCGCAACAAAACAGAGTTCACAGTCTAATACAGTGGAAAACAGCTCTGAGGCAAAATGGCTTCCGGAATTCCTCTTGTGATTTAAAGGTGCAGAGACAAAACCGACAGTGGTCGTTCCTGAGCTGCCAGTGATCCAGACTCCCTCTGCCCTCCGGACCTGTCTGATCCATCCTGGTGCGCCGTTTCTGGTTGGAGGTCTCGTCGCATGGATGCCCTGTGTGTCTCTTTGGGATGCGTCTGGTGTCTGGGGATGATTCTCTCTACTTAGAAGATGGTTCTGGCCTCGACTGGTGTGGTCAGCTGTTTCTCTGAGGACTTGACAATTCGATAGTTCAGGACTGGAACTTTCTACAAGTCTATCTGAGTCTCCAATAACTACTGGACTCCATTTTACATCAGCTATTATAACATCAATTAACATCAACTATTATAGCTGAACTGGCTGCCACCTAACACACTGTATAAATGCAGATCATTTCCTGCTATCTGTTTCACCCAGATGAGGATGGGTTCCCTGTCGAGTCTGGTTCCTCTCAAGGTTTCTTCCTATTACCATCTCAGGGAGTTTTTCCTTGCCACTGTCGCCCTCGGGCTTGCTCACCAGGGATCTGATCATTCTGATTCATACACATTCACATTCCATACAAACTTAAATAATTCTTTTGATTGTGTAAAGCTGTTTTGAGACAATGTCAATTGTTAAAAGCGCTATACAAATAAAACTGAATTGAATTGAAAACCATGGATTGATCTGCTTTACACTGTATACTCGTGCCAAAGGTGTACAAGACTCACTTTGTCTGACTTAAGAACAAATCGGATTTACAAACATGCTCCCGGAACAAAAGTCGTTCTCAAGTCGGGGACTACCTGTATTGGGGGGTGTTTCTCCATATTTTTCCATAGAATAGTCATCCGCCAAATCCCATTAACCAGGAAGAGTGAGCAGTGTTGGCTCACATGGTTTAGTCTCTGGGTTACTGATTGGAAGGTCAGGACTCAAGTCCCTGCACCGCCAAAGCTGACCCTGTTGCTCTCTTGAGCAAGGCTTTTAACCCTATCCGCTCCAGGGGTGCTATATCCAGGCTAACTCAACGCTCTGACCACAGTTGTGGTGTCAAACCCGTGAGTTACAGAGGACACATGCTTCCTTCTTGGACATAAGCTTCAATCCATTCTGCTGCATTTCTTCAAACTGCTGCTCTTGCTGCATCACAGGGCACTGTAACACCCAAACATCTCAGTAAAGAGCTTCTTCACCTTCTTCCTCATACATAAGATCACAGATGAGACAGGACAAGAAAGTGTACCACCCCCTCACTGAATAGTGTTGCATCATCCGGATTCAAACTCACAACCGAAAACAAAAAGCTTCTCTGTCATGCCATTTGTGACCAGAATAAAAGGTTTCTACAAGGATGTTTCTGCAAAGTTTTAGTTTAGTTATATGTCCAGTGTCAAGCCAAAGCAAAGCAAAACAAAACAAACAAAAAAAAAAAGTGTAAATTTTGCTCTGATACAGATGAATAGGTCTGAAAGCGTTCTGAGATTATTAAAGCCATAAATCAGGTGTTTCCAGACTCCATAATGCTACTCTATTACTCTTGACTGTCTCAACTCCAGGAGAATTTGTTGTCAAACTACAGTACCTAACCCCACATGCAATAGGAGATGTGCACGACTGAGTACATAATCACAAATCAGTTGCGACACATACTTGGGCACCACTGGCTCTGACCTGCCTCACTCCTTTATAAAAATATATATTCACATGTCTGTTTTACTTCCTGGTTTGGCTGATCTAATGTTCCTTGGTGTAGGAGGAGGTGAAGAAGTGTCATACACACACACACACACGGTGGGAAAAAAAAGTATTGAGAAGAAAGCGAGTGAAATAGAAAGTGAGGCGAAAAAAAATGAGACAGACAAGAAGGAAGGTGGCAGCAAAGGAAAGTGTGTGAGTGTAAGGGTAAAACGAGGGGATGAAAGCAGTCGACATGCAAGCGTCTGAAGTCCTCTGTGGGCGGTGAGGTGAGTTCAGCGGTGTGTGTTGTTGCCGGGGGCCTCTGCCAACACAATCCCTGATTCTCTTTCTTTCTCTCTCTCTCTCTCTCTCTTACACACGCGCACACACACCAGGCTGATTAGTCAGGCTAACAGGAAATCCTTGCGCTATCAGGCGCCTCATATCCTCAGCCATTACACTTTTAATAATGCAGCTCCGAGCAATCTGCCTTCGGCTCCTCACGGAGAACACAACGCCAGATGCGGGCAGGGCAATCAACCAGAGCACGAAACAGAACCTTCCAGATACTGTTAGATAATTAAGCTGACTTAATTCTTTCCATTTCAAACGGCTACGCTGTTATTTACAGCCCACTTTCACTCTTTCACTGTCTTTTATAAACACCACTCCCTCCAATGAAGCTTCATTTGCACAAACACCGATCGGCCATAACATTAAAACGATTCACAGGTGATGCGGATAACGTTGATAATCGTGTCACGTTGACACCCATCATCCATATCCAGGGTGGGCTACATTAGGCACCAAGTGAACGGTGGGTTCTTGAGGTTGATGTGATGGAAATGGGAAGAATGGCCAAGCGTAAGTATCTGAGATGGCTAGACGACCGAGTCAGACCATCTCCAAATCAGTGGTTAGCCCCTACTACCTGCTTAAATGAAGGACTCCATGAAAACCCAAAGGTCGAATGATGCACGGTGTGTCACGAAGCCTAGCCCGTCTGTTCTGACCTCACGGAAGAGCTCTGTAATTAGTAAGATCTCAATCCGATTGAGCGTGTATGGGATGATCTCACACCACGCAACTGGAACCAGACATCACAGCACACACCCTCAAAGGTCTTGCGTAGTAAATGCCTTAACGGGTCAGTGGTGTTTGGTGGCACTACACAATATGCTGTACTAGAGCAGTACCAAAAGTACAGAAGGAAAAAAAACCTCTTTCCTTATACAGCATCCTCCCTGTAGTCCTGATCTCGCTCCATCAGACTTTCACCAGTTTAGTCACTACACTACGAGGACGAAGATTCACTCCTGATGAAGAAGTGAAGGTAGCGGTGCATTCGTACAAAAAACATTTGTAATGAGGGAATATGGAAGCTTGTTGACCTTGAAGCTTGAGATGCCCAAAGTGTATTGAAAAGCAAGATGTTTGAAGAAAATTATTAAATTTGTCTTTTCTAGACGTTAATTAAAATAAATTCTACAGCCAGAGTGCGGATCATTTTTTGACTCACCATCGTATCCCAGCCAACATGAGGGACAGAGACTCTTATTGAGTCCCAGTGACTGATTTGCATCTTCTCACAGGATGTGCATGTCAGCCTGTTTACACACAGTGCTGATTTGATTCACTACCAACAAAAAATATTAATATTTAAATTCTGCCTGATTCACGAAAAAACGACGCGTTTCTGCCTGAACAATTTCACACTCATTTTCCCCACCGAAGAAACAAAATGACACGATGATGAGCACACTGTCCTCATCGGAGAAGCAATACCGCCTGTTCTTGATGAAACATATTATGCGCTTCCCGGTCAGCGCGCAAAACAACTTCTGAACGGCAGAAGAAAGCGAGCGAGTTCAAAGTCTCGCTCACAATCAGAAGGCTGCCGATGACTCACACCGTCAGGAAGAAGTGGAATTTAAATGAGTGAGGTCGCAGTCGTCCCTGACCAGCTGCATTATTCATTAGTTGAATCATGAATAAATTAAATCTTGGATTACCGAAAAACAGACACAATTGAATGTTCGATGCGAATGCAACCGCACTTCAGATAGGACATGCGACTGCGACAGAGACCGTTTGTTTAGCGAGCCGGGTGACGACCTGTGGATTTGTTTGTTTGCTGGAGGGAGACGTGTACTGACTACGTGTCAAAACCCCCAGATCTGTGAGAAGAAATCCCACTGAGACGGTCAGAGAGGGGGGAAAAAATAAAGAAAAGAAAAAAACAGAAGGATGACATGGCTCTCTATATGGTTTAAAACACTTCTTGTACTCTTTTGTCTGACCTTTTCCCATCTATAATCCTGCTAAATATTTCAACAAAGATATGTCTGATGGGAGTGCCAGGAGAGCGAGTGGCGGTTCGAGTACCTTTCATCTGCTGATATCAGAGATATGCAGATTGTCATGATGGGGTGTATCTTTACGTTTCCATGGCTACTGGGAGCGAGATCAGTGGCAAGGATGCAGTATTTCCTTCTAAATTAATTTTGCTGGCTATAAGCTTAACAATTTAACTATATATATATATATATATATATATATATATATATATATATATATATATATACACTGGATATATACAAATTTGGCTGATTAGAATGCATTAGATGAAACTTGGAGACACAGGAAAAGCCAAAAAAGCAGAGATGAAAATAGAAGAGATCAGAAGTGTCTAGAAGTGACAAAACAAGAGGAAAATAGGCGAGACAAGAAGACACAAAAATATTTTTTTCAAAATAGAGATAAAAAAAAAAAAAGATCAGAAACTAAACATGACGAGAAAAAGGGAAACTATGAGAGACAAAAAAAAAAAAACAAGAGCAGGGACTAAAAAGGAAACTAGGGGAAAAAAAGCAGAGAAGACAAGAGAAGAGACTAGAAGTGATGAAAGAAAACTAGGAGAGACAAGAAGAGCGAAGAAGGGACAAAAAGAGACTAAACGCATACGTAGATGAAAAAAAGAAGAGATCAGAAGTGTCTAGACATGACGAGACACGAGGAAACTAGTAAAGACGAAAGGAGAAGCGATGAATAAGAGACAAAAGCGAGGGGCAAGTGGTGAGAAGAGATGAAAAGCAACGTGAAAAAAAAAAGCAAACAACCAAGAACTACTTTGATCAAAGGGTGAAGGCTGCTTGTCAGCACCTTGTATACTGAAATTAACAGCAGGGGCAGAGCTTTTTCCTACAAAGCCACAAAGTTATGGAATAAACTTCCAATTCATGTTCAGGACTCAGACACAGTCTCAATATGTTTAGATGCTGTCTTCCTCACTCTCACTGATCACTCGGGTTTGTTGACAATGAGGTGATTGTTTGCTTTACATCTCAGGGAGCCTCATGTCTGTGTTTCCTTCTGGCTCCTCCCTTTTAGTTATGCTGTCATAGTTAGTCCTGCCGGAGTCCCTGCTTGCACTAAATATTCATTCACCTTATACATTATGTGGCCTTGACCATACCTAATTTAATTACTTAATTAAACTGAACTGAAGTGAAGAAGAAAAGAGACAAAAGGAGAAAAGAAAAAAGAAAAAAAGAAAAAGAGAAGAGCTGAGAAGTGACGAGATCTGAAAATGAGGAAAATGGGAGAAAGATGGGATGAAAAAGATGAGAAAGAGGAAAGAGACAACAAGAAGAGAGAAGACACAAGATGAGCAGAAAAGAAAAGATGAGCAGGAATAAAGAGACGAACTGAGAAAATGGAAGGAGACCAGACGTTTCTTTTCTTGTCGCTTTGTCTCGTTTCTTGTCTCGTTTCGTCTTCTTGTTCCCTTCCCTTTCGTCTTGTCTCATGGAGAAGAGAAGAGACAAGGCGAGAAGAGATGAGACGTGAGAAGAGGAGATGAGAAAAGAGGAGGAAGGAGACAAACTATCAGCAAAGTCGGCTTGATTCGAAAAAATAATAACATCATTAAACTTCTAAAGAAAAACTGCTTTAAACTTCGTGTAATTCACATCAATGAAAAATGAGCTTCGGCCTCGGCCACCTGCTCCAGTCTCTCAGCGCTGGACAAACTTATTATTCTCAGCTTCTTACACAACAATATTAAGCACAAGCCACTGCACTCACATCCTCATTCACTACAAACATGGATCGAGAGAGTGTCTGTGTGTGTGTGTGTGTGTGTGTGTGTGTGTGTGTGTGTGTGTGTGTGTGTGTGTGTGTGAGAGAGAGAGAGAGAGAAAGAGCAAGGTATCGAGCGAGGCCTTTTGATGCTGTCCTCATTCACCTGCCTGCAATCTGTCACTCCGTCATCAGCTGAGTGATGATGAACAGAGCGAACGTGTCACCAAACACAGCTGCTAGAACCTGCGTGTCCTTGACAGCGTGTTAGTGCCATGCCCAGTCTCTCTCGCGCACACACACACACACACACATACAGAGTGATGGAGGAGGAAGAAAAGAAAAAAAAAAAAAAAAAAAAAAAAAAAGGTGTGTGAGCCTGGTCATATGCTGATAATACACAATCGAAGCTCCACAGAACAAAAACAAAACAACAAAAAAAAGGGATTAAGGAAGAAAAAACCTATAGTGCTTTGATCTACTGTTAACCATGATTCAGATTCATTCACTTGGTATTTCATTGTGTGCGTGGGTGTGTGTGTGTGTGTGTGTGTGTGTGTGTGTGTGTGTGTGTGTGTGTGTGTGTGTGTGGGGACACTCACCCCGATGGGCTGGAAGATCAAGCCGTCCACTTCGTGGCTGACCTGTGAGGTGAAGCTGCCCTCAAGGAGCTGAGAGAGAGAGAGAGAGAGAGAGAGAGAGAGAGTTAATATGCTGACTAACACAACAGACACGACCAAAAAAAAAAGGGGGGGGGGGGCAAATTGAGAGGAGAGAGATGAGAGTAATACTGAGTCTGAGAGAAAATGGAGGAAGCAGGGACAGCAGATCAGAGAGAGAGAGAGAGAGAGAGAGAGAGAGAGAGAGAGAGAGAGAGAGAGAGAGAGAGGGAATAGGGAGATAAAGCAGAGATGGAGCAAATTGGGACAGTGAGTAACAGAGACAGAAAAAAAAACGGAGACTGAGAGAAGACATAGTACCGTGAAAAAGGAGAGATGGAGAGAAAGGGGCAATGAGACACCTAGAAAAATAAGAAAGAGAGGAGAGAGACGAATAGGGACAGGAAGAAAAAGAGAAATGAGGGAGATGAGAGCGAGAGAAGGGGACAGTTAGAAAGAAAGATGAGGACGAGAGATGAAAGAATAAAGTTAGAAAGATAAAAGAGAGTAATGAGAGAGAAAAAGTAACTGAGATGAGAGGGAGGAGAGGGACAGAGAGAGAGAGAGAGAGAGAGAGAGAGAGAGAGAGAGAGAGAGAAAATGGGACGGGGAGAAAGAATCAGAAATGAGAGAGATGAAAGAGAGAGAGAACAGACAGAGTGACAAAGCGATAGTAATAAGAGAAAAGGTACAGAGAGGGAAAAAAGTGCGAGAAAATGTGATGAAACGGAAAGAGAGAAAGAAAATACAAATGAGAGAGAACAAATAGAAAGTGTGAGAGAAGGAACAGAGAAAAACTGAGTAATGAGAAATCAAAAAAAAAAAAAAAAGAGTGATGAAAGAGGCAGAGTGAGAAACAAGAAGCAGAAAAAAAAAGGAGCGAGAGAGAGAAAGAGAGTGAGAGAGAGAGAGAGAGAGAGAGAGACGGAAAGAGAAAAGAAACAAAGAAAAAGCAAGAGGAAAATGGAGAGGAACGACTGATAGAGGAGTGAGGGGAAACAATATGAGACAGCAGATGTAAAAAATTACAGGAGGCTCACACACACACACGCACACACACACACACACACACACACACACACACACACACACACACACACACACACACACACACGGTGATGAAACTGGGCGAGTAGTTGAAGTTCTGGGGTTTGATCAGATCACTGGAAATAATTCTGTATTACTTTACACTGAAGTCCCGCTGAGGACAGAGACGGTCTCAAATGTACGATTAATAAAGATGGCTTTTGGTTATACAATGACAAATATTATTTTGTAATGCGTTTTATTACTTATAAAGCATGAAGTTATTTAAAGTTATATAATAATAATAGGGCTACTTTTTATTACTTTGGTAAAAATGCAGAGTTAATATTAGTGAAACAAAGTGTATATATTTGAGGTACAGTTTGGGCTCTAGTGCTGATATTATTTGCCCTGTTTTTGTTTTACACTGCATAGTAAAACTGTCTTGGTGTGATCTGGCAAACCTGGCGCAAAGAGAGTCTGAGTGAGTGAAAGTACGATTTGCATTGCCCAAAGATATTTTTGCTAAGTGATAAGATCTTGATTGTAGTGAAATTTATTTACAGTTTCTTGACAAATTTTACTTAATGTATAAAAATTTGAGGTTTTGGCGGTTTGCTGGTCTGAAGGAAGCAGGTGTGTGTTAACATCATTCTGGAAAGGGTTAGAAAACCATTTCCAAACAATTGGGAGTTCAACATTCTACAGTTATTTGTAAGTGGAAAGCATTGAAGACAGTTGCCAATCGTCCCAAGGAGTGGACGTCCCAGTACCTTCACCATTCAAGGTCAGAACATGCAATGCTCAGGAGTACAAGAAAAAAAAACAAGGCTACATCTTTGGCCACACTGAGCATGCTACGTAAATGTTAAAGTCCACGACAGCACAAGTAGAAGAAGACTGAACATGTACGGTTCGTTTGGAAGGGTTGCCAAGCGAAAGCCTTTTCTGTCTAAAAGGAACACAGAAACATGACTGAGGTTCACAAAATACTTCATCACAAGCCACGATACTTCTGGAACAATGTCCTACAGACAGATGAGACCAGAGTGGAGATGTTTGGCCTTAATGCCCAGCGACATGTTTGAGGAAAAGCAAACAGCATTTCAACAGATACACGCGATGGTGGAGGGGTGATGATCTGGGCTTGTTCTGCAGACACTGGATCTCTGTGTTCATCTGTCGGACATGCAACAGGACATTGATGTGAAGCACACCAGTAACTCAAAATGAATGAAAAATAAAAAGTTTGGGAATGGCCTAGTCAACGTTTAGATGTCAACCCAACTGAAATGCTGTGGTGGGAACAGCGGAGCACAAGCAAATGCCCAAGAACCTAATAAACTGAAGCAATGTTGCAAAAAAATTAAAAATAATTAAAAAACGCGCCAAAACGATACTATTATTTAAAAGTACAAGCACATAGATAAACATAAATGTACATCAGTGTTCATAAAATTCATACTGGTGTTACAAGTTTTAAGTTTCAGGTTTAAAAGCATAAAAGCATAAAACAGAATAAAATAATACAAATAAATAAAAAATTTTAATTTGTTATTACGAGTATAAAAAATTTGGTGGTTAATTTATTGAAAATTCAGCAATAACAAAATTAAACTAAATTATATCATATCATTTCCAGGATTGCCAGCATGATCTCTTTAACCAAGGCAAAACATTTTTTTTTTAAATAAAATTAAATATAAATAAATAAACAAACTTGCAGCTTGACCTGGAAATGACATAAGAAATGTAGATCATATTTTACTACCTTCTTCTGTTTGAGTTTCAAAGTATGTTACAGGTAGAAAAATCCAAAATTTCACCAAAACAATTCCCCCAATTATTATTAAAACCCTTTTTTTTTTTTTTTTTTGTTTTTTATCAGAATTTAGCCACATTAACATCTGATGAGTTTCCCCAGACAGCCACGGATATTTCTTGTATTGTCATAATCAAGACACATAAGCTAGAAGATCTCAGACTCCTCCTAAACGGCTGTGACTTTAGATTCACTAACTGAGTAAACCAACTTTCTGACGAGTTCTCCCCTCATCGCCGTCGAATTAGGCGCATCTGCTCGGACACATGTTCTTCTTTTTACATGAAACAGACATCAGTTTTGTGACTTTTTCCAAATGAAACTTGGACGCCACAGTGAAAGGAGTCGATTATAAACCGAGAGACGTCCTTCTTCACACTGATTTGCAACTGGAGCGGCCCACGCGTTCACTACGAAGCCGCTGCAGCTACTGACCCGGACCCCTTTGTAACAGGCCACGCTCGAACGCTCGTCTCGAGTCAAGAATTTAAAATCGAGAAGCATAACCGAACGAACATTGAGTGATTTCTAAGGAGCTGTGAAAGAATGTTCTGGATGCTGTATGAAGAGACTCGTTTTTTTTTTTTTTTTTTTTTCCTTCTCCTTTTCTTTCTATCTTTCTGTCCTTCATTTAACACCAAATGAAATCTCAAAGCGGAGCTCTTTCGATCAAGGCTGTCGAGTCGGACGGCCGAAGTGGCTCTGCTGCTAAGAATACAGATTAATGAGTACGTGAACGTGCGCACAAGTGCGTGTTTCATGGCCGCGTTCTACCTCGAGCTGAACAATTTATTCAACCATTCGACGACTTCTGGAAACTCTACCAAGGACACCCAGCAACTTGCTAGATGAGGAAGGAATTTGAGATTTAATGCATCAGAGCTCGACTCGAAGCTCAGTCAGTGTGTGTAGCGTTGTGTGTTTGCTGATCCGCCCAAAAAGTGGCTGCTGAAAAGCAATTACGTTTCCTGTAAATCCCAAAACTAGACCCGACACGATGGGGCATACTGTAGAGAACATCTCAGAAAGGCGTGGGAATAGGGGTGTTACCATGATTATGATGCATCTTTTATGAATCTCTGAAGTGGATGAAAACAATAACTTTTTTTATGGTCGTCTTTTGTTAAAGGTCACATATCATGCTCCGTCATAAACAAGTTAATATAAGTCTTAGAGGTCTGCAAAAGAGGATAGTTCTCACAGATTGGAGGTGCGCATCTGCCTAAAAGCTCCCCTTTAACATGCAGTGGTGGACAGGAGGAAGAGTGCATAGCCGTGCCTCGGAGGGGCATTTGGGAGCCGTCCATTTTTCTACACAGCTCCATCACAAATCCAATGTTTAAAGTGGTTAACACTGTGGCCTCACACCTCCAGTGTCAAAGGTTTGATTTGGTCCTCAGGTCTGTGTGCTGTGGAGTTTCTTCCCAAAGTCTATTGTTAACTATCGTTCCCAAATTGTTCACAATTGTCAATGTGTGTGCTTTGTGACACACTGACTCGCCGCCTCATGCGCCAAAGTTTCCTCAGACAGAAAATTAATAAACGAATGAATGAATGAATTGGTACACCACATCAGTCCCTAGAACCTCTAAACATCTGCGTGTGAAATCCCCAAAAGATGGCAACCCAACACGCCTGGCACCAACAACCTAGCCGAGATTAAAATCAAATTGTCAAACTGATCAGACGTTTTTCTCCCTTCTGATCTCCTTTTGATCTAAAGCTCCACCATGTTACGTCATGTGATTCACAGACGTACATCTGCACTGTTTAAATGCTTTACTATGGCTAAGAGTCGTCTGCAAATGTATATCAGATATTTTACATCTTTATTCATCTTTATTCGATTTGAACGCTCCCCATCTGCCTAGCCCATCGTCCCACTGTGCCGTCTTATTTTAATAATCTTTCAAATCTCACCATTACATTTTTTGCTCTTTTGTCCCCAAACAAGTGCTTTAAAAGAACATAGTGTTCATAAATATCCTTAAATAGTCTAAATGGCGTGTATGTCTCTAGGAACTGTGGCGGTCTGGTTGCACTGCGCGCTGCTAGAAAGAAATATGGCTTGTGTAACAGCACGCTTGGTTGCTGGTTGCGGAGCACGAACCGCTGCACATCGACGATCATTAAAGTGAAATTGTTTAAAGCCCCAAAAAAAGTTATTATATATAAAAAGAAGGGAAAAAAAAGGAGAAAACGATCTTCTACAGCAATTGCCCACGAGGATGATTGACGATGTCATGGTAGTTTCTAGGGAGATTGTGGATTACAGCGAGATAAGCGACAAATGGCTCGCCTGAGCCTCCTTCTAAGACAGATGAGCTGTAATAAAACCAAAGGAAATGGAAAACAAAAAGGTCTTGGCGAGTGGGGATAACGCCCGAGCCGTCCCACGTCCTTCTGACATTTTCGAAGTGATGACGGATAACTTTCCTGCCGCTGTACAACAAAATTTATCTAAACACACGTGGAGAGGAAAAAAAAAAAAAAAAAAAAAAGATGAATAAAAATTCCAGATTCCTGTATCTCAAGATCAGTCAGAAAAAAGAAACTTAAAAAATAAAAATAAATAAATAAATAAAACGATGTAGGTGCTCGGCTCTGCAGTGGAATCCATACCTTCCTTCCATAAAGGTTAGATAGATTTCTACTGTACCGGGTGTATTTCAGTTTCCTGTACCATTCTTACCGCCTTTAAGTTCAAGTGTGCGTTCAGCTCAAATGTCAATGCACCCCTGATGCCGAAACTCTGAGCTGATTTAATGCTGGCATTTAACAACCTGTCTGGACTGCTGCTGCTTGGATTTACTGTAGCAACCCATTAAACTAAGGATAATAGGCATTTAAACGCTGCCTCGAGAGATTTTATAGTTGTAGTCAGCACGGATCAGTGCAAAATGATTCATCTAAAGGCCTGAATCAACAAAACTGACAGTAATCTATGCACGTTTGTCCTTGATGATCTTCGACTAATGGGGTTTTTCTTTGGCTGGTTCTACACTTGACTACTTATTACAGATTTTATTATCAAGAGCTGGAGTCTCAATGACAACGATGAGACAGTCAAGGAAGCGAAACTGCTGCAAATGATAATTTTTTCAACTAATTTGATTAGGCTAATGATGGCACGGTGACGTCGTGGTTAGCACTATGGCCATGCATCTCCAAGGTCGAGGGTTCGATTCCCGCCTTGGGTCGTTGTGTGTGTGGAGTTAACATGTTCTCCCTGTGCATGAAGGGTTTCCTCCAGGTTCTCCGGTTTCCTCCCATGGTACACTATACAGAGTACCACCACCTAGCTCAGAAAGGCTCTTGCATGCAACGTTTTTTTTTTTAATACATGAAATCTACAAAAGAACTTTAACTTTGCCCTAATGATACAATTAATTCCAAAAGTTTTACACTTTAGTCAGTGCATGCCTAAACAGGAAAGATGATGTTCTAGCTGTGAAGTGTGCGGAGTCCCAAAATGCACTTGTATTGTATTATTTATCTGCAAAAAGCTTGAATTACAACTTAGCAGTAATCAAAATCTACACTGTTTAATTTTAAATGTCGCATAAACAAACTGCTGCAACGCGGGCTTGCGGTTAGCATCTGCTCCAGAGCGTCTCATGTTGAGTTCTCGTCTGAAACACGACAGACATGAGCGCAGAGTCTATCAGGTAAAGCTCACTGTAATAACCCTTAGGCTGAGGTCGGAGACCATCGCAGCGTTTTCTTTCGAGGTGCTTGTGCAAACTCGGAGACGAATGTAAGCTCTTTATGGTATTAAATCAATTAATGGCCCTAGATGAATTGCTTCCTCTTTTCTGTCGATCAGAACCGCACTGTCCAGTCATTGATATTTTTAAGCTCATGTATGCAAAAGAGGATGGATAGCGCTAGCTGCAGATCATAGAGGAAGCACATGTCACCTCTCTTTGGAAGGGCAAAGCACAGTTTGAATAAATCAAGATTAAATTACAAATAAAAATAAATAGTCAAAGAAGTGACGGAAAAAGGAAAAGATTAGACACAATTTTCAGAATGTCGGACATACTGTACACTATATTGCAAAAAAGATCCACTTGCCTGTCTTTACATGATTAGGAACTTGTGTGAACATTCTTCCAGAAGCGCATCAGTGAGGTCAGACACTGATGTTGGACGAGAAAGCCTGGCTCACAGTCTCTGCTCTAATTCTTCCCAAAGGTGTTCTATCAGGTTTTGGTCAGGTCTCTGTGCAGGCCAGTCAAGATGCTCCACAAACTCGCTCATCCACGTCTTTATAGACGTTGCTTTGTGCACTGGTGCGCAGTCATGTTGGAACTGGTGTGGAGATGTTTTTCAGGAGTTGGGCTCAGCCCCTTTACTTCCAGTGAAAGGAACCCTTAATGCTTCAGTGTACCAAGACATGTTGGAGAATTTCTTCCTCCCAACTTGGAACAATTTGAGAACAGCCCCTTCCTGTTCCAATGTGACTACGCACCAGTGCACAAAGCAAGATTCATAACGAAATGGATGAGCAAGTTTGGTGTAGAACATCTTGACTGGCCTGCACCTTAACCTGATAGATTCTCATCCTCCTTTAGGATGAATTAAAGTGGAGACAGCGAGTCGGGCTTTTTCGTCCAACATCAGTGTCTGACTCACAAATGGGCTTCTGGAAAACACACTCCCAAACCTTGTGGAGAGCCTTCCCAGAAGAGTTGGAGCTGTTATAGCTGCAAAGGGGGCGGGGCCAACATCATACAGATCTACAGATTAAGAATTGGATCTTGCTAAAGTTCATACGCATGGGAAGGCAGACGTGCGAATACTTTTGACAACATAGTTTACCTTTAAGTGACTTTTCGCCAGATGGTTGAGACTCAAGTGGAGCCACAACTGAGTACATGTACTGCATTTAGTCACCTCCAATTCGGTCAACCTACTGTTTCAGACTTTTTTTTATTTATTTTACCCACAATATTCTTATCAGTATCAAATTCCTAGTAAATATAGTAAATACCCACGGTGACGTCCCAATGGTTTGCTTCGCGCCTCACTTAGGACATAATGCTCACTGGTATATTTATTCATTCATTCATTTTCTATACCGCTTTATCCTGTGTTCAGGGTCGCGGGGACCTGGAGCCTATCCCAGGAGACTTCGGGCACTAGGCGGGGTACACCCTGGACAGGGTGCCAATCCATCGCAGGGCACACACACATACCCAATCACACACTAATGCATTTTATACCCGGAGGAAACCCACCAAGCACGGGGAGAACATGCAAACTCCATGCACACAGAGACGGGAATCGAGCCTGGCTGGGGAATCGAACCCAGACCCTGGAGGTGCAAGGCGACAGTGCTAACCACTACACCACCGCGCCGCCCTTGGTATATTTATTGCCCTTTATAAATATTGTAGAATGACATTTGTGATTCTGACGGAAAAGAAAAGCATGCTTGTGTTTTAATAGCTGAACTCTTGAAATTATACACCACCACCACCCAAGATAAGCATACTGCTGGATGGGCCAAAAAAAAAAAAACGGTTCTGTTTAATATTCTACTCACATTTCGTGCATCTCATGTCGAATAAAAAAAGGTTAGTCTTTGCTTTGATAAATAATGCATGAAATATGTATGAATAAAGAGAAAACAGAAAATCATATACAAAACAGTGTGTTTCCGGCAGAACTTAAAGTCCCCTGGCCAGCATTTCATTTATGACAAAAAAACAAAAATGCAAAACTTCCAACACACGCCGCTCAATCTATCAACAGTTCACTCTGTAGTCAGAAAACTTACTCAATGCATCTCTAACAGTGGCGTATGTTGAAGCGCACCTACTGTCTTTTCTGATAAAGGACCGTCCTCTTTATTGTTCGCTATTATAAACACATCAGCACCTCCCCGCTGCACACCTACATTCAGTCAAAGCGAGATGACAGAATGCTAAATAAATAATGCAGCCTGAGCAAACACCTCATTAATGTGACTTCAGATATGACAAGCCCACTGCTTAGAAAACAAATGCATTACACTGAACTGGGAGAAACCTTGGTTACAAAAAAAACAAAAACAAACAAAAAAAAAAAAAAAGACAGAAATAAATGAAAAATCTCTCCACTCGAGCGACAACTTAATAACTGTTCCCTGAGCATAACCACGCTTCAATCAGTCCATCAAGATGATAATGTGTAGGTGCAGAGTAAGGACAAATAAAAAGTGAAAAAATAAAAATTTAAGTGTCAGTCCATGCCGCATTTTTATTAAGCGAGGAAAAAAAAAAGTCCTTGGTACAAAGTCAAAAAGTCATGTGAAGAAATGCTGTAAAGCAAAAACACCTTCAAAGGTAATGAAATTGAACATCCTTCATGTACAGTAGCAATGCCGAAAAAAAAATAATCTACTACAATAATACTGAGAACTCTTCGTTCCTTCTATCTCAGGAGGGGTTTTAGAAGGAATTTAGTGTCAAGTTTTACTGAGAACACTTGGGGAATCTGCAGGAAACTTCTTTTAGAGAACCTGACATGCTGTACACACCGCACATGGCCAAAATTTAGTACAGTATGAAGACAGCTGTCCATCAAATCATTCCAAAACTACAGCTTAGCTCTGGGGTTCAGGTTCTTCCCAAAGGAGGTGGATGAGGCCAGGGCTGTGTGGAGAACGCTTGAGTTCTAGTCCAGACTCGGAGAGCCATGTTTTCAGTCATGGTTCCAGGCATGGACAATGGCATTTCTAGACCATACCAAGACCTCCTTCTGTTATGTAACAGTTTGGGAGAGGTTAACGTATGGATGTGATGGTCAGGTGTGCACAAAGCTTTGGGTGTATTGCTGTAACTAGCTGACCAACTCAGATTAACATTAAAACTACCAAGGCTTTGGATTCCCCTTGTGCCACCAATGCGGCTCTGGCCCCTTCAGTAGGGTCAGTGGTAGGGTGCTGTGGTGTCAGTGGATCATTTGGGTGCTGTGGGTTGCAGGGTGTGGCCTATGTGGAGCAGATTTGTTTGTCCGGTTCATGCCATGAGTGCCCGATCTGATTGGGATCTGGGGAGTTTTGAGGCTGGGTTGAAGACCATGGGATCATTGCTTGCAGGGTTGGTGCACTGGGTGTTCTGGTGCCTCCTTATTTTGGTTGATTTGTCTTTCATTGGATTTTCTGTGGGATCGAACCAGATAGGGCTGGCCTTTGGAAAGCCAAATTGGCGAGCCTTGGGTGCTCGATCTGATTGGGATCCGGGGAGTTTTGAGGTTGGGTCGATGACCTTGGGGTCTTTGTCTGCAGGGTTGTGGTGCACTGGGTGTTCTGGTACCTCCTCAATTTGGTCGATTTGTTCTTCATTGGCTTTTGTGTGGGATCGAACCTGATAAACTGGGCTTTGAGTAGCCAAATTGATGAGCCTTGGGTGCCCATGATCCTGTCACCAGTTTACTGGTGTACAGTTGGTGATCAGTGTTGTTCAGTTCAACTGGTGGTTTTGATCGGTGTACATGTTACCATTTTATCCAGGTTAACTAACCAGAAAGTCACTTGACCAGTCTCACACAAACTCTTAAACCATGAAGAAACAATCAAATCAGGACCGTCAGGGACATTAATACATTCCCAAAGTTTCGGTCACTCCACAGGGACATTCATCCGCACCGTTCTTACTACACTGTCTCTGGAAACTTTTTTTAAGGTAAAAAAATAAAAATACTAAATAAGAAAGCGAGCAGCAAGCTCCTTACGTAAAACCTGACTCAGGTGTGTGCTGCATTGGAAAAAGATGTAAAGCTTCTGAATACCTCTCTAGACAATAAAAAAGTGCTGAATGTTACCAACATCAACAGCTGAATCCTGACGCAAAAGTGTCTCCAACTAATCCCCAGAGAGAAAGATGGAGGGAAAAAAATAAACCAAAGGTAGAATGAGGCAAAGAGCGATGGTCTAATATATTCTATCCGCAGCTGCTGCACCGATCTGCTGAGCGTACAACACGGACATTTGGGTTGAAAAATTAACACTGTGCTTTCGATGCATAATGGGACAGACAGTGTGGTGAGGGCTACAGCAGGGTCTCCAGCTGGACACCGCTTGGAAAGCTTCCCTCAGCACTTTGGAAACTCTGGGCCTCTTAATTGCCACAACACACCTGAAACGGACCTCTTTAATGGAGATGGAAATCGAGACAGTTTATATTTTGGGGCAGATCCTGTTTTTAACGGACCAGGCACTTGAGCGCCGCTCGTTCTGAACTCGCTCCGGTTAAATTAAACCTCGTCGGTGAGATTTAATAAGAGCCTGCGCTTCCATCAGAGACTTTAAAAAAAATGTATGTGAACCAAATGGCAGATTAGCAAAATGAGGAAGGCGGGTAAGGTCTTAAGACTTCGAAATACAAATTGAAGGAGAATTCTGTATGCATGCCTCATCTCTGAGATGAGGTCAGAAGAAGAGGGATTAAACGTTTAAAAAAAAAAAAAATAAATAAATTCATAAATTGCTCAAAGCCTGCAGAGTAAGAAATTTAACTTTTCAGAATTGAATGGAGATAAAGACTTTGTCATCCAGAATGGCTTGTATAATTCAAGGAGGCTTGGGGGAAAAAAAAAAAAAAAAAAACAGGCTTGATCATAGGTAACAAACGAATATGTCTGTTAGTCTGATAAATAAAAAAAATAAAAATAAAAAGAGAGAGAGAGAGAGAAAAATGCACCATAATGTGGGCTCGTGGTCACTGGTCTCCTGCCAAAACGGTGAAAGACATCCAAATTGCTCTCTCCACCCATCAAAACTGGGCTGGATGGTTTTCACATAAATATTGGCGCCTCATTTTCTGCAGTCAGGTGCCAGAACCGTTTCTTGCATTGAACATCTTGCTCAGAAGAAATGACTTTGAGTCGCAGAGAAAGATGAGTTTTAGTTCCATATCCGCCAGTTTAAAGTCGATAACTGAGCTCCCTGGCGGCCGGCGGTATTTATTGCTGGATTATTTTTGACTCTTACTGAGCCGTGTGACCTCCTCGATGAGTCACAATATACAGCATAGTCATACCTAAAGGAACGTAGACTTAGAAGAGAAAAGGTATATAGTGCCTCCAACAAGGAAAACGCCTCAGAAAGGAGACGATGGTTCAAATTCGATTTTGGTCGATAAGAAACAAAAAACAAAAAAAAAGGGAGAGCATACAGGAATAGTCTGCCCTCTGAACAACGCCTCCGAGTGCGTGAGATGGCATCGTTGCGTGAGGGGAAAAAAAAAAAGGTTGATGATTAGACTTGAGGCTTATGCAACAGAGGTAGACAAACAGTCCAAATGCTTATCTTGCGTTTTAAGTAACAAGTTTCAAACCTTTAGTATTTTCGAGCACAAACTCACCACAGAGCGGCCGAACAGCCGGGCGCGTGAGGCATCGGGGCAAAATGTAATATAAAGTATTAACCCTGAGGCAAAGTATTACACGGTTGATAGGTCGCAGACATTTTAATAAGGCTTTATCAACAATACAATATTTGTAATTAGGTTCATTATTATACTTAGAGCGAGAACACCAGCTGTAACATTTTAATCAGGCTCCAAGGACAAAGGTTTTGCCCAGATTTAATGCAAATTTTCGTCACGAAACAAAAGTAACACCGGTTTAATTCCATGTTTGCTTTTGCTCAGACGACAGCTTGGTGTCGTGACGGTTAGAGAGGTCGAAATAAAAAGCACAGTGGAGACAAGCACGGCGTGGACATGAAGATTATAATAAGCTTCGGCACTTCACTCCCTCGCTGTAAAAACCTGTCATCCGCTCCGAAAGCTGAAAGGTTATCTCAATCAGCCTCGACCTTGAGACGCTGTCAAAAGTGACCACTGGCAGCTTTCTCTCCAAGCTAAGAAAAAAGAAATGTCTCATCAAACAGAGCAAGCGAGATGTACTGTATTATAGTCTAGGAGAGTTGTTGTTATTCATTTGCGTGGCATGGAAAACAGAGCCGGAGCAAAGAATGGCGACGCGCTGCTTCGGAAAGCGGTTCATTTCCTTCACGGTTTCTTGCACTCCAATTTGGCAGCCGATACGTCAGGTAACCCTTCAATCTTCCAGCGCGCATGAAAGCAGGAGGAGAATTTGTACGCGTTCGTCTCGGAAAATTTAATTTCACCCTGGATGGAAAGCTCTGCTTCCACAAAGTGAGACTTTTCTTCTCTCTACATCTTTCCTTTGGCAAATCAGGTGTCCACAAACTATGGCCAATAGTTTGTGGACACCTGATCATCGCCGCCATACACGCTCCTTTTGCTGCCACTCTTCAGCGAAGCCTTTGAATGAGATTTAGGAGCGAAGCTGTTGGGATATGAACCGGAAAGCAGGTCCAGTCTCGGGTTCCAATGACGGCACACTGTGTTTTCATTGAGCTTTCACAAAGCCATCTTTTACAATAGTGTGCTTCAAGCTTGACGTACCATATTGGAGAAGAAGCACATACCAGGAGTGACTTTACTTTCGGCCATACAGTGTATCTAATGACTAATGCTATTAGCCTCTCTGCCACTGTCTTATAATTTGGGACTTATTAACGATGCCCATAAGTAAAGAAACCCTTAGCTTTTAACCTTCGCTATTCAATTATACAAAACTAATTATCAGCCTTTCATTAGCTGTTGAAAGACTTCACGCCGCGGACCGTTCATCGCACGGGCGTTGATATTGTACACACGCGGTGTTTACAAAGGATTGACAAGGACACGCGGTTGCCAAAGAAACTGACGAGAGCGAATAACAGGGGATTTACTAGGCTAATTCCTGAAGATATCTCAGCTGGATACAGGGCTGAAGTCAAACAGAGATAGCTGTAGATCTCCTAATTAAAAAGGAGATCATTTTAGATAAAAGAGGAACACTATGAGGCAAATCTCATTAGCTGTTCAAATCCTCACGCAGAGGAAAATTATGAGAAAAGTTCGGAAATGTCAACATGAGGCTATTAGTTACAATCAATTTGTTTAAGAGGCCCTAAAAACCCTGTTTATAAAGTGTTAAAATGTGAGAACGGGAAACAAAAATCATACATTTATGAGCTATCCCTCCGATGTTTCGGCTGCGGGCGAAGCCGCGGTAAATATGTGAATAATACAGTATATAGCGAACTTGTTTGCTCGTCAGCGCAATAATAAAGATGAATCGAAATGCAGCATTATATGATCATTATCCTCTTCTAACGACGCTTCGAGTGCGGTGCTTTAAAGCACCATAAAGCAAAAAGTAACCAAGTCGCCGAAAATGTTTTCGCTCGTTCTTTCGTTTTTCATTAGAAAATCAAAAAAATAATAATAAAAAATAAATAAAAAATCAATGGAGAAATAAATGGGGAAAAAAAAAACACATATAAACTTCTGGGTAATGCTGCTTGTGTCTGATGAAAAAGGAAAATATTAAATGTGTGGGCTCTTATTTATCTAGAACATTTTTTATCTTCAGTTTACCGTTGTTTTTGTAAGCACAAAATTAGAAATCAGAAAGCAAGCCAATTCTTTTTTTTCTACTTTGGATTAGGAATACTGAAAAAAGCAAATTGTTTGTTTATTATAAATGAATTTGGAAATATATTTTTGGATTTTATGTAAAGAAAAAAAATTATATATATATATAACTTTTCCACATTTTGTCACATGACCGCCACAAACATGAATCAATTTTATTGGAATTCCACGTGAAAGACCAATACAAAGTGGTATACACGTGAGAAGTGGAACGATAATCATACTTGATTCCAAACATCTTTTACAAATAAATAACTGCAAAGTGGGGTGTGTGTAATTATTCAGCCCCCTTTGGTCTGAGTGCAGTCAGTTGCCCATAGACATTGCCTGATGAGTGCTAATGACTAAATAGAGTGCACCTGTGTGTAATCTAATGTCAGTACAAATACAGCTGCTCTGTGATGGCCTCAGAGGTTGTCTAAGAGAATATTGGGAGCAACAACAGCATGAAGTCCAAAGAACACACCAGACAGGTCAGGGATAAAGTTATCGAGAAATTTAAAGCAGGCTTAGGCTACAAAAAGATTTCCAAAGCCTTGAACATCCCACGGAGCCACTGTTCAAGCGATCATTCAGAAATGGAAGGAGTATGGCACAACTGTAAACCTACCAAGACAAGGCCGTCCACCTAAACTCACAGGCCGAACAAGGAGAGCGCTGATCAGAAATGCAGCCGAGAGGCCCATGGTGACTCTGGACGAGCTGCAGAGATCTACAGCTCAGGTTGGGGAATCTGTCCATAGGACAACTATTAGTCGTGCACTGCACAAAGTTGGCCTTTATGGAAGAGTGGCAAGAAGAAAGCCATTGTTAACAGAAAACCATAAGAAGTCCCGTTTGCAGTTTGCCACAAGCCATGTGGGGGACACAGCAAACATGTGGAAGAAGGTGCTCTGGTCAGATGAGAACAAAATAGAACTTTTTGGCCAAAATGCAAAACGCTATGTGTGGCGGAAAACTAACACTGCACATCACTCTGAACACACCATCCCCACTGTCAAATATGGTGGTGGCAGCATCATGCTCTGGGGTGCTTCTCTTCAGCAGGGACAGGGAAGCTGGTCAGAGTTGATGGGAAGATGGATGGAGACAAATACAGGGCAATATACGACAGAAGGATTTCACTGGCCCACATTTGCACCAAGAGCTTTGGTGTTCCGTCATTGCAAGTCTTTATTTTCTCTTTATGTGTTCAACTGTGAGCGAACTGTTACTTTACATCTCCACATGCACACTATAAAAAGTTAAACAAAAGTACAGGATAAGGACACCTGAGCACTGATCATCCAATAATCCAAAACCAATAAGTATTAATACGGAGTTGTTCCCACTGTTGCTTTTATTAACCTTCACACTTTGGAGTGTGAGGATTGGAGAACATTAATCATGTCCTGCAAGACCATAAAGAACTTTCCGGTTCACTCTAAGTGATCCATGGGTTCACTTTTATGGAGTTTAATGTCAAGGCATACAGAAACATCTCTCTTGATAATTTTGAGGCAGAATTCTGTAGAAGGCCCTCACATGCACATGTAGGCATTTGGCAGATGCCCTTATCCAGAGCGACTTATATTTTTATTTCATTATACATCTGAGCAGTTGAGGGTTAAGGGCCGTGACCAACGGCCCAACAGAGACAACTTGATGGTCGTGGGATTTGAACCTGGCACCTTCCGAACCGTAGTCCAATGCCTTAACCACTGAGCTACACCCGACAACTCACATGATGGTCAGCTGTCTACAAACATATCCCCATGTGGTGTCCTGATTCTGAAAAGATCACCTGTTATTTGTTAACGAATTTTGTGAAAATTTTACTGCCAACCAGATCTTGCTTATAAAACAAGAACTTCAATCAACTGTAGGCGGAGCAACGAGCAGCCCCAGGTTACAGACACTTAAGGATACAGTATAACCAAAATACCTCACTGAACCAACTCTACATGATTAAAAATCTGCTGTAGGTTGGGGACCGAATCGTTTTTTAATTGGATCTAACAGCTATGGTTCACTTTATTCACGGCTGTAGTACTGGTCAGAATCATCAGCGATCAGTGTTTCAATTTAATTTTGTCCCACAGCTATGGCGCTGGAGAGTACACCAGACTTATTGAAGTTTTTCCATCAGCTGAGAGTCTCCTGAATTTAAACCAAAATTAAACTCCTTTTTTTTTTTTCATCTCGGCACTAATTACCTCCGCTAAAGCAACAGTGTGCATCACCTGTGGGTCCACTTGAGATGTGTGATCGCGAAGCCTTTATTGACCTCGTTGAGCCGCTGAACAGCCATTGACTTTCTTCGCGCCGCTATCTGGGAGCGAGGGCATTCGAGGGCCAGGCTTCCTTCTCAGACCGGCTCTGTTTAACATGACTCCGAGGCTCTGCATCACCTCCATTTTCCTCTCTACGCGGCTTTCTAATGGGCTCTTAACACTGGCTCGGGCTGAAGCTAATCCGATATAAACTCATCTTCCTCTATTCAGCTGCCGGGCTGCCGTCCCGTTTTATGATGATAAAGGATGAGAGAGGACGCAATATACACAGTGGGATTTTTTTGGAACTTGCTGTTTTGGTCTCAGAGTCTGTGAAGGAAAAAGGGATTCTGGCAGATGTTTCTGCGATACAAACGAGGGTCTCTGTCTGTAATGGCAAACCCGGGAATTCCCGAGACTGATGAAATTACGAACGAGACTCGCGCTGGCCGACGTGACCCTCCCGGACAGAAGCTCTGAAGAGCTTTACTGTAGTCTGGAATGAAAACAGGAGACGTAGGGAAATTCCCGATTGTTTTCCTCACAGGGAAAAGAAGGCATATCTATCCATCAGGACAAATACACCGCACTGTTCCTCTCTTGTTTTCTTCCTCTCTGTCTCAGACAGCGCTCCGCGTTCAGCAGATGGTCACAGAATAAAGAAACTCTTTCAGCCACCAGAACGAGCTAGCATGACTTCACCCTGTAAAAAGCCGCCTGGCAAATGAGGTCACAAAGGAGCCCAAGATGGACTAGGGCTAATAGAATTGTTCATATGAGACTGGAAAACAAAGTAAAACAGAATGCAGCAATAAAGAGATGAGTGATAAGAGGGGGACTGGAACGCTTGAGGAAGATGCCAGACCAATCCTAAGACACAGATGTTTATTGTATCCTAGATGCCGTAGAGGCCATATCCTCAACAAGAGTGGAAGGAATGACCGGACATGCTTGCAGGGAAACATAGTGGACATCTGAGCTGGAATCTAAGGTCCAAACCTTAAAAACACTTTTAAATTAATCTGTGAATGAATCGACTTTTATGAGTCCAGTCATAAAATAGGGTCCAATCCAAAAGGTTTGTAGATAAGGTTCTGCAATAGTTTCCTTTAACATCAACTTTGTGGAAGGAATGTTATGGGAATTAAATCGATCGCTTATACGCTTGGTGCAGTTGCATCGTAAAAAAGAAAAATCAACTCAATGGGACGAGAACTCAGGATTGATGGTAAACAGCTGTGTAGCCATAAGACCAAGATCAATCAGAGAAAAAGGCTTTGATTTGCTAGAGAGAATAAAGATTGGACTTTGGGACCATTTGGCACCAATGGAAAAAGATCAGATGGTCTGATGATTCCAGATTGACTATTGCAGAGTGATGGGTGCGTCAAGATAAGAAGGGAAGAGTATGAAGCGATGCTCTCATCATGCATAGTGTCCACTGTACAAACCTCTGGAGGCAGAGTTATGATCTGGAGTTGCTTCAGTTGGTCAGGTCTAGACTCAGCAACGTGCAACATGTGGCAATAAAAAGAAGTCAGCCGATGATGTTAATTAAGGCTGCACGATATTAGGAAAATATGCGATATTGTTGAATACTGCGATAATGATATTTCTGGCGATATAACATTTCCCTAGAGAAATGCATTTTTATTATTGGCAATTTTTTAAATATTTATTTATATGTAATGATGATACTAAAATAAACAGGTAATAGATATTCATCTGATGTAATTAAATCTAATTCAGGCTAAAAAGAAACTATATGTCAAGGAAGTTGCAAATATTTAGACTTCAAAACACTATGAATGACTTAAACCCCTCAGCAGATATTCTGACTTCTGGTTTGCTGTTACTATAAACCTGCCAACACAATATGAATTACTTTCAAACATTACTTTTTATTTACGTGTAACCATACACTCAACAATAGTGTCTTAAAACAAGAGCATCTTTTAAACTAAATACTTGCCTGTATTTTTGTTTTGTTTCTTTTTTTTAATAAAAATAAATATTATTAAACAAAAATGAAATAAAAAAAAAATTATTTGTCACACACACACACACACACACACACACACACACACACACTCGCTCCGCGACCGGCACTAGGACCCGGAAGTAATGCGGTCGCGAACCCGGAAGTACGTATAAGAGGAGTAAACAAACCACTGCATAGAGCTCAGTCACTGAGTTCGCGCATGTCGGTTCAGATTGTTTACTTTCTGATTCGAGTGTGTGTTTATAGGACGCGGGATAAATTTGTGTTTTTCCGTTGCTCCCCTTCTGTGAGAGTCCTTAGACTAATTCGCGTGGTTATCCTGCCTACCCGCTTGCTTCCGCGTTTGGGTTTACCGTCCACGCTACAAAGGGCTCACGGCTAATCGCTAAGTCTTCTGATCATCCCGGGTTAGTTCGCGACAGAATGAAGTATAAAGATATAAATAATATATATATAAATAATATAAAAAAGCGGGTATAAACATAGTAAGGGCCCATCTGATCGGTCAAATTTGGACACACAAATGCTTGGCAAATAAAGTATTTATTGCAACTCTTTGCGATATGGTTATCGCGCATGCCATTATCACGATAACGATATTTTTTCGATACACCGTGCAGCCCTAATGTGAATTGTACTGAATCATCAGGTGTTTTTCTTCCCTGATGGCACGGCCATACCGTTTATAAAAGAGTGGAGATCATAAGGACTCGTACATGAACTGGCCACCAGACCACGTGGCATACTGTAAATCACAGCTTGACGTGTTTGAACTAATGAATGAAATGAATAAACAAATGATGACATTATTAATGGTTTCTTCATGTTAACAAATGTGTTAAATACTTTCAGTGAAAGAAATGTTAATGCAAACAAAGCCCTACTCAAGAGCTGCCAAGTATTTTTTTTTTAAGTCAATACACCCTGTTTATGTGTTTAACAAGACATCAGACTTGAAGAAAGGTTACACGCTGAAACATTTCTTGCTGTGTTCAAACACAGTTATTATTATTATCATCATCATCATCATCATCACCACCAGTGAACGATGAGCAAATACACGAGTGAACAAAGCAGTATCCCAGGTGTCCAAGAAAACAGGTTTATATTCACGGTTTCTTGGGAAACGAATCGGTTCAACAACCAAAAACAAAACCTACTGATTTTCATTTAACAATTATTAAAAATTTAAATATAAATGTTTCAACAAAAGCACAAGCTACTTATTCCGCATCCCATCGCCTTCAGATTCAGTACGCACGAGTTCTAAAACAGTTAAACACATCACAATCGAGAGAAACTAAAGACGCGGTCTAGAACTCAATCAAACTTTTTTTTTTTTTTTTTTTTTTTTTAAACAGTGGCTGGATTGATGGATTGGACAACAAAAGAAAACTAAATTGGAGACCAGATCTTGTAACCAATGACAAAGTTCCAGACAAACGTTTAGGAAAATAAAACTTCGGTTTAGAAACTTACAGTTCGGGAACGTTTTCGCTACGGCGAAGTGAAAAAGAAAAAACGTTAGCAAGAAATTTCATTTAATATGATTTGAATTTTAACTCTTCACATTTGTGAAAACCTGTAAACATGCTCCCTACAAACACTATAGACTGCAGCAGCGTCAGGATTCAATAACACGTCTTATTATACATATTCAATCTGTGTCCACATAAACATTTATGATGATGCTGAAATAAAATGATTTTCACAGAATGTGTAAACATATAACCGTTTAGGATAAAGGGGTGTTTACAATTTTTTCTTCTGCTCTTGAGTATTGCTTTCCCGGTGCGCTAGGTTTGTGTACTCATGGGCTCGACAGTTGTGATCATTAGTAAGGGTTGAAAGATTACTGTGATTGATTTAATTAAGTAAATATAGGCGCTGAGGCACAGCCTTTACTCTTTCCACTTCTCACACATCCATGGCTTTCTAGCCAGTTGAGAAGACACCCACACTGCACCTGGTGTGACATTTGTCTAAGGTGAGCTGCTTAGGAGCAAATTACAGAACGCGACACGAAACACAACACGACACAGTTTAATGCAGGCTCGGTTGTTTACCGTCACTTAAATGCTCTTTGTTTAGTGCGCTGAAACGGCGGAGGGTCAAAATGGGACAGAGTACCAGAGTTCCCAAGGTGCTCCTGATGCTTTCTGAGTAAACAAACTAAGCTCTGCTTTTAATATCCAGACGTGCATCAAAGCAAGCCTGTTTAATAAAAAGGAATTATTGATGTATCACAGGATTAAACAAAAAAGAAAAAGAAAGAAAGAAAAACATACCTTCCGTGCTACATGAAGGTCGAAGAATGGCTTGTTCCTGACGCTGAACGGCTCCTTGGTCTTGTCGATTTGACCCATCTTTATTTTCTCGGAGCGAGGGAAGATGATTTCCTTCTCTATACACAGCAGCCGCCTGCTGAAGTCGCACTGACCCACTGGCTGGCCCTGGCCAAGAAAAATCAACAAGGCGATATCCATTTTATTGCACATCAACTTTTTTTTTTTTTTTTTTCTCGTTTCAACCTAATTAGCCTTTGCTTTGAAAGAAAAATGTAATTACATATCGACCTTAATTGACTTTCGTCATGACAACACTTTACACTTCCCTCCGATAGAGAGCCAAAGCGCGTGCATATGTTTTATATATTTATATACACACACACACGCACACACACACACACACACACACACACACACACACACACACACACACACACAGAGACAGAGTAAGCCAAACAAAAAAAATTGTATACAGTTCAGGGGGGAAAAAAAAAACATGATATATACATTAATATAATATAATATAATATAATATATAATACAGGTCCTTCTCAAAAAATTAGCATATTGTGATAAAGTTCATTATTTTCTGTAATGTACTGATAAACATTAGACTTTCATATATTTTAGATTCATTACACACAACTGAAGTAGTTCAAGCCTTTTATTGTTTTAATATTGATGATTGTGGCATACAGCTCATGAAAACCCAAAATCCCTATCTCAAAAAATTTGCATATTTCATCCGACCAATAAAAGAAAAGTGTTTTTAATACAAAAAAAAGTCAACCTTCAAATAATAATGTTCAGTTCTGCACTCAATACTTGGTCGGGAATCCTTTTGCAGATTCTTGTGTCTTGTGTCTCTCAACTTTCTCTTCACAATATCCCACAGATTCTCTATGGGGTTCAGGTCAGGAGAGTTGGCAGGCCAATTGAGCACAGTAATACCATGGTCAGTAAACCATTTACCAGTGGTTTTGGCACTGTGAGCAGGTGCCAGGTCGTGCTGAAAAATGAAATCTTCATCTCCATAAAGCTTTTCAGCAGATGGAAGCATGAAGTGCTCCAAAATCTCCTGATAGCTAGCTGCATTGACCCTGCCCTTGATAAAACACAGTGGACCAACACCAGCAGCTGACATGGCACCCCAGACCATCACTGACTGTGGGTACTTGACACTGGACTTCAGGCATTTTGGCATTTCCCTCTCCCCAGTCTTCCTCCAGACTCTGGCACCTTGATTTCCGAATGACATGCAAAATTTGCAACCTGTAGTCCATTTCCTGCACACGCCTGTACACGGTGGCTCTGGATGTTTCTACTCCAGACTCAGTCCACTCCTTCCGCAGGTCCCCCAAGGTCTGGAATCGGTCCTTCTCCACAATCTTCCTCAGGGCCCGGTCACCTCTTCTCGTTGTGCAGCGTTTTCTGCCACACTTTTTCCTTCCCACAGACTTCCCACTGAGGTGCCTTGATACAGCACTCTGGGAACAGCCTATTCGTTCAGAAATGTCTTTCTGTGTCTTACCCTCTTGCTTGAGGGTGTCAATGATGGCCTTCTGGACAGCAGTCAGGTCGGCAGTCTTACCCATGATTGCGGTTTTGAGTAATGAACCAGGCTGGGAGTTTTTAACACTTCCTGTACAACCTGACCAGCTCTGATGGTTTACATTCATTTAGGACAACATCTTTTCATAACGGATATGACAAGTTACATATATTTTCTGGGTCTTGTTAGCAAAGACAAACGCGAGCGAGCTGAAAATTGGAATAGTAGCATGATCCAGAGTGTTTTTGTTCCCAGTAGCATTTGAACCAATAACAGTTATATAACCCTTGCGCCGCGTTTGTGTTTGCAGACGGCTGTTACGATTTGTTTAGCTAATCAATCTGTCTCGAATCGGTCACCGTCTCCACGGCAACGCCATCCCGAAGTCACGGCTGTCTCACGTCTGCTCTTGTGTGACCCCGGGGGGGTGACTTTTGACCGCTGGCGGAAGGGCGTGCGGTCGACACTTGACGTGGGACGACAGCTTGTGTGCTTGGATCGTCGGACCGACGCGAACAAAGACGTCTTTGGAGCGCTGATATTACACAGCGACTGCTGTGAGGAAACACGACGCCTCTATTCAGCACCTGTCCTTCAGGACCTTTCTACTGAAACCTCTGCATGTTGTTAAAAATGCATGCTTTATATAATCACTAAAGCATCATACATCTTTATGCTGTTCTATTAAATAAAAGATGTCCAAAGTTCAACAGTGAGATTCTGATAGCGAGTAGGCTTTCGATGAAACGATCTCCAGGTCCTTGGTATCCGTATCTGTAGCTTGGATTTCTACAGCCTGTAACTGAAATCTTACGCTATCAGTTGTGTCATCGTGAAGTTTATGATCTGTATCTGCGTACTGTATGTTTGTTTGTTTTTTATGTATAAAAATCAGAATTATCTTGTGATTTTACGGTCTCGGTTTATAAGTTTTAGTTTCGGAGCTGCAGGTTCACCGAAATAATTGTAAACAGATGAGGACAAAGCAATCGACTGTCTACACGTTGCACGGATAGAATAGAGTATAAAGAAAGAGTGAATGAAAGGGACAGACAGATTAATAAAAGGCACCCTATCATTTATTAATAAGGATTTGCCAGCATGTCCGTTTACGCCGGCGGCAAACCGACACAAGCCCTCATCCATCGCTATAAGGTGCAAATGACACAAAGGATGGGGGGGGGGGGAATAAAAAAAGCAAACGCTGCACAGCCGGAACAATTCCGACCTTCTGAAAATTCATGAGGTTCACGTCTAACGATCTGGCCGCGTTTTAAATTCAGCACATTTCCAGCTGTCAGGGAAGGCGGGCGTCGTCATACTACATCAAGTAAAAGCACCGAACACTCCAGAGCAACGGATCGATCCTCGCATTTAGGAAGCACTAAACAAATCCCAGGAAGTTCCCGATAAATTTTTAAACAGGTTCAAAGTCATCACTCGCCCACAGCGGTCCCTGTGCTATTATACGAGGGGCGTTCAAAACAAACTCTTTAATGCGCGGAATAACAGAACACCGGTATGAGACTAAAACCTCCTTCTATTTCTCTATATAATGCCCTGCTACACTAATGCACTTATCCCAGCGTTTAATTAGTGATCGGACACCATCAAGGGAGGAAGTTTCAGTTTCAGTGCCTGAAACGCTGGCCTCCCAGGAACCCACAAGAAAAATGTGACAAAGTTTCACATTTATAAAAGTGTAGAACACACAAAAATTTGCCATCCAACAGTTTCTGCCTTTGCATTAAGAAAATCATAATAAATTCAAGTCCTGCCCTGTGTAATAAATCAAACGTGTTTATTTTTTGCATGATTGCTTGCATGTTTGCTTGCTGCTTTGCTCGAGTGGCTTTGCACATGATAGGAAATTTGTTCGATTAAAAATCTCACACTGAGACGTGCTGCTTCAGGATGCCAGGAACTCCATTAATGCTAAAAGAGATTTTCCTCCTGAAATTAAACTGAAAATGCTTTTTTTTTTTCCCACCACAATTAAAAAAAAAAAAAAAAAAAAACTCCTGCTAAAGATAAGCGGTGCAGCAGGCGATGTGCCAATGCCATGGTTATTACTTTCAGCTCGAAATGAGCAGATATACACATAAAACCACAGGAAGGGGTTTAAACCGGTGGCGGTATTTAACGAGAGCAGAGAAACCAACGCAATGCACTTAGCCTGCAGCTAAGTATTAAGTTTTTCAAAAATGTGATGCAGCGTTCCAAGTAGCTCTTTGAAGTACAACAGATGCCAAAATGGCGGATGTTAAAATGAATGAGCACAGGAAGGAGATTTTTGGAGCTCATCATGAATTTCAAATGTACGGGAGAGAAGAGACAAGCTGGCACCGAATTTAGCCAAATAGGACTAACCGCTCAATATCCAGCTAAGCAAATGATCATTCTCCCTGGCTGCTGTGGGTTTTATATTGATCACGCACATGGGAAGGCCGGCTCAAAAGATGTCTTACAGCGATAAGGCAATCATAAGCTCATCCTACACGACAACAGCACTATATAAGAGTACCGACAGCTATTTGGCTGGAAAATGGAAAATGTCAGAACGCTTGTAAAATCGGGTACGACAACACACAAATGAAGGGGGAAAAAAAAAAAACGGCCTCGAGGGGGGAAAAAAAAAAAATCCATGGCGAAGAAAAGGACAAAGCTATCGATGGCATGCTAAGCACATGATCAGATGATCAGCCTCCCTGGTGGCTGCACACTCCTTATAGATCGCACAGAGATGATTGCTGGCTTTAAGCCATCTCTCGCATGGGTGTTAGAAAGAAAGGAAATGCAGGAAATTCAACAGGCTGTGAATGAAACACCTGACGTCAGGAAGAGAAAGGGGGGGGGGGACCTGTAAAGATCTAGAAAGGCTAGTTACCGTACTGTAGGTCTCTGTTCGCTCTAGACCAGCAGTCCGGATAACTCCGACACCACGGCAAGGGATCTGAGGATTAATTTGCTACGGAGCTTAAACTGGCTTTGAGCTTTAGGCCGATAGAAATTCTAATACGAGTGGGACACGTCACGTCAATCTGTCATGAAAGATCGACATGACATCAATCTGTCACATCAGAAAACCCAGACTGATGTCTGAGGCCTTCTCCGTCGACACACACCGGCAAGACATCCATATAAGCGCATAAGTGTCGTCCCCTCCGCACCGTCGGTCATTAAGCCATGTCGTGTTGCCACTTGAGTTTTAATCTTCCTGGGTTTTATAAAGGGAAACTTTGTGGCCATCAAGTGCGACCGTTTCCTGTTATTATTTATACGGCAACTGGCATCTGCTGGTATTACTGCCTCTCAGTACACCACTCTCACGGCATCAGGATAAACAGGAACAAGAGCGGCAGTGGTTGGGGGAAACTGTCCATTACTAGTTAATTGAGTTAGTGGATGGCATCGTTCTCCTGGACAGATTTTTAAAAAGGGTGGGTAAATATACTGGTGCCACCGTCAATATATTGTAACTCGGCACCCCGTCCATATGAGTGGGAAAACACTGTACAGTAGCTCCGCATTAGCCAACCACTCGACAGGTTAAAACTCAAAAATGACACTTAACAGATCTATTGCAATTAAAAACCCATGAAATTATGAAATTGGCTTAACCCTCTGAGGTCCGGGGTGATTTTGGGGCCCTTGAGATGTTTGGACATGCTCTGATATTTGTGCTTTTTTCAGCTACTTATAATATATTATTGACCAACCTGTATTTTTCTTGTAATCAGTACAAACTGTTCTACAATAATACGTGACCAAAATGAATGTACGTGTTTGCATTTTTTAGGAAAAAAATATTATGCGTGGTTAGTAAGTTTTGTGAAAAAAAAAGTAGCTGAAATAAGGCCATGAAACTCATACAGACAATTTGTTCACAAGACATTGTTTCACAAGGGCTGGTGGATTAGTGTTTTTGCTTCAAAATGATGTGAAAATTATCTTGTTTACTTGCTCACAGAAAACAATATAGTGATTAACACTTTTTAAGTCACTTTTTGAGTGTAAAGGGTCTATGCGAGAAGGCGTGATCTATCATTACTAATGCAGTGATTCACACCTGAGAAGACAAAGGCCTGCATACTGATCTGCATAATGAGCCATCAGACAGGTATGACTGAGAGAGGAGAGTTACAAGAAAGAATCTGAGGATAAAATAAGTTTATATATTTTCAGTGTTTAGGTTATTTGAGAATGTATTTGACACACAAAAAAATATTGAGATTAATTTGCGAGATCAGTTAAACAGTTTATTAGGAACAATCAAAGTTGACTTTTTAGCAGCATTACTGCAGCCACTATAACAGAAAATATAGCTAACAACAATATATAGATATATAAACACACACA
Organism: Channallabes apus; assembly: GCA_030522415.1. Taxonomy (NCBI): domain Eukaryota; kingdom Metazoa; phylum Chordata; class Actinopteri; order Siluriformes; family Clariidae; genus Channallabes; species Channallabes apus. The sequence goes on along the minus strand of CM060107.1, from coordinate 47,116,728 downwards.
CACACATATATATATATATATAGGCCTATATACTGTATATTATAATATAGAAAACAACAACAGCTCTTTGTAATTACCAGAACAAATGACTTTACCAACACTGTACTACATTTTTTCTACAATACACTACAGTTGACTATGATGAATATATTGTATTATATATTTATATAATATAGTTATATTTAACTAACATCTAGGATATACTGAATGTGCACTTACTCGTGGTTCTCCAGTGAACTCGAAACTGAACGACACTCACGTGACTTTCTTGTGCACGCGCCGGTGATGCAGCCACAGTCCTAAACAAAAACAAAAATTTAAACTTGAAGAATGGACGCGCATACAATCATTCACAAACAACAGCTGGTGAACAATTTGACCATCTCAAACACGGTATAAACAATACAAAACACGTATATATATATATATATATATATATATATATATATATATATATATATATATATATATATATATATAAAATAATAAAACTTTAGACAGATCGTAATCAGATTTTATTGCGGGCTTGTAAGTAACGTGCATATTTAATATTTTAACCAATTTTACTCTTGCTGGTATTTAGTATTTTCCAAATGTACATATAAAATATAGAGCAGTGATGGTGAGAATAAAAGACTTACTGGTCAGGAATTACATCCTCCGCTGAGTCCAGACGTTGTTCTAAATAAAGCCGTTCCTCGTCTGAGTCTTGCTCTTCCTCTGATGAGAAAGTAAATTCTTCATCGCTGTCCATCTGAAGCGCTTCTTCACCCGTGTAGCGTGACATCATTCAAACGCAGAAACAGTAAGTAAGATGCAGCTTGTTGTTTTATGCCCTGGGGGTGTGTACTTGATTACCTGCCTCACCTCAGGTCATTTCCATATGAACAGCGCGCGCAGGGAGGCGGGAGCACATTAGCTGTAATGAGCCGATACAGGAGAATCTGTACCACTCCTTACTTTCATACGGATTACATAAAAGCAGATTATTTGTTTTCACGGTGACCTGCATCATTTAAAAGTAGACCCTTTAAGCTTTCTATAGATATATTTCTCATGTCTGTGTGTGCAGTATTCGCGGAGTTTCAGTTCATTTTAGTGACGTGTTTCAAAAAGATTTTGGCGGAGACTGAGACGGCTGAAAGCGCACCCGGTTTATTTTATTTATTTTATTAATGCACAAAGTTTTCTTTTTAACATGTGTGCATACAAAAAAAATTAGACACTTTACAGATTCGATTAATATATAGATCTTGTCTGTACGATCAAAACTGAAAGTGTAATTTAAGTTCTTATTGGCGTCATCAGGGGAAAACACCTCAAAACGCATATATGCGTTCGCGGACTCCAGAGGGTTAAATATTCACCAATTCAAATCAACTCTCTGATTGATATGATTATTTCTCAAAAACTACCATCCTGGAGCTTTGTCCTGCTTCAACTTGCAATACAAGGTAGAGTTGGCGACATGAGTGGTGTAGTGCTTAGCACTGTCGCCTTGCACCTCCAGGGTCCGGGTTCGATTCCCCGGCCAGGCTCGATTCCCGTCTCTGTGTGCATGTTCTCCCTTTGCTTGGTGGGTTTCCTCTGGGTACTCTGGTTTCCTTCCACAGTCCAGAGACATGCAGGTTAGGCTAACTGGCGTTCCCAAATTGCCATTAGTGTGTGTGAGTGTGTGTGTGCCCTGTGATGGATTGGCACTGTCCAGGGTGTACTCCGGCTCGTGCCCTAAGCCTCCTGGGATAGGCTCCAGGTCCCCCGTGACCCTGAGTACAGGATAAAGAGGTACAGACGATGAGTGAGTGAGTTGGCGACATTAGCCTCGCAGTGTGTTTAAATGGAAAAGAAGAAGAAAAAAACTTTAAAAATAGTAAGACTCAGGAACAGATCTGCACTTTCACAAAAACAGCTCGATTTTTCTCTCATTAAGAAAGCAGTCTGTTATGAAATGTCCAACACACACTGCTGTAACGCTCTCAACGCTCTAATTCTAACTCACATCTGTCCTGTCTGTTCTGTGTCTGTACTATAAAAGTATAAAAACATCGACTACTGGGTGGAGCCGACCTGTAAGCTAGAGGAGGGTTTTAACACCTACATATACTTTTCCTCAGGACTATTGTTAAGTCCTGAACAACAAAAATTACATAAACTGGTTTTCGCAAGAATCAACGCGGCACTTACTGTACACGTCACTTGTAGGACGACTTTTACACACAAACACACTAACGGAATCACTGCTGTCTGGCTCACAGATTACATCAATCGTCTAAATAAGGGATTACATTTTTGAAAGTATGACTAAATAACTGAGTATTTAAATGGCGGACCTAACGCGTTAGATTACTCGCTACATCAAAAAAGTACTCTAACGCGTTACTTTACACCCAACACTCCCGCCACTGATACGGTTAATCAGTCCTATTCATTTATACAGTATATAGTTGTCCCGATACAAATATCAGAACTTTAATGTTATCCTGAAGTTGTACATCTGCATAAAGATTTGTGTCAATTAAAACAGCGTGAGACTGAATTAAGATCAAATAACGATCTGTCACAGAATTGCACAGTTAAGACGGCTTTATTTGTGCAATTTTTATAATTCCAGCTTGAACTGAACGAATGACAATCGAACCCAAGCAACTGAGCTTAAAAACAAATCAGCGGGATTAATTGCAACTAGAATCTAAAGCAATTTTAAAAAAACGTAATGGGTTTAACTGCAAACCGGATTAAACTACATTATTTTTACATAAATTGATGCTAATTCGAGGAGGTGTTAAACAAGATAGAATTCGAGCACTGTACAGGAAAGGCCTGCTCGAATTAATTAAGTAATATTGACTCAGTGCTACACAAGGACCCAGTGCGTCTAATTGAGCCTTAATGAAGGAATCTGTATATACATTCCTACAAGGAAAAACACACTAGACATGAATACGGTTTTCTGTAAGCCTGCGATTTTAAAGCAACGTCAGGTTCATAATTAAGGTACAAGATAATCGATATAGCTTGTTCAGGAAGGATCATGCAGACCATTTGGCACAGACTTTAAATGCATGCTTCTGCACTTAGGCTGCTGCTTACTCGACGCCTTTATGCATCAAAGTAGTTTTTAAAAAAAATTTATTCATACCCATCTTGCAAATACAGTACGCGTCATGGGGCAGCCGTTCAAAAAAATATATATATAATCTTGTTCACAAACCCATATTCTGCATAATCCCAATAAAACGAACATAAGCCACTGAGGTAATAATTATACCCTTTGAGGGGCCGACGAAAAAGAAAAAAGACTAATCACGCTGCTAATCACGGCTTCCTTTATGAACATTTTCAGTGAAGAAGGAACAGCAGAAAGGACGGTTAATGACGGGGTTGACAGAGTGGTAGTTTTTACACCAATTACCCAATTAATTGGGTTGGGGGTGTGGGGTGGGGGGGAGAGAGTTCCACCAATGCAGGGGGTGTGTGAGGACATGCCTCCTGCAGGGAAAAGAGATTTTGCTCCTTTTTTAAATGTTGGTCTGTCCTTTTCTCGTCCTCTATTCATGACGTGTGCACTATGCTATTGCTGGACACCTGCGGTTACTGCTGCATGGCTGAGAAGACATGGAGGATGGGCTGGACACGGCCAAGTCTTACACACGGGTGGAGGGGAATGCTTTTCTTCGCTTGCCAATTACATTGAACCCGAGGAAGCCAAACATGTTATTGCATTTTATAACAGATAATAGTTTTAATTCAACATTACATGATGGGAGAAAGATGGAGGCGAAGGGGGGGGGGGGGGGGGGGGCGGTACCGGACGGATTGAATGAATTGGGGAAGATCGACAGGACTGTTGGAGGAAATGAAGGACTGAAGAAAATTGTAAGAACACTTCTTCCAGTGAATAATTTTGGGTTTTATAGATATAAAAGGAGATATATTCACACATTTTGTTTGTGTGTGTGGTGGCTTAGAGGGTAGCACTGTTGCCTTGCACCTCCAGGTCCTGGGTTCAATTCTCACATCGGGTCTGTGTGCATGAAGTTTGCATGTTCTCCCCGTACTTGGTGGGTTTCCTCCATATTCTCCGGTTTCCTCCCACAATCCAAAGACATGTAGATTAGGGCTTAAGGCCATTCCCAAATTGCCTGTAGTGTGCGAATGTACATGTAAATGTGGACTACAAAAGGTTCATATGAGAGAGAGAGATAAAGAAATATACCTGTTCTATCAAAGGTCCATGTAAAACATCTCAAGACCCACAAGGCTACTTTATATTGTCGCCTCTCGATATTACTCTTACAGATATGCAAGCCCTTACATTTAGTACTAAACAGTATTGCACAGCTGGTGAACATCATAATCATCAATCACACTGACTGCATCGACTCCAGAAGATAAAGATAAGAACTTTGACAGGTGATGTACAGTGACGGCCGGAGAGAGACGACAAGCAAAACTGTTTAACGCAAGTGAAAAGAATGGAAGAAGAAACACTTGCGGAGGTAGCCTCCTACACTAACCCTCCCCTACTAATGTACATCGACAAATGTGAAGAGTAAGAAGAAGTAAAAAAACATTGAGAACTAAACACTTTTAGATGTACGAAGATTTGTCAAGTTTGTCAAAGCATGTAGCACTTAAAAACCAGAGCATTTTTGGCCATCTTTAATGTTTGTTTTATTATTATTACTACTACTATTTTCATTATTATTATTATTATTATTATTATTACTATTTTCATTATTATTGTAATTATTATTACTATTTTTATTATTATTATTACTATTTTTATTATTATTATTAGTACTATTTTTATTAGTATTACTATTTTTATTATTTTAATTAGTATTACTATTTTTATTATTATTATTATTATTATTACTATTTTATTATTATTAAAATTATTTTTATTATTATTATTACTACTACTACTACTACTATTATTATTATTATTATTATTTTCATTATTATTATAATTATCATTACTATTTTCATTATTATTATTATTATTATTACTATTTTCATTATTATTATTATTATTATTATTACTACTACTATTTTCATTATTATTATTATTATTATTACTACTATTTTCATTATTATTAATTATTACTATTTTCATTATTATAATACAGGGGTCAGGATTTTGCAATATGAAGTGACAGTTTTTTTCAGGAGAACCCAGGCAATATGTTGAACTGAACTGTATATAATTTTAACCAACTATGTAAACCACCAAGCAAAAAAAAAAAAAAAAAGAAGAAGAAGAAGAAGAAGAAGAAGAAGAAAAAAAAGGGTCCCATAGACAAAGCAATAGCACAGATTCATAAGATCACCTGTTTTATGGTTGATTTCAGGTGTTTCTGTGACTAAATACTGCTACTGTACTACTACTAATTATAATAATAATAATAATAATAATTGTATTTTGTAACACATCATTCCCATATTTTCCGGTAGCACTAAAAATGTACACATTTTAAAAGTAATTATAACTTTGATTCCACATTTTATATTTTAAAACCCAAAAACACAGTTTGTAAAAAGAAACGTTGGCAGGAATACCTTATAAGCATTTTTTGAATTTTTTTATTTGTCATTAACCAATGCTGTGCTACCGGAGTTTTAAGGGTTAATCTTCCTGTTATTTATTTTTTTTTTTAACAAAGAACAGCCCATTCACCAGATGGCATTGTTCTCCTGAACAGATTTTTAAAAAGGGTGCACAAATATACTTGGGCAGCCATCAATTTACTTTGGCGGCTCGCCCGTGTATACTGTTTGCGGGAAACACTGGGTGTAAGTACTGTATGTGGACAGCGGCGATGGAGCGAAAGCAGATAACTGCTAGCTATGTATACTTTCCCGGGGAACCAGTGATATTTCCTTACAGTGAAGTTCTGATATAAAGACATGAGATGGATATGACAAGATGACATGAAAGGTTGAACGTTTGGTATTAAAACACACAAAAAAAAAAGCCAAGAGCATAAACGGCTCCATGTCATTAGCTAGCTGGCATGAAGGCATGATCTAGCCAGTGGTTTTGTACACATTTTGAATGTCTTTTGTGGAGGTGTGTCTACCAGTGAAGACACGCTCTCTAGAAGAACACTAAAAAAGACAGAAACTCCACTTCTTCGAGCCATTCCAACAGAAACCCGTGTAAAACGTTTTTAATAACCCAGACTCGCAATCGGAAGGAACAGTTGATCCCTTAGATAGATTGGCTGTCCATCACAAATGATGAAATGTCAAATAAAAGACATGTGACTTCTCTAAACATATCCCTGGTCTCATGAGGAGCATGACACTAAATTCTGCAATCCTAGCAACATCTCTCGAATAACCGAGCGCTGTCAAACCGGGGCCTCTCTGATGCCATCGCGCCGCTGCTGTTGCATTTCCGTGCCGAAAAAAAAACTACTGACGTTCTTGCTGTAGTGTGGAGACACAGCCACGGGCCAAAGTAACAAACAAAGACTTTCTTCCCAGCGTTCAGGCTCTCGGGGACTAGAACTGCAATTTAATGACTGACTTCTCAGGCTCCATCTGTTATGCGGAATGACATCCATAATAAATTCGTTATGTCTCACAAATAAGGACAAAAGAGATTTCGGACCCAGCTGCGTGCAACCGGAGAAATAAATTGCAATTTAACTTGAATTTTAATTACCCTTGAAAACGAGACGTTCTAATCAGCACAGGGAAACAACGCTGACCCAGAAGCCGCTCTTTTTTTTCTAAAAGTCTCAATATTATATAATATGATTGAAAAGAAATATGTAGTCTACAGTAAGGACTCTCTTTATACCTCGAACTCAAGGGCAATCATCTGAAACTGCATTGTTTGATTATTTATATACAGATGATAAAAGAATTCAGTGCTTGAATACAAAACACATTGACAGCTGGCAATGTAACAAGATTTTCAACATTATTGACTTCATCTGTCCTTGGATTTAATGTTAAGGCTGATCAGTGTTTATCAGAGCTGCTACACACACCACAGATGAGATGTGACTCCATTTCACTTGGGGTTAAGCCACTTACCCGTGTGCACTTTTTGGTATAGTGGCATATTGCTAATGTGGCCTGTTTGGATTACTTTCTTGGTAGCCAAGTTATAAGGTAAAATTCATTAGAAATGAGTTCTCATGAGGTTTTTAGGTGCTACTACATAGTGGCATGGTGATGTAGTGGCAAGCACTCAAACCTCGAACCTAGCGTCTCGAACCTCCAGGGTTCGATTCTCGCCTCAGGGTCATGCTTTCCTCCCATAGCCCAAAGCCAGGCAGATTATGCTCATTAGCGTTTTCAAGTACAGATATTCCTTGACTTACGAACGAGTTCTGTTCCGGGAGCACATTCGTAAGGCGGATTTGTTCTCAAGTATGACAAAGTGAGGCTTATACACCTTTGACACGAATATACAATGTAAAGCATGTCACTCAACCTAAATAAATCTGTCCTCTTTCCCCACACTGCCATCATGTGGCCAAAAACCATAACTGCACCTAAGGAAATTAATCTCACAGTGAAATGTTGTCTCTGCACCTTTAAATCACGAGAGGAATCCCGGGCGCCATTTTGTCTCAGAGCTGTTTTCCACTGTATTGGCCTGTGAACACGGTCTCGTTGAGGATTTTCTGAAATTAGGATTAATGACCAACGGGACAGCTTAACAGACATTTTCTAACATCGTGCTTCCGGACTGATCCACTGAAACCGAGGCATACTCATTTTTATTTGTTTGTACAATACACATGAGCTACTTCCGTGATTGAATCGGGAAGTAGAACTGCGGTCCATTCATATCCAACGGAAATTCATAACTCGAATGTTCATAAATCACGGACTACCTACAGCCCATAGTGTGTGAATGTTGACCTGAGGTCCCAACACGGTAGTTGAATGGGAATAAATACAATGGTCACCACTGGCCTCCACAATCCCCTTTTTGGACAACAGAGATTCCAAAATAGATATATGGATTAGCATTTTAGCTGCATAGGGGGGGTTAACCATTTACATAACACTAAATACATCTAAATATGTTCCAGTGTTTATAAAAGCTGCTATGCAGACCATTGTTGACATGCAATTCCATGTTACCACTGTGCTCTTTATGGTACAGCAGTATTTTGGCCCACTATGCCGTTAAACTGCTTGATAGCCAAGTCATAATGTGAAATTAATTAGAAATGAGCTCTCGTGAGGTTTTCAGATGTTACTACACTGAGATGAGTGCGGAGAAAAGAAAGGAAAGGGTGGTGCCACTGCTTAAACTTCTTCTTCTTCTTTGTCTTTCGGCTGTTCCCTTTCAGGGGTCGCCACAGCGAATCATCTGCCTTCATCTAACCCTATCCTCTGCATCCTCTTCTCTCACACCAACTAACTTCATGTCCTCTCTCACTGCATCCATAAATCTCCTCTTTGGTCTTCCTCTAGACCTCCTGCCTGGCAGTTCCAACCTCAGCATCCTTCTACCGATATATTCACACTCTCTCCTCTGAACATGTCCAAACCACCTCAATCTGGCCTCTCTGACTTTATCTCCAAAACATCTAACATGGGTTGTCCCTCTGATGAACTCATTCTTGATCCTATCCATCCTTGTCACTCCTAAGGAGAACCTCAACATCTTCAGCTCTGCTACCTCCAACTCTGCCTCCTGTCTTTTCTTCAGTGCCACTGTCTCTAAGCCATAGAGCATTGCTGGTCTCACCACTGTCCTGTACACCTTTCCTTTCATTCTCGCTGATACTCTTTTATCGCACAACACACCTGACACTTTTCTCCACCCATTCCAACCTGCCTGTACTCGTCTCTTCACCTCCTTTGAACACTCTCCGTTGCTCTCGACCGTTGACCCTAAGTACTTAAAATCCTGCACCTTCTTTACCTCTGCTCCCTGTAGCCTCACTGTTCCTCTTGGGTCCCTCTCATTCACACACATGTATTCCGTCTTGCTGCAGCTAACCTTCATTCCTCTGCTTTCCAGAGCATACCTCCACCTCTCCAAATTTTCCTCCACCTGTTCCCTGCTCTCGCTACAAAGCACAATGTCATCTGCAAACATCATAGTCCATGAAGACTCCTGTCTAACTTCATCTGTCATCCTGTCCATCACTAGAGCAAACAAAAAGGGGCTTAGAGTCGATCCTTGATGCAGACCCACATCCACATCGAACTCTTCTGTCTTACAGCTCTCATACATGTCCTGCACCACTCTTACATACTTCTCTGCCACTCCAGACTTCCTCAGACAACACCACAGCTCCTCTCTCGGCAGCGTGTCGTACGCTTTCTCTAAATCTACAAAGACACAATGCAACTCTTTATTACCTTCTCTGTACTTCTCCACCAGCATCCTCAAACCAAATACTGCATCTGATGTACTCTTTCTAGGCATAAAACCATATTGCTGCTCACAAATGCTCACCTCTGCCCTTAACCTAGCTTCCACTACTCTTTCCCACAGCTTCATTGTATGGCTCATTAGCTTTATGCCTCTGTAATTGCCACAGCTCTGCACATCTCCCTTGTTCTTAAAAATCGGCACCAATACACTTCTCCTCCATTCCTCTGGAATCCTCTCACTCTCCAAGATCTCGTTAAACAAACTAGTCAGGAACTCTACTGCCACCTCACCTAAGCACTTCCATACCTCCACATGTATGTCATCAGGACCAACAGCCTTTCCACTCTTCATCCTTAAGCCACTGCTTAAACAAACATTTTTATTTTGTCTATGTACTATACAGTATGATCCATGTTATCAATATTTACACTATTGCATCTTCAAGACCATGAAGACCTTCAGAGATTGTCTGCAAATGCAAAAAGTTGTTCCACAATTGAGATACCTCCAGAAGAATTCACCCACTGGGATTATATAAAGGTTATATTAGAGGATGATTAAAGAGCATGGGGGTCTGGCAGCGAGAACAGCTGTTGCTGAATAGCCGGTCATGCGTCTTCCAGACAATCTAAAGCTTGTAGAGAGGTGGGAAGCTGTTTCCAATAATAATAATAATAATAACAATAATAAGACAGATTTGGTGTCAGGTAGCAGAGCTTCTTCTTATGGCCATTTTAGTATAAACACATCTCCTGTTATACAGAACTTCCAGCCTCCTAACACCCTCCTAACTCCCAGGACATTTCTATTTAAATTCTACAGTCTTATGCAAAAGTTTTGGCACCCCTTGATAACACATTTTGGTGTTTTTTTTTTTTTTGTTTGTTTTTTTATTGAAAAGATGTTAACACTGCGCAAAGTATTGTCCATTTTTTCTATATCCAAGATAGACAAACATTGATGCATAGTCAAGATAAGATTTGGGAGACCACCACTCCCGAGACAAGACCTTCATGGAAGAGTCAGCAGAAGAAAACCAGTTAAAATAGAACTCTTTGGTCACAATCAGCTAAGGCATGTTTGGAGGAAAAAAAAGGAGCAGCATTTCATAAAAAGAACACCTTGCCAACTATTAAACATGGGGGTGCATCGATCATGGTTTGGGGCTGTGTTGCAGCCAGTGGCACAGGAAACATTGGACAGGAGGGAAGAATCGATTCCACTAAATACCAGCAAATTCGGGAAGTAAACATCACACCATCTGTAAAAAAGCTGAAGCTGAAAAGAGGATGGCTTCTACAACAGGACAATGATCCTAAACATACCACAAAATCCACTATGGAAAACCTCAAGAGATGCAAGCTGAAGGTTGTGGAACGGCCATCATAGTCCCCTGATTTAAACATCATTGAAAATTTGTGGGTGGATCATAAAGGATCTGTGCATACAAGACGACCAAAGAATATTACAGAACTAGAAGCCTTCTGCAAGGAAGAATTGTAGAAAATCACAGGTACAAGAACTGAGACTTTTAGTTGGCTATAAAAAGTCTTTGCAAGCTGCGATATCTGCCAGAGGAGGTGTTACTAAGTACTGATTATGCAGGGTGCCCAAACTTTTGTACAGTGCCATAATAATGTTTTTATTTTTTTTAATCTTTGTTCAATTTATGGCATTGGAAGTAACTATGCATCAATGTTTGCTGAAAACTTCCATTTCCAAGAGAGACTGTGTTAACAGTTTTTTTTTTTATTGAAAAGGTGTTATCAAGGGGTGCCTAAACTTCTGCATAAGACTGTATCAATTTCCACACCAGTTTCCATATTTTTGTCCATATTGTACAGCCATACTGTCTATTTTGTACAGCCAAAATTTTGTTAAATTATTTTTCTGTAGTTGACTCTTATTCTATTCCATAATTTATTTCTTATTGCTAATCTTGATCTTAACATCACGAGTCACGCGTTTCACTGCATGTATGACTGTGTACGTATGTGACAAATAAACTTTGAACTTGATCACGTTCGTGTTGTAATGTTCGTCTGAAAACACAATCCAAATCCTGGATGAGATGATGACGCCGCCTGGCCATATAACTGCTAATCTTGGGATTATGTCTCATCCTCGTTCTTGTACCAGGTTTCAAAAAGGAAGTGAAAAAGGATTGTGAACTATAAGAGCGTATACAAATGCCAAATGTAGGACTCGTGTCTTTATTACTTGGTCAATTTCATGTCATCGTTATGTGGATGATGGCAAGCCATACTGACCTGATAAAGCCTGCTTTGTTGCCAAGAGCTGTTTTCCCAAGCTAGGCTGCTAATATTAACCACAATCTCTAAGGCTTATGGGGTAATACTGCTCAAATAACAAAAGGGTCTGCCCTGGAACAACAAAAAAAACGAAAAAACGAAGGATCATAAAATTAAATTGGATAGTGTTAGATGAGCCAGTAATCAATAACCAGTCAGAGATGGGCTATGAAGAGGTCACAATCTGAAGTGAAACCGCTGGGAACAAGGAAAAAAGGCTCCTTAGAAACTGCAGGTTGAAAGTCTGGAGATTTAACAAGAAAACGTCATCTAAAAAATAATAAAATCAAATAAAAAATAAAAAAAGCAGTCCCCAGACTACACTGCTAGAACGTCATGTTCTCCAAGCTTTAATAACATTGTGTGTAGCATTGTATAACTTTAATATCGCTACGAGAAAGATACCCTCCAAAACAGGTGGTGGTTGTTTGTTTTTTTTTGGCTCTAAAAATAATAAATAAATAATTTTTTCAATTGATAAACTCATAAATGCATGTAGGCAAACACAATTGCGTGGAAAAAAATGTTAAAAAATGAAAAATTCCTATCCTGTTCTCCATTTTGCAATTTCACGCTTTGCCTGTTTTAAGAGCATTGTGTGTATAGATAAACATTTGGATGATATTAGACGGGCAGGTTCACCCCCTGAGGAACCAGCGCTCTGTGGTATTTTTATAAATACATAAAAAAATTAAAAAAAAATCAGTGTTCATACCTAGGGGGCTACTTTCTAGGTCCCCGGCCTGATGTGAAGGCAACAAAAGGCCGTAATAAAGGGACTGTGATCGATGTGTGGAGAGCACCGCGACCTAGAAGCCATGCGGAGACGTTGACATTTGTGGCTCGCTCGATGCGTCTGCGAGACGGACAGACGAAAGAGGGACAGCGACGGATAGATAGAGAGAGAGAGAGAGAGAGAGAGAGAGAGAGAGGGTACACGTGTACGGGTCTGAGAAGAGTCGCTGGTGTGGTAACGAGAACGGGAGGTGTTCCTTGAGGTGAAAACGGCGCATATCATTACTCTTTTGGAATGGGAAAAATTTAAATAAATAAATAAATAAATAAATAAAAAATAATGTCCTCTCTGCAAATAGTGCGAGGAGGATAACTGCCAGGATCAGGAGCAATAACGATGAAGTGAAGATAATTATTGCATGAGGGGAAGATTCAAAGCGTTTCTCTCTCTCTCTCTCTAATCTGAGAGTACAGTGAGCTCCGACTGAACTTCAAATTGTTTAATGATACGTTTTCGCTTGAGTGCTGTCAAAAGCCATGTAAATACAGGAGAGGCTTGTGTAAAGAATTGGACATGTTGTTCAATATCTGCGAGGCAATACGGTCTAACGGCGCCAAAGGCAAACTTGCTAGCATACCTGACAGACGGCGGAAGACCTTGCTTTCAGCCATCGCACGACTTTGTACAAAGCCATGGCTTGTGGATTAAAACACTGCGATGTTTATATGGACGGGAAGAAACGAGTCCATTCACAGAGCGAACACGATGTTCCCTCACTGTGCCTGGATTCAAAAGGCTTTCATGCTAGAGAACAGTACACTAAACAGCAGTCAAGGCTGCCTTCAACTATTTAGCGGCGCTCAGTATTTACTCGAGGAGAATGTCAACCTACTGGCATGGCATGCCATTCATGCTAACCTTGGGTGAAGAATGAAAGGAATCAATAAAAACACTGTGCATGTCGCTAAGACATACATGTACATAGCCAGGTTCATTAATACTGGAACAAAAATGAGGGGGGGGGGGGGGGGGGATTTGTAGTCTGTACACCATCACATTGAATTTTAAATGAAACACTCAAGATGTGAACGAAGTCAAGCTTTAATTCAAGTGTGGCATTTACCATTTTGGAATGAACGCCATTTTGGGGGCTCATAAATAATGGAACGAATCGCAGCAGTTGGCCGGTTCCCTTGTTACTCCAAGACTAAACAAGCCAGTGTGTTATATTTGCATTTGCAACATATGGTGCAGAGAGCAAGTGAAGGAGGCAATCACTAGGCAGACAAAAAGAAAAACAACCTACCTCATCCTCAAGAGTGTTTTTGACTTGGATCGATGTTGTAAACGGGTTCTTCTTTATCATGGGCAGAATGTTTTGGTCAGCCACTTTAGTTGTTTCCCATGGGCTTTCAGGCTGACCCCATTCTTTTTAAGAATGTCCCACAGTGTGGTATTGGGCATTCCCAATGTCTTTGCTAACTCTCTGATGGGTTTCTTTTGGAAGGTGTCCGACATCTATGTGTTTCAGAATCTTCTGAGCGATAACTTAATTCTTCAGGTGGTCGCCGAGGGCATGTGGGTCTTTTCTGTAGCTCCAGGATCATGAGCATGGCAGGTCCACTCATTATCTGCTGCACCTCCGGATGCTGGTCCCCTTCACTCGCATAGACACCACCTCTTTGGATCTCATGCTGAGCGTTTGAGTGAACAGCTACCAAATGCAAAAAACACTCAGAACCATTTCCCTGCCCTTTTATCTGCTGGAATCAGTCACAGCGTATTGAGGGAAGAGGGCAAGACTGGCCATCCATGCAACTCCATGCCAGCCATTTGTTCCACTATTTATGAGCCCCCCAAAAGTTAAGCATTCTACAGTACATTGTAGAATCACATGTCCCAGTAAGGAATCTTGAGTCAGAGCACAGGGTCGGGCAGGAAACAGTGCCACTGGAGCAGATAGGGTTAAGGGCCTTGCTCAAGGGCTCAACAGTGGCAACTTGTGGCAGGGTTGGGGCTCAAACCTCCCAACGAAAAGGACTAGCTAATGACGGTTGGTGCCAGATACCACAGCAGACCTTCTAGAGGTCTAGTGGAGCCGATGCCATGATGGGTCAGTGCTGTCCAGGTGGCAAAATGGGGTCCTACATAATAGTAGGTGATCGGTGTATGTTGTTGGTCTTTCGGCCGCTCTCGGCAAGGTATCCAGTCCGCAACAACAACGTGTTGCACAGGTTTTTACGCCGGATGCCCTTCCTGAGACAACCCTACCAATTTATTTGGGCTTGGGACCGGCACTGCATCCAGTGGCTGGGGGGTTATGTATAATATTCTGTACCAATGAATCTCAGTTAGTTACGCTTTTCAAAAATTATTATCCCCTCCTATGAAAGCAGAATGTCTGAAATTGTGAAAAGTTATGATTTCTTAATCAAATATGTAAAGTCAGTGGATTATGGTGGTGCTCTGTTACTGGTCTCAGTATATGACTAAATCTGAAATCCCTGCAATACGCAATGCAAAAGAAGATCTTTACAGCAAGATAATTTATAGACATAATTTATCATTTTAAGACATTACGCTCCGGTTTTAATAACCTGGAAGTTCAATTGGGGGATTTCTCATTTCCGAGATTCTGCTCGAATTGTTTTGTAAAAAGTACTCAAATCCAAATTTATTGTAACATCATTCCATTTTATAGTTTCTTTAAAAGACCAAAAGTACATGGACACTCTACCACCCTCCCCAGCATTGGAAGCTAAATTAGTAAAAAATCAGGTTTAGGAAAGGCAGCAAGCTTTATACGTGAACATCAATCTGAATCATAAACGGACTCAGACGTTTCCACTGCTAGAACTGCTGCCACTGTGGTCATGATAAAGCTAGACGATGGTGTGTATCTCGGTCTTAAAATCGGAAATGTTAGGCTACTTAAAGACATCAAAGCACAAAGGAACAAATCTCTAATATCAACAAAGCCTTTGCATTGCTCTTGGGGGAGGGGTGGTGGGGGGTGGGGGGGGTACATGCCTGTTGAGAGATACTCACGGTTATTTTGATGATGTCGTAGATGAGATAGCGTGGGATTGGCTGTCCGTTCACTTTGTCAATAATCATCTCCTATTAGAGAAAGAGAGAGAAAGCAAAATGGATTGTGAAAAAACAAAGGGGTTTATGATTCTGTGCACATCTCAGGGGATGAAAGACATTTCAGCATTTCTCTTCAATTTGACTGAACAGTCACGAATTTCAGAAGATAGGAGTGCATCTGAGAGAGAGAGAGAGAGAGAAGTGAGAACGAGAACGCGTGTGTGTGTGTGTTTGTGTGAGCGAGTGAGCAAGAAAGACAGAAAGAGAGTGTGAGAGATAAGAGGACGGGAGTACTCAAACTGAGGATATCGCTTTTGAACACGGTTCGCCGAACCGCAGCTTAACGTGTCGTAGCGGTGCGAAGCGTCAAGTCATCCGTTCTGACGGTCGCAATTAGTTTCCCTGCCTTCCCAGTAGGATAGTTGTTACAAATAGGGCAGAAAGTGGTCTCTCTGTCTGGAGAGCAAGAACGGAAACTGATAACGCATGAGCTGATGTCGTGTCAAGCGCACGCAATCAATTTATAGAGCCTCAATAACTCAAGCCATAATAGAGGCTGATTGATTCAGAGATACAAAAGAATACAACGTACGATGCAGTGCAGGTCTGGCAGCAGGTTCTCATATTTTTTGGCCTGTTGCAATGCTAGAAATTAGCTGTACCTTAAAAAAAAAAAAAAGAAGAAGAAGTAGAAGAAGTTTTGAACAAGACCAGTAAGCCATTCAGTGAAAAATGCCAGGCTGATGACATCGACGCAGCGGCAGCAGGAAGTCATTACCAACATAGTGTGGGTCAGCAGAAGCAGCAGCAGCTGGGGCTCTGGATCTTCCAGAACATCTTTGGCTCACGAAAGCTGTTATTTGGACGGTTTAATGCCGGTAAAATTAGCTCCATTAGCAGCTATGGTGAATACGCATATGCGTAGCTCGCGCACCGGAAGGAAGCCCGTGTATATTTAAGGACCTCTGATTACATCGAAGCGACCAGCTTGCTCGTCTAACGGGGAGCACGTGACCTCGCATCGGGATCTATTAATTGGGGTCCCTGGAGAAGTAGAAAGGAGACGAGAAAGCCAAAGTGCTCTCCGATGGAAGAGGGGGCGTCAATTCTCTCAGCCAATAATGAGCATCTGTAATGGACAGCTCGTGCCCCGGGCATTCGGGATTCGAAGGCAATATTACAGGGCCGCAGACTCACCCCATCAAGTAGCGTGTTGGCCAGGTGGGTCCTCATGTCCTTCCGGTAAGGGAACTCCAGGTTGGCGACGTGGAAGACCGAGTTGTCCCTGTCGATCATGTGCACCTCGTTTCGGCCGTCGATTAGCATCATGTACCTGCAAAGCATTAAACGGATCACATGTAAGCTAAAAACAACACAGTCACACGCGACCACCGGGATGATGATGATGTCGTTTTATTACAGTGTCATGATAACACTTTAGTACAAAGAACATTTGCACACTGATCATACTGTATGTTGCACATTTCTTGTTTGAGGAACAACTGGCACTGTGGAACATGCACAATAATACTACTGCTCTCACACACACACACTTCATTTCATACCTCATGTTTGAATCATATTGCTGCTGTCATTCAGTACCCACACACCATTCTCACCTTTCTATAATTTTCATATTATTCCTCTCAGTTTACAATTACACTTCGTACATTGTGTAAATCCTCTGTACTTGATATATTTTTATACTTATTTTTTTTTATTGGACATTAAATCTTTATTTAATTTGTCTTCTCTAGTGCAATTTTCCTTTTATTGTAGTAAAAGTAAGTCCGTCTATTCTATCTTTTCCTGCATGAGCATTTCACTGCATAATAATACTGTGTATAGTTGTGGTTATGCAATTTACAAAACATAAACTGGGGGAGGAAACGAAAGACAAAGTCTCTGCATGTGCGTGTATACGTGGACTTACAAACAAGCTCCATTCCGAGAATGTTCGTAAGTCGGATTCGTTCATAAGTCCGACAAAGTGAGTCTTATACACTTTTGATATAAAGCATTAAAAAAAAGCTACAAACCAAAGAACAAGCAATGCCTACCGTCTATCTTTTCGCCTCTGTCCAACCATTCACATTTTGCTTCTATGGTTATTGCTTTGCACTACCCATCAGTCCCCTCCACATCACCACTGCTTTTCATCTTGCTTCAGGACACGTCCGGCAGACACGTGAGCTACTTCTGTGATTTGTTCACATCTACGTATGTTTGTAATAAGAGGTCTGTTCGTATCTGTTAAAGTTCGCAATTCGTAAGACTGTTCAGGGACTTATTTGCCATACGAATATCCTCCCTTATGAATTTTTACCTTAATAAATACATTTAAGAAGAAATTTGTATCGGCATACAAACCATTTTCGACAAGCGAACCAACAAACCAAACCGAACTCCGGCTAAGCTGCGCGTACGGCTGGGCGTCAGTGGAAAGTCAAGTGAAGAAGGTTTTTTTTTTTTTTAATACGTATTTAAAAATTTTACAATTTCAGTTTTCCAGTTTCGTTTTTCAAGCAGCCGGTGCACCCAAGAGAAATCATAAAATAAGGTTAAATAAAGTTTAATGTCTATTTATTTCATATTTGACTTCATTTTCATGCCTTTTCTAAATGTTTTGATGGTTTTTATATGCAGAAATATGATTACAGTGTTGAAAATCGCTAATATTTTTGGGTCACTGGAAAGGTTACTCTGCATTTACATTATTTCTGCAGTAGAGAAAAAATCAAAAGAGGGGGAAAAAAATCGTTTTTAATTTCTGAGAATGTTTTTTTTTTTCTATCGAATCAGTGTTTATTACAGTGCTATTATTACGAAGAAAAAAAAATCTAAAGAGGAACAAATCGATAGCCTGCTTCCTTTTGTCTCTGAGAGCTAGATTTTATAAAGCCATAACAATTTAAATAAAGACAAACAGTGCTGAATGAGACAGTGTGTATCGCAGGCACCGTTGATGTGGTTGTGATGGCAACAGACCAAATCTCAGTGGGGCCAATAAACCTGACACACGTCTCATGACTTTTATCTGTGCTTTGCTGAAATATTATGTTGTTCAATTTAAATAATAATAAATATATATATATATATATTTCAAGTAAACTCTTGGGACGTGTGAACAGCAGAACAGGGCACATTCCCATTATTCATATGATTTGTTATTAACGATATACATTTTAAAATGAGTGATCACACACAAACTATTAGTGTCTCATAAAACCCTGTGAAAAAGTCTGTGAAGAATAAGGAAAAAGCGTTTTTTTTTTTTGTTCTATTTGTTTTATATTTGCGCCTATATTCTTCCTACGAAAGACAGAAAGCAGAAGGTTTGTATCTTCCTAGGTACAGTATATCCCACAAACTAAAGCCCCTGCTGTAGAGAATACGAGGTCACCGTTGCCGTGGTGTTTTCCGATAGACATGCGAGTTGAGAGTGACTTTTTGTCATACAGTATTTGTGTTGCCGGGCCTTTTTTTTCCTTTCGCAATGAGAAGGGTAAAGCTAAAGAAAAGGGACCCTACTGGGAGAAGTTAAATGCCAGTGCCAAGCAGCAGTACGCTGAGAAACTTGTAGCAATCGATAACATCGATCCGTACGACCTCAACGTTCTGTAATACTGTTTTTGCCATGCACTCTACAGTGTTGTGGTACAGTGCATCCCGAGAAAATGTACTACCTTGGAAAAGTTTACTTCAAAAAGTTTTTAAAAAGTTTTTTGTTTTTTTTATTTAAAGTACAGTACGATGTATGTTTTTATATAAAAACACGATGTCATCACGATATGTATCACAATTCTAATTCTAATTTTAAAATCCTAATTATTAATTATTTTTCAATTCTAAACAAACCTAGCAAATAATTTGTTCCCACTAGGGCTGCACGATATATCGAAAAAAATATCGTTATCGCGATAATGGCATGCGCGATAACCATATCGCAAGGAGTTGCGATAAATACTTTATTTGCCAAGCATTTGTGTGTCCAAATTTGACCAATCAGATGGGCCTTTACTATGTTTATACCTGCTTATATCTTATATATATATATATATATATATATATATATATATATATATATATATATATATATATATATCTTTATACTTCATTCTGTCGCGAACTAAGCCCGGATGATCAGAAGACTTAGCGATTAGCCGTTAGCCGCGATTAGCCGTTAGCCCTTTATAGACGGTAAACCCAAACGCGGAAGCAAGCGAGTAGGCAGGATAACCACGCGAATTAGTTTAAGGAGTCTCACAGAAGGGGAGCAAGGGAAAAACACACATTTAACCCGCGTCCTATAAACACACACTCGAATCAGAAAGTAAACAAACAATCTGAACCGACATGGTGAACTCAGTGACTAAGCTCTATGCAGTGGTTTGTTTACTCCTCTTATACTTCCTGGTTCACGCCCGCATTACTTCCGGGTCCTAGTGCCGGTCGCGGAGCGAGTGTGTGTGCGTGCGTGCGTGCGTGCGTGCGTGTGACACATAGTATTTTTTTTATTTAATTTTTTTAAAATAATATTTATTCTTATTAAAAAAAAAAAAAAAAAACAGGCAAGCCAAAGAGAATATTTAGTTTAAAAGATGCTCTTGTTGTAAGACACTATTGATGAGTGTATGGTTACATGTAAATAAAAAGTAATGTTTGAAAGTAATTCATATTGTGTTGGCAGGTTTATAGTAACAGCAAACCAGAAGTCAGAATATCTGCTGAGGGGTTTAAGTCATTCATAGTGTTTTGAAGTCTAAATATTTGCAACTTCCTTGACATATAGTTTCTTTTTAGCCTGAATTAGATTTAATTACATCAGACGAATATCTGTTACCTGTTCATTTTAGTATCATCATTACATATAAATAAATAATTTTAAAAATTGCCAATAATAAAAATGCATTTCTCTAGGGAAATGTTATATCGCAAGAAATATCGTTATCGCAGTATTCAACAACAATATTGCATATCGCATATTTTCCTAATATCGTGCAGCCCTAGTTCCCAGCACGCAGAAAAATGACAACATATTACCAACATAATGCAAACGTACTGTATACAATATAAAACTTCTTTTTAAAACTATGATAAAACGATGATGTCGTTTAGCTACAACAATTTCCACGAGATCCGTACTAAATTTATCACGTGAATGTTTCTAACCGATTTTTAACAAGATATCTAAAAAGTATTTAAGTGCATCAAGAGGAATTGAAATTCATGAGAAACATTTTGGTATCTCAACAACACGTTACGATAACACGATCTGTACATTGGTCAAGACTCTTTCAATGATCGTTACGTTTCATACATTGGAGGACCTGAAACCAGTCTCCAAAAATGGTCCGTCCATAAGTCTACATGCCTGTATTGGCAGATTTAGTCACAAAGTGTCACTAAAACTGGCTGAACAGAATTTAATGGAACTCTACTGAAATACTTTGGTATCTGCCTGAAGTTAAACCTTGCGCCAAAATCCTAAATGAAATCAAAATGTTGAGTAGACGAGAAGTTATGAACAGTTATGTGACGGATACTGATCAGCTTATTGTTAGCTTTTTTTACCTTATAACTATTTCTACATTCTACAAGCATTGAAAAAAACTAAAACAAAAAGAGACAAAGCGGCACGACTGGGAATTTAAAGCGGCAGACTTGACACAGTCACTGTGAAAATTAATCAAATTCTTTCGACTAATCCGGATCCGTTATCACTCTGCCATCCATTATCACCCAAATGAGGACGGGTTCCCTGTTGAATCTGATTTCTCTCAAGGTTTCTTCCTATTGCCATCTCAGGGTAGTTAAGGCCCAAGCACTATGATATCAGCCCTACAGTATGTCGTCATAGTGTGTGTGAAGGGCATATTGTTTCACTAAGGACTTTTTTCCTCACCATTTTGGACTTTCGGAGGTCTTAAGATGTTCAAAAACTTTTTTTTTAAATTGTCAGACAGGTTGGAATCTGCTGCCATTAGGCTTCCTGAGAGTCTGAGATTTCACATGAGATTTTGCTGCATAGCTCATATATACTTACTTGTATGCAAACGAAACTTTTTAGAAAGATTTAGATCTCATTGAGCTGAACAACTTTCACATTTCATGTCGCGGACTCAACAGGACAATCAGATCTTTTGGATTCATACACACATTTCATACACATTTCCATAATTTTTCCTTGTGATTGTGTGTAGCTGATTTGCAACAATGCAAATGTTAAAAGCGTTAAACAAATAAAACTGAATCGAGAACGGACTCGAATTTCAACAATTCATAAATGTGAATTATAAATATAACAAAAAAAAAAAAAAAAGGACTGGACTTCATTGGGATCATTGAGTACTCAGCAGTGTTTACATTTGGCCTGTAATATAACTGGTCCTCAGGACCTTGGACAACTCCCAGACCGACCAAACACTAATGAATTACACTGAAACTACTTTTGTATTTGTATTTCATTAGCAATTACCAAGATCGAAATAACACCTACGGTTCAGAAATACCTTTCGGTTGCGTTCTCATGCTGAAGTATTTCTATCTTCGGCTTTATGATTATATCGAACATATACGAGAAGAGCGTAAGAGTACACCTTAATCAGAACAATCCTCTGCTCGTGAGCCAGTGAGTGAGTCATCCTGTTTTCTTTTCCTCAAATAATAAGAACTTCTGAGACCTGAAACGGTGCACTCAGTTTTAATAATAGACGCGGCGTCGATTTTAAATCTGTCACGACCTCTCACACTCGCGCACATTTACACAATTACAGGTGATGCATGCTGTTGCTTATGGCGCTGATAACACGGTGCTACAACAGGAAGCATTAGGGCTGATGGAGGAGGAAGAGGAGGAAGAGGAGGAGGAGGAGGTCTGAGCTCACGGCTCATACAGAGGCAAAGAGGTGTGTGTTACTAGGCTGCATTAACGCTAAGATGTGCACTACAAGGATGTTTGTCAGAATGCATTTTTGATTATATATATATATATATATTTTTAAAGTTTCTGCTCAACCTGAACAGCTCAAAGTAAGAATACGAAAGATGACTAACGTTATACTAAACCATTTGTAGTAAATCTCAGAGCATTTAAGCAATTATTTTTTTTTAATAAACATGCACAGGGCTCAGGAATGTGTAGTATAGAATGACATATCCTTTTTAATCACATAAACATACGCGATATGATGAACTGAACTTTAGCTCACTTTAACCGACTACACAAACATGACTAAGCAAAAAAATTTAAAATGGTTCACACTGGCAAATAAGTAAATAAATCATCCCTCCACCGTTCGGTTGAGAAGGAATAAAAAGACAACAATGACGAAATGACATTTTTGGACTATTCGCATGTATGAAGCAGAAGAAAAAGAGAGAGACACACAAAAAGAAAGAGGTTCTGTTTAGAAAGTTAAAGCCAAAAAAGAAAAAAGAATGCCAAGACAATCACCAACAGCTCCATTTCATCTTCCAGCTCAGTCTCCAAAAGGATAAGTAGTATAATTAACACATCCTGGACCACTCACAGTAATTAAGGGAGCAATTAGACTCATTACTGCACTTTATCAAACCATTACAATCAAAAGGCGGACCGGCCAAAAAGGTCACGCGCAAACAACGCCAGATTTCATAATAAACCCCTATCTAGCCAAGCTGGCGGCTTGGAAAGTGTTATGGCATCTCTCAAACAGACAGGGATGCAAATGAATGCTGGGACTCGTTTCCCCGGTCCGTCCATTAAACTCTCAAATTAATTGGACTGTGGCGTTTCTTCTTGTTTTGGCTCCGGGGCTACGGAATGAGAATGGCTTTGAGGTCGAAGTGCAGAACGCGGGTTTAATAGATTTCTTTTTTGTTAGTAACATCCAGGTCAGACCTGAATCATAACACACCTTCTGCTACATCGCTGAAAAAGCAGAACCTCCGTTGTTCATGTCCACGGAACTTCAAAACAGAAGCAGATGGGACCTCTGAGTGGCGCAGCGGTAAAGTGCTCGGTCTATCATCCGGAGATCGCGAGTTCGATTCCTGGGTGATGCTGTAACCTCTCGCAGCCGGAGGTCTAGAGAGAGCTGATTGGCCGAGCCCGCTCAAAGGGGAGGGATGAGAGGTACTTAGTGCTCTCATATAATAATCACGGCTCTACAGCCAATCAGGGGCGTCTGTGAGCTCACGCAAGCGGAAGGAGCGGATAGCGCTGTACTCCGAGTGTGTTACGCCACCACCAACAGTGGGTGAGCGAGCAGTTCGAAAAAGATGCGGTATCGAAGTGATAGTCTTCGGCCCTCCCGACTGAGTGGTAGTAGTAGCCTTAATGTGGAGCCCCCTGGTGACAGGGAGGAATTGGACAACTGAATTAGGGAGAAAATCAAGTAAAAAAAAAAAAAAAAAAAAAAAAAAAAAATATATATATATATATATATATATATATATATATATATATATATATATATATATATAATAAACCAGACAAGTATATAATTCCTTGTGCGTCATTTTTGGGTCACTGATGAAATGTTGAAGAAGCGTTGGACCAGTTATGTCCCGTTAAGTGTGTGCGTGCATTCGTGCTGAATAGTCGCTCGCTGCATCCTGCATGCATGAAGCGGTGAGGTAAACCCGGGCGGCCTGGGCCAGAACAAGGAACCGCTCTGCATTTCTCCCTACATTATTATTTTTGTGGTAATGGTTTTAGGCTTTCTACTCTCTGCAGAGTTAGGCTCCAGCTTTTAGAGCGCTTCTGCTGTAGTTAGCTGATGCCTTTGCGGATAACTTTTCATGCTCAAATTATTCACGGTGCGCGATTCTTAAGAGGCGAATAAATTTTGTGGTATTAAAACTTGTGGCCCCACATGGTTTTGCTTTAGAAATAAATTTGCATATTGCAAATTAGACGTCTTTTAAAGACACTTGGTAATACTCGCAGATGGGCGAGGGAATGTTGATGCAGCTGTCGACTCACGTATTTTGCATCATCACAAATTCTTCGGTTTAATATGATTCGCTTTCGATCAAGCTCCAGTCAAGTAAATTGTGGTACTGCACCAACCTCATCCCCCTCCTCATCATCATCCTCATCCTCCTCCTCCTCATAATCATCTTTGTCATCATCATCATCATCATCATACTAATCCTCATCAGGCTAATCATCCTCCTCATCAGCATCACCCTCATCCCCGAATCACCATCATCTTCCTGCCATCATCATCATCCCCATCATAATCATCATCTTTATCATGAGCAGCATCATCCTCATCCTCCTCATCAACCTTCTCCTCATCCTCCTTTTCCTCATCAACCTTCTCCTCATCCTCATCATCCTTCTCCTCATCATCCTTCTCATCACCTTCTCCTCATAATCCTTCTCCTCATCCCCATCATCCATCTCCTCATCCTCATCATCCATCTCCTCATCCCCATCATCCATCTCCTCATCCCCATCATCCTTCTCCTCATCCCCATCATCCTTCTCCTCATCATCCATCTCCTCATCCCCATCATCCATCTCCTCATCCCCATCATCCTTCTCCTCATCCTCCTCATCCTTCTCCTCATCCTCATCATCCTTCTCCTCATCCTCATCATCCTTCTCCTCATCCCCATCATCCTCAAGGCAGGCCTATCCCAGATCCTAAATAAAGTTAAAAACAAATCGAAAGGTTTAAAAAAACTAATCATATTGTAGCGTCTTCAGGTTTGTTGTCAAATATTGTGTCCACCTTTTTAGAATGGAAATTGTAGTGGATCAGATTCACTATCGTCAAATATTGATTTGTTTCTGTAAAAATGGAAAATGCACCACGTGAATGCTGGAGGTTCACTCACACAGTTTCCAAACCACTATAGAGTTAATTTTGTTAAAAAAAAAAAAATCATCAAATAAAATTTATCAAGTAAAACATTGAGCTTCCTTGAGCTCGCTCCGATTCACTCATCTATACGATCAAAATCGAATGAATGAGCGCTTTTATCCATCTGTTCGATAAGGAATAAGCCATTTTTGAGAAATAACACCAGATTTAATGACCCAGGATGTTACTCAGTCAGCAAAGTAACAATCGATCCAAAACAGTCTGCTGCGCTTTGTGCCAAGAATAACATTTGCGCAGCCTCATTTCACTACCCAGCACAAAGGAACAGGAACCCGTGCGTGTTCTGGTTATGCGAGGTGTCAGCTTTCCCAGACAGCCTCTGCTGCATTAAACGACGTCAGAGCAAATGTCTCGATTACTTGAAATTAAAATCATTCTAATCTCATCACAGTTGAACAAATACAGTTGAAAAGTTTTTCCATCAATGAGCATGAGCAGAGAAGATGAACTCTGGCAGAGTTTAGTCTGAACTATAAAACCTACATTTATGGCTTTACTGGCTGAACTTTAAAATGGAAAAAAAAAAAAAATCATACTTTGTTTTGATGCATATAAGAACGTGGTAATCTGACCAACAACGCAAAGCCACGATAGAGGACTGGGCAGAGACCATTATCTATGATGAAGATAAAACGCTGAACAGATCGATAACACTTTCCAGCCATAGAGGTGTCAAATACGACCATAAAATGGAAAAATACTGCAGCCTCACGATGACCTTGACACAATGCGAACCTCAGAACAGAACCTCCACTTTGATAAAAATCTTTCGAAAGGAATAACAAAACACCATGTGGAAGGGGACGGAAAAAAAAAAATCTGCATATTATAGATTACCATGTACGTTAACCCTGGTGGAGGATGGCTATGAAGTGTGGCAACAGAAAAGCACTTGTCGTTCGACTTTCTTTGGGAAAATTGACCGTGACCATGGCCATTTGAAGGTTTATGGTCAAAGAGCAAATGAGGCTTTCCTTAAAGTGTCTCACAGTTCAGAAACATACTGTATGGTTGGCTTGTTTTTATATCACTCGGAGGAATCAAGTTGATTATCAATAAACAAAGGCTTTTCCTAAAACGCAAGCGTTTGTCACCAGTTGCACCATTTCTAGCTTTGGACCATAACACACATTATAGCTTAAAGACCACCAAAACGAAAGGTTTTTTCACAACACTGAGCATTTCTGTGCTTTTCAGCAGAAGTACAACTAATCTCGAACAGCTTCGTTCCACTTCGCTCCTAATGAAGAACAATTCGGATCTACTTCATGGTCTGCTTTTTGTAAAGCTCTGTCTCCACTTCTCCTCCTCTGAGAGTGTTCAGAGACATATGCACAGCCAGGTGTTCCCAAAGAAATGAGGAATGAAGTGGTTGGTCTGTTCTTGAAAAAAAAAGACACCAACAAAAAAACCAGCACAAGTACAATTCACTTTAATTTGTTCATTACGAAACGGAAAGAAAGACTGCGGCGGTTCAAGAACTCTGAAACAACTGAAAAATAGATCCTGAAATCATGGTGAAGGAACTTGATATTCCAAAGGCAGCATTAAAACTGCCTATTGCTTTCTGACTTCAACAACAGAAACACGACTGCCCTTATCATCCGAAGATCGCAAGGTTTCTGGGTGATGCTAAGAGTCTAGACAGCAGATTGGGCAAGCTCTATCGGGAAACAGAGGGGAATGACGTAGCATAGCACTGTTACATCAATCATCGCGAGACAAGAGGAGCCGTTCGAAAAAAGATTCATTCAGACGTCTCGCTTCAGATGTCTAGGAGGAAGCAGGTGGTACAAGTAGTCTATCCCCTCCCTCCATGGTTGGTAGCTGCCACCTTGATGGGAGAGTGCCGTAAGAGAGGGAGGGTGAGAGAGATGGGGGGAGTTCTGACTAAAATAGGGAGCAAATTTATTGGGGGTAGTCGAAGGAAAAACTCCACCATGCCCCACTAGGATAAAGAAATGAGTATTTCCTTTTGGTGGTAGACCGAGATTTGAAACCCTGACGAAAAGGCATAAATACAGGGTGGGGGAAAAGTAACTTCTTGCTGTTAGGTTTTCGGCTGCTCCCAAGGCAAGGTGTCGCCACAGCGAACCATCCGCACATACAAGCTTGGCACAGGTTTTATGCCGGGTGCCCTTCCTGATACAACCCTTCCATTTTATCTGTGCTTGGCTCCCATTTTACTCAGTGGCTGGGGTTTGGGAACTGGCTGAGAATCGAACCTGGGGTTCCGCACGGCAGGCGAAACACCACCCACTGAGCCACCAGTGCCTCTGCAAAGTAACTAGGCAGTCACAACTGGTAACGTCTAATACAAATTTATTAAAACAAAGTGTTAAATCTTTCATTTTCAACGTAGGCACAGATGGCGTCAAACCAGTTTCCTCAAACTGGTCTGGAATGGTATGCACAGAACATCTTCTGAAGGAAGAACCTCGTGAATTTGTGCCTCCAAGTTCTCCTCCTTTGTCCTGTACACCTCCCTCCTTTGCGTATCCCCACAGGAAGAAATCCCATTGGAGTGAGATCTGGACTTGTTGGAGGCCATTCATGAGATCTGCGTCGTCCCAGCCAATGTCCTGGAAAATGCTGGTCTAACCGCGCGCGCTCGGTAAGAACAAAATGGGCTGGTGCACCATGAGGTGGTGCTCCAGCGATACTACAAGTCATATAGCCATTCAATGTTGCCCAGTTAAATTTCACAAAAGATGTTAGTGGGATGGAATCTGTCAATCAGCTGAGGTGTTTTGAAAGAGGGTGAATAGCGCATTAATATTATTACTATATAATACATTATGTTAACGCATGAGTAATGCTTTGGAAAGATTAGCAATTCCTAGTGTTGTGCGTCTCAGAGAAAGCACGCTAGCCATCAATCTCTGTTTGACAAAGTAGAACAAGACAATGGATTGAAATAAAAATACCACAAAAAAGTAGGCAAGGCACACATCTCGAACAAGATGATGTTCTGCATATCATTGTAATAAAAGATTACAAAAGTATTGAGACTCAGTCTTCCGGAACTCAGTTTTCCCCTCTCTCTCTCTCTCTCTCTCTCTACATCTGGAAATTTCATCTTTCATTCTTCCTCAAAATCGCGCACATGCACACACAAACAGGTCTCCATCCCGGCCTCCCTCTGTGATCTAGTGGACGAGGAAAAGTGTTGCAGCAGCTGCTCTAAAGCAGGGCTTTTAGAGGGAAAGGGGCTCCGACCTGTAATCTCATTGCTGCTATTACAGAAAGCTCACTGCACTCTACATTTCCTCAAAGTTACCCAGAGATCAATACGAGGCGCCACTGCCTAATCTCATAGTATAGCCAACCCGAAGACAAGCAGCGAGAGAGACACGGGGTTAGGGGTAAAAAAAAAAAAAAAAAAAAAAAAAAAAAAAAAACTGTGTGTCTTTCAACGAACGTAGTTCTACTTGTTGGTTTGTTTCATAGCCGAGT
This sequence comes from Channallabes apus, assembly GCA_030522415.1. Taxonomy (NCBI): domain Eukaryota; kingdom Metazoa; phylum Chordata; class Actinopteri; order Siluriformes; family Clariidae; genus Channallabes; species Channallabes apus. The sequence continues at coordinate 47,087,895 of CM060107.1, read as the reverse complement.
ACTAACCGCTACACCGTTCACCTCTTGACCACGATCTGGAAGAGACTGAATCACAAGTCAAGAGGTGCCGTCTTCCAATAAGTCATATTTGATCTGGCAAACTTACTGAGCAGCACTAACAGGAGGGTCAATTTTGACTTCTGGTGAGTTGAACCTCTGTGACCCCAAAAACAAGTGAGATTGTTTCGCAAACGAATAACGAACAATCTCACAAGTGATTCTCAGACTGAAAGAAGAGCAGCAGTAACGTCATTGAGGGCCTAAAGAACGTCAACGGCTTGAGTGATCCTCATCCTCAATAAACGTATGCAAAAGGGAAAAGGTGTGAATGCTGCGTTATGAAATGATAAAAGTCAGAGGAGACGGGTATAGTTTGGAGAAAGAGCGAGGCAACACAAGTGGGATAATAAACCAAATGTGAGATGTTTGCACTTAATACAGAACAAAGTAGATGTGATAAGGAGGGAAAAAAATTAAAAAAGAAGAAAAGTACTAATTAGCAGACTAAGAATAGGACACAGCAACCTTAATAGCTTCCAGCTGCCTAACACTCAGTATGACTGCAGATCAATCCCTGCTATCCGTTTACACCCAGATGAGGATGGGTTCCCTGTTGAGTTTGGTTCATCTCAAGGTTTCTTCCTATTGGCATCTCAGGGAGTTTTTACATTTAGGCACTTGGCAGACGCTCTCATCCAGAGCGACTTACAAAAAGTGCTTTAAAGTTTACATCACTGGATACATACATACACTGGGTTAACTAGGTTAATAACCAAGTGCCATTAGTCCAACACAACTGGGAAGAGGGTTTTTTTTTATGCCGGGAGGGGAGGGGGGGGGGGGTTAGTCCAAGTACTGGAGAAACAGATGCATCTTGAGTCGTCGTTTAAAGATAGTTTTTCCATGCCATTGGACTGGAAAGTGTGGGTGGCTTAGTGGTTAGCACTGTCACCTTGCACCTCCAGGATCTGGGTTCGATTCTCAGCCAATTTCAATTATTGAAACTTCAGTTTGCATGTTCTCCCCGAGCTTGGGGGGTTTCCTCCGGGTACTCTGGTTTCCTCCCACAGTCCAAAGGCCTGCAGATTAGGCTAATTGGTGTTCCCAAATTGTCTCTAGCATGCAAATCAGTGTGTGAGTATATGTGCCCTCCAATGGACTGGCAACCCTGTCCAGGGTGTACCCCACCAGTTTCCTGGGATAGGCTCAAGGCGACCTTGTACACAGGATTACGCGGCGATGAGAGATGATGAGAGTGGACTGGAAAGTCGGCTTTAAAGGACTGGCAATTTGAGGGAGAGTGAGTGCTATACGTGGCTGTGATGCAACTTGGAGGACTCCAACCAAAAGCGCGGAGTGGTACTAAGAGGGGGAACGTTTAGAAGACATATATGTAGAATGTATGGAAGTGGTGGATAAAATCAGACAAAAAAATTCAAGACACCGAGCAAGACAAGATCAGGGAAGCAAGGCTGGACTGGATAATCGGGTTTACGGAGCCAGAAGATGAAGGAGAATGACACCTACAGTTTGCGGTAACGTTACCTACTGGATAACAACCGCCGATAAACAATGAAGAAGAAGAAGAAAAAGAATCAGTTAAGTATTTTTTTTTTTTTTTTGTGTTGTTTTTATTCTTGGGTTGACATCATAATTAACACAAACAGTTTACATTTTACAGAACTTTAAAAGAAAGGAACGGACATGAGGGGGAGGGAAAGCAGACTTCTAATGGGCAGGATGATGTATGTTGCTTCACTCTCATCTCCTTGGCTTGTGTATCTCAACACACGATAACTGATAACCTCCGTCTAATCATAAATATTACATGTACAGAAAAACAGAAACAAAAAGCTTTGCCTACGGCTAGGCTTAAACAAGCGTGCTATATTTCTACATGGTTTCTACACGAGTTGCTGGACTAACTGCATGCTCAGAAGGAAGCATTTTAAGTGTGATGATGTATTCTGTGGCTCTGGTTAGCGGTCCATGCAGTGAGCCATAGAGCCAGAGCGCTCAAGGTCCCTGCTGGAGGCGCAAATAGAAGGCATGTGCTTCCGTACAATTTACCAGATGTACGGTCAAGCAAGTGTACAGATAAGGAGAAAACCGCACCGCATAAAATATTAAGGCACATTATACTGGAAGGTAAAAATGACGCCAATGAAACAAAAAAAATTAAATCCCTAATTCCATTTTACAAGCACGTCGGTGATTAAAGTCATCCCACATGGATTAAGTCATTTATTTACATCATACTCTGCATGCTGATAATCAATCGGAGATGTAAATGCGTTTAGACCCTTAATGCGGGAAAGGCTTGACGATGGAGCCTCCAGCATCAAGTCAGGCAGCTGTTGCCATCGAAACTCCTCTCAGCAAGGTCTATCGACTATTGATAACACATTTTGCACAATCAAATCTGAGAGACGTTGCGCTAAGCGGGTCGGCGGGGAACCAAATAAGAGCGACGGTGAAAGCCGAGGAAACGTATCGACTGGTGTTTTGGACGAGTTCCACCAACCGGTAAAGCTGCGGAGGGTACGAGTGGCATGGTTAGCTTCTCAACGACCTCAATTTCTGCAATCACATCCTGCCAGTTATTGAACTACCTGGATATGAAGCCAGGCGTGGTTTAACTTCAGAGTTAAAAGATGAAGAACATCTTTTAAGTAGAATTTACAGTTTTGTTTTCTGGGCTGAAGAGATTAAATTGTCCTTTAATACATCCATGTATAATGGTACCTCGGAAAAAAAAGGCCAAGCGAAGCAAGTTTACGTATTTTTGTGCGTTTTATTTATTTTTTCTTGCATTTTGTGTATGATTTAGTGAAGACATGGCACCAAGAATGTTCCAGCCAGTGCCAAGAGGAATAAATGAATTTAATAAGGTTAAGTGAGGTTTATTATTAATTTATTCAATATTTTACTTCATCTACACTTCTTTTCTAAAAGTTTTGATAATTTTTTAATAAGCAAAAATATAACCATTGTGTTAGAAATGGGTAATATGTTTATTAATAAATTTGCATGCTAAAGGTACCGCTGTACTTCTGTATTTCCTTAATAATTATAATAATTATCGTCGTTAATCCTCTTGGTGTTAGTCCTGTCAGCAATACAGAGAATATTACACAAGGGAGACTGTATGAGTGTGGTGATGGAAAAAAAAAAAAAAAAAAAAAAAAGGAAAAATCCTCTGGGGAAGGTGCTTCCAACCGTTCTGTCGGCTCCATGCTTCCTCCAGAGACGTTTACAGATACTGAAAATACACTCACGGGGCATATCGTAACACATGACATGGTGTTCGAATCAAACAGAGACTCGTGATGAGATTTCTTGTGAATGCAGGTTTTTTACGGAAGACTTCAAGCGCAGCGCGGTGACGAGACTCTTGGCCGCACAAAGTATTTGAAAGATGCAAAATGTTTTAAAGAAAGCCGTACGTCCATGAATGACGTGGAACGCGTGATCCTTGAAAATCTGTCTGTGGAAACTGTGCACACAATCATTCACCGACACCGCTTGCACGTTACAGGAACTCGGCTGGAAGTTATTTCCACATCCCCACATGTACAGTCCTCACCTCGGTCCGAGCCCTTTCTACATGTCTGTGCTATTAAAGGAGTTCCTGGGAGGCCGGCGTTTCACACATGAAGCAGGCAGCACTATCGTTTTACGCTCAAAACTTTGTGCAATCAAAAGTCCTGCGTTGACTTGAACACCCCTTTTCATGAACCTCAAACGGTTTTAACGGTTAAACGAGTGTCCGGTTCCTTAAAGGTCACGCGGAAGCATGAGCCCCTGGTAATTTGCATCCACCCGCGCGGAGCTAGCACTGCCGTTGTTTAAGGCGACACTCAAAAAGGTTGAACTTTTATTAAACAGGAGAACCCATGTGTTCATTACTAGCAAGCACTGGTCATTAAGAGCCGAACTAATCAGTTCAACACGAAGCCGAGCGGGAAATGCATGACACAGTGCATGAAGCTGCAGTGTGATCAGATCTTCCTTTATTTGTAACTCAAAGTTACACTTATAAAAAAAAAAAAAAAAAAAAAAAAAACACAAGAAAGTAAGCTCGACACTGGTATTCGATATGAACTAGAAAAGTAATCCATTGGCAGGACAAAAGGCGTATCTATTCAACATCCTTGAGATTATAGACAGTTATTCACCAGCGCATCCCGCATACACACAGACACACTGAATAAACCGCACTGTGGGTCCATTTCCATAATGCACAGCATAATGTCCTCAAATAGGCCAATTATTCAGCACAATAAGAAAGCCACTTTCAGAAATGGAATGGAGGCCATCTCTCTCTCTCTCTCTCTCATTGCATTTTCCATCATGTAAGAGCGGTGACATTGTTGTCAGTCCTTGGGGACGAGGCTACAGCTCATTACAGGCTAATCCCACCACTCGCGACCTTGCGATGCAACCGCACACCTTACCGAGGTTTCGTCTACGTCCAAAAAAAAACCCTTGACTGTACCCGGTGCCTACAAACACATTAGGCGTTTTTTACACCCCATTCACCAAATCTAAATAGAAAAAGAAAAAAAAGAAAAAAACCTCACTGCTTTATCCTCACCGCTTTTATTCCGGATATACACGCGCGGTTTAAAGCTCTCCTCCAGCCACAAGCTTTAATCTACACTGACTCCGGATGCTTTATACGAGCACTTTTTTCTCTTCATCTCATTTATCCGAGACGCAAATAAAAACATTCGTTTGTTTGGGAATCTTTTTAACGCCGTGTTGGAGCTCCATTGAAGAGTGAAAACCTCAATAGAAGCTTTTTATTTGTCAAGTAACATTAGCTTGTATTAACCAGAGTCGCAAAAATAATATTCACAAACATTATTATTATTATTACTATTATGATACTTAAAACCGCACAGATGAAAACTTGTTACGCACAGATTCACTTGATCAGTTTTACAGCTACAGCTTGCAGTAGCGACACTTGAAATTGCTCCCCGCGCCACAGAAAGGACTAAGGGGTGCTTTTAATTTTAATCAGGACGAACCCTAAGAGCTACAAATATAAAACAAGAGCTTTATATGTGGTACGTGGCAAACACCCTAGCAACCACTTGAAATATCATAGCAACCACTCGGAATATCAAAGCAACCACCTAGCAACACCCTAGCAACCCAATGGAATGGCATAACAGCAACACTTTAACATCGAGCCCTTGTTTGGACTCGGTCTCTGAGTAGAGCCGCTTAGGTTAATCATTTTAACCGACGACAATACAAATTATGATGTGTTCAAGTCTAACCGGGACTTTTAATTGTGCAGAACGAGAGAAAACACCTTTACTTCTCTATATAATTCCTGCTACACTGGCCTCCCAGGAACTCCGCCGAAGGAGTTCAAGGTCTGGACATGTACGGAGGATGTGGAAATAACTCCCAGCTGAGGTCCTGTAATGTGCTAATGGTGTTTACAGATTGCTGATTGATTGTACAGTTCAAACAGACAGATCTCTTCTATTGAAGTTTTCCATCGATTTAGAACACTCGTAAAGCAAAGCAAATTTTCCCCTTAGGAAATAATGGAAACTCAAATTATTCGTTCCACAGTCCAAAAAAAATTCATACATAAAAATAATTAACACAAAATATTAAGTAAAAATAAAAAACATTTTAACCTGCACTTTACCTTTATAAAAAAAAAAAAGTAAAAATAAATCCCCACAGATAAGTGTTTCTGTTTATGTACGCAGGCGCTGTGTGTGTGAGTGAATCTAAAGTAAGTGGAGAGTCGGAAATCAGCCCTTCTCGTCTCCCCCTTCTCATCTTACACAGTAAACCTGTCTCCTCTCTTATTTGAATTTCAGACAAACACACACACACTAACGGAAAAACTGTTTTGTTGTAGCAAGGAACATCGCTAATGACACGCGCGTGAGCGCAAACTAACGGAATCACTGCTGTAAAATAAAACCAAAAAAAAATTAACCTGCACTCTACCTTTGAAAACAATCACGACAGAGCAGTGTTTCTGCGTAGAGCAGTGTGTGTGTGTGTGTGTGTGTGTGTGTGTGTGTGTGTGTGTAAATACGAAAGTGTGTATGAAGGGGCACGGTGTCAAATTACGCGCACGCATACACACAACGACAGGCTGAAACCTCTCTAACCGCACACACGTGCGTGTTATAATAATACCACACGTGGTAACAGTGTTATAGTAAACAGTACACATGTGCACGGATGTTGATTATACCAGTAAGAGACGCACACTAAGACCCAGCAGGGGAGACGATTACCCACAATTCCACAGTGCAAGAAAGAGAAAAAGAGAAAAAAAAAAAAAAAAAACATTAGTCAGTTGTGAAGCGCATTCATGATACATCATACTCTGTACTCGCAAACCAAGACTTGCTCCCCTCTAACCAGACAGCCCCCCTAACCCCCCCCCCCCCCGCCCCCGGTCCAAAATTTATAAAAAAAATCTTTGCTCGTCTTGCGGAACACTCGCAATCCGAGGTTTTACTGTATTCTCACATAAGTCTGGACGGGATTTTTTTTTTTTTCCAGAGCTGTAGTGCAACCCAAACAGGAGACTTTAATAACATCAGAAACAGCTCTCACACACACACACACACACACACACACACACACACACGTCTAGTGGACGTCCAGCAGGGAGGTGGCTTTGAGTTAAAGACGCTGCAGATCTTTGAGAGGAGAGGGAAAGTGGGAGGATGTGAGCTCGGCGTTCTCCGGTGCTAACGAGCATCGCCTCACTGTGAACGTGTTAAGCACCATTTCAGACCGACCGCAGCGGGGCGGACGCCGCGCTCCTGTTACATACGGCCCTGTTCTGCTGCTTCTGCTGTTAGAGTGGCGATGCGTGCGGACTGCTTTCCTTGCTGATTTGGAGGACACCGAGCATGTGTGTGTGTGTGTGTGTGTGTGTGTGTGTGTGTGTGGAAGGAGGAAAACAGTGTGTCTATTTCGATAGCTGCTGCAAAATGTGAGCATTTCTTGCTTTGATTCATTTTCTCACATATTAAAAAGATCAAAGTATCGTGTTATTCAAAGCATTACGATATTCTTTTTTTTCCTGTTGGATTTCACACCAGCTCGTTCATCGACGTTTAACTCCGCCCACTTCAATCCCAGTAACTCTCCCATACATCCTTTTACACACACGGCGCAAAGAGACGTTGAAAAACAGGAAGAGCGTTACAGATTTCCTCTCTCCCGCGTTGACAGACAGCACTCGTGCGCGGCGTGAACGAGCGCACCTATCTGTAAAATTCACCAAGAGCTACACCCCATGAAATATTCAGGCGTGTATTACGGATGGAGCCGAGGGCCAGAATACTAACGCAGACTCATCGCTGATGCTGATGCTGCTGGGCCGAAGCCTCCTGCAAGCGCAATCTCTCGTCCTTATTACAGAAAGTAATGAAAGAGATCTCTGCTTTTTTTATTTTGTTGATGCATTTCATTTCGCAACAAAGCGTCATGAAAGTGAAAATAGATTTTTTTTTGGAAAAGGTTTGGCTTGAACGTGTTGGTGTAGAGCGGGTCGAGAGTTCAGGGACTGTTTTAGCTCTAGCTGAGAGAGAGAGTAGCTGCTGTTTTTAGAGGTGTGCTGCAGAGTCGGAGCCACAAGGGCCAGGCCTGCATGATTCATCAAAACCCAGGAGCCTCGGCAACGCCGCCGCCTTATCATTATTATTATTACAGCAGCAAGAAAATGATGCACGAGGTAGAAAACATAAAAGAGAAGGAAAAAGAGAGAGAGAAGGGGGAGCCGTTACAGAAACGCACTCACGAGTGGGAGGGACATCATCACCGATTAACCAATCAGTGGAGTCCGTGAGCTCGGGTATGAGGAAGAGGGCAGAAAGCTCTGCAGACGTTCACAGTTTATAAACTCCACTAGTCATGTAGCGTAGAGCTGCAGTACAGAAGAGGGACATCACTTCTTTTTTTCATCATCACTTCCTTCCCTCTCTCACTCTCCATCATTCTCCATTTCTCTCTTTCTTTTCTCGTTCATTCCATCACTCGCTCTTTTTCTGTCCTTCCATCACTTGCTTTACCTCTCATTCTATCATGCGTTTTATTCCTCCCTCTGACACTCTCTCTCTCCCTACTTTTTTCATTATCTTACTTTCAATAAACTTCATTGTTCCCATTCTCTCCCTCTCTCTCTCTCTCTCTCTCTCTCTCTCTCTCCATCATGCTCTATTTCTCTCTTTCCATAACTCATTTCTCTTTCCTTCATTACTTCCATCACCTGCTTTAGCTCTCCCTTGATTTTCTCGCTCTTTCCATCACCGTCTAATCTGTCTCCTTTCTTTGCCCTTTTTCCTCTCTCTCCTTCATTTCCCCCACTTTCTCTTTCTTGCTATCTCTCCCTCCATCACTCGCTTTTCTCTCTTCGTCCATCGTCAAAGCTCCTCCATTCAGCGCTTGCTTTCTCTCTCCCTTCTATTACTCCCTCACTTTCTCATCCCTTTCTTTCCACCACTTGCTCCCTCGTCCCTCCATCCTTCATTCACTTTTTTCTCCCTCCATCACTCACTCTCTCTCTCTACCACACTTTTTCTCACACATGTCTCCCAGAGTCTCTCTGTGTCAGTCTTTATGTTTCTTCGTGGGTCTATAAATCTCATTAGCTCTCACTAAACCTCTTCACCACTTTCTATATCCATCTCTCTTTCTGTCGGTCTCTCTCAGTCTGTCCGTCTCACCCACTCCACTCCTCTCTCCTCTTTGCACTGACAGCCAGAGCCAGGCTGCAGGTCTGTGATTGTACACGTCGACTCTCTCGGAGATAATGAGTGACCATTAGGTAGTGAGGGACTGTCTCTTTGTGTGCGTGTGTGTGTGTGTGTGTGTGGAGCAGTGCTGCCTAATGAACGTGTCTGGGGTGTGTGATGTGCATCAACGCAATATGAACGCGAGTGTGTGAGCTTCAGCTTGAACACATGTCCCCGCTCCGCTTTATTATTTAGGCGCCGAGCTGAGAGCTAAGACTCGGTAAGTGCCAGCGGCTGATAGCTTCGTTTAAAGCCGAGCGCTTCGTTCAAGTAAGCAGGCAGTGTGTGAAGCAGCGTGTCTGGCTCGACGCAGGACAGGAGCGTTCTCTCTCCGCCAAAGCTGTCGTCAGGCCAAAACACTCCCTGTGGGCAAACAGAGGCGGGACGGAGCCGAAGCGAAACTGGACTCGGGGAGAAAAATGTTTCCAATCGAAAACAGATGCTCTTTCTCAACACCGGGGACATGATGAATGGGCTTAACTTTCTGTGAACTACTTCCTGCCAAGACAAAATAAAAGCTGATTTATGACTATTATTATTAGTATTATTAGTATTATTAGTTTTATAATCATTATTATGAGGGTGAGCCAGAAATGATCCGCACGCCAGTTAATTTAAAACTTCCGTTAAGACGCCCCACAAAGAATAGCAGCGTGCAGTGATTAGATTTTTTTTTTTTTATGGTCTGAGGATGAACCGTAAACAGAAGCATTTGGATAGCTGCAAACTAAATTTGTACAGATACTCTAAGGAAGGTGGAAGATTCTTAAATAGAATCATTAGATTCATCGTGACGATCCTGAGAGCAAACCGCAGAGTACGGAACGGAAACAAAAAAAAAAATAATCACAGACCGAGAAAAAGTTCAAAACCATCAGCTGGAAAATTCATCAACGCTTACAGTTTCCTGGGTTTCTCAAGGGCTCAGTATTGAAGGGAACAGAATTATCAGGAAAAAAGGTTCAACAATCAGCAGTGCTCGTTACAGTGAGACGCTCATTGAAGAGCTGAAGACGAAACTTCAGACTAAGACGGAGGACAATTCAAGGGCGTTGGCGACGCACGTCCGCACACCTCTACCCGCACTGTCGACACTCTGCAAAAACATCACTTCGAGGTGTTACGTCATCCTCCCTATAGTTCTGATGTCACTCTGGCAGACTTTCACCTGTTTGGTCTCCTGAAAGCAGCCGTACACGAATGAAGACTCACTTCTGATGAAGAAGTGAAGACAGCGGTGCATTCGTGGCTCGTAGCTCAGACCAAAATATGTTGTAACTCGTAAACACTGCCCAAATAACGAGACACAATGCTGCGTAGGTTAATATACTTAATCAAGAAGACGACCTCCAAAGAGTCTTTGTACTTCTGTTCTTCGGGAAAGGAACCTTGAGGATTACAAACATTTTCAACATCAGTAATTTACTGTATTTCGTCTTTCTCCAGAGGCGAGATGAAACCGTGATGCTGGATTCATCTCCATCCTAAAAGAGTCTTTTGACACGCTGCGTGTGTGTGCTTTCAATGTGCTGGTATGGGGTGTGTGTGTGTGTGTGCGTGTGTGTGTGTGCTCAGCTCACCGTGTCCCGTCTGCCTTCCAGCTGACCTTGTAGCCGTTCTGCTCCAGCAGATGAATGTTGCGCCTGTCCATGGAAACAGGCTGGGCTCCAGGGAAGCCAGACCTGACACACACACACACACACACACACACACACATACTTACGTTTGTGTATTTCCATTTCATACATTAATGATTTCTTAAGGCTCAGCTGTCAAAATGGAATTTTTGTGCACCTTGTGGATTCGAGAAGTCGGAGCAGTTTGAATCAAACAACCGCTATTTCCAGCCGCGCTGAGCAGAAAAGCATCGACGCCGATTCTACTACAGAATTATATACAGTACTGTGCAAAAGTCTTAGCCACCACATTATATGCTGCACCAATTTTGTTTGTACCATAATTATGTACAAAATCATTCAGTCTTTTCATATATAACTAAAAAAATTCATAAATAAATAACATTACAGGAGAATATATGCATAAGGCTGATATTCTTCAATTTTCTAATAATTGCTCCCACAGTTGATTTCTTCACACCGAGCTGCTTACCTACTGCAGATTCAGTCTTCCCAGCCTGGTGCGGATCTACAGTTTAGTTCCTGGTGTCCTTCGACAGCTCTTTGGTCTCGGCCATGGTGGAGTTTGGACTGTGACTGTTTGAGGTTGTGGACACGTGACTTTTATACTGATAACAGATGACATTAATACAGGTAACGAGTGGAGGACAGAGGAGCCTCTTAAAGAAGAAGTTACAGGTCTGTGAGCGTCTGAAATCTTGCTTGTTTGTAGGTGACTCTTATTTTCCACCATAATTTGCAAATAAATTCTTAAAAAATCCTACAATCTTACTACTTATTCTGTCTCTCATAGTGGAGGTATACCGATAATGAAAATTACACACCTCTCTCATCTTTTTAAGTGGTAGAACTTGCACAATTGGTAGCTGACTAAATACTTTTTTCCCTACTGTAGTACAAGACAGACCAGTTTTCAGATGGAAATAAAAAACCTAATGTACGCTCCTGAGATTTGCATAAAAATAGAAAGTTACAAAGTTACCAGAAGAAATTCTCCAGCACACTCAGTAAAACCTAACAGCTGTTTTCTTATAAAACTGCACAAATTTGTGTCTAAAACTCCTGATTTTAAGCAATGAGTTTTCCCTCCAAATATTACTCTTTATAGACGTTTCTTTTATGCAGAAAAGCATCTTTTGCTTATGCCATATTTTTGCATGTGCACAAGACTTTAGTACTATAAGTAAAACAGCTGTTAGGTTTTACTGAGCTTGCTGGAGAAAGAGTTCTTCTGGTAACTTTGTTTGTTGTATATGTTTGTTTGTTATATATTTTTATGCAAATCGCAGGAGCGTACAATAGGGTTATTTTTTTGTTTCCATCTGAAAACTGGACTGTCTTGTACTGTATTTTTTTTTTCTTTACAGCCATGCATATATTCTACTGTAATGTAATTTATTTATACATTTTTGAGTTATATATGGAAATACTGATGTACATAATTATGCAGACATGATAAACATATATAACAAAATTGGAACAGCTTATAATATGGTACCTAAGACTTTTGAACAATAATGTATATATAATATATATATTTTTTTATTTAAACAGACACAATTAGCCGAAAAGGATTTCCCGAGTCATCCCCAATTTCCCCAAGTGACAGTTCACGAGGCGAGTTTGAGGCGGTGCAGAATTACTCCGGCGCCTTTTGTTCACCTCTCCAAATTAATCGAGACAGGCACGGGAGACGAGCCGTTCTTTTCCCCCACAAAAGAGCTGTCATTTATTAAGCCCCCGTTGGAAACTTTTAGACAGTTCGAGAGACGTTTCTGTGGGACGGAACGACAGAGGGAGTTATTTGCGGTTGTGAAGCGTGTGTCGCGGAGCTTCGCACAGATGCGAGGCTGCCACAACCCCGTCATGCCCCGCGGAGACGTGACGGAAAAGCCTTTTCTATTTAAACTGGGCCGTTGAGGAGAGGGGGAAAAAAATCGTGTCCTTTTTAGGTAAAGGAGTGACAGCCAGTGGTAGTTTACACACGGGTTAAGCAGTGTTTATGGCTCGTAGGGCTGCACGATTCTTGCCAAAATGTGAGTCACGTTTTTTTTGTTTGTTTTTTTTTCATCTCCAAGGGGGAATAGAGATGACTATTCTCTTACACGATTCTTATTATTATTAGTAGTAGTAGTATTCATTATTGTATAATCAGTATAATAATAATAATAATAAATACTACTACAACTAGTGACAAGAACGGACTGGGACAAACGGTTTAGGGACAAAGTATAGAGAGGCCAGATTGAGATGCTTTGGACATGTGCAGAGGAGAGATGAGGGGGACATCGGGAGGAGAATGTTCGAGACGGAGCTGGCAGGCAGGAGGAGGAAGAGGAGGAGGAGAGGAAGGCCCAAGTGGAGGTTTATGGATGTGATGAGGGAGGACATGCTTGACAAAGGAAGATGTGGTGGACAGAGTTAGATGGAGACAGATAACCGGAGCAGCCGAAAGAAGAAGAAGAAAATTTTATCAGTGTATGACGTTTGAAGTTTCAGAGTTTCTTAGGTAGTTTGTAATTAAACACATCGTTAACAACGTGGAATTTATTTTTGTCCAAGATATAACCGCTCAATCATAAAACACTTATCATTTACTTCTCTACAGCTTTCCATCTGTTCTCAGTGTCTCTGTGTAACAGCTAGAACCAACAGGTCAGGTTTAATTACCTGATACAGGAATTTATCTCCCAATTAGCAGTGTACATTTCTATACATTTTAGTTTTGTAGTGTAGAAGTAATTTTAGAGTGTCTGAGACATTTACCTGCTAAAACTGATAACGATATATAAACTCAACGCTTGTGATAATGAACAAAACAACAGCACAAAAATAACAACAAACCGCTCGAAATCCAGCAAGTGAACTGGTGAGCGTGTACAGGGCTGCCGCTGTGATGCGCGTCACACGTGAAGGAGGAAGAGGGATGAGGGAAGCGATCGAGTTGTACGACTGAATCATTCGCTAATCTCTGGCCTGATTGGTGAATTAACAGTGTTTTATGTTGCACTCTGTGGGTGAGTGAGTGATGCAGCAATCTGGGATCGTTGTCGGGTAAATAAGCGAACACGTGAACACAGCGTGATCCGTATGCGGGGAAATACACGCAAGTGAATCACGTGCAAAATGCCAATTCATATGCGAAATACAGGATTCTTGTGCATGAATCTTGTGCCAGAGTAATCATGCAGCTCTAATTCTCGAATTGTGAAACTCAAGGTTCAGAGTTCGTGCCTTTAGTTGTTCGTGAATTGTTTCTTAGAACCTAAATAATAATTGTTTGCAGAAACCCTCCGCAATTTCGTGGAAACCCCAATTTTTTTATATCTTTTTTCGTGGCAATATATACTTTTTTCATGCATTTGTTGATGAATATTTAACGTGAAGTCAGCTAAATTTCGATATAAATTAAATATAATACTGTATACATTTTTTAGTACTGAAAACACCGCGGCTTGGGATGGTGAATTATTACTGTATTTCACATCAAAGCACTGCGGGAGACACAGCAGTCCAGTATACAGGTTTAACCTTTACATCATTATTTTTTTTTTTTTTATTTTAAGGGCAATGTATTAGGCTGAGTTTAAAATGAAATTAAAGTGTTTTATTGGCATAGCTAGGGTTTAAACTATAAAAATAAAAATTTTAAATTAATAAAAACTTTTTTAATTTTTAATACCACATCCAAAAAAAAATTTTTTTCAAGGTGCTCTAGGAACATAAATTCAGGGGTCCACTGTACAGTATATCAAAAAAATGTCAAAAGAAACTAGCGACTTCTAATCGTAGAACGAAGGACAGTCAGACGATCACTAGATACAGTAAAGTCTCTCTTCTGACTTTCTGGCTGATTCACTGGCGTAAAATGTCCCCTGAATTACTTCAGAAGCAAATGGACCGGTGTAGTCAGTATGCTGGAGCGACATAATCACCACTCCTGCCCTCCAGCACTGGATCCAACAACCCACCCCAGGTGCACTGAAATGCCACATTAAGAACCTGACGCCGTCATGCTGCATAGAGAACCGATTCACAGATTCACGCATTCGTCCTTCTCGTCCAGTACACACGCGCTCACCTTTCCCACTCGCAGAACTCCTGGCACTTCCGCTGTACCTGCCCCAGTTTGGGCTGAGTGGTCACCTGAGACACCCCTTTCACCGTCACGCCCTCCAGGAACACGGCGCCCTAAAACGGAGCAAAGAGAAAGAAGTCGAGCAACCTTCAGGAGTGTAAAAAAAAAAAAAAAAAAAAAAAACGTTGATTATTTTCCCGATTTACACTTTACAAGTCACTGGGGTTGTGGTGGTGGTGCTTTTTTTTTTTAAGTTGAAAAATGCACGTTAGGCTCCATTTTTTTTTCTTTTGGTTTATCAAAAAGTTTCTCAGAAAAAAAAAAAAAAAAAAAACACATCTACTTAAGTATGCCATGACCTCAGGATGATCCCTTTCTTCAGAAAAACAGCAGGAGGATAATCCGCTTATCAGGGCGAAGAAAAGTGAGGAGAGCGGCGCTATCAGAGCAAACCATATGCGCCAGCACAACATCTTAGTGCGCGGGGTTTAGATCTTAAGTCGCTCTCCGAAACAGAATAAACGACAGAAGACAGAAAGACAGAAAAGCGTCACTCGATTTTCCTGCCTTGGTTCAGACTGATTTATTGCGATTGTAAGCACCAAGCCTGGGTTTAGTTCTTTTTTAGCCTGTTATTACAGAAAAATAGGTACAAATCTGAACATTCGAAGCATTTTAGTCCGGATGTAGCTTAAATAGGGTTGGGTATCGATTGGGTTTTTTTCGATACCGGTGCCAAATCGATACTTTGAAAACGGTACCGGTGCCAAAACGGTGCCTGAACCGATACTTTTAAGCCACAAAATTATAGTGGATGACTCAAGAATTAATTTTTATTGAACAAAAAATTTTATGCTTAAAATTTAACAATATATTAAAAGTTTAAAGTATATATATGAATATGTAAGTTTCAAATTTTAGCAATTCTTTTGCAGAAATTTCACCATATTTGCCTTTTCTGACAAAATACGACTCCTTTCCTGACTTATTGCCCTGCACAGGACATGTATAGCCTTCTTTACAATGGTAAATGGGGTCACTGTTGTAGTACTACTAGTACAGGCTGGAAAGCCATAATTATAAATAGAATCCATGTTACATTAGTTTTTTACAAATCGTTTGACTATTTGTTAGCATGAATGCAAGATTTGCATTGTGCTATTAACATTACATTATCCTACTACTAACCTGCGGAAAGTCTGCTGACGTCATCATAATCAGTGACTCCTTTTTGCTACAGTTGGTGTGACTGGGACTGAGGGTCGTCCACACCTATAGCGCCAGCTGTTGTCCACAAGCTGTTAAACACGGTGCCTCCCTCTGCTTTTAACTTTATTCCGTCTGCCCTCGAATGTTTCATTAGATTTAACGTGTTTCCGCCTTTACACACAACTGCTGTAAGACATTTGCTGCACGTCGCGGTGTCGGAATCCTTTCTTGTGAAATACAGCCACACTTTCGACCGTTTAGTTTTAGGCATTTTAACGAGAGGTGTTTACTTTAGCATGCTAAGCTATCGGTAGACCGCCTGCTGCCGTCAGAGCGAGTGTAACGTTAGTTACTGCGTTGACGCGCATGTCGGATGGTCTCTCATTTCCGGATGATTTGTGCTTTTAATTTTTTTATTTAATCTAATTAACTATTAATCTACAAAAATATATGAATCTAGAGAACAAATATTTCAATCGACAGTTCAGGCATTTAAGTGGCACCGAAATGAGGCACCGAAATTCGCGTTCTGTTTCGGTCCGGTACATACCGGTTCTATAGGTACCGGTGCCGTATTGGCACCGGGTTTCAGTACACAACCCTAAGCTTAAAAGAACCGCAAGCAGACCTGGACATGGACGACGCAGATCGTCACGATTAGAACTGGACTCTCAATTCGACAGCATGGTACAAGGATCCATTAAGCCCTGAAATGCTGTGCGACTCGCGGTGTTGATCGTTTAAATGCTGTGTTTTAAATGTTCTGCCAAATCTCCTGCTCCTGCTCCAGTCCAGTAGGTGGCGATATCGAATTAACCGGTCATGAAATCAAAACAAGAGTATTTACATAAGCTGGAGGCAATATGTATGTTTTTAATGTTCATTAATTGTCGAAAAATGATTAGCACTGTGACCTCGCACATCCAGGGTCGAGGGTTCGATTACCGCCTCGGGTTGGTGTGGAGTTTGCATGTTCTCGCCCGTGCATCCTTCCATAGTCCAAAGACATGCAAATTAGATTCATTGGCGTTCCCAAATTGACCGTAGTGTGTGTGTGTGCGTGTGTGTGTGTGTGTGTGTGTGTGTGTGTGTGTGTGTGTCCTGCGATGGACAGGTACCCTGTCGTTCAGGACGGACCCCTCATGACCCATGAATCTCATGACTCGCGGCTGACGTCACGTGACTTAAAGGACGCTAGCCTCCTCCATCTCGGGTCAGTCGATGTCACGTTATCGGTATGATTAGTCACTGGTCAGGACTAAATTGGTGAATTATGGTGAGTCATCACTACGGAGAAATCCCATTTAAAATGTGGACTGTCAAAACAAAAAAAAAGAAAGATCTTAAACTAGATGAGAGTTAAGAGCCACCACATGCCCGTCACAGCCTCCTACACACAGATATGCCACTTCAACTTCTCCAAGTGCCTCTGCCAAGCAGCGAGAGGAAACGACTCGCACTAATTACCAGAAAAGAAAACCGCATCCCTGTGGATTGGGAAAAAATTTAAATATAATAATAATAATAATAATAATAATAATAATAATAACCTGCGTCATGCTTGATTTGCTCTCTGGAGCCATTGAGAGTCTGGGATATACGGTGTCACGATTTCAATACGGACACTGCAGGGGATATCCTGGCTAATTGAACTTTTCTGACGAGACGGCTGCAGGAAGCCGCACTGATTATCTCACAGTAAGGTCTTCGTTACCTTCCTGGGTTTTAAGACGTGACTTCTGTAACAAAAAGCCTTCGCCTTCAAACTTTTTTTTTTTATTCCTACCGACCCAATTTATTACTCACTCACTCACAGTCTATACAGCTTTTATCCTGTATACAGTGTTAACAGGGGTCTGGACCCTAATCAAGAAGACATGGGGCACGGGGATGTCAATTAATCACAGGGAACATACACACACACACACACACACACACACACACACACACACACACACTCATTTACACACTACTCGCAAATTGGGAACGCCAATTATCCTAGTCTGCATGTCTTCGGACTGTGGGAGGAAAGTGCATGCACACAGAGGCGGGAATCGAACCCAGACCCTGGAGGCGGTCCAAGGGCCCAGACACTCTTTTTTTTTTTTTTTAAGTCTCACCAGTTTGAGTTTCTCTCTTTTCTTCTTGCCCGGATTGGACCCTGACGAGCTTGGTCCAGAGTCCTGAGCGATCACATTGCCGTCGTCGTCTGCGTCGTCACTGCCGTCTTCGAAACACCAATCGGGGAGCTCCGGGGCGGCCGGAGTGTCGTCCACGTCGCCGAAGCGACGGAACAGCTCTTTCAGGTAGTCTTCTTTATAGATGCCGGGAGAGCGAGCGTGAGCAAACGCTGCCACTGCCGCTTCGATGCTAAACAGGAAAAAAAAAAAAAAACAAATCGACTTTCATGATCAGCTGAGCTTTAATGTCAGGACATACGGCGAATCATTATGTTTTAGACGCTGGTGAGGCAAGAGCGTTAAGTTAGAAGGATATGTTCATGTTTTTAATTACATCCCCCCCACAGTTAATCACAGACTCCTACATTCTTCAATCATAATAATAATAATTATTATTATTATTATCCTCCACCTAGTCTAGAACTACACCTGAAAATGTCTTGGGTCTGATTTGAAAAGATCCGTCACGTCAAAATCGGGAAATCTGATCTGTGAACGTGAACATGAGCCTGGGAGATGGGAGATGACCTTCTCCGAGCCACTTGTCTCTCACAGCTTTAATACATCAGAGCTTCACGGTTTGCCATGAATAATTCATGGTCGAGGTGGGCCTTGGAGAACCTCGCTGTTATCTCTCTGCTCTACGGAGACGACTGATTTAACTAGGAGTTTAAGAATACATCAATTGCGCTGGGAAGAGCTTATCAACTATGGCAGACGGGGGAGGGGACGGGGAAATGGAGATTCAACAGGATGTCCTGAACTTGAGATCTAGTGAACAGTCAGATGAAGCTGCTCAGCAGTGACCTTTAGTCAAAGTACTTACATGGCGTGTATCCTTAACACTTTTTAGGGCCCAAGCACTGTTACATCATAGTGTGTGTGGACCCTCATGTTCTTCTAAGGATTTTGAGGGCCCGGGCACTGACATCAGCCCGATTACGTCATATTGTGTAAGGGGGCTTTTGTTCTTTAGGGCCCAAGCACTATGACATCACCAGCAGCACATCATATAGTATGAAGGCACTCTTGTTCTTCTATGGATTTTTTTATTTTCCCAGCATCCGGGGCATTTGTGGAACCCTAACACGCTCAAAAACACATGAAAATTGGCAGACAGTTTGGAATCTGGAACAGAAAGACAATTATTTTGATAAAATTTGCCACACTTTTCCAAGGGAAAAGTCACCAAACCGGGCCAATGTTATCTCAAGACATTGAGGATGCATAATTGCGGCGGTATTTTTGATATCTCAAGCGGGTCAGTCGTGACGATGCCTTAAACATGTGCTATTTAATATTTCATACTAGTGGTATTAAATATGTCCCCACTGTCTTTCTGGAGTGCTTGGACCCGCTTATTGCTGCTTGCACCTATATGTTTTTAATTATGGCTGTTGTTTATAATCAAGGGGTTTTTTTTTTCCCCCTGGGTCATCTCTAATGAACATGTCCATCATGTTTTGTGAAAACACACGGAGCCGTCTTCATGATTTTAATTGCGCTGTGTTAAGCGTCCTCGGATGTTTGCCTTTTTGGAAAAATGGTGATCACGTGCGATGGAAATCTAGGTATGTTCGAAAACATGAGCTTGGTGATGCGAGTAAACCCGCACACACTCACAGAACTACGCACACACACAGCCTCTCACCTCCAGTCCATTTTCTCCACCAGGTAGGTGCAGATCAAAAAGCCTGTCCGATTAAAGCCGTGAGTGCAGTGGACACCTGTGGAGAGGAGAGAGACAGCACATATGAGTGATGAAAACAGTTCCACACAGGTCTTCCATCCATCCATCATTTATTTATTTTTTGTCAGCTTGTACGTGTGAGGATGGCGTATAACCAATCGATCTCCTCATCCAAACTCGGGTTCGCTGCCACGTGACCCATCCTTCATCATCGCTCCCTCAAACCATCGTCTCTAATCCTTTTCCTCGTTCTCGTCCTCCCCCCCCTCCACTTTGCACCATGCGGCACGCCGACAAAGCGCTTTCACACACTCGAACGTGACCTCTGGATCTCTGTCTCAACCTCTGTTGCTCTCGTTAATTCCTTCTCTGCTCTCTCGTCCTCTCAGTCGCTGATGAGTTTCTGCCCTCGGAGGGAGACGCACGCGGATAGGCGAGAGAACGTTAGGTCTGCGGTCTGGCTCGTAGTACTTGCACAACGTGAAAATAAATAAATAAATAAATAAATAAAGCAACTAATTGTGTACTGATTTCCACCAATGTGCTAAATATAAAAAAAAAAATTTGATTCATCCGAGGCTGAGTGAGAATTTTAATACCGAAATAAAAGAGAGAGAATAAATCCATCAGAGATCTTGAGACTTGGATTTAATTTTTCATTTGATTAAAGGCAAAGAGCAGGCCCGAAGTTTAATACCTAATTTTCCTGTTAGGTTAAAGTGTCTCGAGCAAAACGTAACTGATACGCCGTTTAAAAAAAAAAAAAAAATCAACAGCCGCGCCCCTCCCCCTCTTCTCATTAACGATGTGTGAATGCGCAGGCACGCGCGTCGTAGCGAAGGAAGTAATGATGTGATAGAGGCAAAACAGTGAATCGATGAAAGTTCGTGACCTAAGGGGACTGGATTAACGCAGGCATCTTCTCACACGCCCGGATGTTCTCTGAGCATCCACCCCCCTGTACCACCACCACCCCCCACCCCGCCCCCCCTCCTCCTCCTGGTTAGTGCCCTCGTTAGACTGACAGACAGTCTCGTCTGGTTCTCGGGTCCTCGGAGATGGGGTTCCAGCCCTCATCATGCCCACTCATGCCCCTCTCTAACTAGTGAACGCCCCCCCCCCCCCCATTACCTTCCCCGAACCCTAGGGAGGTCGTTTCCAAGGCAGCATCAATAAGCCTCTCAGTGCAGCTATGACGAGAAATCATATATTCTACCCTCTGGGAAACGGCGTGAAGGTCTGTCGGAAGCACAGGAGCGCCACTTATAGGACGTATGGTAGAATCACTCACTCACACACGTACACACAAATGCAATGCAATTCACACAGTATATATTTCTCATATATGTAGTTACACTGTTTTCTACTTTATTTCTTCCTACAATTTTTTTTTTTCCTCCCCACTACTGCTAAATTCTACTCTCCATGACGTCATCACCATTATCCTGACCTAACCTCTTCTCTTTCTCCATTTGCTGTCTATTTGGAAAACAAAGGGAACCGATGTAGTCTCTGCCGTAGTGCTTCCCAACTCCCTGACCCTGGATCAGGGTTTGCTCACAGTTTGCTGTAGACAGTTTTGTTCGGTCTACAGCGACACAAACTGGAAAAAGGATCCAGGGGAGAAGTCTAGAGGTATCGAGAGGTCATCTGTTTGCTCTCTGAGGTGAACAGCTGTTTTGATTTGATGTCAAACCTTCTTTGACTTTTTGCTCCTTACAATTGTTACCTGAGATACTCGTCAGCGTATCGTTCATCCTGTATAAAACCCTATAAACCACACTTACTAGAGCGATACCACACACACTGTAAATCTGAGTATCAGAACCATAAAAAAGAAAATCAAATATATATAAAAATCTGTAATATAAAAATTTCCCATGTGCAACGTTTACAAAGGAAACAATTACAGGGAAAAAAAACATTTATAATAACCCAGAATGTGAATGTTAACAGGAACAACTTGCAGACTTTTACAGTTATCCGAACATCACTGAGGCTTAGATGTTTGGTGCAAATTCATGCATATTTAATTAGGCAACGCATAATCAAATGCAAATTTTAGCGAGAACAAAAAAAAAAAAAAAGTTTGAATCTCAGTCCAGTTATCACAACCATTAACACCGCTCTCGTAAAGTGTTAGATTTATCACTTCATTCCTAATTAGTTTTTTTTTCCCCTCTCAATCAAAAAAAGAACTATTTTCGACTTTGAACTAAGAGCTTTGTTGTACGATACCGCCATAACTGTGTGACATAATCGGAAGGGGGCGGGGCTTCAAGAGTGTCGGCTAACGTCAAAGAAATTGACCCACCCCTCATTTCCCATTTATGAAATTCAATTCCGGAAATTAAATGAAAGAAATTTGAACAAATTTTTTCACAAAAGTGCCGAAAGCTACAAGATGAAAGTTGGTTGTTTACGCAACAATATCAGCAGCGACCTCATTTCCCCTCTCGTCTGTTCCGACCACTCAGGATTCAGCATCGCCGGTATACTAATCACAATCCTGATC
This sequence comes from Channallabes apus, assembly GCA_030522415.1. Taxonomy (NCBI): domain Eukaryota; kingdom Metazoa; phylum Chordata; class Actinopteri; order Siluriformes; family Clariidae; genus Channallabes; species Channallabes apus. The sequence continues at coordinate 47,065,791 of CM060107.1, read as the reverse complement.
TTCCATCATCATCATCATCTGCATCATCATCTGCATCTGTTTCTTCATGCCTTAAGTAAGACGCTTTTTTATGCTTGAATGATTCATAGGTCACTGTGGGTCTTAACAAACAAAAAAACATTTCTCTGAAACTGCTCATGCACAGGGACTGGACTGAAAATGAGAAGACAAAAACAGTCCTCCAGGAAGCCTGAAGAACTATTCCTCTAGACTACATTAAAAATACAAGGAAACTCTGCCTGTTTGGAAGCAAAATATGAGAAAGGAGTTATACTGGATTATTTACAGTATTTCGAATATTGATTAATTACAGTATTTTCTCGCTCACCCTCGGTGCACACACACCCTGCAGTTTGGATTGTTACATGATGCCGCACTGACTGAATTATACTTCTGCATCATCATCATCATCATCCCTGCTAGGAACTGGGAGATAGAGTTACCTTCGCTAAAATGCTCTCCAGAGGGTATATTGCGCAACCCCGTTACAGCCCGAGCGTGTACGGATTGCTCTGAATTAACAGAAGTTGTTTATTTCGGCTTTCTGGAGAAACCTGTGATGTATGAATCACCGGCATGACGACTCGACAGGATGACACGGACTCGGGCGGCTCGCTCGTGGCGGCGTCGAAAGCCCGTCGTGCTCGAGTGAAGCGCTCGTCGGTTTGATGCTTCATGAGACTCTGCAGATGGTCTCATCTTCCGTGAGATCAAACGGCAGGACGGCAATAATTAAATATTAATACATTTTAAAAACCATGCTCGTATTTAACAAGAAATGTTTAATTGTTGAGATGGTGAAACATTTTTTAAATTCAAATTTTTGAGAGTCAGAGGTCAGAGGTCAAAAATACCTCCTGATCATAATGAAACAACTGTTGGAAGCGCCATCATTTTCAGCACAAATATATTCGTAAAAGACTTTAAAAGGTATTAAATCATTTCAGAATTTTTTTTATAGTTTATTTAGCCACTGCAGATTTCCACAAACACCCGCTATATAACCTTCTCCCTATGCAAAAAAAAAAAATCCCCTCACTTTCATGTTCTCCTTATCAGAAAAACTCCACTTGATGCGCAGATCTTAAACTAATCGGACTTCCTCTGCGTGAAATTGAGCTGGAGATTAAAAGAACGTCATGTTTTATTCATCCTTTTCAATCACATCAGTAGCACAGGTGAAAAGATTCTAAAATAACTCCTCGACTTCCAGGACGATGCAGCAGCCGCAGTGCGTCCCTCTCCAACTCCGCTAGGAGACGTGGCCGAGTCCTGGATCGAGAAATGTCAATCAAACCTCTCCGTCAGGATATGACGTCCCCTTAATCTTGCTTTTTGTGTTCGGAGTGCAGTTTGCATGTTTAATATGTGATTTCCAGATCATACAATCATTTTAAATATGTTCCTCTAAGATTTTATTTTTTTTAATGGTGGAAGGGGAAATTAAATTCATTCCAATCCGGATGTCAGGCCGACGCTACACTGGCTCCCTCTTCTGGACACAGGTACATGTATCTCAACTATGATGGGGTGTTCGAGTCAAACCGAGACTGTGATAAATTAAAGTGTGAAACCTACTGACATTTACAGGAGACTTGGAGAGCAGAGCGGTGATGAGACTCTTAGAACAGTGCAAACGTTTAAAAGAATAACGATGCTGTGAACGACGATCTCGGCTGAGGCGGCTCTGAGGTCACCGAGTGGAACGCGTGATGCTTGGAAATCTACAGATAACTTGTCGCCAACCTGTGCATCTGTCTGTGGGAACTGTACACACAATCATTCCCAAACACCACTTGCACATTACAGGAACTCGGCTGGGAGTTTTTGCCACGTCCCTTGTACGGTTCTGACCTCATTCCAAGCCATTTCCACATGTTTGGGGCATTAAAGAAGTTCCTGGGAGGCCTGTGTTTCAGAAGCAGGAAGTCCAAGTACTGAGAGAACTTTCTACCTTGATGGTGTCCAAGCGCTAGTGAAACACTGGGATGAGTGCATTAATGTAGCAGAGGATTATATAGAGAAATAATAGGAGGTTTTTACTCTCATAACTGTGTTTTGTCATTCTGTACAATCAAAAGTCCCGGTTTGACTTGAACACCTCTCGTACATATAAAAATGCGACAACAAGCCTTAAAACTCCTTGACATGACACACTCTAACATTGCGTTAACTGCAACACTGTCATGCTTTTCTATCTTGCGTACCTATGGCTCACATGATATATTCCTATACACACACACACACACACCTGACATACGATTGGCCACACACGGAAACATTCAACTGGACTAATTTATCAAAAAAAAAAAAAGTTTCGCAAACTTTTTCTTTGTGCTTGCGCTCATACGTAAAGTGGCAGCTCATTTGCATGCAGCGACGCCCACAAAACACCATATAAGGTCAAGTGAACAGCCGGCGAGGAGCACAAAATGAACGCGGTCAATCACTTCACTCAATTCTTGACACACTTTCATGCAGAAAAATATATATTTATTGACGCATAATATTAATATGTAAATCTTTCATCAGCTGAGGCATTTGTTTACTGACTGAGGGAACATTTTTAAATCCATACACAGCTAATGATAAACGAAGACTTTCATCTATACCAGCGAAACACAACATCAACACTACTGAAGTTCTGCACTGTTGAATTCTTTGGATTAGTCCAAAGCTCCACTTTTATTCAGTTGCACTACAAAGTCTAAGGGGAATAAAACACTTCTTGAAGTGCTTGAAGTCTTTTTGTGTCTACGATGCCGTCTCCTGTCTGGACATGCAAAGGAAAAGACGCATCACTACGTATTTAGGGCTGTACATGACAACGTCCTTGGTTATCTCACTGCTGAGAGTTCCTACATTTCTAATGCATGTTTTTTTTTTCCCCTCCCCCGACATGATCAAATTCCTTACTTCTCATGTCCAACTGCAAATCTGCGAAAACCATACAGACGAGTATCTCTGGACTCACCCTAAATCGTACAGCTTCTCATTTTAAACGGATTTCCGGATATGTAAGCGATGAGGGGAAAAAAAATGTATGCAAAACAAACAGCATGGGTTAATTCATTTTTAACAGTTATTTTTAAATAGGTTCGACTTTTACTACCAGTTAATCGATTAATCATTAATCAATAACATCCCTGGTTTGTAAGAACGGTTAATATGTGGTACGACAAGATACGGTGCGACTTTCCACAGCCTGGTATTCGTGCTACAGAGCGTGAAATTCACACATCTGATCGGTCGCATTGGTTTTCTTTCTATTATTTCCTTTAGATATTTATATTAGAAATATCACACACTTCGAGTGTCAGATCAGCGAACCACGGTTTGACCATTAATTCAGTTCAATTTGTTTTCAATCTGATTCAACATCGCTGAAGTTGGTCTAATTTGTCGCGAGCAGCTATTTCTTACAGGTTTTGAAGTATTAAAAAGTACTAAAAGTGTTTCTAATGATCACTGAAACACTGTGTAATTGTGATGTTGACTGTTTAAATGTCATGTCAATATTTTCTTTTCCTTCTTTAATCTTCTACTCCACACTACGTTCCAGGAGAGGGCAGTATGGCACCAGCCTCCCATGAACTCCCATAAAAAGTTCTTAATCATTCAGAACCAACGAGTCAATTATTTGAATCAACCAACATAAGAAAAGATCACAGTTGAATAAAAAAAAAAATAGGACGTTCGAATTGGAAATAGTCCCAAATTGCACTCTTGAGTAACTATCATTGAGAATAACTCGAACCGAGTTTCCAGTTACAGTTAGTTTGGGAATTCTGAAAATCTCATCACCTACTGAAAGGTCTGGTGTTCATACGAGTCTTTGAATACTTTTGAAGCACAGGTCATGACAACAATCGAGATGAAGGCAGAAAGCTTAACAGGGGGACAAAAATCAGTGTCTGAGGTTCGAGCGTTGAAAACACTGAACGTTTTACAGCCCAACTGCTCTGACGTACCTCCTAACTAATGCTGAATGATAACACTCTTTCTGTATAGAACCAGTTAAACCCGACACTGAACCAGAGATTTTTTTTTGTCCTATAATAATCTATAACAATCTGGTGAGTGCAAGAAATATCTCTTTGGATTTTAATCACTTAATATATTACATATTTTTATTTTACTACAACAAAATGTTACATGGGAGAAAAAAAATCAATTTATCGAAATTAATCACTCAAGACATGACAGCAGACGTGAAATATGGAATTAGCCTAATCTACACGTCTTTGGAGTGTTGGAGGAAACCATAGTACTAGGAGCAAACCTGCAAAGCCCAGGGGAGAGAACATGCAAACCCCTCGAACACAGACTGGATGCGTGAATCAAACCCATGACCCTGGAGGTGCGAGGCCACAGCACTAACCGCAACACCACCATTCCGCCAAGCTGCATCATACGCGAAATGTGAATTTTGAAAGCTATAAACCCAGAAACACTTGCCTATGAGTTCAGCGGGATTCTTCTGTATGAAGCTCTCGCATATCCTGAGGAAGGCATCCATCGTCTCTTTGGAGGGACACTCACCGTGTCTGTATGAAAGAGAAGAATGCTTTACTGAATACATAAAACAATACACGTTCTTTCCTCTCAAAGGAACATGCTTTTAAAACTAACTAGACTAACTAACTGACTAGAAATAATCTTATCGTGCTTTGTGTGTGTAAATTTCTCAAATGAAAAAAAAAATCACTTTAATGATAAGATATATACAAACTATGACAGAGTACTGGGGATGTAACTGTATTGTAAATACCGTCATACCGCAACAACACTTTATTTTGATAATACCGTGGTCGCATGACGGTAAAACTATAGATCTTCTGAGAAAAGTTTGCTCAGGCGAATGGAGCGAACGGGAGGTAGCGGGAACTACAATTCCCATCAGCCCAGGCGTGACCATCATCCTTTGCGGTCTGTTGTCGCTACAGATCCAGTAATGCGCACATCCGATTTAAAACCCGCTTACTCCGTAATGATTAATTTCTCTTTTCCTTAGCCGCTAATAGCAGCACCGCCATTTCCGCATTACTGGATCTGTATCTGAAGTTTTGACCGTTACATCCCTAGTACTTTTAATTAATGAAGCTAAACAGGTTTAGGTTAATACTGCATGCTTTTTTTTCCTTTACTTACCCTTTACACTGAAGTTTAATGTATTTGATCCCTTCTTTTTCGATATCTGTTCGATCGTAAAAGCGCGTCGTGTTCGTCAGATCGATCAGCAAGCCCATCTTCACCTGGAGACAAAAAAAAAAAGGAGACAGGTTTTTTCACGCTGAAAATTCTTGCAACCCGCGAGCTCACTTTTGAGACTTTGGAGGCGGTAAAACATCGCCATGTCTTTATAATCCAACATGTAAACTATATAACTGTCCTACGGAGGGACAGGGTCCCTCGTAACTGAGAAGTACGTGCTTCTCAGTTAAATATTAAACTTGGTATTTGATGTGATTTTGTATCGCTTAAATGATGCACTTGGTTTTTAAGTGAGAAAACTAATGTTATGAGGAACGGACTACATTTAATTCATCATTAAACCTTTAAAATTGAGGTTCAAAATTGGGTGAAAATGTAAATATATATATTGTGACACTTATGGAATTAAATCGCCACCCAAGAATCGTGATAATATCATATGAAATCAGATTGGTCCGAAGGTGGTGGAACTGATAGCAGAGTAGCTCTTATTACATGGATGTCTTCGTTCTAATCCCTTATCATTTCTAAGGTAACAGTTCATTCACATAAAGGGGTGAATCTAATAATAATAAATTTTAAAAAATTTTTAATTACTTTTCTTAACACACTAATAAGAGAAAGTTAAAAAGGGCAGCCGGTGAAGGAACGACTATTCACAGCTGTTAGTTGTTTAATAAATAAGAACTCAACACCAAAAATACTACAAACTTAAATCGAAACCAGAATTTATAATTACGGTTATAACCGTAAGTGGGCCCGTTACTGCGGTGTCACTTTCAGCCATAACCGAAACCAACTCGTAAATGTGTGCATCGGCTGTAACCAAAACCGAAACCAAACATCAGCTTACATCAGATTTAATACAGCATTAAGAACAACTTTTACAACTTTTAAGAAAGCATTGTCCAAACATGCCGAAGCATCCTGAGCTAAACGTCGCTAACTATAACCAAACGAACGCCAAAAACAACAGCTTTTCAGCATTCTCGTCCAACAAGTTGCAGCAGCATTAACCTGTCCTGCTCGCTCTCGAAAACAAGTACTCGCTGACTGGAGCAAATTAATTTTTTCAGGCTGAAGGTAATTAATTTTTTCAACAGTCAGGTCATGGCGCCAACACCTTGCAGGACTGAAACCGATGCCAGTTGCAGCAACTTACTTACAAAGCTGAAAACCACGGCGATGATTACAGCTGCAAACCGAAAAGAGACAAAACTACATAATGATGTCAGCTTTGGCGTTGAAATCTAATTTCAGTCTGACCTTTCTACTTTAGGGAAAAACTGTTTCACACATTTGCTAAATCCGTTTATCGACAATAATTCGATGTGGAATGGAGAGCGCCAAGCACACATTCACAGATGTCCTGCACAAACACATACCTTCAGACTTTTAAGATAGTTGGACAGCATGCTCGGGTGGAATCTGTTCTCCTCGGGGACCATGTCGTCATATCTGGGACCCAACATGGTTTTCATTGGTAGGAATTTACCTGCGTGATGAAACAGATAGAGATCGACATTTGAAGATGGAATTGAATGAATTACTTCCAGCCTGGACGTTAAATTTCTAATATAGATTATGACTCTCTCGCGCTCTCTACATCAGTGCTTGTTAGAAAATCTTTCATCCCTTTAAAAAAGTCTTAAAACTCCTATCAGATTTGAGTCAAACCGAAAATCTTACAAATCATAGGTTAAAAAAATAATGCAAAAGAATATAATCTATAAACAATGCACCTGGAGAAAGAAAAAAAAACACCTGCCTCATTGTTGTTGTTTATTATGGGTAGAAAGGCATATTCATGAAGGTGTTCTTCACTAATCTGATCGTTTAAGTCCAGTCTGAAAAACTGTGCCGTCTTTCATTGACCCTTCCCGAGATATTAAACACACTCTGTTTTTTTTTTTACTCTGGTTGAAACAACAAGCTGTTAAAAAAAAAAAAAAGCATTTAAACTACTATGCAAAAGTCTTAGGCATCCTTTGTTTTTTGTTGGTACAAACTTTTGTTATAAATGTTTATTTTATGACTTCATTATTAAGTCAGAGAAAAACCATTTCTGATTTCCAAACATTAATTAGAAAGCCAGCAAAAAAGAATCATTTTTGAAAACTTTTATAAAAAAAAAAATGTAAAAAAAAAAGGGAAGCGTCTGAGTTTTGCATACATGAAAAAGAAGCAGGTGTGACAAAACCCTCAGAGGGACTGTGGCTTGTTCTGCTCACGTGTCAAAACAAAACATGATATGGCTGTGAGCACCTAAACACACATTATCCGATCAGCCTCAGGGTTGAATAGGAAAGCTTGAAACTTAAATCGGAATGATTTCCATAGAATTGAAGGAATACAACAATCCAGCAACATACGAACACCTTGCATCACGAATTTTCGCCTTTACTAATGAAAATTTGCAAGAAATTTGCCTCGGCGCGCAAAGCATTTTGGCATACGGGCAAATAAACCGAGCCGAAACAAACATCGGCTAAATTGCACGTACGTCTGAGAGCCATTCAAAGCGAAGCGAGTTTGCAAATTTTTTTTACATTTTGTCCAAGACTTAACGATGCACATGGGTCACAAGAAGGTTATCAAGGAAAGTTATCAGTTTAATTTTTAAAGCAGCTGGTGCAAAGAGGAATCATAAATTAAAATTAAGTGAGGTTTAATGTCTATTTATTTCATATACATGTCTTTTCTAAATGTTTTGACATTTTGTCTATGCAAAAATATGATTACATTGTTGGAAATTGGTAGTATTGGTAACATTTTTGTGCGGCTGTTACAGATTATCTGAATTTACCGCGGACCCTCACCATACAAATTTAATCCATTCTGGAGGCAAGTTCGTAACTCGAAATGTTTGTATAGCAGAGCGCATTATGCCAAGGAAAACAATGCAAATACAGATAATACATTCCAGCCAAGAATTACAAATTTCCAACACTTGAAAACAATCGAAACATTTAGACGAGACATATTAATATTAATTAAAGAAAATACAAAATAAAGAGACATTATGCCTGACTTAACTTTTAAATCATGATGTGTTTTTTTTTACTTGCCATATGGAAAGAGTACCATCAAAACTATGCTAAGTTCCAGACAATAAGAACAAAACAACATAATCACTGACGATTTTCATTTTATTTTTTCCACTGAAAGTGTCTCCTGTTTTTTCTGGTACAATCCTTGTTAACTTTCATTGGAAAATCTCACACCAAACACTTTTCTCCACTCACGCAAACAAGTTTTGACCGTGAAACCATAAGTGCGTCAAAATCCAGGCAAACTTTTAATTCGTAATTAAAAATTAGCAATTTCGTATGAGGAGGGTCCGTTAAACATGACTTCCTTGTGGGAAACGCAGTACTTTCTGCAGAGCACCGGAATATTCCGGAATAAATACTATCGAGCAGGTGGAACCATTTCTCACGTGTCAAAAACGTTATACATCTTGTGGGCACAAAACACATTTAAACACTGTGACGAAACTAATCCACACCGAATAGGGCTCTGGAAAGGGTCGGGTAGCCACGCCCCCTCGCGAGGTTGCGATTGGCTGGGAAAAGGGGAAAAACATCAGAAAGGTGGAACTGGGGCAAGGGGGCGGGGCTTCCGTGAAACGTTTAAAATATTAATACAGCTTGTAAAGTATAAACTTATTTATTAAACTGATAACTCATTGGTGTACACCGTGGCTCATGAGTAAGGAGTCGCTAGCTCAGGCTTGTGGCGCGCTGAGGCTAGGCTAAGCGGCTAACATGCTAACACTCGGACTGTGAGTGCTGTGTATTAGCCTCGCTCCTGTATTTATGTAGTAATCCTTACACACGGACACAGAGCGCTCGTCACGCAGTAATAAACCCTGCTGAGCTCTCGGTAGAGCTGTGCTAATGCTACACGGGGCAGCAGGCTAGCTCAGGGCAGCTAAACAACACAAGAGACGCTCACCAGCTACAGGTTGTCCTCTCCTGGGACAGTTTAGCCATCGAGGAGGTGGTCCTCCGTGCGCCATGCTCTCTGATACAAGAGAACTTCCTCTGTCTGTCTGTGTGTGTCTCTCTCTCTCTGCCCTGGCGTTAAGCCTCCTCCGGAGGTCAGCTCTCCAGCCCCGGGGCTGCTGCTGCTGCTCTGCTGCTGCTCCACTCGGTCTCTGAACTACAGCTCACACCACCGTCTGTCTCAGTGTCCTCCTTACAGCTCTCGGTCCATGTCTCCAGCTCTGTCCTGTACTCATACACCCGTGCGTTCAAGGAAATAAACAAACACCACGCTGAATCATTCACTCGCTCAAGGAGCCATAGTAATAAGAATTCTGGACTACAACGGAAGGTCGGTACCGAGTCGACACCGCAGGTGATTCGAATGTCGATTCACAGCCGTTTGAACGACGCGGAAAGGTCACGTGGTTTGGGTTCAGGCAAGTCTAGAGAATCGAAGTCATCGAGGAATAGTAATTTCATATATATATATATATATATATATATATATATATATAATTCATTAATTCATTCATTTGTTATATATATTTAAATAGTATATATATGTATATACTATATAATAATTTTATAATATAATATTAATAATAATACAATATTGTATATGTATATATATATATATATAATATTTATATTATATATAAATATAACAATTAAAAAATATATATTATTTATTCATTCATTCATTTTCTATACCGCTTAATCCTGTGTTCAGGGTCGCGGGGGACCTGGAGCCTATCCCAGGAGACTTCGGGCACTAGGCGGGGTACACCCTGGACAGGGTGCCAATCCATCGCAGGGCACACACACATACAAACACTCACACACCCAATCACACACTACGGGCAATTTGGGAACGCCAATTAGCCTAACCTGCATATCTTTGGACTGTGGGAGGAAACCGGAGTACCCGGAGGAAACCCACCAAGCACGGGGAGAACATGCAAACTCCATGCACACAGAGACGGGAATCGAGCCTGGCCGGGGAATCGAACCCAGACCCTGGAGGTGCAAGGCGACAGTGCTGCTAACCACTACACCACCGCGCCGCCATATATTATTTAAATGTATATAATAATTATATAAATTTAAATAGTATTTACATAATATATACAGTATATATATAATATTGTACATATATATATATATATATATATATAATATTTATATTATATCTAAAAATATATATATTATTTAAATTTATATAATAATTATATATTGTAAATTTAAATAGTATATATTTTTATTTTATATATATTTTTTATAATATTTTATATATACCATTCAAAAGTTTGGGGTCACTTGCAAATTTCTTTGTTTTTGTTTAGTGATTTATTTTCTACATTCTACAACAATACTGGGGATTTCAAAACTATACAATAACACATATGGAATTAGGTAATTACATAACAACACCAGTTAGTTGTTATTTTAAGACACAGAGGTCGGCCTTTCTGTAATAGTTCTTGCAAGAACAGTATTGTCAAGTGCATTTGCAAAATCCGTCAAGCACCATAATGAAACTGTCTCTCATGAAGGCCGTCCCAGGAGGACGAGACCAAAACCTCCCTCTGCTGCAGACGAGAAGTTCATTTAGAGTCATCAGCCTGAAAAATGACCAATTAACAGCACCTCAGATTAGAGGCGTTATGAAGTCTTTACAGAGCAGAAGTAGCAGAAACATCTCAATATCAACTGTTCAAAGGAGATTCATGCATTTTTTGGACGCCTTCAGCAAAACTTTACAATGTAGAAAGAAATAAACATCAGGAACCATCATGGAGTTAGAAAGTGACCCCAAACATTTGAACGGTAGTGTATATATATATACAGTGGTGTGAAAAACTATTTGCCCCCCTCCTGATTTCTTATTCTTTTGCATGTTTGTCACACAAAATGTTTCTGATCATCAAACACATTTAACTATTAGTCAAAGATAACACAAGTAAACACAAAATGCAGTTTTTAAATGAGGGGTTTTATCATTTAGGGAGAAAAAAAATCCAAACCTACATGGCCCTGTGTGAAAAAGTAATTGACCCCTGAACCTAATAACTGGTTGGGCCACCCTTAGCAGCAATAACTGCAATCAAGCGTTTGCGATAACTTGCAACGAGTCTTTTACAGCGCGCTGGAGGAATTTTGGCCCACTCATCTTTGCAGAATTGTTGTAATTCAGCTTTATTTGAGGGTTTTCTAGCATGAACCACCTTTTTAAGGTCATGCCACATCTCAATAGGATTCAGGTCAGGACTTTGACTAGGCCACTCCAAAGTCTTCATTTTGTTTTTCTTCAGCCATTCAGAAGTGGATTTGCTGGTGTGTTTTGGGTCATTGTCCTGCTGCAGCACCCAAGATCGCTTCAGCTTGAGTTGACGAACAGATGGCCGGACATTCTCCTTCAGGATTTTTTGGTAGACAGTAGAATTCATGGTTCCATCTATCACAGCAAGCCTTCCAGGTCCTGAAGCAGCAAAACAACCCCAGACCATCACACTACCACCACCATATTTTACTGTTGGTATGGTGTTCTTTTTCTGAAATGCTGTGTTACTTTTACGCCAGTTGTAACGGGACACGCACCTTCCAAAAAGTTCAACTTTTGCCTCGTCGGTCCACAAGGTATTTTCCCAAAAGTCTTGGCAATCATTGAGATGTTTTTTAGCAAAATTGAGACGAGCCTTAATGTTCTTTTTGCTTAAAAGTGGTTTGCGCCTTGGAAATCTGCCATGCAGGCCGTTTTTGCCCAGTCTCTTTCTTATGGTGGAGTCGTGAACACTGACCTTAATTGAGGCAAGTGAGGCCTGCAGTTCTTTAGATGTTGTCCTGGGGTCTTTTGTGGCCTCTCGGATGAGTTGTCTCTGCGCTCTTGGGTTAATTTTGGTCGGCCAGCCACTCCTGGGAAGGTTCACCACTGTTCCATGTTTTTGCCATTTGTGGATAATGGCTCTCACTGTGGTTCGCTGGAGTCCCAAAGCTTTAGAAATGGCTTTATAACCTTTACCAGACTGATAGATCTCAATTACTTTTGTTCTCATTTGTTCCCGAATTTCTTTGGATCTTGGCATGAAGTCTAGCTTTTGAGGTGCTTTTGGTCTACTTCTCTGTGTCAGGTAGCTCCTATTTAAGTGATTTCTTGATTGAAACAGGTGTGGCAGTAATCAGGCCTGGGGGTGACTACAGAAATTGAACTCAGGTGTGATAAACCACAGTTACGTTATTTTTTAACAAGGGGGGCAATCACTTTTTCACACAGGGCCATGTAGATTTGGAGTTTTTTTTCTCCCTTAATAACGTAAACCTTCATTTAAAAACTGCATTTTGTGTTCAATTATGTTATCTTTGACTAATAGTTAACTGTTTTTGATGAGCAGAAACATTTAAGTGTGACAAACATGCAAAAGAATAAGAAATCAGGAAGGGGGCAAATAGTTTTTCACACCACTGTATATATATATATATATATATATATATATATATATATATATATATATATATATATATAGTTCAAAACTGTTAATTATTAAGTTCATGCGTGTTTCAATCAGGCCCCATATCCCCAGTGTAAGGTAATCTAATTGGTGTGTGTGTGTGTAAGTTTGTGTACCCTCCGATGGATTAGCACCCTGTCCAAAGTGAACTGGCCTAAAATTCCTGGAATTGCCTCCAAACCCCCTGTGACTGTGTATAGAGGATAATGTATATAGAAGATGAATGAATATTATTTTTTTTATTTCTAAATAACTTTTTGAAATTCACAAAATGATCCAAACCCCAGCCACTGGATGCAGTGTCGGTCCCAAGCCCGGATAAAATGGGAGGGTTGCGTCAGGAAGGGCATCCGGCGTAAAACCTGTGCCAAGTTGTAGTGCGGACTAGGTATTCCGCTGTGGCGACCGCTTGTCGGGAGCAGCCGAAAGACCAACAATAACAACAAGAACTATACTCCAAAATGCACAAAGAGCATGACTTTCTGTCTACATTGTTATATCAAATCTATAACCCACCAAGTTTTCTGCATAGTTGTGGCCAGGTTAATCTGGCTATTTGTTTCATGGCCTGCAAACCATCTCAAACATAATTAGAAACCCATGGACACATCCACAGTCCCTTAAGTTGGCTGACCACCATTCAGGATCACTGTAGTGTCCATGACTGTATAACTGCAACAACAACAAAAAAAGTTAAATAGCTGCACTCATTCCTGTTTGTCTAATTATGCATTTTAACATCATGAACAAATAAGTTGTACTATCAAGAAAACAACTTTTTTAAATATCATGATAAAAATAATTGTGACATCTAATAAGTTCACAGTCTGTCTGAACTTCTGCAAAGCCAGTAAATATGTGAAATTTGGTTTGAAGGTACTTTCCACATTTATGAGTCTCCAGTCTTATACAGCGAATAGTGTTGAGCTCAGAAACACATAACTGACTATGAGGCACTTTTGAACCACATGGTTTTCCTCCAGGTTGTCTGGTTTCCTTCCACCAACCAAAAAACAAACCAGTATATGATTTATATCTGATAAATTGCCTTTAGATGTATAGAAGTGTGTATCTTGGACTAAAAAGTGTGATGGACTACAATTTTAGCCAGACTGAGTTCCTGTCTCACACACAGTATTAGTGTACACGGTTACCCAAAACAGGAAAAAGTCCTCACTGAAATTGAGTGATGATCTTACAGCAAGTATATGAAACAACCAGTAGAGGGAGACCAGAGACTGAACTTGTGAAATCTATGAGCTAGAGGTAAAAAAAAAAAGAAAAAAGATTTTACATACTGTATCCTCTACAGTATAAAAGAAGCAAAGCAGGTTTGTGTTTGTTTTGTTTTTTTCCAACAAAGGAAAGAAAGAGTCAGCGCACACAGTCAGCGCCGCTGGGGCATTGAGGATTAAGGGCCTTGCTCAAGGGCCAAAACAAAGGCAACATAGTGAAGCTCAGGCTTGAACCAACAAGCTTCTTTCTGAACAGCAAACCAGAGCTTTAACCCCTTGAGCTTCCACTGCCCCAAAGCAAGTTGAAAGTAGTCTTGCATAAATCACATTTGAAGTAAAATTGGTTCATGTGCAAGTAAACATTTTCAACAGGGTGTCAGTCTTAGTACTTTTACCATTTGCCTAATTATAGAAGCCATTGTTGAGACTTTGTGCATGTTGCATAACTCTGCACTTCAGCACGAGTCAAAACTTCCAATGATGACGCAAATTATTAGTTTGTTTTTTCAACTGAAAATCACCGAATGTCTTTAAAACACTGTCTTCTGCTACACATTCAGTGTAAAACATGTTCCAAATTAAACAAACCATTTTGGTGCCACATGGAGGTTAATTTCTCACTCTCAATGTCGCATAGCCTTTGAACTTGAACTTCATGAACTTCAGAAAGAAATTCATGAGCTTAACAGTCAGGATTAAACTTGTTTCTTGATTCTCTGTGAAAATACCTTAAGTTAATTACAGCTCAGTGATAATAATCGCTAATGTGTCTACATGGATAGAAGTGGCCTGTCTAACATGTTCCCTGTCCTGTTCCAAGTGGGGACAGATTTATCATCGTGACCTCGGATGAGCTCTCCAGAAAACCTTGCAACTTTCTGGTTAATGCACCTGCGGATACTTTGGAAACTTACGCAATCATATCTCTTTATCCATGATTGATTATGATTATTTTCCATTACACATTTGGTTACGTTTCCTTAAAATATAAGGCACTTTATGCCAGGAGGTCAATAAAACCCTGACACGGTTGTCTGTTTTAATCCAAGGATAGAGTGTTCATCTCTGTGCTCGCACACGATTTGAATCGAACATTTCTTGATTTATAAGCATCGGCCATTTAATCTGGTGTCTTTGATACGTACAGGGTTTGTTTATGCTTTCGTTGGACGTAATAAATCTATGGGTTCACTTACTTTTTTCTCCAGCGTGGTTGTGATTGTTTAACAGGTGTGTTCACCCGTTAAACCTGTTGTGTTCAATAAAGAAATTATAATTGCTTGGGTGTTGTCAACTACAGCGCATTGTGTTTGTCCATTGTTGTAACTTAGTTGAAGTTCAGATCACTTGTTATGGCAAAGTAATGATGAAAACCAATGGTGTTTTGTGAACACCAATTATGACTAATCTGCATGTCTTTGGATTGTGGGAGATACCAGGAGGGAATCCACCAGGGAATGGGGAGAACATGCAAACTCTATGCACCCAGACCTGAGGTGGGAATCGAACCCAGAACCTGGAGGTGCAAGGTGACAGTGCTAACCACTATCCCGCCATTCTGCCTTTGGTGCGTCAATTCATGTTTAAAATTATATGTTGTAACTATACTGTAACCCCTAAGTACTATATACTATATACTGTACAGTGGTATAAAGTTTCAAATACAAAGTGCTGTTGACTTTTCCAAAATAATAAACACCAATTAAGTGTACAATTTGTGCAAATTCTTCCTTATTTGTAAGATATCTTGTAAAACAGTATGATGAATGCCTATATAAATATAGTACTTTACATCACAATACAATACATCTTGTTTTTTTATATTCCTTGTTGCTCAGCCGCACACAGAATTCAGTGTTGTTTTTGCTAAGCATTCATCAGTAGCAGTTCTGCTGGTCTTAGCCCTGTAAGCTCATTTAACACATGTGATTTACATCAGAAACGGATATGAATCGCTCATAAACTGAACCAATCAGGACTGAGCTGTTTGGGGCTTTCATAAAACCACAGCAGAAAACCACTGATGCAACCCACATGTAACATGTAAACTTCCAGTTTTTTTATTTATTTTCTTTCTGTGCTTTAGACAGTATAATAACAAACACTTCACAGAAAATTATTAGCATATTTCTATACACTAGCGCTATCACATGTCGTCGATTAGCAATATTAGCAGTTTTGTGGCATATGAGCTATCACTCACTCACTCAGTGTCTATACCGCTTCATCCTGTATATATAGGGTCACAGGTGGCCAGAGACTTAGGGCACACCCAGGACGGGTGCCAGTCGATCGCAGGGCACGCACACATACACTCACTTATTCACACACTACTTGCAATATGGGAATGCCAATTATCAACTGTAGCTGTATCTTTACAAATTCTCTTCCCTGGAAAGCTTGAACCTGTTCCAGCATGACAATGACCCTGTGCACAAAGTGATCTCCAGTTACCATTACAGCTCAGAGCATTTTAGTCATTTTTTGTTTTGCTGTTTTGAATTTTGTTTCTTTTTTTTAAATAAATATATATAAGGCTCAGGTTTCTGTAATATAAAGTGGGGTATACTTTTTTTTCTGCACAACCTGATCTCATTATAAAGCCCTTAACAGCTTCTTATCTGAGCAGTTGAGGGTTAAGGGGCCTTGCTCAAGGGCCTAACAGTGGCAACTTGGTGGTTGTGGGGTTTGAACCTGGGATCTTCTGAACTGCAGGCCAATGATCACAAGTTTTTCTGGCTGTTTTTCAGGGGTTGCTGTCACCAAAAATAATAAAAAATACACTCATTTTAAGAGTTCTAAATTTTTGCGACGTCATTCCCATATTCCGATTAGTGGTGACATTTACTGCACGTACATGTTATAAAAGTAATGATAATTTTCATTTTGCCAGACATATATACACAGTTTGATGACTCGAGCCTCCGGCACGCCATCAAGAAGATATATGTTTTTTTAATCGTCATTGATCTATGCTGTGTTGCTGGCACAGATTTGTCCCACTTGAATTTTAAGGGTTATGTCATGGTTTGCCAAATTTGATGTCTAGAAGTTCATCTAATCAACAACTTGAACATGAACATGAACATCAAATGCACAGGGCCTCCTCAACTCTGTAATATCAGTGCCTGACCTCCATCCAATTCAAACAAATCCGATTCAAATAAATTGTATTTTTTATAGCACTTTTTACAACGGTCATTGTAGCAAATCAGCTTTACAGAAACAAAACTAAATAGGGAAATGAGTACGAGATAGATGAGGAAATATGTATAAATCGAAATGATCGGACTGTCCCTGATGAGTAAGCCAAGGACGATGGTGACAAGGAAAAACTCCCCGAGATGATAATAGGAAGAAAGCTTGAGAGGAACCAGACTCAACAGGGAACCCTTTCTTATTTGGGTGATAACAGATAGCAGGGATTGATCTGCAGTCATACAGTACTGAGTGTTAGTGAAGCTGGAAGTTCTGTATAACAGGAGGGGTTAAAAAGTTTAAGTTAATATCCTGAGAGCCTGGATTCAAACCATAGTGTAAAGCCTTCTCAGAAGACAAGAGTGCAGGTTATTATAACAACATTGAAGTGTTACTAAATGTGTAATGGGATGATAAACATATGATGGAAAAAAGGGTGTGATGATCTGGGGTGTACATACTTTTGGACATGTAGTATAGTTTATTTTGTGTTTCCTGTGCCTGTCGACTTACACATCCTGGAAAGTTGTTAGGGGATTTCTACATAGCTAAAAAAAAAAAAAACACAGACACAGCACCAGTACTATTACGTAATGCGCCGGATGGTATAACCATATTTGGAACATCCCGCTCTGACGTGGTATCGGTTAAGTTACGCTCATGCGTGTCCGCTCGCGCTGCAAAACAAAAACATTTCTTGTCAGTATTTTGGGACACTTTTGTTAAAACGTTTCGAAATTTTGCCAGGAACGAAAATCAGTCACATGAGAATATTTAAACGAAAAAAATAAAATGTTTTTATTCAGCTCCAGCCCTGAAACAAGCCTATTTTAGGTTTTCTTTGTTCGGAGGATGAGGGGAGGCGGTGCTAAGGGGGCGTGGTTTGTGGTTGCTGCACTACAAACATGAAGAACAGGAACTCGCGCGTATGATAGCTACGCCATTTCAATAGTACTGTAGATAGGCAGTGGGCGAGCTGCGCCATTTTGGTTGAAACTTTCCGCTCGTGCTTTTGTGAGCGCTTTTAAACTTGTCGACGAAGTTCTTCTTGCTTCAAGATAACGAATCGGTCTGCTTTTGGATCGGAAAGCCAATTAATATTATTTTTAAATCAGAGGAGTTTCCCCGAGGTGTGCCTTGGTGTATTGCTGCTTGTTGTTTTTGTAGCGGACAGGAAGCCATTTTGGACCCTCCGTTTCTCATGTATCCTCCATCCAGCAGTTTGGAGATGATGTTGGCTGAAACGCTCGGGGTTGAACCGAGCCTAGGTAACGTCGGGAACAATGAAAGGACTCTGCTGATTTCCTACGGGAACCTGAACACGTCCAGCAGGCGGACTCTGCTGAAGAAAGGAGGACACCGGGTCCGGCTACAGAGCAGGAATTTCCATAACCAGGCTCAGCAGCAGCAGCAAAGGCAGGCGGCGGTGGTGTTGAGGAACAACACGGCGTGTTTAGTCGACATCATCAACAATAACAACAACAGCAGCAGCAGTGAGGTTAACCCCATATCACCGAGCAATAACACCGAGCTTCCGGTGAGCAGAACAGCGCCGAGTGTCTCAGCTCACCTCAGAACAACAGCCAAGAAAGAGGTGAGTTACGGTTTACACCTGCAGTAAACGGTCACTTTTGTTTACGTGTACCGATATCCTGGAAGGTGTGTAAAACATACTGATATATTTTAGGTGCACCAACCAAATTTCTTCTGTTTATTATTTGTACTGATAACCTGGAAGGTATGTAAAACATAATGGTTTTATCACCACAAATTATTCTGTGGTATAGGATATTTTAATATACTATTATGTTTTACATACCTTCCAGGATATTCGTAAAATCCACACAAACAGACTTAAAATTACAATCTGATTACCTTAAAACTGTTTGTGCAGAGACACTTTTGGCTTCTGTACCTTTTTACATTGCTTTCTAACAGTATTTTCTACTAACTCCCTCATCGTCTATACCACTTTGTCCTGTATACAGGGGCAAGAGGAGACTTGGGGCACAGGGTGGGGTACACCCTGGACAGGGTCCCAATCCATCGCAACACATATTTTCACTCTCAGACTCTCATTCACACACTATGGGCAATTTGGGAGCATCTTTGGACTATGGGAGAAAACCCGAGAAACACACAGACCAGAGGCAGGAATCGAACCCTAGACTCCGGAGGTGCGAGGCCGCGGCTAGCACTGTGGCCTCGAACCTCCTGGGTTGTGGGTTTGATTCTTGTTTAAGGTTTGTTTGCATGCTCTTCCCATGCTTGGTGGATTTCCTCCTCCAGTCCAAAGACATGCAGATTAGGCTAACTGGCGTTCCCAAATTGCCCATAGAGGTTGTCAGTGTGTGTGTGTGCCCTGTGATGGATTGGCACCTTGTGCCCAAAGTCTCCTTGATTTGGTGTGGTGTTGCATGAAAGAAGCACAATAATTCACTAGATGCATCTTTTTTTTTCTCCACTAGATAAAATTTCTATTGATCAGTAGTAGTTATTGTTTGGAAAAGGTGAACAACATTGGAATTATAATTATAATAATGATGTACATTTTAGTACAGAGAAGTTCTTGTGCTCCTTGAGCGTTAGCTTGGCAGTGCAGTCCTGCAAGTAAAGTACTCCGGGCGATGGGGAAACACTGACGTCAGGTTATTTAGTGGCAGAATGCTTATCTAATCGTGTGCTTAAAGCCTGAACGCGAGCACTACATGTCACAGAGGGAGGTGGGGGAGGTGCATAAAGGGCCTACGTGCAGTTTGAAATGTCGGTCATGATCGCTAGGTCAGATGCCATTCGTTCTTATTACGTTCTCCATTTTCGAGTCTAATGTTTCCCCTCTCTGTTTGTCCAACAGCTGCTGAAATCGAAAACAGGACGAGTAGAGAGAGGGAATCAGTCGAGTAGGCCGTCCCCGCACGGCGCAGACAAACACAAGCCGTGCACTCCAAACCTGAATGCACACACTCAAAGGAGCAGACATGTCAGATGCGAGAACAGGGACAGGAAAAGACCTCTGAGCTCAGCAGACGTGCAGAGAAACACCGGCGACGAGCTCTTATCTCAGGAGAATCTCAAAGAGACGGAGAAGATCTATGCCGGAGCCAAGTTTAGCGAGCCGCCTTCGCCGAGCGTGTTGCCCAAGCCGCCGAGCCACTGGGTGGACGAAAACAGCCCCAAACATTCCGACAGCAGCCGGGAGCAGATGTCTGTGCACCTGAAAACCATACTCAAGGTCCAGTCCAAGCCATGACTCCAGCTACAGAAACACCACCACCACTATTAATGATAAATAATAAATAAATAAAAAAAGAATCCTGGATTTTCGGAAGAAGAAGAAAAAAAAACATCTCAGGCAAAAGAAAATTGTCAGAAATTAAGATTCGAAGCTTGTTGCAACAGGAAGTGTTGAATTTTGACTGGAATATCAAAAATGTCTTGCGTTTGTCTTTAGAAAGAGACCTCGTGTTCATCTTTTTTTAAAAACAAAATCTTGTGTAACTGTAAATACTGTAAGACATGTAATATATGTGTATAATTTTTTTGGATGTTATTTTAACAGAAGAGTAAATCTAGTTTTGTTACTGAAACCTACGGTGATGTTTTCACCATGATTTAATGGTATGCTCTTGGCAAGTGTACTGAGTGAGGGAACGCACACGTCCCGGGACGCACATTTTACATGGAAAAGGTTTGCTTAGTTTTGCACAAGACTGAAAAACCAACACGGGTCCCCTTTAAGATGTGAGGATGAACTAGCGATGCGACGCTACGGCCGAGTTCGGGTTTTTCTGTATCGTGGACTGTCTTGGAAAGGGAGTGGAAGTTTTAAAACAAGAGGACTGTGAAAGGAGTATGAGGAACACTGCCTAC
The DNA here is from genome assembly GCA_030522415.1 of Channallabes apus. Taxonomy (NCBI): domain Eukaryota; kingdom Metazoa; phylum Chordata; class Actinopteri; order Siluriformes; family Clariidae; genus Channallabes; species Channallabes apus. Next base: position 47,044,779 of record CM060107.1, on the reverse strand, counting down.
AAACGGACAAATCATGAACAGCACTTCGGAAAACAAATGATTTGTTACACCATTAACACAAGCGTAAAGCATCAGCTGTTCTGGTAACAGACTCTTTTCTTTCATTTTTTTTTCTCCATTCTGTAGCATTTTGCCTGGTTTATTGGATTACGAATGTCGATGCAGATTTTCACACTGCGAGAGAAAGTTTTGTGGTTGTGATGTGTTTACATATCTGTGAGAGGGGAAAAAAAAAAAAGTAACCAGGTGTCTCTCATCCTCTTTTTTTTTTTTTTTTAAACTTTTCAACTTTGACTAAAACCCAAGACATTTCTTGTATTCGGAGAAAAAAAATCCAACACATTTTGTTGCAACACTGATTGATTTTAATGTTCGGCCTTGTTTTAAAAGTCCTGAAGATAGCATAACTTGGGTCCACGTTTATTTAATTGGTCTGAGAAACGTTATGAACGTTTTTAACAAAGTGTTATAAAAGTGAAATAAAGAATTTGGCCATCCCCTTTAGATTATTGTTTTCTTGTCTTTCTTTGTAATCGGAAAAGGTTTGGTGTAATTTACAGTTTCAACAAGAATTAAAGGTCAGGTTATGTTTTTTTTTTTTTTTTTTTTAGGTCTCCAAACATGTCTTTTAATTTTTCAGCTCGGATCATTCATTCTATTCTTTTTTTTCTTTGTCTTGCTCCTTTTCCAATCTGCCCCTTTACAAAAGGACATATCATAGCCAATCCGAACACAGTTACTGGAAACTTCCATCGATTGGATCTTTCTCAAGCATTTCCCCTCGTGCATTTCTGATAAACAAAACAAGGTAGTAATAATATAGCCTATATGTAATAGTGTTCATTCCTGAAGACAATCCTCACGTACAAGTTAAAACACCAAATAAAGACGTGATTACGTCATTAACTGCTAAACACTAACGGCTAGTCCGAGCCATTCTAAAGAGCTAAAGGAGGCCAGATTTGCAGTTAGCCACTAGCCTAGCTTTATTTACTGTAACTCTTGAGGTAAATTTCTCTTAAAGAGAATAGCCCGAGCAATAAGCCAAATTTGTTTTTGTTGCTCACACAGACTGGAGACCCATGTCTAAAAACAATAAAAAAAAAAAAAAGTGAGTTGTATGTTTATGATAAGGGTATATCGGACGGATGGATGAATAATCAGCCGCTTCTGGAGACTAGTGAAGAGAGTAACAGCGCCCCCTGTGTTATATTAAAGCACCTACCAATTTCAACCGCTGTGCTTTGCTGTTTTTTTGTTTTTTAACAAAAATGCACAATTTAAGGTGTTGCCTTATTAAAGCCAATTTTTATATTTTATATATATATATATATATATATATATATATATATATATATAAAGAAATTACGACAGAAATACTCTCCTCAGGGAGTTTTTCCCCTCATCTCCAGCTTGTTTATTAGGGACAAACTGTATCCTATACACAGCGATGTGCGTTTTTTTTTTTTTTACCCAGAATGCTTTACTCCGGTAAAGCTCCTTTACAGTAGGAGGATATCCATTGTTATAAGACTGCTATACAAACAGTACTTAAATTAAATTCAGTATAGACGTATTTATCATGTTCAAATTACACCAATTTCCAAACTCTAATTTTATTTGTCACATAAAAAACAGTCATACACGGTGTGATATGAAGTGAAACGCTTGTACGACCGCTGAGGAGCTAAAAATTTCAAAATAAGAGTTTTCAATAAGAGTTATTTTTTAATTAGAAATATAGAAAAACATTTAGTGTATTTTTTTATTTACATTATGTACAAATAATAAACAGAATTGATGTACAATATAGAAACCATTTCCAGACATGAGTAAGGCAACGTGCAGAATAATGTGCACGTCACAGTTGAATATCAACTTTCTCATATGCAGTTCAGACTGTTGTGCAGCTGAGTCTGCTACAAGCACTGCAATGTTATATAACACCTAGGAATGCAAAGGTCAATGGCACGTTGTTGCATAACGTTTCAATTCACCTCCTTCTGCACACGTCGGTTTGAAACCAGTGACTCTGGAGCGTAAGACGAACACCAAAAAGAGGACTTTACAGCCTGCCACTCATACAGTAGATTTAGCAGAACACAGATAGGCGATCACATTCCACATGGGAGTGAAGTGGGTTAGACTCGAGTGCTGACTGCTCTAACCAGTGATTTAGTTTGATTCTTACAGTAGCACCTCTTTTTACTTTCGTAAAGGTCTCACTTCTTTAAAGGTTTTCCTGACTCATAAATATAAGTAACAAAGAAGTAAGTCATTAGTTTTTGTTTCTCGCATTGCTTTGCTTGGCTGTGCTGATACAGAATGGGTGAAAAACTCCAGGCACTCAAACAGCAGGTTTGTGTCTCCATTGACGAGGCCAAGGACAAACTACACGGATTAGGAGATGCAATATGGCGGCACCCAGAGCTCGCATTTGAGGAGAGACAAGCCCATGACACCCTGGTGCACTTTTTTACACAGGAGAAAGGGTGGAGCGTGGAAGCGCGCTACAAACTAGAAACAGCATTTCGGGCCACGTGGGGGCCTGTAGGTGGAGCAGACGGTGACACTGTGGTGAATGTGGCGTTCCTGTGTGAGTATGATGCTCTGCCATCTATAGGCCACGCGTGCGGCCACAACCTGATAGCGGAGAGCGGAGCTGCCGCTGCGGTGGGCCTGAAAGCAGCGCTCGAGAGCGGGGAGGCGTGGCCTGTGCCAGTCAAGGTGTGCCAACTAAGTCTGGACATGAATATAGAGCATATCTTTAAGTAATGTTTTTGGAATTGTAAGTAAGTGAAATGTATTCAGGCTTTTGATTGAAAATCGAAAAGCCAGTATCTCAAAATGTTTAAAGGAAATTACTATTCATACAACAGTTCAGTACATGTATGCGGAAGACCGCTGACATGACAGTTGTTCAGAAGACAATCATCAACTCCCTCCATCAGCAACACCAACTACAAAGCGTCACCGCTGTTCCAGAGTGTTGGAGGTAAAGGTGCTCAATCAGCAGGGATAACCGTAGCCTTAAGCAAACATGATTCAAGACCTTGTTAGAGCTTCACAAAGAGTGCAGTGAGGCTGGGGTCAGTGCATCAAGACCCACCATGCACAGGCGTCTTCAGGAAATGGACCATGCCACAACTGTTGCATTCCTTGCATCAAGCCACCCCTGAGCCAGAGACACGTCTTACCTGGACTAAGGAGAACAACAGCTGGACTGATGAAAGTAAATTTTCAGATGAAAGTAAATCTTACATTTCATTTGGAAATCAAGCTCCCAGAGTCTGGAGGACGAGAGGAGAGGAACAGAAGCCAAGTTACTTGAAGCTCAGTGTGACGTTTCAACAGTCAGTGATGGTTTATTGTGCCATCATGTCATCTGCTGGTGTTAGTCCCCTATGTTTTATCAAGTCCAAAGTCAATGTCTATCAGGAGACGTTAGAGCCTGGTTTGCTGATCATGATTTTACTGTAGTTGATTGGTCATCTTGCTAACTTGCCTGACCTGAACCCCATAAACAACATATGTCAAGAGACTTGTTTCTTGTAAATCCTTGTAAAAAAAGGATATTGTAAAAGTTTGAGATACTGATTTTTTTTCTTTTCATAAGCTGTAAGCTATAGTCATTGAAAGAAAACAAAAATGTTTGAAATATTTCACTTATACAGATGACCTTTCTCCTGATCTCATTCAAGCAATGTCTGATGAACTCTCTGAATTATTAGGTAACTGTGATAGGGACTCCAGCAGAAGAGGACGTAGGTGGGAAGGTGGACTTGCTGCGAGAGGGAGCATTTGATGGCCTGGATGTGGTGCTTATGGCTCATCCTTCACAGGAAGACGCCGCATACATCCCAGATGTGGCAGAACATGAGTAATTTAAATTTAACATTGTTCTAAGAAGAACAGTTTAGATTTCACTTTGGCCTTTCTTAGATCTTTTCAGGCCTTATGTTTAACGTTTCCATTCCAGTTGACGATCCCTTTATGATGATTAAGGTCATTGGGGAGTGCTGGTAATTAGAGCAAGAATATTTCTTGAGCACTTCGAGACCATAGTGTGTACAGTATATGATGTACGGTATGATTTCTATTGTTTCTATTGTTCTATTGTTTCTATCTATAAATGCTGAAACCATATTTTTTAATGGGTCGGCCTTGCACCTCCAGGGTCCGGGTTCGATTCCCGGCCAGGCTCGATTCTCGTCTCTGTGTGCATGGAGTTTGCATGTTCTCCCCGTGCTTGGTGGGTTTCCTCCGGGTACTCCGGTTTCCTCCCACAGTCCAAAGACATGCAGATTAGGCTAATTGGCGTTCCTAAATTGACCATAGTGTGTGAATGAGTGTGTGCTCTGCGATGGATTGGCATGCTGTCCAGGGTGTACCCTGCCTTGTGCTCTGAGTCTCCTTGGATAGGCTCCAGGTCACCCCGACCCTAAATACAGGATAAAGCGGTATAGAAGATGAATGAATGAATGAATATTTTTTAACATAACTTAATTAACGAGGCGGCGCGGTGGTGTAGTGGTTAGCACTGTCGCCTTGCACCTCCAGGGTCTGGGTTCGTTTCCCCGGCCAGGCTCGATTCCCGTCTCTGTGTGCATGGAGTTTGCATGTTCTCCCCGTGTTTGGTGGGTTTCCTCCGGGTACTCCGGTTTCCTCCCACAGTCCAAAGATATGCAGATTAGGCTAATTGGCGTTCCTAAATTGCCCGTAGTGTGTGATTGGGTGTGTGAGTGTGTGTATGTGTGTGTGCCCTGCGATGGATTGGCACCCTGTCCAGGGTGTACCCCGCCTAGTGCCCGAAGTCTCCTGGGATAGGCTCCAGGTCCCCCGCGACCCTGAACACAGGATTAAGCGGTATAGAAGATGAATGAATGAATAATTAACGAGGCAGCCACTTTAAGAGCATGTGCCAGAGTTGTGTCAATGCTCTGCTCTGGCGGAGTCTCAGAATAGATTCCAGGCCAAAGAGGTCAGATGCACATTGGGTAACTAGGCAGATTTATTTCTGGCACAAGTTTTACATTCTGCCACAACTACAGAAAAAACAAAAGTTATTTTATGTAGAATGGTACACTGTAATACTGTATATAGAATATAGTGAATGAACCGAAAGTCACATATATTAAACAAGCTGCAGCTCTGTAGCTCTCTCTTCCTTTGTGTCCCAGTTTGGTCTAAAGTGACCATTTTTATACATTGCATAACATAATTGCTTGTTTATTATAGTCTAATCTGATAATGACAGTGATAGATACTGCTGTCTGACAAAATGACCTGTCACACTTGGGTCATGCTCATTTCCATGCATCATTTGAATATGTGTTAAGGTTTCTCTGGCTGATTACACAGACATGACTACCCTACACATTTGTGAGTAATGACGTGAATAATTGCATTATTTTATGACTTAACTGTATCTTGCATGTTGTCGTGCAGCCTGGTAATAAAGTACCATGGACGTGCTTCTCATGCATCGGCGTATCCCTGGGAAGGTGTAAACGCTCTAGATGCAGCCGTCTTGGCCTACAGTAACATGTCTGTACTCCGTCAACAGCTCAGACCTGACTGGAGGGTCCATGGTGAGACTACGTCCTTACCTTGATAACCAGTGATGTGCAAATCTACAAGAGTGACAGACAGATGAATGCACAGGAAGGACATTGTATGTACTATATAGAGAGAAAAGTGTGAAGCTGAGTTACAGTATATGTCTTGCTCAGGTATAATAAAGAACGGTGGTGTGAAACCCAACATCATCCCCGACTACACGGAGTTGGAATATTACTTACGCACCCCTTCACACCTGGACCTGCCCAAGATCAAAGCCAAAGCTGAGGCCTGTTTTCAGGCTGCTGCTCTGGCCACAGGATGCACGGTCAGTAAAAAAGATTTATCGCTATACATGGCCTGGGCGATAAAAGTCACCATTATAGAAAGTCAAATTATTGAAGCAAAAGAAAACATCATAAGTACTGGAATAGGATTAGGAACTATCCAACGCGTTATTAAAACCTTTGCAGAAAATTTTTGCAGAAAAGTAAGTGCATTTCCATACACACACAATGTAATGAGAATTCACAGGATTGAGACTAAACAGTTGTGCATCCAAATGAAAACCACTTAATAGTAATCAGAAAAAGTGCTTCACTTTGTTAGGGTGTATAAAGATTCGACCAATGGAAAAATGTCATGTGGTCCATTGAGTCCAGATTGACTCGATTCCATAGTGATGTAGTGCATAGTGCCCCGTGTATAAGCCTCTGGAGGAAGCGTTCTGATCAGTTGGTCAGGTCTAGACTCAGCAATGTTATGTAGCAATAAAATGAAGTCAGCTGACGATCTGAAGGTACTGAGTGACCAGATTATCACGTCTATGAAGTTTTTCAATCCCTGATGGCTCTAGCCCAAAGTTGATCGTTGTCCTTTGAACTGGAAAGTGTAACGTACTTTGTCTTGAAGATGTATACATACGGTACATCTTGTTAAAGAAAGGTCTACTCATGGTCAAAACTGCACCATATCAACAATTATGTACGTGTTTAGATTATATGGCCACCAGTGGACACAAATCCCTGATTGGTCAAACAGTTTTGGGGGGGGCCAGGCTGTGTATATAGTGCATATAATATGCTTTTTAAAAGTTATAATTAGAGAAATTAAACCAAGGCTTGTTTCTTACAGGTTGAGATTCTGTATACAAGGAACATGTTTTATGAAATCCTGAGAAACCGCACTTTGGAAAGCCTGTATGAGGAGAACGGGAAATCTCTGGGCATGAACTTCATTACTGTTGAGGATTCATCTGGTAAAAATAAATAAATAAATAAAAAATAGCATGTTAACTGAGGGTGAAGTAGTGTGATACATGCACTATACAGTATATAAGATCTACTTATTGTACTCCGGCCTTAGCACCTATTTTATGGAAAAGCATTCTGTCACAAAATCCAATCAATCATTCATACCATCCCTCCTTCTTCCTGCTCTTCTATCCAGATCACTCACTCTCTCATCATGTATACCGCTTTATCCTGTATTCAGGGTTATGGGGGCCTAAAGCTATTCCAGGAGACTTCCCACGAAGAACATGCAAATACAGGCGGGAATCGAACCCTGGACCCTCGCGGTGAAAGGCACCAGTGCCAACCACCAAGCCACCATGCCGCCCTAACCCTGTAGGCTGCCTAGTAGAGTTTAGAAGAGTTTAGACCAAATCTCAGTTTTTCTCCTTCTCATTTTGCCTGGCTTTGCTTCCACCCTCACCATCATCATCCTCACCTGTCCTGCACCTATACTACACCTACTGTACACCTACTGTATATCCCTTCACTCATGTCAAGGCCATGCTTTGACTAAAACAGTTTTTTGTGTGTGCTTCATTTTAGGCTCTAGTGATATTGGGAATGTGACTCAGGCCGTTCCAGGGATTCAACCTTATTTCTACATCGGTACTGAGGCGCTCAATCACACTGCAGAATACACCACTGCCTCTGGTGAGTCTGAGGAACAGCAGCGTCTGTCAGTGTACTACTGTACTGTACTGTATATCTGACACTCAACACCTTGTATTCTTTAATACTCTGTATTTATCAGCCCTGCTGTTCAGTCCCATCCGGCATTTCCGGGTGATTTCATGACAGCGATGTGATTGAACTTTTCTAACAAATGTATTACTCTGAAATCATTTTTCAATATTGAACACTGAAAGATGAAATAAGGTCTTTACAGGATTGCAAATATTATTTCGGCTGCTCCTGTCAAAGGGTCGCCACAGCAGGCCGTCCGATCCGCACACAACTTTGGCACAGGTTTTACGATGGATACCCTTCCTGACATAACCCTCCTATTTTTATCTGGGCTTGGGACTGGCACTGCATGCAGTGGTTAGGGTAGTATAGGGTGTGGCGACCCACCAACAGCGGGGCTCAAATATACACTATAAAACACATAGCCTGTGCCAGCTAAAACAGATTTTTTTTATATAAATTGCAATAAATCATATGTTAATTGGTATCTGTAGATAATCAGGGGGGAACTTTGTGCTCACCCTGTCCATGTACACTGTTACTTAAACGACTGTTGTCATTTTCTTAATACAAAAGCCCTCTTTTACACTTTGACTTGTTTTTGCAGGTGCACATGAGGCTCAGTTTTACACACTCCGTACTGGCAAAGCTTTGGCCATGACTGCGCTGGATGTGATCTTCAGCCCGGGTGTCCTGGATAAAGTCAAACAAGAGTTTAAAGAAGCCAAGCTCAGAGAGGAGAGAGGTCAGAGACTGCAAACATAGAGACTAAAACCAAATAGCAAACAGCCACAGTCTAGACATTAAGCTAGTTAAAAGGCCTAATGCTTAGCTTTTACAGAGACTAGCACTCTGCCATTTCAAGCCTCAGGCTCTTTGGTCTTCGTCCTGTAACTTGCAGGAAATGAGGTGAACATCCGTCACTGGATTATAGATATAACTTTAAAACTCTGAACTGTGTGCTGTTGTTGTTTTTTTCTCCAAACACTGGAGTGTGATTGACATTTTTTCAACGGAATGTTCGCAAAATCCCAATGTCATGATACAATCTTTAAAGTGACAGAACGAAAAACGAATCACTACACAATATCACATTCAGTCTGGTTTATTATCAAAATCTTTAAATCAGACTAAATTTAGAAACATTTATGCTTTAATTATTTGATCACATCTTTTCGATTCATTAACTGAAATTCAAGAAATAAAAGCAATTTTTCGACTTACAGTATGCCTATTTATTTATCACATTATCCAAAGAGTAATATGTGAGCTATTGATACAAAGATGGAAGATGATATGGATGAGAGACATGATTATTACATTTTTGGATTTTTCCCCGATGTTTTCCCTAATTTAGTCGTATCCAATTCCTCCCTGCCACTAGGAGGACAGCGCTATCCGCTCCTTCCGCTTGCGTGAGCTCACAGACGCCCCTCATTGGCTGTAGAGCCGTGATTAATGTGGGAGCACGAAGTACCTCTCATCCCTCCTCTCTGATACCTCATTTCCACTACACTGGTGCCGGTGCTCGGCCGGTGCTGAACTGGGAACCGAACGAGAACCGGCCCACGTTTACACTAGACAGGAGCTCTGCGGGAGCTGCATGATAATACGTCACAGGCCACGCCCACTCAACAGAAACCAACATGGCCGAAGTCAGTTTACTGGTTATTCTCCAAACTATGAAAATGTATTTCAGTATCCAAAAGCAGCTTATTGGACGTGTTGTAACCGCTGAAAGAGATCAGTTGTTCGAGTGAATCCCGTGACTATTAATTCTTCCCGTATTTTCTCATACACTTTTCTTTTTCTTACAGCACTTTCTAATTTCTCCTGAATCTCTGCTGAACTCCAAATATCTAAAAGCGCTTTAATTTCATCCGTGCTCCACGTTTGGGTCGCCGCCATTTTTTTAAAAATAATCCCGCCCGCCGCTCGTGACGTCACGGGTTCTCGCGACTAGACCAGCAGAGTTTAGGGGCCGGTGCTTGTTTTAGGGCACCGGCACCAACTTTTTTCTGTGGAAAATCGCGGCACTGGTTCCAAAATTGGGAACCGGCACAGGAACCAGAGCAGTGGAAAAGGGGTATGAGAGAGCTCGGCCAATCAGCTCTCTCTAGACCTCCGGCTGCGAGAGGTTACAACATCACCCGGGAATTGAACTCGCGATCTCACCAATTAGTTTCATCTGCATGACGTTGGACTGCGAGAGGAAACTCACCAACCAAGGGGAGAGCATGCAAACTCCATGCACACAGACCTGAGGCGGGAATCGAACCATCAACACTAGAGGTGGGAGACCGCAGTGCTAACCACTAAGGCGTCATGCCGTATAGACTGTTTTTAAGTCGATCATTTGTAATTATCTGTATTTTTTTATAATCATCATAATTATATTATATATATAATTATATTGTCATAATTTGACGCTCATTGTCTAAACAGAAAGCTCTGGATTAGTGTGTATTTAAAGGTTGAGTATTGTATAGACCCACATTGCCCAGCCTAAATAGCCAAGCAAATTAAGCAAAGAAAAAGCTATGATCAAAACCTCTTAATGTGCAAATGTACTTATAGATATATACACAGACATGGCACACACGTCAAGAGTGCTTCATTCACAGTAACCATTTCTGCTTCCTTAAGTTTCTTTCCTAATAAGTATTGGGATTCATCACACACGGTCTAAATAATGCTTTTTATTTCACCGTGAAATGCCTTAACAGCTCATTAGTCAGTGTATAATGCTGTCCAGCCCAGTGGAAATGAGAGGGCTGGGCAGAACTGTCTTGACCTGAAGAGTAGTGAAAGTGCGGACTGAACTCGATGGCCAGCGCAGAGCGTACCAATCCCACGCCCCCTACCTGCTCAGGAGCAGGATGGTACACTCTGCCACTGTCTGGATGCATGAACAGGGAATGAGGTTGGAAAGGAAAGGTCAGTTTGGTTCCACCTCCACAGTAGGACAGTCGTGTCCCGTGTTCGGTCTCGGCTAACAGATGCGTAAATACGATTGGCTGATCGTCACAACGTAGGAAGTTCCTCTCGCGTCCACACAATGACAGGAAGGGGAAACGTTGCAGGTAGCGGCCACTCCGGTTGACTTTTAAATGCTTGAAAAAGAAAACCAGAAACTGCTGATCTGGAGGGAGTAACAGAAGAAAGGGAGATTTCAATAATATAATTTTGACTTTGAATGATAAATATTTGATTTATCATAAAACGTGGCAGACAATGTATTAGTAAGGAATTGTAAAGATTAACAAAAGCCTGGGTAACGTAATTAATAGACCGCATGTATATCATAAAGAAACTAAACTGTATAAACAGTTAAACAGGTGGTGATGAAGAAGAATCAAAACTAAGCTACCTGTGTGTGTGTATGCATTTTTCTCTTAAAAAAATGGATGTTGCTGCCTACTGTTCCCCTCGGCCAGGAACGCTTGTGACACGCTCACAGTATGACATAAAAGTTGATTTTACCAGACGTGATCTTTTCTTTATGCCATGTAAAATACACTTCACCATGCTTGTATATGAATGTTTGTCGTGCAAAATCAGTACGTGCTGCTATACAGTGAAGCCTGTTAGAGAAGAGGCTCACATGGAACAGTAGAGACAAGAGCTGATACGAGATCTGAGAGATACTGTATACATGTCAGATACACACACTGTGTTCCAAATTATTATGCACATTGGATGTAAGTGTCAACCATTAAATGTTTAGTTTTTAAATTAAACTCATGGATGTTATTGTGTCTCAGGGCTCATTGGATCACTGAAATGAATCTCAGACACGTGTGATAATTAGTTTGCCAGATGAGCCCAATTAAAGGAGAAGTACTGCAGAAGGTTGTTCCACATTATTAAGCAGGCCACAGGTTTCAAGCAATATGGGAAAGAATAAGGATCTCTCTGCTGCCGAAAAGCGTCAAATAGTGCAATACCTTGGACGAGGTATAAAAACATTAAATATTTCATGAAAACTTTAAGCGTGATCATCGTACTGTGAAGACATTTGTGGCTGATTCAGTGCACAGACAGGTTCGTGCAGATAAAGTCAGAATGAAGAAGGTTTCTGCAAGACAAATTCATCGGATTAAGAGAGCAGCTGCTGAAATGCCATTACAAAGAAGCAAACAGGTATTTGAAGCTGTTGGTGCCTTTGGAGTCCAGCGAACCTCAAGGTGTAGGATCCTTTAGAGGCTTGCAGTTGTGCAAAAACCTACTATTCGGCCCCTAATCAATGCTCACAAGCAGAAACGGTTGCAGTGGGCCCAGGCATACATGAAGACAAGTTTTTAGACAGTCTTGTTTACTGATGAGTGTCGTGCAATCCTGGATGGTCCAGATGGATGGAGTAGTGGATGGTTGGTGGGTGGTCACCATGTCCCAACAAGGCTGTGACGTCAACAAGGAGGTGCGTATGTTAAGATGTAACATGCCGTGTTGGGATGTTTTTGATTGAAATAGCTTTTGATTTCAGTAAATATGACCCCCTAAAGCTACAAAAGCCTATTTTCAGTTCTTTACAAACAATAAAATGTTATAACTCTGTTGTGCATAATAATTTGGAACAGAGCATTTTCAGTTTTTTTTTTTTTGGTAATAAATTTTGTTATCAATAGGAGGTTTATTCAAATTATACACTAATGGTTGATGACTTGAAAATTATACTGACTGTCATTTGCATTTACTAATTATGAAAATCAGAGAAAGATACCATTTGCTTCATAATTTGGAACGTAGTGTGTATATATAGACTAGCCTAGAACAGACTGGATCCTGATCCACCCTCCAGCCCAGTAGGTGGCGGTAATGCACCTTTACGTTGTTTGCCAACCGCCATAAAACACCAACAGATGAAGAAGCTCTCATACCTTTAAAACAAGTGACAAAGTTCTTCACTTTCGTATCATCCAGGAAAAGCTGGTGACAGGACACAAACACACACACACAGAGAGAGAGAGAGAGTGTTAAAAGGTGTGATTATGTATTAGCGCCATGACTAAGCTAAAGTCTCTCTAAGTCCACCTGTCCTTGATGATCCATGTAGTAGAAGTACTCGCGGATCCGCGGTTCAGGACTCTGCCCCTGGATGTACCCGCACTGCGCTCTCCTAAACACGGCCGGGACCCTGACCCGCATCCGGCCTCTCCACAAACACAGCGCGAGTACCCTCATACTGGCGCGCGCACACAGTGGGGGTTTAATATCAGAAAGCCGTTGACTAGATAACTGTTATAAACAGCGCGGTCCGACTCTTATAAACGTCCGGCGGATTCTGAGGACGCTACACAATAGTTCCACACGTACAAACAAAAACAATTAAACAGTCTACACTGATTAAATGTCTAAAACCTTTTACAAACATGTTGGACATTATTCTGCATCACATATTGTAATCCGCATTTTCAGGGGTTACGGAAACTTTGGCTCATTCTACAGGAAACGTAAAAGAAATCTCCTGAAAAAGCATTTGTTTTTTATCCAGACCTACAACTTCCTTCAAAACTTTATTAATCCACAAAAAGTCAAGCTTAATGCATTAAAAAAAGAATAATTCTCCCCACGCTTGGTGGGTTTCATCTGGGTGCTCCGGTTTCCTCCCACGTTCCAAAGACATGCAGATTAGACTAGGAGATAGTATAAAGCGGTACAGATGATGATGAGTGAGTGAGTAGGTAATAACTGGTGTTACTTCTGTTCCTGGTAACACAATCACAATTTAGAGAAAAACGAACTATTTTCTAAACGGCTTCCTTGTGTAAGACCACTGTTGTTGTTGTTGGTCTTTCGACTGCTCGCCACAGTGGACCATCCAGTCCACACATACTAGCTTGGCACAAGGTTTATGCCGGAAGCCTTTCCTGACGCAACCCCCCCACTTGAACATGGCCCTTAACCCTATGTGTATCCTAGCTGACTCTGTGCTCTGCCCCCAGATTCTTAAATGGGTTATGCAAAAAAAAAAAAAATCTTGTGACAAATAATTTAATCTTAATTTATTAATATGCTAATATTGATTCCTAAAACCCAGTTCCCATAACACCATGACTTACCAGGGTCAATCAAGGTGGTGACCTGTAGAGATCAGCAGCTGTCCAGAAGTCACTTTTGTGTATAACGCATTACAAAACATTTATCACAAATTATGCTTAAAATTATAGACACCTCTGAATTATGATTGAAAAAAATCTAACTATTAAATAATAAACACTCACTTTATTTTTTATTTTTTTGGTTTTATTTATTACTGTCAGTTTTCATATATAACATCACTTCGTCAGACAACTGTGGGTGAGGCCCAACACCTGGATATCCTCTAATGCACAGAGGATATCCATGTGCACCTGTGTACTGTATAATCACCTGTCTGAAGAGTCACTTAACACCAGCTGTTTTTCAAGCTCTTGACTTTTTTAAAACTCTAAACCTACACTGTACCCTTTCCCATCACCTACATACTCCATATGCGCATGTGGCTGGAGGGTTGTTACGGCTCAGCCCATTAGAATGTCAGATTGCTCAAGGTGCAGACCCTTCAACCACCCAGCCGACAAACCTGTCCAAGAAATTTACCCTATTCCCATGGTAACCTGACCAGGATGCACAAGAAGCGCACTTGATGCTAAAAGGCACTTGATGATTAATTAGATTCCTGAAAAGATGTAACGTTGAGCTCTTGGCCATGCCCATGCTGCACAGTGGAGTATTGGATACATTTCCCTGGCAAGTCATCTGGTGTTTAGTTCTTGCATCCACTACGTTGCATTACCGCCACCTTCTGGTCCTTTCAGTTTTAAATCCTTGTTTCGTCACATTGCCCTTAAGAAACCCATCTTTCTTCACACTTCCTGCACATTGAAGAAGAATATTCAATTATTGTCACATGTACTTTTTACAGCACAGCGAAATTTCTTCTTCGCATATCCCAATTAGGAAACTGGTGTCAGAGCGCAGGGTCAGCCAGCTTACAGCACCCTGGAGCAGATAGGGTTAAGGGCTCAACAGTGGCAACTTGGCGATTCTGGGGTTCGAACCCCCGACCTTCCGATCAGTAAGCCAATAACCCACAGCCTTAACCGACTGAGCCACCACTGCCCACCACATTACACATTGTCTCTGGTGTTTAGTTGTTAATGGGTGGCAGTTTTAAGGCACCCGATGAACGCCAAAAAGTAGGATGGCCTTGACTTTTGCCCAGGAGTCCTGTCCTTAGCTTCTGGACATCTGTGCATTGTTGCTTGATCATGTCCTTGGACTCCTGCAGAGATTCCTTGAGTGCCTGCTCAGAGGATACCGTCGCTGAAATAAAAAGAAAGTATGCTCTTTGTTTCATGTTTTTAAACCAGATGAACAAAATTGAGCTATGTCTGTAATGCTGTGCCTCCATGTAAATGATTTCAAACATGACGATAGTGCATTGTGTATATTGTGTGTATTATTTAATAAATAATAGCATCCAATAACACTATGTGAGGTGTTTGAACTGGTCGTGTAAAATGAATGCAAGCACATTGTATAATAGAAATATTTCTCTTTTTTTTTAAACTTACGTTCATCACTTGGGATCCTCTTCTTTTTAAGCCCCATCCGCGTCTCGTGGGACTTTTTTCTCTCCTGACCAAGGTCTTGAGACAACAAGGAAGCCATCTACACACATACAGTAGGCAAAATACATCAATCTACTTGGCATGCACTTCTGTGGATACCAAATACTTTTTCCCTGACTGTAGATAGCTCAAGCTAAATGTAAGAGTAGATATCGGAAAAGGAAGTGTTACTAATATTCAATTAAATTCGATTTATGAATCAAAATGATCAGATCGGCAAGGAAAAATTCTCTGAGCTGGCAATAGGAAGACGAACCAGATTCAACAGGGAATCCATCCTCATTTGGAACCCATCTTCATAACCTTCTTGTTACAGGTTGGTGGTGTCCCACAAGGTCCTGTGCTAAGCTCTTTATAGTTTAGTGATGTTACCTTGATTTGTACCTTTTCTACTTTTTTACTTTTTTACAACACACAGATATCTTTATCTTTTGAATCCAAAAGCTACACTTGGTTGCAGGTCAATCAATCCCTCTAACTTCTTAACTGTTTAAGTCAGCTTCAGCTAAAAAAGAATGACTGCGGAACATGACTGAATTATCTCACCTTAACTTGAATATGAGAAAATGTAACTAGTGTTTCCTAGTATATTAAAAAGCAGATTATTAAAACTACTTCTAGGCATCTTTATCTACGAGGGTGAGTCAAAAATTAGGAGTCCTTAGCGCTCCCACATTAATCACAGCTCTACAGCCAATCAGGGGTGTCTGTGAGGTCGCGCATGCGGAAGGAGTGGATAGCGCTGTCCTCCGAGTGTGTTACTCCGTCCCCAAGGGTGCGTGAGCCGAGCAGTTCGAAAAGATGCGGTCGGCTGGCGTCACGTGGTTCGGAGGAAACACGTGATAGTCTTCGGCCCTCCGGACTGAGTGGTAGTAGCCTTAATGTGAGAGCCCACTAGTGACAGGGAGGAATTGGACACGACTAAATTAGGGAGAAAATCGGGGAAAAAATGTTTTAGGCTGAACTCTTCTCTTCTTCATCAGAAGTGATTCCTCATCCACGTAGGGCTGCTTTCCTGTGTTTAATCCGAAGTTTAGTCTTCAGCACTTCAATAAGCGTCTCACTGTAACGAGCACTGCTGATTGTTGAACCTTTTTCTCTGATAATGTTCCAAAACTGGATCAAGTACAGCCTCAGAGCACAAAAAAAAAACAAATAACTGCACGCTGCTCTACTTTCATACAATTTCCAAGTGAGGTATCCATTTTTTTCACACTTGCACAGCAGTGACTAGGGAGACAGTAGCCTTGAATTGAAAGTGCTGATAAGAGGCCAACAAAAGTTTTAATTTGACTCACCCTCATATTCATTCATTCATTCATTCATCTTCTATACCGCTTATAAGCAAAAATCCAGATCGGTGTTTAAACCACTGTATATATTTTTTGTAATTAATGTGTAAATGTTTGTTTAAAGAAAAGTCCTTGAATCAGGGAAAAAAATAACACTGATGATAAATTCTCTGTACCTTCATGATCTTGGCGGGATAGGCTTCCTGATTCTTGACCTCCATGGCATCCGGTTTCCTCAGCCGCCTCTCCAGGAACTTCTGCTGCCTGGAGTGCTCCGTCGTGACCTCGGCATCTATTTCATCTGTCACCTACAGTAGAGGAGGCATCACACTCAGTCAGGTCGAAGTAAACTAGGCTGTGTACATTGAGTGTGTGTGTTTATTTGTATCAATGTGCATGTATATATGTGTATTACACTCACATCTGCATTATGGATGTAGCATTTGTTGAGTTTGATGAAGTAATCTTTCAGCATCTTCGGGTGCTGGAGGAAGCTGAAGCCCTTCTGGATGTCATCCTTCATCCTTTCCACCAAAGTCTGTATGTTTCTAACCTGGAGATATGAAGACAGTACACACACTGGCACTTGGGAAATAAATTGGAAAATATTATATATTATTATACATGAATATTTATAATATTATAAAAAATTATTATAACCATATTGCAAAATGGATGCTGAATCCTGGCACTGAAATAACAGTTTTTGCTAAATTTTGCAAAAATACAAAAAAAACCGAAAACAGCATATTTGTTCCTTCTTCAGGTCTCCTACTTTCCATGTTCTGCATATCTGAATTTGAATGCATGTATTACTTCTCAAAGCATCACCATGCAACATGTAATGAACAACATGCAACATGGACCACATTTTACAAACATCCCTGAAGCATTTTCAGGCATATATTATTATATTATAAATTGTTATTAATAATAGTTGCAGACATTGTGGTGAAACAAACCTTATCTCTCTCCTGGCACAACTCCTGATCCTTTGCAATCAGATTCTTCTTCAGGCCTTCAGTGATTTGCTTGTTTTTGATGATGCTCCTCATCAGCTCAGTCTCAAGCTAAAAGGAAAAAAAACGTCCTTTAATCAGCTACTCATCATCTTCATCATCATCATCATCATCATCATCATCATCAATATGCAGTGCTGTAAAAAAAAGTATTTGCCTTTACTGACTTTTTGTTTGTTTTTGCATGTTTGTCACATTTAAATGATTGAGACCAAAATATTAATCAAAGATAACCTGAATAAATACAAAATTTAATTTTTTTTTTAAATGATGATTTCATTTACTAAGGGAAAAAAGCTATCCATACCTTCTTGGAACATGTGTGGAAAAGTTGCAACTGTTGGGCCCTTGAGCAAGGCCCTTAACCCTCAACTGCTCAGATGTGTAATGAGATAAGAATGTAAGTCGCTCTGGATAAGAGCGTCTGCCAAATACCTAAATGTAAATGTAAATGAAAAGTAATTGCCCCCTCAACTGAATAAAATAACTAGTTCTGCCACGGAAACAACTGCGGTAAAGCATCGCTATGGAGGAATTTTGGTCCGCTTTTCTTTTCAGATTTGCTTTAAATCAGCCACAATGGAGGGTTTTCAAGCCTCATGAGCAACCTGTTTATGTCATGCCACAGCATCTTATTTGGATTTAAGTCCAAACCACTCCAAAACCATTTTTTCACGCCACTGCACTTGTTAAACTCCTCACCTTTTTGATGAGCGTTTTGCTCTCTTCAGCCTTTATCTGCAGTAGCTCATGTTCCTTCACCAAATTTTTCATTTGATCTCGTTCTTGCTTTGACTGTTTCAACTGCTCTTCCAGCATAAAAAATTTCTCCTCATACACCTTTCTGCACACCTCAAGCTGTGTAAGCAGTGACGAGATCTGATTTTTCTACAGAGACAAAACAAGTCCATTTCTTATCTACTCAACAGAGATCAAAGACGCTCAGGGTGTAAATAAGACGTTTGTAGAGATAGAACGAGTCTCACCTGTGTAACAATGGTCTTATTTTGTTCCTCTCTTTCTTTCGTCAGCTCTGCAATTTTATAGACTGCATCCTTATGTTTGTCCTGGATGCTCTTAAGGTCGTCCTTTAGCCTGTGGACGGTCATGTACGAATTGTTTACCTCTTTTCCGACTTTATCCACCTGCACCAGCTTCCAACAAATACATACATGTGTTATTTACAATGTGAAGCTAATTTAAGTAAAAAAATCAAGATAATAAAAGACAAAACAAGAAACTGATAAGATTAACTACATATATGACTACATACTGTATAAGTCTTCATATATGAGAGTGAGTCAAACATTATCCAGGTGTAGAATTTACTTTAATTAATATTTGCAAAAGACAAATAAGTCTTTTCGGATTGTGTTGAAAAATACAGAATTTTTCAACACAATCTCCTTGGTCTTCAATACACTTTTTAACGCTTGTATTACATAATTAATATTTAATATATAGTTAACTAATAATAATTAATGTTGATATGTCAACAAGCTTTTAATATTCCCTCATTACAAAATGTTTTATGCTGAGCTGCGAGCCACGAATGCACCGCTGTCTTCATTTCTTCATCAGAAGTGGACCTTCTGCTCTAGATCACGTATGGCTGGTTTCATGGAACCAAACCAGGTGAAAGTCTGATGGAGTAAGATCAGGACTATAGGCAGGACACTTTAACACCTCAAAAAAATGGAAAGCACAGATGTTTTTATATAACAAAAGTTGTTGTTGTTGGTTTTTTCGGCTGCTCCCGACAAGGGGTCGCCACAGCGGACTATACAGTCCGCACTACAACTTGGCACAGTTTTTAGGTGCGGATCATTTTTTGACTCACCCTTGAACTGTATATAGGAGGGATTTTTTTGCAACATTGTAACATTATTTACATTTCACAAACACACACACACATACACACATTTTTATCAATTTGCTCTATATATGGAAACTTTTGGGACATGTTGTACCGTAGATATGTGATTTAGAGCAGATCCAGATCAGTACAAATTCCAGTTTTTATTAATGGAATGCAAATGGAAATCGTAAAATGAATCGAATCATGACCTGGTCTTGTTCTTTTAGGGCCTCAATCTGCTCCATGTATTCCTGCAACATGTCATCAATCTTCTTCTTGTAGTCCATCTGATTCAGCTCGCTCTCCTGCTCTACCTTCAGACATGCCAGCTCATCCTTAGGTGATGTATCTATAGGATCCTTAGGCTCTTGTAAAATCTGATCCTGAATTTTTAACACAGAAATGATGTTGTGAAGAGCTTGGACATCAGTGCAAAGGATGACACTTTAGGCATTTTATCTTTCAAAATGTATCACCAACGATTGCATGATCAGCACTATATAAGGGATATCCTTGTGGTACGGTACGGCAGCTGTAGGCTCATGTGCTCCATCAAATAAGGCCTGGTTTCCATAGCAACTACTCTCATTTCAGGCCAATTTATTGTTTGAAGTACACCAGATAAAACCCAGAAGAAACCCACTCATGCTTTGAAGAGCATCCAAACCTTATGGCTAGGATTTTTAGGCAATCACTTTTTTTGAATATGATTCTGTCTAGAAGAAAACTGTTTGAGTCCCATGAAAAAGTTTTTGCCCTTTTCTGAAATTTGTTATTTGCACATTTGTCACACTGAAATGATTTGGATAATCAAAACAAATTTTAATATTACACACATAACTCGAGTAAATATAAAATGCAGTTTTAAAAAATTATTTTATCTTTTAAGAAGCTGCCCTATGTGAAAAAGTTAATAATAAAAAATAGTAATAAAATCTCTCTCTCTCTCTCTCTCTCTCTCTCTCTCTCTCATGTATTACAGTTTCAGCCATCCATCCATCCATCTAGGAACCTCTTTAGTCCAACTAGGGACCATGGAGGACAATGGTGATTACCACTGTACTTATTTCAATTTTACAACTGTGGTAGGATCTCCGGACAACATTCACACACACACGTTAACACACTACGAGCAATTTGGAAGTGCTAATTATCCTAATCTGCATGTCATGGGACTGTGGGAGGAAACCCGAGGACCCGGAGGAAACCAACCAAGCACGGTCAGAACATGCAAACTTTATGCACACAGACCTGGTTTCCTCCCACTACCTCCACTTGTACCTAGTTGGACTGCAAAGGTCCCTGTACAGATTTAAGTAAGAACTAATTTCAAAAATTTATTACAACACATCCATATAAGTTAATTATGACACATCTGTAGCAGTGAAGTCTGGTTATTCTCTACAAATAAATAAGGTGTTTGTTTAAATTGCTGATATACACAACAACAAATTGTACAAATGTCCTCTCCACTTAACTCTTAAGACTCTTGAACCCAAGACACCACTGGTGGCCATGTCGAGTGTAGCTCAGCACGACTACCGCTAGGGGCGCTAAACTCTAAAATAGGTTACCTGTTTCCTTCGAAAAACTGCGAAAAGTTTTGACATCGCTAACTTTAAACTTTAAATCTTCTTTGTGAATAAAAATCTGTGATTCTACGTGTTCATCTCTCACAGATAGTGTGACGTCAGCGCTTCTTTACTTCATAACAGTCGCCTGGGAACGATTATTACGTGCCGTTATTGACAGGCGCTTCAAAACAAACAAAACAAACAAAAAACCGCCATTAGGCCGACGAGTGAGTCGACTCATTTCGACACTTTTAGAAATCATGGATTTTTTTGCGTGTTGTACGTAAACCACAGCCACAGTAACAGTTTGCTACTGCACGTTATTCTTATAAAAATGAACAAAGATTGAATAATAAAACTTACGTGTGGTTATAGTTATTATTATTTAAATGACCCCTCAGGAATGAGTCGACCCTTTTTGATTCACTACGGAATTTTGAGTTTTACTTTAAAGTTGGTTAAGATATTACATATTAGCAGTAAGTTTTGGACACATTTGGTAGACAAAATGGTCCTCGTGTCTGCGGTTAATTTATATGTCGATAATAAGGTTTTTAGTTGGGTTTTAGTGTTGAGTCGATACAACTGTGTCGACTCTTTTGGACTCGAACTCTATAGTTTGTCAGGTGAAAAAATCTAAATTCTCCACAGGTTTCCACTGATGATTTTTAACGTGTGTGTGTGTGTGTGTGTGTGTGTGTGTTGATTTGAAATCATGTGGTACATTTTGGAGTGATTACACAGCATTTTGCACCACCACCACTATCATTAAAAACAACAGGCAAGTTAATTGGGGGATTAAACTTTTATTTTATTTTTTTTAATTGCTTTCTCCAGCACAGTTCTAGAGGCTTCCTGAAGGATGCAAGGAAGAAGGATTGTTTTTCTGCTGAAAGGAACAATGAAATACTTGAGCAGTCTTCTCCCTTCCTATTAATAAATGAAATAAAAGCTTAAGGTGTATCTTCGTTATTCTTATAATATTCTATAAAATATTTTGTTCCATCATTCATTCATAAAATTTCATTAAATCCTCAAATTTATTAGGTTGTGTTTATAGTAACCTTAGTTTATAACCTAGTAGACATGGAGTTCAACTTGATCCTTAAATAGGGCCTCATTACAGCAGAGTGGCAGCAAGTCAGTTACTTTAAACAATGTCAGCGAGAGAACGGCTCAGTCAGTGAGATGGGTCAGTATGTATGTGCTTTTTCTTGTTTGGTTTCCGGGATATTGTACATGATTTGCAGGTGTTAAGGAGATACCATCAATATGTGGGACAGGCTTGTGCTTTCTGGGAGAGTTGTGATGTCTGCTGATGATCTAGATAGTAGACAGATTCATGAATACATGCCTATGGACCCTGTTCCTACATGCCTTGTACTCTTGAAAACATGCCATTGTCTTGACCCGCATCGTGCTTCTCCAAAAAAATAGCCCAGTTTTATTCACACCAACATGCACAGAGCATGGGTCATGACTTGGTTTGGGGTATTAGAGATGCAATACGGACTGTTGTAAACAAAGTCAGGGGACACTTCTTTAAGCGTCCAACTTAGTCTGCACATTAGTTCAAACACGTTGGCACAAAAATCCTAAGTAATGTACATAAGTAATATACATTGTGGTTACTGCAATAATCGAAAGGATTTTATTTACCCAACATGCTCTGATATGGCTGTTGTTACACTAGATGGGGCTGTTGGCTTCTTTACAGTTAGTGTTGAACAAGGCAGTTGTTTTTGTCACTAGGTTTAAGTGCCACATGGCAGTGTTTTGGGAATTTACTGTGGACATAACACTCAATACTGATAATACAGATTCTAAACAATAGAATCTACACTACATACCTAAACCATAGAATCTACACTCTAGATACACTAGACGGCTAAAAGTTTGTGGATGCCTGACCATAAGATTGTTGATTATCATATCTCAGATGTAGTCACCTCCCTTTGCATATACTGTACTCTCCTGGGAAGGCATGTGGCTTTAGGGTTTGGTGAACATTCAGCTATGGGGGCATATAATGAAGTCAGGACCTGATGATTTGGGCTACAGTCTGTGGTTCAGTTCATTATAAAGGTGTTCAGTGGGGTTGTGCAGGAAATTTGAGTTCATCCAATAATACAAGATAGTGCAAGATTACAATCATCAATACTCTCTATATTATGTATGAACACACTAAGCGAAAAATTATTTCCACAATAAAACCCTATGATCCTATGGATGCCTTCTTTTTATTTAGACAAAAATTATAATCTAATTTTTAAATATATTTTTTTAAAACAGTTTTGTGGAAATAAAGTGTGATAAGAGATATCCAACTAGACACTCTGTACTGTACAATCATGGTAAGCAGAAAAGCATCTCAGAATGCACAGGTCTTCAAACCATGAGGCAGATATGGTAGGCAGACATGTCAGGTTCCTCTCATGCCAGAAAATAACAGGAAAATGACATTATCTGGTGTGCTGATTTGGCTAAAACTATTATTTCATTGTATTAATACATCTTATGTAGCCTAAAATAAAATAAAATATGTTAATTACACTACAGAGCCAAAATTATGTGGTTTAAACGTGTTCCTGTGAGCCCCATGAAAACATGATTCGCTAAGGCAGGTGAGAAAGAACTCATGTATTACCTTGCTGTTACCTGACTGTGTTAGTAGGACTGCAAGATATTCCCAGAACTATCCAGGATCTATTTGGGAACATCTGCATGACCCATTAAAGCATGCCCAGACATCTTCAGAATTAGTCTCATACTATGGATGTCTTCAAGATGATCCAAAGACCTCTTAAGACCTGAGGTCAGTGTGCCTGATGGGAATATTTGGTGCAATTATATAAGGTGCAATTAGATATAATTTGTCAAAATCTGTAATGGATCAAAATAATTGATAAAAACACACACACAAAGCTGCTCTCCCACAACAGGGGTTTCAATCAGAAATAACATTCTCACCAGAGTAAGCATTAGCAATAACAGTAGTGCCATAACATCACTTTTAAGCTGAGTCAGACATTCGACTGCTCAAAATTCTAACACGAGTTAGGATGCCATAAACGTAAGCGTGGCTGTTCGTCCACAGACGCTTTTTGGAAGACTCACACTCTGAAGGCAAATAAATCAGAAATCAATAAGATAATAAAAAGACATTAATATTCTGCACACCATCCAGCTGTATTAGTGTTATCCCACAACACAACAAGTCAATTGTTGTGATATGTTATAAACATATACACATGTATGATTTATGAATATCATTTATACATATTTGTGTACACTTTTTTCAACTCACCCTGGAGGGGGTACCAATTCGTCACTGGGCACACACACACACACACACACACACACACACACACACACACACACACACACACACACACTCATACATTCACACACACTACAGGCTATTTGGGAACGGCAATTAGTCTAATTTGCATGTCTTTGGACTGTGGGTGGAAACCGGAGTACAGAGAGGAAATGTGTGTGATTGGCACCCTGTGCTCATGCACAAGTCTCCTGGGATATGCTCCAGGCCCCTGTAACCCTATACAGGATAAGCGGTATAGAAGATGAATAAATTAATAATAAAGTCGCTATAATGTTATACAAAACTTTTCACAATAGGACACTTTAAAAAATAATTTAAATGAAAATCCAACTTTGGCAATAAAAAAAGTCCAACCCTGCTAGATAAACACACATTTCTTGTTGGTTTGCTGTTGTTCTTGTTGCTGATGGAAATTATGTTTTTGCTTGTTAATAGACTGGGATGAAATAATGTGGCATCCATGGTGGGTCCTTTAAAATATATATAAATAAAAGAAAGATTTTGTTTGTACATTGTTCAGAATCGCACTTTCAATGATATCTTTATATTTCATACATTGGAGGAGTCAAAACCAGAGGACAGAAAACCTCTGTCCGTATGTCTGTCCGTCTGTATGTCTGTCCAGCCAGATTTTGTCACAGCATCATGCAAAACCGGCTGGACAGAATTTAATGAAACTTTGTCAGTACTTAGGTTGTTACTTAAAGTTAAGCCTGTGCCATGAATGAAATGACAAATGTGGAGTAGAAGTGAAGTTATGAGCAGTTTTGTGCCAGATTACAAACCAGACCTTTTGACAGTGTACTGTGCATACTACAAACTGTCTCAAATCGACCACTGGACAGGATTTAATGAAACTTTTGTAATTCTTAGATATCTGCCTGAAGTTTAACCTGCGCCAGAAATGAAATCTAAATGTTAAGTAGAAGCGATGTTAGGAACAGTTATGTGCCGGATTTAATAATCTGCTTCAAAATAAGCTACTAATTAGCTACTTGTTCACTTGTAAACAAACACCTCCACCAATAATAATGGATATTTTTTTCAGGGATTAGTTCAAATTTTCACCGCTGAAATAACTTTGCGCTGAAGTGAATTTTAACACGCTGGAGTAAATTTAACACATTCATTCATTCATCTTCTATACCGCTTTATCCTGTATTTAGGGTCGCGGGGACCTGGAGACTCAGGGCACGAGGCCCTGAAACACCCTAGACACGCCAATCCATCACAGAGCATACACACACACTCATTCACACACTATGGTCAATTTGGGAACGCCAATTAGCCTAACCTGCATATCTTTGGACTGTGGGAGGAAACCGGAATACCCGGAGGAAACCCACCAAGCACGGGGAGAACATGCAAACTCCATGCACACAGAGACGGGAATCGAGCCTGGCCGGGGAATCGAACCCGGACCCTGGAGGTGCAAGGCGACAGTGCTAACCACTACACCACCGCGCCGCCTAAATTTACGACAAAAACGTAAAAATCTTAATTCGATCTCCTTTTTGGATTTCTCAACTGTCCGATTACAGAGCTGGGAGTGTATCTGACTGATGATAAAAGATGCAAACAAGGTGTAAAAATATTTCCTATTGATATAGTAATAAGATGAAAGGACAGTTGATTAAAAATCTTGTAATTATTATTATTATTATTATTATTTTCAAATTCAAATTTTATTGGTCACATACACAATCATACACAGTATAATATGCAGTGAAATGCTTTAAAATGTAAAATATTTTTATAAATATTATAATATATTTTTATATAAATATATATAAAAAAAATTTTTTTTAATATTTATATAAAATATTTTATATAAATATTTATAAAATAATATTTTTATAAAATATAAAATATTTTTATATTATCCCAATATTTTGCTACCAATCCAGTGCAAAACCAATACAATAAGATAATTTTTTGCAAAAGATTTGTTGCAGGCAGACATGGTACGTGGGTTTCAACCTGAAATAATAATAATAATAATAATAATAATAATATCACTGATTGCATTAAAGCTTTAATTATAGCTTAATTTTTTTTTTACCATTTCTAGTATTATTATAATAATAAACATTTGCGCTTCAAACGTCGGCGTTGGAAGCGGTGCCATGGCAACCCGCCGGCCAGCTCTATCCATCCATCCATCCATCCTTCCACAGGAGCGCAAGATGACGTCAGGTTGTCGGTGGTGACGGAGACGCGCGGGCAGAGATACAGCGCGTGCTCCGGATAGCTGTACACTGCGGTGACGGAGCGCGGTTCAGCACCATGACAGACGCGCCGCGGATTATTACCTGCTCTGGATTATTCTTCTTATTGTTATTACTATTATAATAACAGGCGAAAGGGGGGGAAAAGGGGACCGGAGACCATGGCGGAGAGGTGGGTGAACTAACACACCGATGCCGCATTTTGCACGCGCTAGCTCGGATTGAGGAGGATGAGGATCAGTGTGATGTCGATGCCTAGCAGTGACATATCCATCCATCGATCTGTTTGTCTCTATATATGTATATCTATCTATCTATCTATATATATATAATCATGCATGCATCCATCCATGCACACACTCACACACGCATCTCCATGCATCCACCCTGGGTGAGACGCGACTCCACCACCGCAGCATTTCACCCTCACCCTCTTATCCTCATATCCTCATCCTTATCAGATCTGAGGGCAGTAATTAAGTTAACGCGGTGGGTGGGGATCAGACTATCCACATCCCGCATCCATGCGTTACAAACATCATGATCATCTCTCTCTGTCTCTGTCTCTGTGCATCCTCCACACCCATAGCCACATCTCAAGGATATCCTGACATGAGCTTCATTGTTCATTGGATAATCATGATTTGAGCATTTGAACATCTCCTAGGGCGCGCGCGCGCGATCCCGACACAGGGGGAGAACAGAAGAGAGAGAGAGAGAGAGAGAGAGAGACATGCTTAGGGCAGGATCAGTGGACATGGAGACAACCTGCAAGCACGACATCACATACAGTATAAATCATGCAGTCAGTCATATCATCTAATAATGATATCTCTGATTCAAACTGCTCATTGTTGCATAGCATTTAATATGAGAGCTGTTATATTTTTTTCTTCCCTCTTTAATCCCCCTACTATATATATATAGTACAAAGTACCATTTGGCCTTACGATTTTCCTGCTATCGATAAGATGCATTATGTACTGTAGGAAGGCTTATACACTGCACTGCGTTCACGTCAGTGAGGGTGGCTAACATCTGCTCAAGTTAGGCAGACCATGGGTGTGTGTGTGTGCATGTATGGATTGAAACAGCTGCATGGGTGGATCTGTTTCCACATATGCTGTGTATCTCACCATTGCATATCATACTGTAGTACTACTGTATCATGCCGTAAGTCCCATAAGGAAGGTCTTTATTATTTTTTTTAAATTGCAGTCACAATGTGGCTTAAAATGACAAGGAGGGCTAATTACAGACAAATGCCCAGGTAGACCTGTAGAATCACTCCTAGCTATGCCTGTTTATCGACCAGTACGTTTGATCTTCTTCACCGTTAAACTGCTCCCACTGTGATAAAATGGACGTCTGTCTGGATTATGGGTTCAGACATCGTATTTAAACCCGTATTATCAAAGAACTAAACAGCACCCTATAGAAGCGAGGACGGTTAGCCTGACATGCTTTTTTGCTCCCAGTAGGCGAGGGCTAATGAGTGCTTTGATACACTTGCAGGTCTTGGAAGATGGCAGCCGCTAACATGCCTGCATGGAAATGTGTGTCACTTTTTAAAGAGCGTGTGTTTGAAAATAACCCCAGTTTATCCCGGTCATGGGATATGGACGATCAGGCTGTATAAAGAGAGAGCTCTTTGCCGGAGCCGTGCTTTTATGTACCAACTTGTGTTTGTCTATTTGCAGAGCATAAAATACTACCCAGTTTATGTGCATGCTTATATTTACAATAGGTCAGGAGGTTTATAATGGACAACCTCTCAGACATGTACATGTTTAGTCTACATTGTTTAGTCGAAATTTAAAAGGTTTGTTTTTATTCATTATTGCATCAACTCACTTCCTCAATTCTTTTGCCTTTCCTTGTAACAATAGATCAATCACTTTCAGATTAATAACTATTAATGTTTTTGTACTCAATGTGACTTCTAATATATTGTAAATACAATCAACATTTACAGAAGGCTTAAAGCGCAGTACGGTGATGAATGGTGCAAACGTACATCCGCGAATGACGATCCTGGCATGGAGTGGCTTTTTTTAGTACACTGCAGTCGTTTCCGTTAACATTCAGCGAGTGGAACATCTGATCCTTGAAAATCAAAGACGCATCTGTCTGTCTACACTCAACCATTCACAAACACCACTTGCACGTTACAGGAACTCGGCTGGGAGTTATTGCCACATCCCCCGCACATTCCTGACCTCGCTCCAAGTCATTCCCACAAGTTTAGGGGTTCCTGGGAGGCCAGAGTTTTAGAAGTGAAGCAGGCAGTCTGACCAAGGCTATAGCGTACTAAGAAAAATGCGCCGGGATAAGTGCATTCGTGCAGCAGGGGATTATGTAGAGAAATAATAGGAGTTTTTACTCTCGTAACGATGTTCGCTTATTCTGGACAATCAAAAGTCCAGGTTTGACTGGAACGCCTCTCGTTGACTTGACTAAACGATTCCTACAGAACAGAATCTAAGTGAATAACTCGTAATAAGCTTTGGGTTTCTGCTTGTAGAATGGTAAATGTACTTTACAAGGATATAAATATATAGGAAGGTTAAGACATCACTTAAGACAAAGACAGAATAATTACATATAAAGAAAGAATGATTTTGGTGACTTTGACTAGCAGTATATAAACCTTCATGAAGGTTGTTTTTTTCATGCTTAATTATGTAGCAGCATATGATCACTGGTGTGTTTTGCTCAATATTAGCAAGGTCAGTCATGCTTAAAAATGAAATGCCCAAAGGCAAGTTGGATGGGTAATCCATGTAGCATTTGTTCAGTACATTTGGGGAGAAATAAGGGAAGTAATTTGATTTTGATAAGCGTTTACACAAGGTTTGTGACCAGGAACAAAGGACAAGTGGAGGACAACTTCCTAGATTAGAAACATAATGACGTTTCAGGCAGATGTATCTCATTTACTCACCTGTCATTATATATATATATATATATATATATATATATATATATATATATATATTTTAAAGGTTGTCCTTTCTCACCATCTGTCCTTTCCTTCGTAAGTTGCTGCTCGAACGGAACGTGCACATGCTCTGCATTTCTCGATGCTGATTTAATCAAGATTGACAGATATATGTCATTGCATCATCTTCCCACAATGTATTTGGGATCGTCCTTTCTCATCGCCCTTACTGTACGTGTTCAAATCCCCACATCTTCTTCACTATGTAGAGTTTCATTTATCACATTTTGTATGATATTTTTTTCATAAACCAGATCTGAAAAAAACTCTCTCTATTTTTTTGAGTTATTACTACGCGCCTAGAGGCTCATGATCTCATGATGCCTTCTCGTATCATTCTATAGCTGAGCCTAAGGCTTGGCCGGAGAAAAACGATGAAATATAAGAGGAAAATATATCCAGGGAGAGGAGGTGATCATCCTAAGATAAAAAGACCGCTCTTTACATTTGCAGTCCTGTCACATAGACCGAGTTCTATACAGGGTTCGGTAATGTTTCAGTCAAAAGCCAGCACCTTTTGGGATGAAAAATGGTGTTTCGACTAAAGTGAGAAGGATAGCGAAAGGTAAAGAAGACAGGAAAGACGTGGAAGAGTAACAGAGAGTACTAGAGAAGGAGATAAGAAAAAATGAAATCCTCATCATTTTTTTCTGTGTGTCTATATATGTGGATCCATGTATGTATGTGTGTGTGTATGTGTGTGTGTGTGTGTGTGTGTGGACGTATTTCTGGCGCTACAGACGTAGTGTATGAGGGTCATGGATTTGCACAGACCATGGTTGCTAGGATACTGACTGAAAAAGGATGCCTTTTTCTGGTGAAGGGAATTTCATTGGTGGTGACGAGTGCAAAGCTGGCTTGAGTCATAGGTCACACACTGGTGGAGGGTGATTCATGTCTGTATTAACATGCTCATTTACTGTAGGGCCTCGTACACACCGATCTGTCTGTGCACGAGAGCCAAAGCCAAATTGTGTGTAAGCACAATATGGAGCATGATAAGGCTTTGCGGAACTGATGATGCTTGCCGAAGGCATCTTTCCAACAAGGAGAGGTTTCGTTTTGGATTAAAATGCTGCGGTTACTGGTTTTACGTTGGTCAGGGTTGCTGTGGTTTAAATTGTAGATGGTGCAAAATACTGCAGTGTAAGTGGGTGGGAGTGGAGTTGGTCAGGAGTGTCTGTGGAAGCGGACGGTTCCTGCGTGAGTGGGCGGGAGTGGGATTAAAAATAGTCCTGGCTTTCAAAAAAAAAAACAATCTTCAAAAAAAGTGAAAATATCAGAAATCTACTGGAAAATAAAGCATATTTTACCATGGGATAGGTACGTGTACATATGTATCTACGTATATGTATATATACAGTATGTATACATGGTATATGTATTCTATGCTACTATGGACCACATACCATGATACTGTCATGTACCACAATGATCATATTTATATCTTAATCTCTGTGGTGACATTTTACATGTATAGTGGTTAGCACTGTGGCGTTGCACCGCCAGGGTAAGGGTTCGATCCCGCCACGGGTTTGTGTGCATGGGGTTTGCATGTTCTCCCCGTGCTTAGTGCATTTCCTCCGGGAACGCCAGTTTCCTCCCACAGTTCCCAAATTGCCCGTTGTGTGTGTCTGTGATGGATTGGTGTACCCCGCCTCGTGCCTTAAGTCTCCTGGGATACGATCCAGGCCCCTGCGACCCTGTATCCAGGATAAAGTGGATAGACGAGTGAGTGAATACCATGATACTTATTGAGAACCATGGAACCCAATGTAGTGTATTAGTGACTACCACTTAAGCTTCGCAGGTTTCTGATATGGTTTGTTTCTACATATTGTACCATATTAGATACAGTATATTAGTACATACTGTACAGTACTAATGGTATGGTATAGTACCCTATTAGATACGTGCTGAGCTTAAGTGGTAGTCACCCAATAAGTAGCAGGATATTCACCAAAAGTATTATGGTACACACCCTGGTCAGACATATAGTACTGTATGGTGCCTACTATGGTAAAGTCTGAGGTACCATGCTAATACTGTGATATGTTATGTATTATAGCTTACCCTGATCAAATTGTTCATGGGAAACATCTGGAATCCTATGTATTATCTTTTTCTTCAGTGTCGTTTTAAACTAGCAAGTCTATATTCTAAATATTTCATTTTAGTGCTAGTGTTTCTGCAGCCAGTAAGTGCGCACTATTATTAGGTCGCAGCTTTAGTGTGCTCTTGAGTGAACATAACAGCTCTAATAAAAGCAGTATGTCGTGGAATAGCCCAGTCAGTCTCCTGGGCGAGTTCGCTACGCAGTGTGTTAGGTCTCCGCGATTAGCTGCGTCAGTGTCGTTTTGGTTTTTTATTCCCCAGAGGTATGAGAAACCCGTGTCTGCCATTTGCCTCACGCTCTATTGAGGGACTGCAGCATCACAGGCAGATAATAAGGAGTCAGGATTATTTCCCTAGCTGTTGAGTCATGTTTCCTGTGTTGCTCCTGGCATCGTGCTGTGTGCAAGTGTTTGCTAAGGATTAGCATGGTGGCAAACCATTCAGGCATCGATCATGTCCATCATCCGCCTGACAAATCTGTTCGAATGCAAGTGAATTTAGGGTGAATGCAGTCTTTTGTTTAAGAGCGATAATGGACAGACTCCCATTGCGTAAAATGTATTTGTATTAGTCTTCTAATCGTATAATAAGATGATTGTTGAGCTGCCAGACGCTACGGTCATGACTGATTCTTGTAACTGTTGTCGATTAGGGTGTTAAAATATTCCAACCCACTATTAATCACAAATTATAATTTTTTGCTTGTTTAAGAAAGAGATCATGTTTCATGTGTCAGGTTTGGCAACATTTTTTCCTTTAATTTGATTCAAATCATTCCAATCAGAGATTCCAACTTAACCGTTTACTGTACATGGACGCAGACCGGATAAGATTTAATCAGAGTAATCAAAGCATTTCATCAGAATAGAACTTGTTTTTGACATGCAAAGTGTTTAATCTGGTAGAAGAAGAAGTATTTTTCTTTTATAATCAACTTAGACGTCAGGTTTCGGCTGCCTAGCTTTTCTGGTAAATCCCGCCCTTTGGGTTAGATGTGAAATGTCAGCCAATCAATGTGTCCTTCTTTAGCTAGACCTTGTATGATCATCATTGTATGATGGTTTTTTAAATTCTGCGTTGTTGGTTTTTTGACTGCTCCCTCATCGAAGGGTCGTTATACAGCGGACCATCTGATCCACCCACCAACTTTGCACAGGTTTCACGCCAGATGCCTTTGCTGACGCAACCCTCCCATTTTATTCAGGCTTGGGACCGGCACTGCATCCAGTGGCTAAGGGTTTGGACATTGGGTTGGGATTCGAACCCGGGCCTTTAGTGGGGCAGGGAAGAAACCGACGACTGAGTCACCAATGCCCACGGTGGAATATTAGGGTCTATGTAAACACACCGACTAATCGAATGGTAAATACGCTGTATTACCAAAAGTATGTGCTCCCCTAACCATCACACTTATGTCCTTGTTGAACATCCCATTCCAGATTAAGTCATCTTGCGCTAGGAAAGGTATCCGCTAGATTATTGGGATTTGTGTTCATTCAATTCAGTTACAAGAGCATTAGTGAGGTCAGGTATTGATGTTAAGTAAAGAGACCTGGGGTGAAGTTCTCGTGGCGTTCCAGTTGGCGTTCCAGTTGAGTTTTTTGAGTTCTTCAACTCCATGTCTTTATGTGCACGTTGTCACTGGCATACTAGGACACTTAGTTCCAGTGATACAAAACATTCTATACAGTTGTGTACTTCGAACATTAGAACCATGTATTTGTGTGATGGCCAGGTGTCCACATACTTTTGGTTACCGAGGGTGTTTGGGTTCGTACGAAACACTCATGTTGAAAGTATTTAGTGTAAAATCATTAAGCAGTCAGCTACAATATTCATTACATCCTTAGAAATGCATTCTTTTAAAAAAATTGTAAAGCGGTAAGGGATCAGATGCGCGATTCATACACACCTTTGTCTTGATGTTTAGACATCAGCACACTTAACATCTCTAAAGAAATTGTGTAGGAGCCAGAAGACTTGAAGGCAGACAAAGCTTCACACTCGGCTCCGTCGTCTTTGTGCAGCAACACTCGAAACACCTGCTACACAGTGTTTAGATTCATCAAGATGTAGTCGTGTGCTTATTTTGGTTTTTTTCCCCACACACACACACACAAAAAAAAGTCTATTTCATGCTTCGTGGTCTGAAATTTGTCAAAGGGATCCATGATTGATCCGTTATTGTGAAGAGCCCGTGGCGCTTTTAATCAAAATACATAAGAGCGTGGCAGCAGACACGACAGAATGAATTCTGATGTTACAAGTAACACACACACACAATACACAGCTCAGAGTGTCTCAATTGCCTGTGCGGTTTAGTGCCAAAATCCTGATTTCTATATTCACACTTTAAATGATAGATAAAGCATTTACTAGTAACTACTCATTAAAGAGAGACTGGCAAGTGCTATATACAGTATCTCTTTTCCAAAACTAGATCTCCCAGCAGTTCACGCGTCAAGCTCAGCCTCAAATCTGTGCTGATTGCCAAGGATTTTTCGTCTTCGTTCTCACACCACAGCGTGGCGGAGGAGTAGGAGGTGGGAAACAGACACGAACAGGCATCCTCCTGCTTGTAAAGCACCATCCAGTAAAGGCGTCTGAAAAAGCGTCCTAATCCGACTAATGTAACAACCTCTATTAATTCGCCCCGATGCGACGTGGCTGTTTGAAGTCTGCTCGTCGTTCCAAAGCCGCGCAGTTGGATTTTTGGACACATGCGCAAAGCAGATGGTCACCATTTTTAGGTCTCTGGAATGCCACGTCGGAGCCAGACATGACGAACATTTGTCACATCTGCCACGCAACAAGATCTTTAGATATTGTTTTCTCAATGCACATTTTAAATACTGTTGCTCGAACATGGTAGGGATTGTGAGTTCGGGAAAAGGTTTGCTCCACCTAAAGTAGCATGCCCGGAAACGAATAGAAACCCTCACCTTTGTCTCTTTTTCAACTCCGATCGCTTTTAAAAAAAAATTTTGATAGCCTTAGACGTATGAATGTTTACATGACTCTTGGAATTTTCCTCACCCAGGAAATCACAGCGCGGTCCTATTTCCAGCCTGTGACACATTTAATTGCCTAAAGAATAATGTAGTCTAATTGTGCCCATAAATGTGAGCATTAATTAAATTCTGTTATTCCTTCAATCCCTTAGGATTGATGAGTAACACATCCGTCTCTATTAGTGACTCTGTTTTACACCCAGCCCCCCACACCCACACGCACAACATGATTTAGGATGCTTTTCTGCTTCCCCGTGTTATTTCTGTTTTCTTACATTTTTGCAAGCGAGAAAGGTTTAGCTAGTAATACATTGAATCTACTTTGTTGATGTTCCTTTAAGAGCCTCCCCACATTGAAGTAGAATAGAAGGGGTTAATTTCTCTCAAGAGCTCTCTGGAGACGTCCTTCAGAAGGCCCAGGTCAACTAGGTCGTGACTTCACCCTGCACATAAATCCATGCTACTGTTACCATCGACTTATGGGTTGTATTTTAAGATTATTATTGGTACTATTACTATTATTATGTAGGCTTGTTGTAAAATTTCAAATGATTTGCATGCATAGGTATCAGGCGACTTAAATCAACCTGTCAGAAAGCGCTACCAGTGTGTTAGAAAATGCTACCTCTATTAAAATGGTTTATTCAATTGTCATCACCAGGACTTTTAACTGTCCAGAATAACAGAACACTGTTATAAGAGTAAAAACTCTCTTTATTTCTCTCTATATAATCCCCTGCTACACTAATGCACAAATTGTTTCACTAGTGCTGGGATACTATCAAGGTAGAAAGTTTTCTCAGTACACCGAAGCCATGATCGGACTGGCAGCTTCACGCTGGCCTCCCAGGAACCCCTTTAAAAGCCCAAACATGTGGAAATTGCTTAGAGCGAGGTCAGGACTGTAACTCAATAACTCCCATCTGAGCTCTTCTAATGTGCAAGTGGTGTTGGTGAATGATTGTGTGTACAGTGTTGTTGTGCTAATAACATAAGAACATATAATTATATTCTATGAACTGACATCTAAAACGAGTCCCCTTTTCGAAATCTATGGTATTTCACAGGCTGTCGCGTAGATATCCGCGATGAGTGGGATTTTGAAACAGAAACAAGAAAAATGCCACTATTGTATGTCCTGCACAAAAACGTTACAGGAAATGGAACATGTAGAATCTGTGCTTATAATGATCATAAAATTTCCCTTCAGTGTGCTGCATGTTTTACAGTGCATGTGACAATAAGCTATTGAACTGGCAAGGCATGTACAGTATAATCAGCTGTGCTGTGTGTGTTATGTTAACCATGCAGGAATAAGAATTTGGACCTGGAAAATATGTCGGGGGGGTTTAAACATGAAATCAACCCCCTAGCTGCACTTCTGTCTACAGGACACACACACAGACTACAACAAATGACATGACACACCAGGGAACACTAGGGAAAAATGTGCTTTGGTACAACAAGTTCTACTCAAAAATCAGTGTCTGCAACAGAAAGGAACACACACACACACGGTTGTTATCAAGCTCCAAGTTCATAAAATTTATTGGCTCCATCTTTGAAATCGACATACTTCTGTAGACACACTGTCAGCACTTATACTTAGCCTTTTTGTTGGGAATTATTAGTTTTACTTTTGGTTGTTCATTATAAAATCAGCTTGTGCTAGGGTTAGTTGCAGTTACTACTTTTGACCACTAGGTAATAACATTCATTCATTCATTCATTCATATTCTATACTGCGTATCCTGTACAGGGTTGCGGGGTGGGTCTGAAGACACACACACACACACATACACATACAAATACACAATGAGAGATTTGGGAATAGCAATTAGCCTAATCTGCATGTCTTTGGACTTTGGAAGGAAACCAGAGTACCCGGAGGAAACCCACCAAGCATGGGAAGAACACGCGCACTCCAAGTACACAGACCCAAGGTAGGAATCTAACCCTGACCCTGGAGTTGCCAGGCCACAGCGCTAGCCACTATGCCGCTTGTGCCACCTGGTACAAACAAGAGTTTTGGTCTAAAATGGTCTAAAATTCTTTTAGCTTATCTGTTAAAATTACATTAAACCATAAATTATGCATAATTAGGTTCAAGTGACAGCTGCACTGAAGGTGTCAAACAGCTAGCTGTCTGCTATGCATCACTTTAGCTAACAAGCTAACTGGAATCTGTGAACATGACTTCTCAGTAATGTAGACTTTGCAGGGCATGTTTAAAAAAAAATTTTTTTTTAGAGATAATATGGCTTGTTGTGGGGTTAATTGTAGAACAGACCATCAAAAATGCATCAAAAAAGCATATAAAATAACATTAGCTCCTGTAGCATTTTAGCTAAGTTTAAGCTAAAATAGCTAGCTTGCGATAAGTCTGGTACTGGAAGTAGGTGTGTTCCAACAAACCAGCCAGGCGCTCTTTGATTCCGCCCATTTGTCCATTTATGGATTAACCAGGATTTAGGTGGAGACACCTCAGATGGTGATGTCCAGAGTTACCACGGAAAACCTATGTCACATACTGTAGGGTTTGTCCATGCTTTTTTAGGTTTGTATGTTTTTTAAATACAGTCTGTGGTCACCATCTTTATTTAGTCCCCCAACCTGTTCTCATATAAACTGCTATTATGTGACCCACGGGGTGATTTCAGGATTTAGTTCTTCAGTAGCATTTAAAGTGTTGTTGAACTCTTCATATAAAATATACCAACCACCACAGGGTTGTGCATGCTTCAGATTTTTGCTATACATTGGCACACACACACACACACACACATCCTTCCCCTAACAACCTATTCACACTCCTGTGCCTGGCAGACAATCAGTCTTAAGAGTTTTTTATGCCAGCCTATAAGGTCTCACCCAGTCCCTCTTGCCCATTAGGATCCATTAACTCACCACTGCATTATACTTTATTTGGCTGCCTGCACCCTCCTCCCTGACTCTCTCCACATTATTTATGGCACACATAGCATTTACAGAAAAAAAAACAACAATATATCCTTATACTTGAAAAAATGGCAGTTCTAAATTATAGGGGGATGCACCATATCAATGTCAATGTCAAGCAACCTATGTTCCCCTGCAAACACAAAGCATGATTCGATTCATAGGATAATTTCCATGATGAGATAAGAGTATTTGTGTTTCAGAAAGAAATGCGCATACCATTCATGTGTTGCACTGTGAAGTTCAAGTGTAGCTACACTGTTTATTTATCAAGAGTATTGGCTTTCTGGTGCAAAAACACTTACACAACCTACAATTTGCTAGGACTTGTCAATACTCGCTATATTTTTTATTGATCATGGACCATATAAAAGTTGAGATGTTTTTCATTTTGTCCTAACAGGTAACGCAGGTGGAAGGTAACTAAGTCAATAACTCTGATACTATATTAAGTAAATTTTTCATGTCTGAACTTTATGTAAGTACCTTTTTAGTTTTCCTCCACTACATGGTACAGCAAATACCAGTACTTTTACTTAACTTCATTTCTACATGGCATTGCGTTACCGAAATGCAGTGGTGTGTAGCTTCTGAAGGTGGGATCCACGTGCATTTCCTTCGAGACATGTCTAGTAACATAACAGATGTTTGAAATCATAATCGGAGCTGGTTGCAGACAGTGAGAAAAACAGCACAATTGGGAATCAGAGACAGAGAGAGAGAGAGAGAGAGAGAGAGAAAGAGATTTTGAATCTTTATGAATACTGTGAAGCCCTGTACCCTGATACTTAAGTACATTTGAAGGTGAGTGCTTTTGTACTTTTGCTCAAGTGGAAATGTAAATGTAGGATTTCAACTTTTACTTAAGTACTATTTGCCCTAGGGGACCTCTACTTTTACTTAAGTACAGGATTTGATCACTTTGCCCACTCCTGGATTCGCCCTATCATCTGGGTACAACCAAGATGCAGTTTAGAAATTTAAATTATATATACTTGAAAAAAATACTTAAATAAAGTAACATTACATTTATTGTTATCTGTTACTATATGATAACATAATTATTAGTTAAGTTTAGCAGCAAAGTTGTTCACACACGCCTCATGCCTACAGGGGCGTGGGTTCAAGCCCTGCCATTGGATAAAGTGTGTGAAAGTTGGTTTTCATAGGCTAATTGGTGCTTTCAAAATTTCCCGTTATGTGTGAGTTAGTGTGTGTTAGTGCCCTGCGAAGGCCTGGCACCACGCCTACTGCCCCGAGTCCCCTGGGTTCGGCTCCAGGCCTCCTGCGACCCAGTACAGGATAAGCAGTATAGAGAATGAGGGAGTGAGAGAGAGTGAGTTAGGAAACCATGGATACCTTCCAACCTGAAGCTATAGCTGTCGTTTCTGTGGCAGTTACTTACAGTACAGGGTCGGGTTGCAGCCTGATGTCTGATTGTCTACGGACTACGGACAATTTGGAAACGCCAGTTAGTCTAATGAGGAAACCCACCAAGCACAGGGAGAGCAATGCACACAGACCCCGAGGCGGGAATCGAACCCTCAACCCTGGAGGCGCAAGGCGACAGTGCTAACCACTAAGATGTTACAGAATTAACATGGCTTGTGAATGTAGTTATCAATATTGAATCCGAAAGTTCATAAAAGTCAAGTGCACCCGTGGCTGGTCTGAAATGCACTGCAATCATCTTTGAGGCACTCGCTTGAAAGTGCAGATAAAGGAAAGTATATTTCTTTTGCTAAATTATTTCTTCTGCCTGATGATTTCATTCAATTTTAAAGACATAGACAAACTTTTTTTGGTAAATTAACTGCACAGCTTCTGTAGGACAATGTACCTCAAGACTGAACAATGTTACCTGAAAAATAATGTGGATACACATTACAATGAGACATACAGAATTGGTTTCTTTGTGCATTTGGGAAGAAGCTTAAAAAAGCA
Organism: Channallabes apus; assembly: GCA_030522415.1. Taxonomy (NCBI): domain Eukaryota; kingdom Metazoa; phylum Chordata; class Actinopteri; order Siluriformes; family Clariidae; genus Channallabes; species Channallabes apus. The sequence continues at coordinate 47,005,282 of CM060107.1, read as the reverse complement.
CTCAACAATGGCATAAAAAGTATCTGCTGGCTTGATGATAACATTCTTACTTAAGTTGATTGATGCATTTGGTGGATTTTGAGCTAATGTTCCTAATATTTCCTTACCATGTGTTGATAAATTAATAAAAAAGGATGTTCTGGATGATTTAGTAGGATTATCCTGAGAAGATCGCTCATCTCGTCTCATGAACGTTGCTCATCTGTGAGACTGATTTTCTCAGTACAAAATAATTAACGCTTACTTTAAAAAGCTGTAAGTGTAAAAGATGACTTCTCAGTCTGCTTAGCCTTTATATATATATATATAAAAAAAACTGCATTTGATGCACTGTAGTAGCTCACGGCTACATTAGGTTGTGTGTACAAATATCTATCAGAGCATGATCTGAACATATATACATATATATAGTACCACTTGATTACAAGCACCTACTAGTGTTCACTAGTACTGTTTTAGACCTCTCTTACCTTCATTACTGCCTTAATTGTTCATGGTATAGATTCAACAAGATGCGGGAAACATTCTTTAGGGATTTTGGTCCACATGGACATGATAGCATCAAGCAGTTGCTGCAGATTTGTAACATCTTTGAGGAGAATCTCCCGTCCCACCACATCCCAAAGGTGCTCTATTGGATTGAGATCTAATGACTATGGAGGCCATTAGAGTACAATGACCTCATTGTCATATTTAAGAAACCACTATGAGATGATTTTAGCTTTGTGATATGTTTCCGTATTATCCTGCTGGAAGTAGCTTTCAGAAAATGGGTACGATGTTCATAAAGGGATGGGCGTGATCCATGGGGCTCAAATATTCAGGTAACATGGGGCTCAAAGTGTGCCAGGAAAATATGGCCACACCGTTACACCATCACCAGCAGACAAATCCAGACTCATTAGACCAGGCAACATTTTTCCAACCTTCTTTTGTCTAGTTTTGGTGAGTCCATGCAAACTGTGACCTCAATTTCCTGTTCTTAGCTGACAGAGGTGGCACCTGTTGTGGTCTTCTGCTGCTGTAGATTATCTGCTTGAAGGTTCGACATGTTGTGCATTCAGAGAAGATCTTCGGCATACCTCAGTTGTAACAAGATGTTATTTGATTTACTGTTGCCTTCCTATCAACTCTAACCGTTCGGGCCATTCGCCACTGACCTCTGGCATCAACAAGGCATTTTCATTTGCGAAACTGTCACTCACTGGATATTTTCTCTTTTTCTGATCATTCTCTGTAAACCCTAGAAATGGTTGTGGGTGGAAAATCCAGTGATCCAGTTTCAAAAATAAACAGACCTGCCCGTGTGGCACCAACAACCATGCCGAGTTTAAATTCACTTCAATCACCTTTCTTCCCCATTCTGGTGCTCAGGTTGAACATCAGCAGATCATCTTGTTGAACAGGTGTACTCAATGAAGTGGGCGGCGAGAGTATTTATCCTCAGTATGTGGTATCTAGTAGGAGGTGATTTACAAGTTGTTATAACTGCATTTCTCACCTTGGGATGCTTGAATAAAACAAGGATGCATTCATTAAAGTTTGTCTTCTTTTGGCTTTGTCAGACCTACAGTACAAGCTATTGTTACACTTACAGTCCTAAGTGACTTCTGGCTCTGTTGGCCCTTCTCACAGTGGCTACATTTTCAATATCTTGTTACAAAAGTGGATGGAAGTGGGTGGAGTATATTATGCAGCAAGTACACCCTTTTTCCCTGAAGTTGATGCGTTGGAAGCAGAAAAAATTGCCAAACGGAAGGATCTGAATGACCAGATTGTGATGGCTGGAGGACTGGGTCAGAGCAACTCCAACACTGCAGGTCTTGTGGGATGTTCCTGGTCTGCAGTGGTCAGAACATACCGAAAGTATGATCCATGGAAGGAAAACCATTGACTAGGAAACAGAGTCATAGGTAGCCAAGGCTCACTGATGCACATGGAGAGTGAAAGCTGGCCCGTTTAGTCTGAAATAATAGAAGCGCTATTAGAAGGGTGTAGATCTAATTGATGAAAATTGATGAACTAGGGTTCGGAAGGGTCCCAGGTTGAAAGCCCGGGTCCCAGGTTCAAATTACAGGCTGTCTAGATACCACCAAGTTGCCACTGTTTACCCTTGAGCAAGGCTCTTAATTCTAATCTGCTCAGATGTACAGTGGTGTGAAAAACTATTTGCCCCCTTCCTGATTTCTTATTCTTTTGCATGTATGTCACACACAATGTTTCTGATCATCAAACACATTTAACTATTAGTTAAAGATAACACAAGTAAACACAAAATGCAGTTTTTAAATGAGGAGTTTTATTATTTAGGGAGAAAAAAAAATCCAAACCTACATGGCCCTGTGTGAAAAAGTAATTGCCCCCTGAACCTAATAACTGGTTGGGCCACCCTTAGCAGCAATAACTGCAATCAAGTGTTTGCAACGAGTCTTTTACAGTGCGCTGGAGGAATTTTGGCCCACTCATCTTTGCAGAATTGTTGTAATTCAGCTTTATTTGAGGGTTTTCTAGCATGAACCGCCTTTTTAAGGTCATGCCACAACATCTCAATAGGATTCAGGTCAGGACTTTGACTAGGCCACTCCAAAGTCTTCATTTTGTTTTTCTTCAGCCATTCAGAGGTGGATTTGCTGGTGTGTTTTGGGTCATTGTCCTGCTGCAGCACCCAAGATCGCTTCAGCTTGAGTTGACGAACAGATGGCCGGACATTCTCCTTCAGGATTTTTTGCTAGACAGTAGAATTCATGGTTCCATCTATCACAGCAAGCCTTCCAGGTCCTGAAGCAGCAAAACAACCCCAGACCATCACACTACCACCACCATATTTTACTGTTGGTATGATGTTCTTTTTCTGAAATGCTGTGTTACTTTTACGCCAGATGTAACGGGACATGCACCTTCCAAAAAGTTCAACTTTTGTCTCGTCGGTCCACAAGGTATTTTCCCAAAAGTCTTGGCAATCATTGAGATGTTTTTTAGCAAAATTGAGACGAGCCTTAATGTTCTTTTTGCTTAAAAGTGGTTTGCGCCTTGGAAATCTGCCATGCAGGCCGTTTTTGCCCAGTCTCTTTCTTATGGTGGAGTCGTGAACACTGACCTTAATTGAGGCAAGTGAGGCCTGCAGTTCTTTAGATGTTGTCCTGGGGTCTTTTGTGGCCTCTCGGATGAGTTGTCTCTGCGCTCTTGGGGTAATTTTGGTCGGCCGGCCACTCCTGGGAAGGTTCACCACTGTTCCATGTTTTTGCCATTTCTGGATAATGGCTCTCACTGTGGTTCGCTGGAGTCCCAAAGCTTTAGAAATGGCTTTATAACCTTTACCAGACTGATAGATCTCAATTACTTTTGTTCTCATTTGTTCCTGAATTTCTTTGGATCTTGGCATGATGTCTAGCTTTTGAGGTGCTTTTGGTCTACTTCTCTGTGTCAGGTAGCACCTATTTAAGTGATTTCTTGATTGAAACAGGTGTGGCAGTAATCAGGCCTGGGGGTGACTACAGAAATTGAACTCAGGTGTGATAAACCACAGTTAAGTTATTTTTTAACAAGGGGGGGGGCAATCACTTTTTCACACAGGGCCATGTAGATTTTGAGTTTTTTTTCTCCCTTAATAACGTAAACCTTCATTTAAAAACTGCATTTTGTGTTCAATTATGTTAACTTTGACTAATAGTTAACGGTTTTTGATGAGCAGAAACATTTAAGTGTGACAAACATGCAAAAGAATAAGAAATCAGGAAGGGGGCAAATAGTTTTCACACCACTGTATAATGTACGTCACTCTGGATGAGAGCATCTGCTAAATGCCTAAATGTTATAATGGCAAAAGGGGGACCTACTCAGTATTAGGCAGGTGTTCATAATAATGTAATGTCTGATCAGTGTATGCTTGTATAAACAGCAGATTTTTTTGTCTTTTCTCCAACATTGACATGTACAGTAGTAGTGGTTATTATTATTATTATTATTATTATTATTATTTTATTAAAATCATTTAGAAATAATATGATATAATTTATGATATGTGAATGAGGTTTTATGAGTGTATTTAGCATGGTTTATGCTTGAAGTTTAGCTAAGGGCTTCTAAAGCCACAGGAAGTGAAACTAGTGCATGTTCGCAATGTTTGCGGGCATGTGTAAGTATTCATTAACTCTTCTATTTTTTGTAAATCTTGTATTGATTTGCTTGCCACTAGGTCACGATATATTGATAGACAGACTGTGATGCTCATGCGCTCACTCCTGCACATGCACATGCAGTAGATCTGGAGCAAATCGAACAGGATTGAACTCTCTAGGACACTTTAGACATTTAGCAGGGTTAAATTACAGGCTGTCTGGATACAGCGGCTTCCCAGGTACTCCTGCTCACGTTAGCTGGCGTCAGGACGAATCTGATTCGATTACAGGATCAGAACATTTGTCTGGATTATCAGGGAACAAAAATTATTTATTTATTTATTTATAAAAGGAACATAGATAAGGAATATAAATGAGGAAAAGATGTATAGTGGTTCACTCATGAGTCATACTGCGTGAGTGTGTGCGTGAATGTGTATTTGGGTCATGGATTTAGAAAAAAGGGAATATTTTAATATATAAAAATCAAGCATATACCGTATTTGGCAAATGATGAAAGGTTTGGAATATGGTGTACACACTTATCCATGTCAGAACATAAAAATAGCCTTTTTTAATTAACATTAATTGACCGTAGTTTAAAACGTGATCATGTGGTACAACCTTACACCAGCAATAATGCATTTCCGTACTATGGTTGATTATTATAGGTATTGTTAGAAAAACATGCCTCAATTAAGTATTAAAGCAGAAACTTTATTCATTCATTCATTAAATTATTTATGTCCCAGACACTCCAGGTTTGATTTTTTCTTTTCCCCTAAATACTGATCTAAAAAATTTTGAAGATCAATATCCACTTGAGCCTAAGTTTTTTCACAAAATAGACATGCTTTTTAGGAGTCATTTTATTGGGTTATTGCTGACACCGCATGATGTGTCGTCACACTAAATGATGAGATAATATGTATAAACCACGCTTTGTTTTTTGGTCACAAAACAGGACTTCATCCCAACGTCCATAATAAAATTGTCAGTAAATAAATATATACATTTGCGGATATGATTTTTAACATAAAGTGCTGAAAAATGTCTAGATTTGGCAACCCGCGTAGACATGGTGTTTTGCTCAATGATGTCACATATTTGGATTGAATGTTTTGTGTCTTTTTTTTTTGGATGGTCAGACAGGATGATATTTTGTCTGTATTTGATGCAAACTTCCAAAATAGAAGTACTAAAGATGTATTAAGTGTATTATGCATAAGTTTAAGTTTTTTATTAACTGATATCGGTCATTCAAAGCTCACATGTTGGTGGAGTAACTCTTCCTCTAAACCAAGGTACTACTCAATATAGTCTCCAACAATGATTTTCAGAATTGTAGTTTAGATTAGTTAATGCTTGCATCATGTGATATTCTGACGGATTATCCTACTATGCATTTAAATTTGGTTTCACAGCAAAACACTGCACTACACCATCAACCCGTTTCTGACTCATTCCTCTTTTCCCGCTTGTAGCACGTTCATCTAGTTGCTTTCCACTATCATGACTTCCACTAATGGGCATTTCCCGCCTTCTGTTTTGGTGTGTTCAGGTTGGAATGGGTGGAGATCATCGAACCGCGCACACGCGAGCGCATGTATGCCAACCTGCTGACGGGCGAGTGTGTGTGGGACGCACCCGCTGGTGTGCACATCAAGCGCAGCGGCCCAGACCAGTGGTGGGAACTGTTCGACTCCAACACGTCGCGCTTCTACTACTACAATTCCTCCACCCAGCGCACTGTCTGGCACCGCCCAAACGGATGCGACATCATCCCCCTCGCCAAGCTCCAGACTCTCAAGCAGAACACAGACACGCCGCTCCCTGTCGCTTCGGTGATCAGTGGATCGGCTGACAGCAGCCCGGCTCGCAGTGCTGTCAGCACCACGTCGTCGCAAGAGCAGGAGGATAAAACAGCACCCAGGGAGGAAGCGGAGAGGTGAGACGGAGAGATAGAGAAACAGGAACTACTGTATAGCTGACAGTTCTTTTAACCCAAAATCGAACTCTCGAGATCAATAATTCAAATGATACGACAGTTTGTTCTGACTGCGTAATCCTATTGGATGAGAGGCTTTTCACGGGTGGTGATAATGGATGGTAACACCTCTGGGACGTTTAGCTATACTTTAGCTATACGTATCGCCCCGCGTCCCAGAGTGTGGGACACTACAGTTGTTAAGTACACCAGCATGGGTGAGTAGGTTAGAAGGGAGAGCAGCTGTCTGACAAAACCTACATTCGAATTCAGTCACAGAAGCACTTTCAGCAAGAAAACACACATGATAACGTTATGTCGTTTTAAACAACAATTTGTCTGCCTAACAATTGCTTGTAAGCCATTTCGAATTGGCTCTGTGTTGTTTTACTTATGAATACGTGAAGTTATTAAACTAGCTTCTAGGCTAAACTAGGCTAAACTAGGCTCTACTTAGTAGGATTGTACACTAATACATAGTGCACTAGCTTTTCATTTTGTGCTACTGGGATTTCACCCAGGAACCTGGAAATTAACGTCACTGATATTCTAAATGCAATAAGTGGAAATAGCAACTTTGCTGTATATATATATAAGATCCATGGTTTATTCTCCTCACCTTTTGGCTGCTTGTTGCCAGCTCTGCGGTCACAGTTAGTTCGTTCTGCCAGGCACAAATGGATATGTGTTGGAGGAGCAAAATAACTGGTTAAATAAACAAATTATAATCTGTCGATGATAATAAATGGTGTGAAACTGTTGTCGGCCAAAACCTGGTGTTGGTGCTAAAAAGTGTCTAGGAGTGTCTAAAAGTGTTTAGGAGTAGTGTCTGTCACTTTTTGGAATTAAAAGTTTTCATTGATCTTAATTGTCATTCAGATGAAACTTGGCCAGGTTAGATTTCACACGAAAAAGACAGAAACCTGAAAAGGGTATTATTCTAAAATGCAAAGTTGTTGTTACGGACACTACACATTTTTGGGGGGAGTTGAAGTCCTTAACTTTGCATAAAATACTTAAAATTTAAGCAATGATTTATACTAGTCATATGCTTCTAGAAGCTTACACCAGTGTTAGACTCAAGAACTCGTGACGAAATATGAATAATTAGCATTTTCTAACAATTCTTATTCTTTGAAGCGAGACCGTATAACGCGGAGAAATTGCCATTTTTGAGTCACTTATAAAATCATCTCTCCAAAACGGCTGAAGTTAGCAACTTGAATATTTTTACGGAAGCAAGATTAGTCACTTCCACATTGCATAAACTTCTGAAGTAGCTTCTTTGGCACACACCCATGGCCTTCACAACAGGACTCACTCTCTTGCCATATTGCTTCATTATACAGTATACACCTAATGTACGCTCCTGGAACAAAGTTACCAGAAGAACTCATATTCTCCAGCACACTCAGTAAAACCTAACAGCTGTTTTCTTATAAAACTGCACAAATCTGTGTCTAAAACTCCTGATTTTAAGCATTTGAGTTTTCACTCCAAATATTGACTGTTTATTTTATTACTCTTTATTACTCTTTATAGAAGTTTATTTTATGCAGAAATGTTTCCAAGAGCATATTTTGCTTATGCCATATTTTTGTATGTGCACAAGACATTTGCACAGTACTATAAATAAAACAGCTGTTAGGTTTTACTGAGCTTGCTGGAGAATGAGTTCTTCTGGTAACTTTATATACAGTGGCTTGCAAAAGTATTCGGCCCCCTTGAACTTTTCCACATTTGGTCACATTACAGCCACCTTCTTCATAATACTTGGCTTAGATTTAGTCTCCCAAACACCAGGGAAATTATTAAAATTTTGAATCTGATGGTCCAATTCAATTAAATTCTATTCATGTTGCACTTTTAACAATGAAACATTGTTACATGGAGAAACATTCAGGATATACATTTTAAATGTAACAAATGTATAGAGTAACAATAAACTCACTCACGGGGGGGAAAAAAACCTCACTTACACGACATAAGGAAGAAATCTTGAGAGGAACCAGACTCAAAAGGAGGCCTGTTCGCGTTCGGGTAACCCCAGATACCGCGCCTATAAATAAATCCCTATTATAACTTTGTGCTATAAGGTTGAAAATGGAAAAGTTTCAGGGGAAATGCATTTCATTTATCATAAAGTCTTATGTTGAGGTTACTAACTGTTCAAGGATTTCAGTCGATTTTGTTTTGACTCATTTCCTCAAGATAATCTCCAGTTCCTCCTGGAGGTCCAACATAGACAAATACCTGCAGTGCAACTGTTATTTACAGTATACATGAGTGGTGTAGTGCAATGCCTTCATGTTGCATTGCACTTCTGTTTTTATAGTGTTTTGTAAAACATACTCTTTTATTCAACTCCTAAACCAGATAGAGTGTGGAACATTGTGGATATTTTCAGTCTACTGTATCACAGTAAGCTAAATTTCAAAACAACGTCCTTCCTAAACAGAATAACATTTTATTTTGGTAGGTCATATTAGAGTATCAATAACTATATAATAATATATCAGATTTCCATTAGACACATTCCAATTCCAAAAAAAGATCAGAAAACACACCAACACTAACAGTTTTACATTTTATTTAAACGCAGGCATGATTGTCTGAGAACATGTATACATACTGTATGTTGCATTTTATTGATATTTATTTATAAAATAACACTACAACAACAAGAATAATGTGAAATGTTAGGTTTAAAAAGAATGCCCAAATTGTCTGAAAGGTTTTACGACGAATGATAAGAAGAAGAATTGTCACTTGTTATGTCGATACATTCGGAAGACGGACAAAACACCCATGGTGTCTCTGTTCAAGATCTCTGTTTATTATCAGCAAAGAGAGCATTAAGCTTTTGGCCAGGTGCCTTATGTCACGTACATCAAAGAACCAGTCATTAACATGTAAGTCATAGAGAGACCCGGAGACAGACATGCGTACACAGCATACATTTGCATTTTCAAGTTAATCAAAAGCAGCAGACGTGAGCTGTTTTTATGTATATTCCTCTGAACACAGGCTTTAGGAAGTGTTACCATGTAAGGAATCAGGAAGCGCGCCGGAGAGGGATTGTTTTATGGATACAGAGGCATGGGGAAGTTCACGTCATATTATAACACCTTTCAAGAAGTTCTACAATATATTTTTAAATAAAGTATATTGAGTTAAAAACCGGCAGAGATTTCTAGATCTGTGCAATTGAAGGGTTTACAGGTTCTGTGTATATAACACTGATAGAACAGAAATGTTCATGAAAAGACTAAACAAAAGTGGAAAAAAATTTATGTATCTCTTTTTTAAATATATTAATTTAAATGTGAATTTTGCTATCAAATCAAAAAGACTTTGCACAAAATGTTCAGACATACAGTAAACATATTCAAAGTATTATCAGTCGAAAATTATTAGGTGCATATGTTGTAGTGTTGGGAAGTTCATTTTAGAGACTCAGTTCTTTGAATCTCATTCATCAAAATGAACAAATCTTTTTTTTTTTTTAGTTATTTCATTAATTTTGTTTTTTTGTTCAGAAATAAAATAAAATGTTACATTTTCAATTAACAGACTCCCAACACGTCTACATACACAAATTTTGGCTATAGTTCCAATAATGAAAATATTACAATGCGGCTAAGGACATATTTTCTGTTAAACAGAACGAGCAGCTCATCTCTTATATCTTCTTGTATGAGTCGTTCTTTTGTCGTGTTACTCTCATAGACACTATGCAGTGCATTATGCAGGAAACAGAATTGAGCCGTTCTTCTCATGAGTCTTTTACTCCTAATTGTTCATTCTTTTGAATCAAACATATTGAAGGCACGTGACAAAAGAACGTACGATTTGGCCCAGAAGACTCGAGAGGTATCTACTCATTTCTGTTTCCTGTACATAACCTACGGAGGTTTTGCGATGCTTCGCGCAGTAGACAACTAACGAATCACTCTCTAAGACTACTCGTTCCTCTGAGTCACATTCAAAAATGACAAAATTGTTCATGAACGACCCACCACTAATATGTTGTCATCTTGTAAATTTCATCAGTTTCTTAATGTGGGAGACATGTTTACCATGTCTTCATAATTATGTACAAAATCAATCAGTACTTCCATATATAACTTAAAAAATAATAAATTAATAATATTACAGGAGAATATATACATGGATGTAATATATACTGGTCTCTCATGTACTGTATATACAAACCGGATTCCAAAAAAGTTGGGACACTAAACAAATTGTGAATAAAAACTGAATGCAATGATGTGGAGATGGCAAATGTCAATATTTTATTCAGAATAGAACATAAATCACGGAACAAAAGTTTAAACTGAGAAAATGTATAATTTTAAGGGAAAAATATGGTGAATCAAAATGTCATGGTGTCAACAAATCCCAAAAAAGTTGGGACAAGGCCATTTTCACCACTGTGTGGCATCTCCCCTTCTTCTTACAGTACAACACTCAACAGACGTCTGGGGACCGAGGAGACTAGTTTCTCAAGTGCTCAAGGAATGCTCTCCCATTCTTCTCCCATTCTTTGTCACACCTTCCTCTTTATGATGCGCCAAATGTTCTCTATAGGGGAAAGATCTGGACTGCAGACTGGCCATTTCAGTACCCGGATCCTTCTCCTACGCAGCCATGATGTTGTGATTGATGCAGAATGTGGTCTGGCATTATCTTGTTGAAAAATGCAGGGTCTTCCCTGAAAGAGATGACTAGATGTTGTTCTAGAAGCTGAATATATTTTTCTGCATTGATGGTGTCTTTCCAGACATGCAAGCTGCCCATGCCACACGCACTCATGCAACCCCATACCATCAGAGATGCAGGCTTCTGAACTGAGCGTTGATAACAACTTGGGTTGTCCTTGTCCTCTTTGGTCCGGATGACATGGCGTCCCACATTTCCAACAAGAACTTCGAATTGTGACTCGTCTGACCACAGAACAGTCTTCCATTTTGACACACTCCATTTTAAATGATCCCTGGCCCAATGAAAACGCCTGTGCTTGTGGATCTTGCTTAGAAATGGCTTCTTCTTTGCACTGTAGAGTTTCAGCTGGCAACGGCGGATGACACGGTGAATTGTGTTCACTGACGATGGTTTCTGGAAGTATTCCTGAGCCCATACTGTGATTTCCTTTACAGTAGCATTCCTGTTTGTGGTGCAGTGTCGTTTAAGGGCCCGGAGATCACGGGCATCCAGTATGGTTTTACGCCCTTGACCCTTACGCACAGAGATTGTTCCAGATTCTCTGAATCTTCGGATGATATTATGCACAGTTGATGATGATAACTGCAAAGTCTTTGCAATTTTTCGCTGGGTAACACCTTTCTGATATTGCTCCACTATCTTTCTGCGCAACATTGTGGGAATTGGTGATCCTCTACCCATGTTGGCTTCTGAGAGACACTGCCACTCTGAGAAGCTCTTTTTATACCCAATCATGTTGCCAATTAACCTAATTACTGTTAATTGGTCTTCTAGCTCTTCGTTATGCTCAAGTTTACTTTTTCCAGCCTCTTATTGCTACTTGTCCCAACTTTTTTGGGATTTGTTGACACCGTGAAATTTGGAATCAACATATTTTTCCTTTAAAATGATACATTTTCTCGGATTAAACTTTTGATCTGTCATCTATGTTCTAATCTGAATAAAATATTGACATTTGCCATCTCCACATCATTGCATTCAGTTTTTATTCACAATTTGTTTAGTGTCCCAACTTTTTTGGAATCCGGTTTGTATATACAGTGGTGTGAAAAACTATTTGCCCCCCTCCTGATTTCTTATTCTTTTGCATGTTTGTCACACAAAATGTTTCTGATCATCAAACACATTTAACTATTAGTCAAAGATAAAACAAGTAAACACAAAATGCAGTTTTTAAATGATGGGTTTTATTATTTAGAGAGAAAAAAAATTTAAACCTACATGGCCCTGTGTGAAAAAGTAATTGCCCCCTGAACCTAATAACTGGTTGGGCCACCCTTAGCAGCAATAACTGCAATCAAGCATTTGCGATAACTTGCAACGAGTCTTTTACAGCGCTCTGGAGGAATTTTGGCCCATTCATCTTTGCAGAATTGTTGTAATTCAGCTTTATTTGAGGGTTTTCTAGCATGAACCGCCTTTTTAAGGTCATGCCATAACATCTCAATAGGATTCAGGTCAGGACTTTGACTAGGCCACTCCAAAATCTTCATTTTGTTTTTCTTCAGCCATTCAGAGGTGGATTTGCTGGTGTGTTTTGGGTCATTGTCCTGCTGCAGCACCCAAGATCGCTTCAGCTTGAGTTGATGAACAGATGGCCGGACATTCTCCTTCAGGATTTTTTGGTAGACAGTAGAATTCATGGTTCCATCTATCACAGCAAGCCTTCCAGGTCCTGAAGCAGCAAAACAACCCCAGACCATCACACTACCACCACCATATTTTACTGTTGGTATGATGTTCTTTTTCTGAAATGCTGTGTTACTTTTACGCCAGATGTAACGGGACACGCACCTTCCAAAAAGTTCCACTTTTGTCTCGTCGGTCCACAAGGTATTTTCCCAAAAGTCTTGGCCATCATTGAGATGTTTTTTAGCAATATTGAGACGTGCCTTAATGTTCTTTTTGCTTAAAAGTGGTTTGCGCCTTGGAAATCTGCCATGCAGGCCGTTTTTGCCCAGTCTCTTTCTTATGGTGGAGTCGTGAACACTGACCTTAATTGAGGCAAGTGAGGCCTGCAGTTCTTTAGATGTTGTCCTGGGGTCTTTTGTGGCCTCTCGGATGAGTCGTCTCTGCGCTCTTGGGGTAATTTTGGTCGGCTGGTCACTCCTGGGAAGGTTCACCACTGTTCCATGTTTTTGCCATTTGTGGATAATGGCTCTCACTGTGGTTCGCTGGAGTCCCAAAGCTTTAGAAATGGCTTTATAACCTTTACCAGACTGATGGATCTCAATTACTTTTGTTCTCATTTGTTCCTGAATTTCTTTGGATCTTGGCATGATGTCTAGCTTTTGAGGTGCTTTTGGTCTACTTCTCTGTGTCAGGTAGCTCCTATTCAAGTGATTTCTTGATTGAAACAGGTGTGGCAGTAATCAGGCCTGGGGGTGACTACAGAAATTGAACTCAGTTGTGATAAACCACAGTTAAGTTATTTTTTAACAAGGGGGGCAATCACTTTTTCACACAAGGCCATGTAGGTTTGGAGTTTTTCTTCTCCTTAATAATGTAAACCTTCATTTAAAAACTGCATTTTGTGTTCAATTATGTTATCTTTGACTAATAGTTAACGGTTTTTGATGAGCAGAAACATTTAAGTGTGACAAACATGCAAAAGAATAAGAAATCAGGAAGGGGGCAAATATTTTTTCACACCACTGTACATACCTTCAATGAGTTTTCCCTCCAAATATTAACTGTTTATTTTATTACTCTTTATAGACGTTTCTTTTATGCAGAAAAGCATATTTTGCTTATACCATATTTTTGTATGTGCACAAGACTTTAGCACAGTACTATAAGTAAAACAGCTGTTAGGTTTTACTGAGCTTGCTGGAGAATGAGTTCTTCTGGTAACTTTGTTATATATGTTTGTTTGTTATATATTTTCATGCAAATCCCAGGAGCGTACATTAGGGTTTTTTTGTTTCCATCTGAAAACTGGTCTGTCTTGTACAATATTTGTTTTCTTTACAGCCATGCATAACATTATATTCTAGTGTAATGTTATTTATTTATTAATTTTTAAGTTATATATGGAAATACTGAATGATTTTGTACATAATTATGCAGAAATGATAAACATATATAACAAAATTGGTACAGCTTATAATATGATGCTAAAGACTGGTATAAAGAAAAATATGGTATAAAGACTTTTGCACAGTACTGTATATATTTTAGGGCTGTCAATATTAACATGTTAATGTATATGATTCATCTAGAAATATATATGTATATACAGTGGTGTGAAAAACTATTTGCCCCCCTCCTGATTTCTTATTCTTTTGCATGTTTGTCACACAAAATGTTTCTGATCATCAAACACATTTAACTATTAGTCAAAGATAACACAAGTAAACACAAAATGCAGTTTTTAAATGAGAGGTTTTATTATTTAGGGAGAAAAAAAATCCAAACCTACATGGCCCTGTGTGAAAAAGTAATTGCCCCCTGAACCTAATAACTGGTTGGACCACCCTTAGCAGCAATAACTGCAATCAAGCGTTTGCGATAACTTGCAACGAGTCTTTTACAGCGCTCTGGAGGAATTTTGGCCCACTCATCTTTGCATAATTGTTGGAATTCAGCTTTATTTGAGGGTTTTCTAGCATGAACCGACTTTTTAAGGTCATGCCACAACATCTCAATAGGATTCTGGTCAGGACTTTGACTAGGCCACTCCAAAGTCTTCATTTTGTTTTTCTTCAGCCATTCAGAGGTGGATTTGCTGGTGTGTTTTGGGTCATTGTCCTGCTGCAGCACCCAAGATCGCTTCAGCTTGAGTTGACGAACAGATGGCCGGACATTCTCCTTCAGGATTTTTTGGTAGACAGTAGAATTCATGGTTCCATCTATCACAGCAAGCCTTCCAGGTCCTGAAGCAGCAAAACAACCCCAGACCATCACACTACCACCACCATATTTTACTGTTGGTATGATGTTCTTTTTCTGAAATGCTGTGTTACTTTTACGCCAGATGTAACGGGACACGCACCTTCCAAAAAGTTCAACTTTTATCTCGTCAGTCCACAAGGTATTTTCCCAAAAGTCTTGGCAATCATTGAGATGTTTTTTAGCAAAATTGAGACGAGCCTTAATGTTCTTTTTGCTTAAAAGTGGTTTGCGCCTTGGAAATCTGCCATGCAGGCCGTTTTTACCCAGTCTCTTTCTTATGGTGGAGTCGTGAACACTGACCTTAATTGAGGCAAGTGAGGTCTTCAGTTCTTTAGATGTTGTCCTGGGGTCTTTTGTGGCCTCTCGGATGAGTTGTCTCTGCGCTCTTGGGGTAATTTTGGTCGGCCGGCCACTCCTGGGAAGGTTCACCACTGTTCCATGTTTTTGCCATTTGTGGATAATGGCTCTCACTGTGGTTCGCTGGAGTCCCAAAGCTTTAGAAATGGCTTTATAACCTTTACCAGACTGATAGATCTCAATTACTTTTATTCTCATTTGTTCCTGAATTTCTTTGGATCTTGGCATGATGTCTAGCTTTTGAGGTGCTTTTGGTCTACTTCTCTGTGTCAGGTAGCTCCTATTTAAGTGATTTCTTGATTGAAACAGGTGTGGCAGTAATCAGGCCTGGGGGTGACTACAGAAATTGAACTCAGGTGTGATAAACCACAGTTAAGTTATTTTTTAACAAGGGGGGGCAATCACTTTTTCACACAGGGCCATGTAGATTTGGAGGTTTTTTTTCTCCGTTAATAACGTAAACCTTCATTTAAAAACTGCATTTTGTGTTCAATTATGTTATCTTTGACTAAAAGTTAACGGTTTTTGATGAGCAGAAACATTTAAGTGTGACAAACATGCAAAAGAATAAGAAATCAGGAAGGGGGCAAATAGTTTTTCACACCACTGTATATATGCTTAAGTTTGACCCTAATGGCTTCCCATAATCTCAGCGTGGTTACCCGGCTGTGTGATAATGACACGTTTCAGGTGGATAATAAGACGACTCAGGAATCATCACCAGGTGTGCTGAACGGCATTATAAAAAGCTTCTTGATGGAAGTTTAGATAAAACTAAAGTTGTGTGATCGAGCTACCTTCAAGAGGAACCATTTTTACGAGAATACATTGAATGTAAGCTTTGGGAGCAGTGGCTCAGGCGGCTAGGGCTCTAGGTTGTTAATTTTCAGATCTGAGTATCCGGGTTCACGCTTCCTTGCCGGTGGGTTGCCACACCAAATAGCCACTGCATGCAGTGCCAGTCCCTTTTGAGAGATTTTAATTTAACATTTGTTAAATATTAATGTTTGAGATATTTGAAAACACTTTTCGTCTAACCAGGTTGTCATGCATTTCTTTATTTCAACAATGCAAATTTATAATACAAGTAAATCCGAGTATTTTAAAATCGTGATTAATCATGAAAATACTTCTAGTATAGGCCACACCCACATACAGTTAAAATATGAATACCAATTCCTCATAATTGAGTATAAAATAAATACAGATAGAAATGTGCAACATATAGGCTGCAATTTAGGTGATGGATTTTAAAATTCAATTTGCTTCAACGCTGATGTAAAGATCCAGAGACACAGGTGGGGGTTGCTGATTGTGGGTGACAGAGTGAGCGAGAGTGAGGGAGAAAGAATGTGTAAATTGATTAGCAGCTCAGATAGCATGAATTATTTATGACCCCAGTGTAACACTGGTCCCATTCTAGGAGTTTCTTTCTTGAGAGAAAAATGGAATTAGGAAGAGAGGGAGAGAGAGTGCATGAGAGATGAGCTGTCCAACATCCAAATGAAGCACAGACCCACACACACACACACACACACACACACACACACTCACACAACCCAGACATCCTTATACACTCTGACACAGTCTTGGCTGTGTCAGCAGGTCTGGTCATGGGGAGTTCTCAGGCTGTAAGAAAGTGCTGAATTGATTTCAGACTACTGTTTCACAGCTTTACTTTAATACCAAGAACCAAAGGCCGGCTCTATACACGTTAATCCCTGGCAAGGACTCTCGGATCTGTATAGACAATGGTCTTGATTCATCGAAGTTATATATGGTTTAATCTGATTGTGAAATGAAGATGTGCAAATTTCCAAGACCATTCCGGTCAGAGTTGGTGTCACACTTCGTAGTTGGCAGTTAGACAATAAAATCAGTATTAATCATTATAGCAAGTCAAGCAGAGCTAATGTACTGTAAGTAATAACAGTAAAAATGAGAACACATTAATAATCAAAACTATATACTAGGAAACATAGTTTTTCTATTGAATAATCATTAGGGTTGTTCCGATTCTGATACTGGTATCGGAAATGCCACCGATACCACAAAAAAATCTGGCATCGGAATCGGCGAGTATTTGAGTCCACGTACCGATCCGATACCATTTTCCTAAACATAACCTATTTATGCCCGCTAGCTTAGCTTACTTACAGAGTGTCACGGCGTGCGTCTGGGATGGGCGTGCGTCCAAATTGAGATGGCTCCTCGCTCACTAGTTAGGCGGCCTCCCCCCCTTTAGGTATGTGAAGGAGCAGGGCCGCAGAATCAGGCAACGGCCCATGAGCTATCGCCGCTATGATCCCGGCGCTATAAAACACAGCGGGGAGTGTAGCTCGGGGTCTGACTGTTGGGAAGCTGGACTTTGTGACGCAGTGGATTTTATGAGAGACAGTGGCACAAGAGCGGGGCGATGTGATGCGCCCCAGAGACTTAAAAAAGGGGGGTGCCTTTGATCTCCGCGAGAGGAGTGCATGAATGAGCTGCGCGAGCTCCCGCGGCACCTTCACTTCCGCGTAGAGCCCGCCTTCGCATCCCTGCCGCCGAAGTGGAAAAGGCCGCAGAGAGCTTTTAACCCTTTCCTTACCCATTTTTCTAAATAAATTACCATGTTTCATGATGTCGCCCGTGCACTTAGGGCCGAACTCGTTACACAGGGCTAGTAGTATTTTACTTAAAAAAAGAAATTATATATATATAATTTCTTTTTTCTTGTGTATATATATATATATACACACACACACACTGTACAGATACACACCCAGGTATCGGATCAGTACTCGGTATCGGCCGATACCCTGAGCCCAAGTATCGGAATCGGTATCGGGAGGGGAAAAATGGTATCGGAACATCTCTAATAATTAGTGTGTAAGTACAAGTTCTGGCCTGGATGTGTGGTTTTATTTCCCAGGCAGGCATCTTAAAGAAGTGCAAATGTCATCACAACCATTTATACCCTACCTTATTTCTTAACAAAGTAAGAAGAAGGCCAGAAGTGATGGTTTAATCCATCTCTTTCAGCATTTCAGTGTAAATTATAAAAGATTTAGCTGCAACTCAGCAATCTGATTGGACGAGAGTGGTGATAACAGGTGGTAATAGAACTAGGACGTTTAACTATACATACTGTATCACTCCACATCACAGGTGGTTCGAATAACCATTAATTACCCTAACTGTTGAGAGAGAAAGCAGCTGCCTGCCAAAACTCATATTCAAAACCAGTCACGGAAGCACTCCCAGCAAGAAAACACATCTACTAACGTTATGTCTCCTTCGAATCTCCTCTGAACGGTCCGTATTCTGTTATGTTCGGCTAAAAAGCTTCTAACACGTGGCTGAATCCCAAATCCTGCTCTAACCCCTGATCAGGGGCACTACTTGGTGTGTGTGACAAGGGATTATACACCCTACATAGCACACTACTGTAGCTTTCCATTAAGCGCTATTTGGTATTCAACCCTGGAACCCAGAAGTGAGCAGATACTTGGAATAATGGAAAACATAAAGTAAATATCATGAGTTCCCCAGGACTGTCCACCACTTCCGTGGTTTATTCTCCTCATCTTTTGGCTGCACAGTGCCAGTGAAATGTTAAAACTACTTTCACCCCTGTTACACTAGCTGTTGGTCACCAGCTCCACCAGTCTACCAGTCAAGGAAGGGTAAAATAAATAAATAAAGTCATAATCTGTTGTCCAAAAACGAATATCACACTCAAGGTCATGGCATTGTGCAAAAAAGCAACATCACATGAATCTTTGATTAAAGCAACACGGATGCTTGGAAATTTAGAGCCTAATGTGATTGACACCTTCCCATCATACATATCATATATGCTTAATGAACATCCCATTCCAGATGTTAGTTCCATTCATCTGGGAAAACTTTGCAGTAGGATTTAGAATGTGGCTGTGTGGATTTGTGTTCATTCAGCATTAGTAAGGGAAAGTTGGCTCAGTGGTAGTTCTCTTGCCTGCCATGTGGATGGCCCAGGTTCGATTCCCAGCTAATGCCCAAACCCAGCTACTGAATGCAGTGTTGGTCCCTGGATAAAATGGAAGGGTTGTGTCAGGAAGGGTATCCGGTGTAAAAACCTGTGCCAAACAACATTAGTGAGGTAAAGCAGTGATGCAGGTTGAGAAGGCCTTGAATGATGTTGAAGTGCAGAATCCTCATGTTCCTCTACACCATGGGTCTTCAAATCCAGTCCTGGAGGGCCAGTGACCAGCACAGTTTGTAATTCAGCAACACCTAAACACACCCACCGAGCCTAGTAATTAACAGATTAGTTAAATCAGCTGTGTTTGAGAAGAAGAATTACCAAACTGTGTTGGACACTGGACCTCCAGGACTGGATTTGGAGACCCCTGCTCTACACCAACCTTGCCAGATGATGTCTTGATAAACCTTGCTGTGGTGCACAGCGGTCGTTGTCATGCTGGAACAGGAAATCAGTTACAGGTTACAGCAAACCAAGACATCCTATATAGTTGTGTGCTTCAAATATACAGTATGTGATGTTGAGGTGTCTACATTTTTTTGTCATATATTGTGTCATTAAAAACAAATTCAATTGTAAAAATGTCATTCTTTATTTATCAGTTACAGATGGGGGACAACCAGTAAGGACAGGATGTTGATTAAAGTATCTGACAGGGAGCCAAGTTTCCTGTCACAGGGTAACGGTTATTCCAGCTCTTCGCCACGCTCGAGACGCTCATCCAGTAACACCCTGCCTGAGGCAGAAACCACTCCGCATTCTTTGCCTGACCGTCGCCAAACGCAGTCTCCCTTTCTTAAGAGAGCTGACTTTGGGGGAACTCAGCGGCGTTGTTCAGGTGACTCTCAGCCTCCTTCGCCACGCTACGCTTATGAACCCCCACTCTACGAGGAGCCTCCTTCTGAGTATCAATCCCCACCCATTTACGAAGAACCACCCTCTGACATGCATTGTGAACCAGGCCTGTATGCCGCAGACAGGTCGCCAGCACGCAAGCCTGGTCTTTATCATTCTCCCAAACAGAGCCCGTCTCCTTATGGTCAGCTGGTGTTGACTAGACAGAGAGGCTCCACCCCGGAGAAGATCTCCAACCAGGCAGAGCGGGATTACGCTTTCAGTGGGGGGGATTATAGTTCTGCAGGGCGGGACTATAGCTCTGGTGGACGGGACTACAGTTCTGGTGGGCGTGATTATAGCTCAGGAGGGCGGGAGTACAGTGCAGCGGGGCGGGAGTATGTCAAGCAGCTTGTGTATGTCGAACAATCAGGGTCCTCTCCAAGGTTCCGGACAGCGGATCGATTTTTAAGCTATGGAAAGCCTGGACAGGGTGGCCTACCAGCCGGAATGTGTTATGGTGGCTCTTTTACGCTACAGCACAGCCACGAAGGTGGTGGCGGTAATCGAAAACGTAAAAATCGCAAGCCCTCTTTGCCTGGTGGGGAGGGAGATGGCATGGGGGCTGGAGTAGGAGCAGTACTCACACAAGCACGACTCGCCTGGGAAGCACAGCAGCTCATGCAACAGCGTGGAGGTGGCGCCTTAGGAGGTGGTGCTAAGGACGGTTATGAAAGCGATGGCGCGACACCCTTGCCACTGCCAGGGCCTGTGGTACGGGCATTCAGCGAAGATGAAGCTCTGGCCCAGCAGGATGGCCACTGGAAGCGTACGACGTTGGACAGACTTGCATTTCCTCAAACGCTGTTAGAGAAGAGCCTGTCTGTGCAAACCAACCTGGCATCTCCAGAGCCTTACCTGCATCCCTCTCAGGTAGAACACACAGATAAACTGCACTTTTGTAATATTCTCTCATTTTCGTCTCCATAAAAGAGTGGCGTAGTGGTTAGCATTGTTGCCTTGCACCTTCAGGGATGAGGGTTCTATTCCAGCTTCAGTTCTGTGTGCATGGACTTTGCATGTTCTCCCTGTGCTTTGTGAGTCTCCTCCAGGTAATCCTGTTTCCTCCCACAGTTCAAAGACGTGCAGATTAGGCGTAATTGGCGTTCCCAAATTGCCCGTTGTGTGTATGTATGTGTGTGTCTGTGTGCCCTGTGATGGACTGGCACCCCATCCCGTGTCCTAAGTCTCCTGGGATAGGCTCCAGGCCCCTCCACAGTATAAGAGAGTAAGTGAGTGAGTGTCCTCGAACAATTGGTGCCAAATTGGTGTCCATGTTAATATTTCACCTGCTTACAGTGGCCCTAAAGTGCAAAACTCTAACTAATCAAAAGCAAGTGTGAAAAAACAAATCAAGACGTTAACTCGAAAAATCGAAACTGTAGCTTCATGTGCTGGTTTCTGATTGGCTACATCACACTGCGTCCAATCAACATTGAGCATGCGGCGCTCAGTCAGAACTTTATATTTTGATTTAATATTGTATTTTTCTGCATGTACAGTATATATATTTTTATTGTAAGTATTTTTTGCACCTTATGGTCCCTGTAACTACTAGAAATTTGGGTGCACATTTTTATCTGTATGACGCATATCCGATAAACAGACGCACAAAACGCACACTTTATATACCAGACCCTAGATTGAAGGAGGTGTGGAAAATCAGAGGCTCATTTCAAAGCACTGTTTGTCGTGCCAGGCATTCATTAGTGTCTATTCATTTTAGATCTATCTGATGTTCCAGCATTCCCTCCAGCATTTTCTCTTTCTCTCGCTCTCTCTCTCTCTCTCTCTCTCTCTCTCACACACACACACATGCACACACATGGGATTATTCCTGTTTACAATCACATCATCTTTAGATAGTGAATTATAAGGTAAATCTGACCACATTTTTTTTAACGTCTACTTGTTTTTACCCAAAATATCACATTGTCATGAACATCCAGAACATCAATATTCCAAATAAGGAGACATATCAGACTCAGATTCAAATACAAGGCTGAAAAAATGACAAAACAATAGCTTGCACCAGGAAATGCACAACAGAAACGGTGGAATGACTTCGCGAAGACACATACTGTACTGTATCGCACAGGCTGCTAGACAGGTTTTGAGGCTCTATCATTCTAGTTAGTGATGGTGCCCTCTGGTGCTTGTCGGAGAAAGTATAAAGGATGGCTTTTACACAGATAGACCCTTAGGTTTATAAATGCACATTCACAAATTCCAAGGTTCACAAATTTCCAGAATTTTGGGAAGTCTTTAGGAATTCCTGCGCTAAAGCATTCTCATCGAAACCTCACTTTATTTAACATATGCAGAGGAACATCATTGTTTTATACCTGTAGACTTTCATTCTGAAAGAGGTGAGGGATGCATCCTTACTCCAGAATTCTTTTTCAGCACTTATTTTAGAAACTCAGGCTTTGACCTGCTTCAGCCCCGAGGCTGCTTCTTGTTGAGTTCCCTCTCCGCCGCCTCCTTTTTCTCTACTCTCTCTTGTCTGCCTTCTTCTTCTTATTATTATTCAAATTCTTGCTGCACATTGAGGTTCTGACACACCTCGCAATTCTTCATAATGCTGGTTATAACTGCGTTATCTCTCTCTCTCTCTCTCAGTCGGAAGATCTTGGTGCGTGTTCACAGTTCGAGGCGAGTCGGAATGCTCGGAACATGATGCCGAGTGCTAGTTGTGGTGTGTTTCCAGAATTCTCCCTGCGGAAGCCGTCTTCGGAGACTGACATCGAGAACTGGGCATCTAAGCATTTCAGCAAACACACACAGGTACTTGGATACACTCTATGCGGATAATATGGTTCTTACGGACAGAGGGTGTGCCCGAGTGCCTGAAAAATAAAAGCTGAAAAGTTTGCATAAGGATCTTTCCTAGAAGTAGACATTGTGTATGAAGTCACCAGAATGAGGTCATTAAAGCAGCGGCAAATGTTATTTAATTTTGTGTACCTCAACACATTTTATGTCTAGTCAAAGATCGGTATGTGCCTGAAATCTACACCCCTTCTTATCCATGTGTCAGGGTTTGTTTAGAAGAAAGGTGTCTATCGCAAACATGCTGGCTTGGAGCAGCGAACCCATCAAGAAGCCCATGATCCACACAATGGACCGTACGGTCAAACGAGACGCCGTGGAGCTCTTCAAGCTTATCCAGACCTACATGGGGGACAGAAAGGGCAAAGGCGAGCCTCTGGCTGTGGCTCTGGAGATCGCAGTGCACGGCTGGAGCAACCAAGGCCTCCGTGACGAGCTCTACATCCAGCTGTGCCGGCAGACCACTGAGAACTTCCGCTACGACAGCTTACAGAGGGGCTGGGAGCTCATGGCTATATGTCTGGCCTTCTTTCCTCCTACACCGCGCTTCCACAACTACCTGGAAGGTTACATTTACAGACACATCGACCCACTGAACGACACCAAAGGTACGACCCGGACACATTTTGTACTTATTTCCAAGTGGGTCCAAGCATTATTATTATATGCCAAGCATTATTATTATAATTATTTTTTTTAGTGTGGAAGTTTATAGGAGATTGTACTTTTTAACTAATAAAGATATTGTTTAAAAGATTTTTTACCACTTTTTTGTGTAAATGCAGGAGTGGCTGTCAGCAGCTATGCGAAGTACTGCTACCGTAAATTACAGAAAGCTGCACTGACTGGAGCGAAGAAGGTTCGTGCATTCAGTTACTTTCAGTTCTTGCTTTCTTACTTTCAGTAGAGTTAAAATTTTATTGCAAATAAATGTTAATTTTGTACCACATGTTTGATATGCTTGAATCGATTAAACAGCAGATAGTAGTGTTCGTGATTTGAAATAACACTGATGGTATTTTCCCAGTATTGGCAATTTTGTTATTGGCTTTCTGGAATGGGGTCATACGTTTGGGGGGAAAAATTATATATTAATATAAGATGTGGATTTATATGACCAGGTTGACAGCAGAATATGATAGACGCCATTTTCAGCCTTTTATTTTTACATTTTGGCCAATAATCTGACCTGCAAAACATTCGTTACATAATCGTATTTTATAAGCTTTAAACTTCCCGATTTTAAGCAAACCATGTGGTTTTTGAGCAAAAGCAGACAAGTCATGACGAGCCAGTCGCATCGCTCCTTTCTGTCACGTGATCGCTATAGCAGAACTAGCAGCTTCACAGAATACCAGTTGTCGTGAGTGAGTAAAATGCATTTAGTGGATTTTTGGAGAATGTTCAATTCCCAAAAGGTCATTTACACTCCATTACAATCACTCCAGCAGTAATAAATGACAGGTATACATCGCTTAACGCCTGCAGTACGTTCTGTGAAATATTTTGTATACTGTATCTGTACTGGAGTATTGTTGGGTAAGCACTGTATGTAGTGGCGCTAGTTTGTAATGCAAACTTTCTGCATGTCTTTCCAGTTGATACATTTCTCTTTTTTTCCCGATTCGCAACACTTGAAACACCTGCAAGCGATGTGTATACAAGAGACATGAGGTGCACGCGCTGTGTGGAAGCTGTTGCAGTCACTGCACAGATGTTAACCGTAGACGATGGCTGATGAAAACATGTGATCAATATGAATGCATATGATAGCGAGCTGTCGTCATGTCCAGAAAGGAAACTCAAACTTTTAAAGGAGGAGGCTCATGATACTATAAACTGATGGTTTTGTAGTGTTTATAATGTTTCTCATGATCTTAAACAACCTTTGTAATTAAAAAGATTTTTTCCTTTTACTTTCTTTCCACAGAAAAAGGAGGCAAAGCACATTTTTTTAGATCGAAACTCAACCATATTGATACTAATATGCATACTTAAATAACCACAAATACAGCCTCAGGCTGATTCAAGCGCTGTGACAAAACTGTGGCAGGTGGAGTTATAGCGTTTTGAAAAAACACACAGTAATCACACAACTATTTTAACATACTATTTTAACATTTGTTCTCTTTAGCTTCCTTGTGGGCGACACGGTGGCTTAGTGGCTAGCACTGTCGCCTTACACCTCCATTGTCCGGGTTTGATTGAGTTTGCATGTTCTTCCCGTGCTTGGTGGGTTTCCTCCGGGGATTCCAGTCTCCTCCCACTGTCCAAAGACCTGCAGATTAGGCTCATTCCTTTTCCCAAATTGTCCATAGTGTGTGAATGTGCATGTGAATGTGTGTAAGTGTGTGTGTGTGCCCTGAGATGCATTGGCACCCATCTAAGTCTCCTGGGACAGGCTCCAGGCCCCAAGGCAACCGTGAATACAGGATAAAGCGGTCACAAACACGTACACAGTTTTGTTTTTTCTCCAAATTGCCAAAATGGAGTTATCTAATTTTGCTGTCAAATTGTTCAGATACTTACTATACAGTACATGCATACAGTATATGTATACAGTATTTATAACAGCTGCCAGTATGAATTGTCAGTTTTTGTTCTCAGGATGTATCTATCTTTTCATCTATCTAATGCAGGGTTTGAAAAAGCCTTGTATCGAGGAAGTAGCGTATGCGCGGAATGCCATTTTTAGCCCCTCCATGTTTGGTTCCTCTTTGGAAGAAGTCATGGCAATGCAGAAGGAGCGCTACCCTGATCGACAGCTGCCATGGGTACAGACACGTCTGTCAGAGGAGGTATTAGGATTAAATGGAGACCAAACTGAAGGTATCTTCAGGTGAGATGTAAAGATAATCTACTGTTCATAATCTACAAAGTGGCGTGGACCTGTACAGTACTCATCCTGGAATGAATGAATGAAGCGTTTAATGATGTAAACTTGTTTTTATTAGCTACACAACATTATACAACTGATCATGACTCGGCAGTGTGCTGGTTTTAATCGGATCGTACCTACAGTAGGACTGCATATACTAATCAAAGTGTTTGGGAATCTGTGTCCATCAGGGTGCCTGGAGACATAGACGAGGTAAATGCCCTGAAGTTGCAAGTGGACCAGTGGAAAGTGCCGACCGGCTTGGAGGACCCACACATTCCAGGTATATTCTGAGATATTCTCAAAATCTACAGGTTCATCAGTCAAACTAAATGAATTAAAATAATGCATTAAATGAAATGATGGTTATTCATAATTGGCTTTGCTATTATACAGTAGCATCCATCACATAAGCAATATAACTGTCTGTTTATCCACCAAATATAAAAAGTCTACAGTTATATACACATATTATCCACAGACATTTCTCTTTTGCACACACAATTCTCTTTCTAATGTGAACACACACACACACACACACACACACACACACACACACGCTCTTTTAGCCTTGGGCAATTGCACTGCTCCATTTCCCACTGAATATAAATAGCCCAATCTCCAAGTGCATTATAGGAAGAGAAGAAACAAACCCTGTCTATCTCAACAGTACATGAAAAAAGTAAGGCTTTGTTTTCAAACATTCAATTTTCTGTCCGTGGTTTGCTAAAAAAGTGTTTATTTAAATAGCTTGTTTATTTTAATGCATGAGAGTACTTCAAGTCAAAGCGGGACTTTGACTTGATTGCGCCGAATAACAGAACACAGGTACAAGAGTTCAAAACTCACTTTGTTCCTTTATATAATCCCCTGCTACACTAATGCACTTATCCCAGTGTTTCACTAGTGCTTGGATACCATCAAGGTAGAAAGTTTTCTCAGTTCTAGACACCAAAGCCATGATCAGACTGCCTGCTTCACGTCTGAAACACTGGCCTCCCGGGAACTCCTTTAATGCCTCAAACATGTGGAAATGGCTTGGAGTGAAGTCAGGACTGTATGGTGGATGTTGCAATACCTCCCAGATGAGTTCCTGATGTTGGTGAATGATTTTGTCTACAGTTCCCACAGCCAGATCTGAATGTTCACGGGAACGACTGCACCGACGTACAGCCTGCTTTAAAACGCTTGAACCATTCAAATGTTATATACTGAAGCTACGAGTCTCATCACCGTACTGTGCTGTTTTATGCATTCATTCACAAGAACTTTCATCCCAAGTCTCGGTTTGACTTGAACGGCAAACTCTTGAAAGATGACAGTACCCAAAAGTGCAGGCAAAATAACACGGGAAAGGGTGAGATGATTTGCTGATCTGAATCCCATTGAACATTTATTACGGGTTCTGAAATCGCAAGTGACGTTAAGCTAATAAGCCTGGAGACGATGTCTAGCCAAGACGAATAGGCCTGAATGTAACCACAATCGTGCAAATATATAATAACTTCTTGTCTGTCTAAAAGCTGTAATTGTCAGCAAAATCTATGCAACAAAGTGGGTACTATAGTTGGGGATGTTGGTGATGGCGTCCAGAGTTGTTCCCCTTATTTCCCTTCATTGTATGGAAAGTAACATATGAATGGTTGCATATTCTCGTATTTCTCTCTTTTTTTTTTTAAATACAATGAACGAATCTGATTTTTTTTTTTTTTTATGTTCTTCCTGCGTCTATCTTCCTCAACAGCATCATTGTTAAAGCTGTGGTACAGAGAGTTGGAAGATCCAGTAATTCCTCACGAGTACTACGAAGAATGCATCTCTAACTACGACAGTCCAGAAGCTGCTGTCAGTGTCATCCATAACCTTCCTCACATCAACAAACTGGTGCTCTGCTACCTCATCCGTTTCTTACAGGTCAGTGTTGTTGTATCTCAGAACATTAGTTCATAGTTTCAATTCATTTGAGGCACCGTAATGCATTTAGATCAGAAAAGCCATTCTGTCTGCCATGCCGGTGAACATACAGTAACAGGCCTCATATCTTTCTTTCTGCTAGAAATCTCAGCTGTATGCAGCTAGAAATGCCGAGAATACATTATTCATGGCATCGGTAGCAGCGAGGTTCTAAAAGAACATATTAAAGGGGAGCTATTCTGCGAAATTCACAATGATGAAACAAACAAACCAAAAAACTCCGAGTAGTGCGGCTCAGCAGTAGCTCCTTTACACAGACAATTAAACAGCACAGAGTGAAATAAAATAAGTTTGAGTTTGATGCATTTGAGCGGAATATTAGTCAGTTTAGAGCATTAACTTGTTAAAGAAATAAAAAAAATATGGGACCGTAAAAAAAGATTTTAGTGGACCTGAAGTTGACATGGGGAGAATATGCAGAACTTCATATCTACTGTTCATCTTTAGACCACATACACACACACACACACACAAAAACACAAAAACACAAAGGGAGAATAAAAGCCAAGAATGCACTGCTGTCTTCACTTCTTCATCAGAAGTGAATCTTGGTCCTTGTAGCGCTGCTTTCAGGAGACCAAACAGGTGAAAGTCTGATGGAGTGAAATCAGGACTACAGGGAGGATGCTTTAACACCTCAAAATGAAGGTTTTGCGGAGTGTCGACAGTGTGTGCAGAAGTGTGCGGACGTGCATCGTCATTCGAGATCGTGGCGGCGTGGATATCAGTCATCTGTGTTTTCAGCTCTTCAGTAAGCATCTCACTGTAACGAGCTCTGCTGATTGTTGAACGTTTTTTCAGATAATGTTCCAATGGTTGACTTTTGAACGTCTGAGGATGTTTCCGTTCCGTACTCCGTGCTGTTTACTCTCAGGCTCATAGTGATGAATTCACGTCTCGTCACCTGTAATGATTCTCTTTAAGAAACTTTCATCTTCCTTAGAGTATGGCTATGTTCACACCTGCAAAGCAGTGACTGGGGAGACAGGAGCCTTGAATAGACGGAATGCGCTGATAAGACAAGAGAGGGTTTTTTAATATATATGGAGTATATACCCGAAGTGTGAACCATTTTTAACCACTCTGAACCAATTCTACAATCTAAAGCCCGATTCGGACGGGACTAGTTTTACAGCGGGTCGTTAGAGAAATTTCTGTTTCACAGACGTACGTTGTGATTTTAATCCCCTCCGAATCTGCCACATTCCTACTGTTCAGCTCACAGGAATGAGAAGAAGCGCAGAGGGAGCTCCAAGGTTAATATTTGCATGCTAGCAAAAATTCAGCGTTGTCATAGCATGTTTGGAGAAAGCACTACGTCGCATGTACGATCCCTTGAACACCGAAGTTCTAAGACCCCCATTATGATTTGATACACAATGTGAGGAAGATGCAGTAAAATAATGTTCAACTGTGTGTGTTTTTTTTTTGTCTTTTGTTTTTTGCAGGCTGTCAATTTATTATACGGTTTATCAGCAGTACCAGTATCACTTAATTACTCAGTTAACTCAGGACTCATTAACCAGTGAGGTTTATAAGATGTTTGTTTACTCATGTTAATTAGATAAGCTAATTTCAAGCTTATTAAGACATCATTACTTGCAGCTGTTGTTAAAATAAAGGTTGAGCCTTGTTTAACGCCACGACACACACACACTGAAGAGAAATGTCTGAAGAGAAATATTCTGTGCACAGCAGCCCTTCGTCATCATCATCATCATACCGTGGGTATAATGGCATGAAGGTACACCAGGATGGCTGGGACGTCCATTTTGACGTCTTCTGGACGTTGGGATTAAATTAAATGAGAATGCTGTGTGGACGGTTCCTTTAAAGGCGGGCTTCAGACTCTGATTCTCCGAAGAATGACATGACAAACTGCATAGAATATTTATATCCCAAAGTAACATTCCTTTATTAATATAATCAAGTGTTAGGATAAAACACTCGCTATTCAGACAGAAGGAGCATTCTCAAATTGCACTTATCATTAGGTCTAATCACCTCACCTAAGTTATGTCATGTTGTACTTACTTACTTATTCTCACTCACATCTTCCTTTAATGCTTTACAATTTTAAAGAGGGATGTTCGGAATAACAGGACACACTTATGAAAGTAAAAACTCCCTTTATCGCGCTATATAATCCCCTGCTACACTAATGCACTTATCCCAGTGCTCGGGTGCCATCAAGACAGAGAGTTTTCTCAGTACGCCAGAGCTTTGATCCGACTGTCTGCTTCAAGTGTGAAACACTAGCCTCCCAGGAGCTCCTTTAATGGTCCAAGTATGTGGAAACCCCTTGGAGTGGGGAGGGTTGTGGCAAATAACTCCCAGCAGAGTTCCTGTAATATTCTGTAAAGTGGTGTTCGTGAATGATTGTGTGTGCAGTTTACACAGACCAGTTTACCAGTTTGACCTGAACGCATTACCTTTCAAATGCTCGATAAGAAAACCCGGGTTTGTATGATACCGAATAATGTGTATAACCTATATAAGTATATAAAATGCATAATAACAGAGAATTGCCTGTTTTTTTTCCGTCTCTGCTTTGTCATCCAGGTTTTCGCTCAGCCTGCCAACGTGTCTATCACAAAAATGGACGTGAGTAACTTGGCAATGGTGATGGCCCCCAACTGCCTGCGCTGTCTGTCCGACGATCCGCGCATCATTTTCGAGAACACCCGCAAAGAGATGAGCTTTATCCGCGTGCTCATTCAGCACCTCGA
Organism: Channallabes apus; assembly: GCA_030522415.1. Lineage (NCBI taxonomy): Eukaryota > Metazoa > Chordata > Actinopteri > Siluriformes > Clariidae > Channallabes > Channallabes apus. The sequence goes on along the minus strand of CM060107.1, from coordinate 46,974,885 downwards.
TACTAGCTTCATGGATGGAATCCTATAGTCCACCTTATTTATACACACACACACACACATAAATACATACATACATACATATAATACAAATGCACATCTAAATAATCTGACATATTCACCACACACACACACACACACACACAGACCTACAGTATCACACACAAATTAAAGACCTAATTCACAGACGAGCTATAGAGTCAGCTATAGAACAGGAGGCATGAACCCTAATTACCACACACACACACACACACACACACACACACACACACACATACATACACACACACTCCCAAAAAGCACAAATTGAACCAGTTTCACATCCAAACACACATTTAAAAACACGTACATTCCATTCTAGTCCCTTTTTTCTAATTTCCGAATGTGTCCGATTGGAGATGGGAATGTATAGCAGTGTTTTTGTGTATTCAGTGTGTTTGTTGAATGTTTTCGTGTGCAAATGTGTGTGTGTGTGTGTTTTTTTTTTCCTTTTTATATGACTGACCTATGTAACTGTCTATAACTTGATTTTATATAATTAATTTATTTTTTGGTATTTATTTTAACAGGTGTTTATAACTACTGCCTTTTGAAACAAACTGTCAGCATCGTGTCGAGCGTGAATGTGTGTGTATATATGTGTGTGCGTGTGTGTGTGTGTCTCTGTATGTGTGTGGTTGTGTGAGCGCGTGCTTGTATGAACGATATTTCACTTAGTAGATTACTTTAATGAAACCGATCACACAATGATCATAACTATCATATACAGTATATACTTATAGTTTACCCAGACACAGACCCCTTGACAAACAACAACAACAACAACAACACACATACAATGATTAGGCCTGGTGCTTTAAATAACGATATAACACACCGCCTTGCACTACTGTATGTCCTCGCTTCCCTTCAGGAAAAGCAAAGGAGAGGAATAGAAGGATAAAATATGGAGGGAGAGGCTGAAGGATCAAGGCAGATAAAATAAATAAATAATCATTAAAAAAATTTAAGCCGTTTTCCCCCCTTTTTTCACATCATGTTAAGTAATAATGTTCACTTTCATCTATATCATCCTAAAATATATATATATTAAAAAAAATGAGATTTTTAAAAAATATATATAAAATCCATGAAAGAAGTAAACACAAAGTATGATATAAAAGAATAGTGAGAGTTAAAAAAAAAAAAAAAAACTTAGGTTTGCTTCTCATTTTAGTAAATCGAAACTATTTATTGAATCGTGTCTAATTGAGAATGATCAGAACTGAGAAAAGATCACTACAAACAGCATACACAGAGCAACACACACACACACACACACACACACACACACAGCTTACCTGGTGCACAGACAGGGAAAGACTTAAGATCACGACTGGAACGTTAGCCTGCTCACGGGTCTGTCTTGCATTTACTGCTTTTATTGTTCATGGAATCAGGCTGAAATCCCCTCTCCCTCCTATTGGTCTGAGATCTTAATGGTGACTCTGTAAGGTAGGATAAGTCTGTCTGAATGTTGTTTAATAAACAATTGAAAAACCTTTGACTGGGATAATTTCTTAATCACACACACACACACACACACTTCAATCAATACCACTTTTTGTAAAACAGTCTAATTATATATATATATATATATATATATATCGAATCGATCCCTCGATCCTGGAAGGCCATAAATATATATACAGTACAGGCCATAAATATATATACAGTACAATATATAGGTAACATAGTATACAAAGAGACACCGCCTCCTAGTGGCCTGGAGAGACCATGTATATACAGTAGTTATACTGTAGGGGCACTGGTGGCTCAGTGGTAGGTGTTTCGCCTGCCATGCGGACGGCCCGGGTTCGATTCCAGCCAGTGCCCACACCCCAGCCACTGGATGCAGTGCCGGTCAAGCCCGGATAAAATGGGAGGGTTGCGTCAGGAAGGGCATCCGGCGTAAAACCTGTGCCAAGTTGTAGTGCGGACTGGAGATTCCGCTGTGGCGACCCCTTGCCGGGAGCAGCCGAAAGACCAACAACAATACTGTATGTATACACTCTTACTCACCATCTGTACCGCTTTATCCTGAATTCAGAGTCATGAGGGGCCTGGAGCATACACATACACACACTACGGGCAATTTGGGAACGCCAATTAGCCTCATCTGGATGTCTTTGGATTGTGGGAGGAAACCCAAGTCTTCTTCTTCTTTGTCTTTCGGCTGTTCCCTTTCAGGGGTCGCCACAGCGAATCATCTGCCTCCATCTAACCCTATCCTCTGCATCCTCTTCTCTCACACCAACTAACTTCATGTCCTCTCTCACTGCATCCATAAATCTCCTCTTTGGTCTTCCTCTAGACCTCCTGCCTGGCAGTTCCAACCTCAGCATCCTTCTACCGATATATTCACAATCTCTCCTCTGAACATGTCCAAACCACCTCAATCTGGCCTCTCTGACTTTATCTCCAAAACATCTCACATGGGTTGTCCCTCTGATGAACTGATTCTTGATCCTATCCATCCTTGTCACTCCCAAAGAGAACCTCAACATCTTCAGCTCTGCTACCTCTAGCTCTGCCTCCTGTCTTTTCTTCAGTGCCACTGTCTCTAAGCCGTAGAGCATTGCTGGTCTCACCACTGTCCTGTACACCTTTCCTTTCATTCTTGCTGATGCTCTTTTATCGCACAACACACCTGACACTTTTCTCCACCCATTACAACCTGCCTGTACTCGTCTCTTCACCTCCTTTGAACACTCTCCGTTGCTCTCGACCGTTGACCCTAAGTACTTAAAATCCTGCACCTTCTTTACCTCTGCTCCCTGTAGCCTCACTGTTCCTCTTGGGTCCCTCTCATTCACACACATGTATTCCGTCTTGCTGCGGCTAACCTTCATTCCTCTGCTTTCCAGAGCGTACCTCCACCTCTCCAAATTTTCCTCTACCTGTTCCCTGCTCTCGCTACAAAGCACAATGTCATCTGCAAACATCATAGACCATGGAGACTCCTGTCTAACTTCATCTGTCATCCTGTCCATCACTAGAGCAAACAAAAAGGGGCTTAGAGCCGATCCTTGATGCAGACCCACCTCCACCTTGAACTCTTCTGTCACACCTGCAGAACATCTCACCACTGTCTTACAACTCTCATACATGTCCTGCACCACTCTAACATACTTTTCTGCCACTCCAGACTTCCTCATACAACACCACAGCTCCTCTCTCGGCACCCTGTCGTATGCTTTCTCTAAATCTACAAAGACACAATGCAACTCTTTATTACCTTCTCTGTACTTCTCCATCAGCATCCTCAAAGCAAATACTGCATCTGATGTACTCTTTCTAGGCATAAAACCATATTGCTGCTCACAAATTCTCACCTCTGCCCTTAACCTAGCTTCCACTACTCTTTCCCACAGCTTCATTGTATGGCTCATTAGCTTTATACCTCTGTAATTGCCACAGCTCTGCACATCTCCCTTGTTCTTAAAAATCGGCACCAATACACTTCTCCTCCATTCCTCTGGAATCCTCTCACTCTCCAAGATCTCGTTAAACAAACTAGTCAGAAACTCTACTGCCACCTCTCCTAAGCACTTCCATACCTCCACAGGTACAGTATGTCATCAGGACCAACAGCCTTTCCACTCTTCATCCTCTTCAACGCCCTTCTCACCTCACTTTTACTAATATTTGCTACTTCCTGCTCCACAACAGTCACCTCTTCTACTCTTTGTTCTCTTTCGTTTTTTTTAATTAATCAACTCCTCAAAGTACTCCTTCCATCTTCCCATCACCCTCCTGGCATCTGTCAGTACATTTCCATCTCTATCTTTAATCACTCTAACCTGCTGCACATCCTTCCCATCTCTATCTCTTTGCCTCGCCAACCTGTACAGATCCACCTCTCCCTCCTTACTGTCCAGCCTAGCATACAAGTCCTCATATGCTCCTTGTTTGGCCTTTGCCACTTCTACCTTCACCTTACGGAGCATCTCCCTGTACTCCTGTCTACTCTCTTCAGTCCTCTCAGAGTCCCACTTCTTCCTAGTTAGCCTCTTTCCCTGTATACACTCCTGGACTTCCTCATTCCACCACCAAGTCTCCTTGTCTCCTTTTCCCTTACCTGATGATACACCAAGTACCCTCTTACCTGTCTCCCTGATCACATTGGCTGTATTTGTCCAATCAACTGAAAGCACCTCCTGACCACCCATAGCTTGTCTCAACTCCTCCCTAAAGACTACACAACATTCTTCCTTTCTCAGCTTCCACCACTTTGTCCTCTTCTCTGCCTTTGTCCTCTTCACCTTCCTCACCACCAGGGTTATTTTACACACCACCATTCTGTGTTGTCTGGCTACACTCTCCCCTACCAACACTTTGCAGTCACTAATCTCTTTCAGATTACAACGTCGACACAAGATGTAGTCCACCTGAGTGCTTCTGCCTCCGCTCTTATATGTCACCCTATGTTCCTGCCTCTTCTGGAAGAAAGTATTTACTACTGCCATTTCCATCCTCTTTGCAAAGTCCACCACCATCTGTCCTTCTACATTCCTGCCCATCACATTTTCATCACCTCTGTTCCCTTCCCCAACATGTCCATTGAAGTCTGCACCAATCACCACTCTCTCACCTCTGGGGATGCTCTGCATCACTTCATCTAACTCACTCCAGAATTTCTCCTTCTCTTCTAACACACATCCTACCTGTGGAGCATAACCACTAACAACATTGAACATTATCCCTTCAATATCCAGCTTCAGACTCATCACCCTATCTGATACTCTCTTCACCTCTAGGACATTCCTTACAAACTCCTCTTTCAGGATAACTCCTACTCCATTTCTTTTCCTATCCACACCATGGTAAAACAACTTGAACCCTGATCCTAAGCTTCTAGCTTTGCTACCTTTCCACCTGGTCTCCTGGACACACAGTATCTCTACCTTCCTCCTCTGCATCATATCAACCAACTCTGTTCCCTTCCCTGTCATGGTCCCAACATTCAAGGTCCCTACTTTCACTCCTAAACTCTTGCCTTTCCTCTTCTCTCTCTGCTTTCGAACACGCCTTCCTCCTCTCCTTCTTCGACCAACAGTAGCCCAATTTCCACCGGCACCCTGTAAGTCAACAGCACCGGTGGCGGTCGTTGTTAACCCGGGCCGCGCCCGATCCGGTATGGAAATGATATTTCTGATTCGCATCATTGATTTGGCAAATGTTTTACGTTGAATGCCCTTCCTGACACAACCCTCTGCATTTATCCAGACTTGGGACTGGCACAAGAAGACACTGGATTGCGCCCCCCCATGGTTGCATTGGGAGGAAACCCAAGTACCTGGAGGAAATCCACCAAGCACGGTGAGAACATGCAAAACTCCATGCACACAGAGACGGGAATCGAACCCAGACTCTGGAGACAAGGCATCAGTGTTAACCACTATACCACCGTACCGCTGTATGTATACAGTATAGTGATTATAGTCATGTGTGTTATCAGGGATCCTGAGTTCTTACAATCTAAACTTGGCACACCGGGTCTTCGTGGATCATTGTGTGTCCTAATTCACCTTGGTCCTGGTGGAACCTTATATGGCACATTTTAGAGTTTTCCCTGTTTTCTCACAACTGCTCCATCTGAGAAAAGAAAAAAAAATGTACCGAGCAAAGTTTTCCAGGACCAAAATTGAGAACCGCTGTCCAAGACCATTGCACAGTTCCAACTTTGTCTCAACAGTGTATGGAAGAGTATGACATTCAGATATCTACAAATCTTTGGCCATAGTTTACTGTCTATGGGGGAAAAGATTGTAAAGTTGCAAGCCTGTAACCTCCCTTTAACTAATGTTTTGAGTTGTGATATGTCCAGGCTCACTAAAGTTAAGGTAGTGTCACATGTTGGACATATTGCTGAGATGCATGCTAAAAAGTAGGTAGATAAAAGGGAAAGAAGGAGTCTCAGAAGCTCCGTATGGGTCTTGCAGGAGGTACATGAGAGCTGTCACGTCATCCTCGCACTGCAAAGACCCCTGCAGATAGAAAGATACAGTTAATGATTAAATGCATACAGGGACTCAGTCAGAGAGCCAATGATGTAGATGTTCTTTAAGTTGTCTGGCATGTTGTTACCAACAAATCTAAAAAATATGTAAGATGTCTGGATCATTGGTATCAGTAGCAGCTGTCAGTCTAGAGGTGATTGCTATATGAACTTCTTTAATAATAAAATTGTAAATATCAGGTATAAAATTGAGGCTTTGAAACCGAACAATGTAATTGATACAGATGTTAACCTAGCCATGTCAGATCGGAACCTAGAATACTTTACTCCTCTTGAAGAGAATGAACTAATTTCACTCATCTCTTCTGCAAATTCATCAACCTGTATATTAGATCCTATACCGACACATTTTCTTAAACAGATAGTACCAGTAATAACAGAAACGCTGTTGAGAATAATTAATTCCTCACTCAGCATTGGTTATGTTCCAAAATCTTTTAAATTAGCAGTTATCAAACCAATAATTAAGAAACCTGACCTCGACCCCTGTCAGCTGTCCAATTACAGGCCAATATCAAACCTCCCCTTTATCGCTAAGATTCTGGAAAAGATAGTAGCGGAGCAGCTATGCTCATATCTACATAGAAATGGCATACATGAACTGTATCAGTCAGGATTTAGGCCTCATCACAGCACAGAAACAGCACTCGTTAAAGTAGTAAATGACCTCCTATTGGCTTCTGATCAGGGTTGTGTAACTATGCTTGTATTACTCGACCTCAGTGCAGCTTTTGACACCATTGATCATGCTATTCTTCTTCACAGATTAGAAAATGTAGTATTAATTAACGGTACAGCCCTCTCCTGGCTCATATCCTATTTGACCGATCGTTATCAGTATGTAGACTTAAATGGTGATTATTCTGCATGTTCTCTAGTGGAGTTTGGCGTTCCGCAGGGTTCAGTTTTAGGCCCACTGCTTTTTTCCCTTTACATGCTTCCTCTGGGCAACATAATCCGTAAGCATGGTATTAGTTTTCATTGTTATGCTGACGACACACAGTTATATGTCTCAGCAAAACCTGATGAGAAAAACCATCTTACTAAAGTTGAGCAATGTGTGCAGGACATAAGAAATTGGATGCTAATTAACTTCCTTCTGCTTAATCCGGATAAGACAGAAGTTCTAGTCATAGGACCGCATACAGCTAGGAGTAAAATTTTAGATCACACCGTAACTTTAGATGGCCTTTCTGTTCCATCAAGTGCCACAGTAAAAGACCTCGGCGTGATTATAGATTCCAGCCTTTCATTTGAAGCTCATGTAGATAACATCACCAGAATAGCATTCTTTCACCTCAGAAATATTGCCAAGATAAGAAATAGATTGTCGCTAAACGATGCAGAAAATCTAGTTCATGCTTTTATCACTTCTAGGTTGGATTATTGTAATGCCTTACTGTCTGGTTGTTCAGTTAGGTGCATAAACAAGCTTCAGTTAGTCCAGAATGCAGCTGCGAGAGTCCTCACTAGAACCAGAAGATATGAGCACATCACCCCTATCCTATCTTCACTGCATTGGCTCCCTGTGAAATTTCGCATTGATTTTAAAATACTACTCTTGACATATAAAGCATTAAATGGTCTCGTGCCGCAGTATCTGAGCGAACTGCTAGTGTCTTACGATCCGCCACGCCTACTTCGATCAAAGGAAGCTGGGGGCAGAGTTTTTTCTTACAAAGCCCCAAAATTATGGAATAGACTTCCAAATAGTGTTCGGGACTCAGACACAGTCACAGTGTTTAAGTCTAGGCTAAAAACCTATTTATTTAGCCAAGCATTTTTATGAATAGATTTGCCTTAGGTAAAGGAGCAGATCTGGGGGACTCATGGACGTAGAGTATTATGGTGAACTGGTATCTTTAGATGCTGTCTTCCTCACTCTCATTTGATCACTCAGGTTTGTTGACGGTGAGGTGATTGTTTGCTTTACATCTCAGGGAGCCCTCATGTTTGTGTTTCCTTCTGGCTCTCCCTTTTAGTTATGCTGTCATAGTTAGTCCTGCCGGAGTCCCTGCTTGCACTCTACAGTAAATATACATTCACATTATACATTATGTGACTGTGACCATACCTAACTGCCATCTCTCCTTTTCTTCTCTTTCTCCTCCTCTTTCTCTTTCCTCTCTCCCCCTGTCTCCCCCTTTCACTCTTTCTCTCTCTCTGTCGAGAGACACATGTCATTCCTGAGCTGCCAGTGATCCAGACTCCCCCTGCCCTTCGGACCTGTCTGTCCCATCCTGGTGCCCCGCTTCTGGTTGGAGGTCTCGTCGCCCCGTGTGTCTCTTTGGGATGCGTCTGGTGTCTAAGGATCATTCTCTCTACTTAGAAGATGGTTCTGGCCTCGACTGGTGTTGTCAGCTGTTTCTCTGAGGACTTGACAATTCGATAGTTCAGGACTGGAACTTTCTACAAGTCTATCTGAGTCTCCAATAACTACCTGGACTCCATTTTGACATCAATTAACATCAACTATTATAGCTGAACTGGCTGCCACCGAACACACTGTATAAATGCAGATAATTTCCTGCTATCTGTTTCACCCAGATGAGGATGGGTTCCCTGTTGAGTCTGGTTCCTCTCAAGGTTTTTTCCTATTACCATCTCAGGGAGTTTTTCCTTGCCACTGTCACCCGCGGCTTGCTCACCAGGGACTATCTGACCATTTTGATTCATACACATTCACATTCCATACAAACTTAAATAATTATTTTGATTGTGTAAAGCTGTTTTGAGACAATGTCAATTGTTAAAAGCGCTATACAAATAAAATTGAATTGAATATTTCTGTGTTAACTTCCTTTTTTTTGGTTATCATCTTTGAAGCAACAGGAACTCAAACTCTGCAAAGTTTGGCAACTTTTAGATGGTGAATAGATGGTTTACACTTACATCAGAAAATGATCAAAAATTATGATCTGATTAGTTAAATCCAGTGTTTGAGGATGTTACTTTTTAAAGTAACTAATTACATTACAAAATTACTGTCATTAAAATGTATTACATTAAAGAAGTAACTAAAAATAACTAGTTAAAGTACTTTCCCATTATGGGAAATGAAAACTCCTTTGTGATTCCTCATGCATGTTCCATCATGACTCAGCATTTGGCCCATAATCTGTTCACTACTAACAGCAGGAATGACAGAGGGGGCGGGTTATCGGGGCGGGGGAAGGGGCGGGGCTTGTAGGACGCCTTTCACACACACTAACGAAATCACTGCTGTCTGATTCACGGTTTGCATAAATTGTCTGAATAACGGATTACAATTTTGAAAATATAACTAAATAACTGAGTACTTAAATGGCGGACCTAAGGCGTTATATTACTCGCTATATCAAAAAAGTAATCCAAGTACTCTAACGCGTTACTTTACACCCAACACTAGTTAAATCTGATGTGCGTGAATCTAAAAAAATAAAATAAAATAAACCACTGAAATGATCGTTTGCTAACCTTTCATTGAAGAAACTAACACTATTTTGGGGTGGTAAGGAGTGTTCTCATGAAACTGAAACTCCTGTTTAGTTCAACAATGAAACGGATTTACCAAAATATTTGGCAACCCTGATCTCCGCGCATGCGCACTGCAGCGCGGTCTTATGCGCTTCTGCTATGCGACTTGATCTCAGACCGGTAAGTCCAGACTTATGGCGTTTTATATTTCATTCAAGTGTTAATGGTTATCAAAACAAACAAAGAAAAAAGCAACAACAACAAAAAACCCCACCCCTAATCATGTAGAGTGAACAGGTTTAACAGTGACAGTCCACGTTCAGTGTAATGTGGGGTTTGAATGGCTAACAGTAACGGCGTTGTTTGTGTGATTAATGATGAGACGATGACCGGACAGTTTGAGTTTGGGAATCTCACTGTACACTTCACTCCACGTCCTGGAACCCTTTCAGTGTGTGTGTGTGTTTTTTTGTTTTTTCCCTGCACCCAATCTACTGCCATTTCCTGTACCCCAAACAGTGCTGACGTAGGAGCTTTAAAAGGAATTAAACATTTCTACTCCTCCCCTTTTAACCTCTGTGGGGAAGCTCGAGACTGCGTGTAGTGAGATTACTCTCTCTGTGTACAAGATTTAGCCGACTAAAAGTCTGCACATAACATTTAAAATGCATCTATTCATCTGATGTTTTCAGCTAACTGTATTTATTTTTAACCATCACAACAACTCCTGCTTGTCTGTATTTTTAACTACAAAACAATAGGAGCTGTATGGACAGTATATATTTTATTATATTATATTTTACAGTTCAAGTGTGTAAATTCATATATATATATATATATATATATATATATATATATATTACACACTTGAACTGTTGTAGTGTCGTGGCAAATTTGTTGTGAACTATGCCAATTTTCTAAACACAAACCCAACAACCACTTGAGTATTGAAAGAGCAAAAAAGTTAATTGCAACCAAAAGTAAGTGGACAGCACTGGACTGGCCAGCCAGAAGACAACAGACACCCCACGAAAATTCAGCGAGCTTCCCCTCCTTCCCCAGTTTTACATGGTTTATATACCTTCACTTAACACTTACATCATTGTTTGCTCCTCCTTAAATCAAATACATATTTAATATTCATACGATCTAAGTTTCTTGTGTTTAGGTCCGATTAGTGTGGCCTTTCCACGTTACGTAGTTTTCCCCTCTTCATCTCATATTTATTCATATCTGGGTGGGCCTAAATCATCTTGTCTTCAATTTTCCATTTTTTGGTAAGAGTTTAGTTTGTTCCTGTTTTATTGACCACTGTGAAGACTTGGTCTTTCATTGGAACCGCAATTTTTCAAAATCTTCCTTATCAAGATGCGTACTTACTTTATTTTTGTATTCTGGATCACTGCCTGCCTTGTCTAATTTTTCTTAGTAAAGTTTCTCTATTTCTTGCACTCTGTGTGCACGTTTCATTCTTGGGTCGCACCTCGCCTCTATATCTTGCACTTTTTAGCTCTGAGTAACTGGTTATATTAAACTTGCTCTGTTTATGTCATTTCCTCGATTTGTTGTGCAGGCGCCTTTTCTTTTATTGTAGTGAGCGGATTAAGGCCTCTTGAACACAGGCCTTCTGGGTATTTGGTACCTTACACTTGACTACAATTATAGACCAATAAAATTTTTCCACAGTAGTCACAATCATTTGCTAATCTATTAGCTGTATTAGATGTATTAGCCAACAGTTTAACTATAAAGTAAAATAAACTAAAATGCATCATATGTAACATAACATAATTACTACAAAGAGGCTGTAAAACTACCCTGAGATTTTTATGGTATGCCTTGATGTGTCTCTTCAGGTTTGTGGTATTTTTCCAAGCTTGGCGTGCCTAACACTGCATTTCACCGTGAGTCAAATTGCATTGGTGAGAAATGAATGAACACTGTATTGCAGTGGATTGTGACAAAAAAATAAAGACATGTTTCATTATTATTTTTTTCTTTAACCACGCTTTTATTCTTGTCTCTTTTTCGTCAACGATATTGCATGCTGATTTCGCCACTGTTCATTGATATCTGTGACGTCTTCTCATCTTCGTCATAGGAAAATAGGGCGTCAACGAATATTTTTCTGCATTATTTACATTGAAGAAATGAACACTATTTTGCACAGTGACACATTGCTGAAAGGAACCACACATGCTGCATTTTCTGCATGTTTTCAGAGCTGTAATATTATAGCTTAGTGACCGTTCCTCTGGTATTTTAATGTAGTCTATCTTACCACATTTTTTTTAACTACATACATTTTGATCAAGAACTGCCATCAGCTGGTGTACCTGACAGCACAGTGAAGTAATTTTCTTCGCATATTCCAATAAGGATACAGCCCCCCTGCAGCAGACAGAGTTAAGGACCTTACTTATCAAGGGCTCAACAGCAACAATTTAATGGTGCTGGGGCTCGATCCCCCAACCTTCCGATCAGTAACCCAGTAATCCACAGCCTTACCTGATTGAGCCACCACTGCCGTGTTGTTGCTCCGATTGTGTACGTTTATTTAATTTCTGTTTCTGAGACAATTCTGTATTCTTCTTCTTCAAAGTTCAAAGGCTTTTATTGTCATTTCAACCATATACAGTTAGTACACAGTGAAACGAAACAACGTTCCTCCAGGACCAAGGTGCTACATGCAACATACATTTCAACACAAATTAACAGAAACACTAAACTAGCTAACTAAAGAGGCCTAGTTAGCTGGCTAGCAGAAACAAGACAGATAGACCTTAACATAAATTTACAAAAAAAAAAACTAACTAGCTAAGTAAGACATGTGCAAACAAGAGCAACAACAAAGTGACAGTGCAACGAACATGACATAACATAACAGAATAATATGGTGTTGAGGTAGTGAAAAACTGTAAACATTCCTTAATCATAGCAGCAAGAATTGAGGAATTAGTGCAAAAAGTAGTCCAGTAATGATTATTGTGCAAAAGAGATAAACAGTGAAGCATTTACAGGTTGGTGTGTACGATAGTTTGGTGGTGTAGGTCAGTGTGTCTGCGCTTGTGTTGATTTGTCAGTCCAGTCCCGATATTTTGAGGTAGTTGAGTTAAGCTGAGTGTGTTTGTGTGTGTGTGTTTATCAGTCCAGTCCCTTTTTGTTGAGGAGACGGATGGCTTGTGGAAAAAAACTGTTGCACAGTCTGGATGTGTGTGCCCGAATGCTTCGGTACCTTTTTCCAGATGTGAAGAGTGTGTGAGAGGGGTGTGTCCGATCAGCCACAATGCTTGTGTCTTTACGGATGCAGCGTGTGGTGTAAATGTCTTCAATAGAGGGGAGAGAGACCCCGATGATCTTCTCTGCTGTCCTCACTATCCGCTGTAGGGTCTTGCGGTCCGATATGGCACAGTTCCCAAACCAGACAGTGATGCAGCCGCTCACGATAGTCTCGATAGTTCCTCTATAGAAGGTGGTAAGGATCGGTGGTGGAAGCTGGGCCTTCCTCAGTCTTCTCAGAAAGAAGAGACGTTGTTGGGCTTTCTTGTGTAGGGAGCTGGTGTCGATGCTCAGCGGAGAGTGGTCGCCTCGTGTCCTCCTAAAGTCAACAACCATCTCCTTTGTGTTGTCAACATTCAGAGACAGGTTGTTGTCTTTACACCAATCCGTTAGCCTAGGTACGTTGGTTAGGACGGTACACAAATTGCAGTGGGTCCAGTGAGGGGGGGCAGCAGGGTCTTGATGTGTCTCATGACGAGCCGCTCAAAGCACTTCAGGTGAGGTGTAAGTGCAACGGGACGGTAGTCATTGAGACAGGACACAGTAGACTTCTTGGGCACGGGGACGATGGTGGTGGCCTTGAAGCACGTGGGAATGATGGCGCTGCTCAGGGAGATGTTGAAGATGTCGGTGAGAACTTCTGCCAGCTGTTCAGCACATTCTCTGAGCACTCTGCCTGGGATGTTGTCTGGTCCAGCAGCTTTACGTGGGTTGACTCTGCGTAGAGTTTTCCTCACCTCAGCTGTAGTGAGACACAGCACCTGGTCGTTCGGAGGAGGGGTGGTCTTCCTCGCCGCCACGTCGTTCTGCCTGTCGAACCAAGCGTAGAAGTTGTTCTCTGAGCGTATGCGCGCTTCGCCTCTCTGATGGCCCGAGAAAGTTCGGCCCTTGCTCTTCTAAGCGCCACCTTGTCTCCTGCTTTGAAGGCAGAGTCTCGGGTCTTCAGAAGTGCACGCACTTCCACAGTAATCCACGGTTTCTGGTTGGGTCGTGAGATGATGTTCTTGGAGACAGTGACGTCATCGGTGCACTTACTGATGTAGCTCCACATATTGACGGAATCTAGAAAGCACTGACTTGAGATTTGCATGGTTGAAATCCCCAGTGTGTATTTTGCAGTTCACTGATCTTTGTATACAGTTCCCATAGCGCTTCCTTAGCATTAGCGCTAGGTGGAATGTATACTCAGATAATGAAAACAGTGGTGAATTCCCGTGGTAAATAAAAAGGTCTACATCTAACAGTCACGAACTCCACCAGCGATGAGCAATAACTAGAAACTAGCACAGAGTTCTTTGTTGTTTAACGGCGTATTATAGCCAACCGTTGGTCTCATTCTCCGTCATCTTTAAGTAACTGGGTTTCTGATCGGAATGTCTGCGGGATTCCCTATCTGATCCAGGGTATGGATCAGATACGCTGTATCCTGGCTGAGCCTGCACTCTGACCCCAGCTACGTAAAAAAAATTCCTTTTGTGGTTAATGAAGTATTTTTAATCGAATCTAAACTTCCTATAGCCAATTTTCCAGTCCAGCCGTCCTTAAAAAGACGTCTGATTCACCCTTCTGTGAACTTCCATGTACTTCTCGACACGTTTCCTCTCAGTACAGATCAGCATCACCACCACCTCCCTCCTCAGATTACCTGTCTTTTAAAGCAGATTTTCCAGCTCAGTCTCCCTCAAAAGCAACATTAAACACTTACCCTGATCCTGATCAGTGACACCACAACAAAGGAATATCAGGTTTTAAACAAACTCAAAACAAGACTTTTTTTTTTTTTCAATCTGGTGTTCTTTGTAATAAAACCGTATGACCATTTATGGCCAGCAGATGGCAGTATTACGTAAGTCTCAGCGGAAAGCTGAAGAAGAGCAGTGACTATGTCAAGCTCGGATAGAAAATAACGCTCATAAAGAACGCTTTCGACATAAATACCCGTTAAAAAATTATATATATATATATATATATATATATATATATATATATATATATATATATAAAATTTGCGCTGGCAAGACTGACATGTCTCCACGCATGCATCCATCTCCCAGGTTAACGCGCGCGTGTGTGCGCGTGAGCCACGTCCAGCCCACAGGTGTGACGTGGCACGTCTCGAGCTTGGCGCGTCGGTCACTCAGGTGTATTTGGTTAGAGCGCAGGCGGACAGGTAGGACCGACTCCTGTTTATTCAATGTGTGTATATATATATATATATGGGGTTTTATTCACTTTTATTAAAATAATTATGATGTTTATTTATTTTAAGGTAAATAGGTTTGGGTTTTTTTTTTATCAAGAGTGAAGATAAGTTGAAAAGTGGTTCATAGATGCAAGATGGGTCAATTTAATTTCATTTAATAGATATTATTATTATTATTAATAGCTGTAGTAGTTATATTAGTGGTTGTTTTTGTTTTAGTATTCATAGTTGTAATTGTTTACAGTTGGGGTTGTTCAAGTCATTCTGGGACTTTTGATGAATTTGATATTTTATAAATTGGTGAATGTGACATTTAGAAGAAGAAGAAGAAGAAGAAGAATATTCAATTATTGTCACATGTACTTTTTACAGCACAGCGAAATTTCTTCTTCGCATATCCCAATTAGGAAACTGGGGTCAGAGCGCAGGGTCAGCCAGCTTACAGCGCCCCTGGAGCAGATAGGGTTAAGGGCCTTGCTCAAGGGCTCAACAGTGGCAACTTGCCGATGCTGGGGTTTGAACCCCCGACCTTCCGATCAGTAACCCAGAAACCCACAGCCTTAACCGATTGAGCCACCACTGCCCCTACATAAATACTTTAGTAATTGTATTCCTCTAATTTTAGATTACACTAAAGATGAGAGGGTTCAGGGCTCGCAAAATCGCTAGCTCGATGTCCCGGGGCAATTGTGTCTTCCAGTCGGGCTACCAAAATCTATCTCAGCCCCGCCCGTCGGGCTATCATGGGGAGGAAAAATATATGCCAATGCTTTTGCATTCTTTCGTAAATGTAGCTGGGTAATTATGTCATTTTCGGGCATCGATGAGCCACTGTCGAAATATTGAAATTGCGTTTGAATTCGCGCTTGTTTTTTTACTTTCACTTTGCGGTCGCGCGAATTGTGTATAGAGAACGGCAGTACTGATCTGGTCAGTGACGGATTAACTGCGCACCAAATCCTCTGACATCGTCTTATCACTCATTAGCTTACTATTCAAACGTGACAAGTGAAATATCTTTATATAAGCTTAAACGTGATAGAGGTTGATTGTGTGACTTCACACCGACAGGCTTTTGAAAACGGCCTGATTTCAGAAGGGGCATCTTATATTATTAAATTAAAAGAAAATCGCTGGGCGGCTCTTTATCATTGTAGAGTGGTTGTGTACACACTCTCCTAACACACAATGCAGTCCAACCAGCTTGAAAAAGTCCACGTAGCACCGTAGGTCCCCTTTAAGGTCAAGTTACACCACCGCAGGAATGCATTCATACGGTAACTTGCCTATTTGGGCCATTGTTTGTTACAAGCAAATAAGTATATATTTGCATTTTCTGACTCTTTTTTTAAATGTTAAAAGAAAGCCGGATGATTGACAAGTATAAGCTCCAGAGGCTCTTAGCACACTTTACCTCCCTGTTTATGGAAGTATATTAGTGCCAAAATTCCTGAAAGCAAAATAGCAGGCAGGTTGAATTACATGAACTGAAAAAAACGTGTTGAAATAAAAAATTTTGAATTTTTCTGCATTGCAATTTGATCTGAATTGAAAAAAATCCTTAGAGCATTTACAATGTCTGAATTTTTGCCACTGCAATTTATTGTGGTTGTATATTGTGGAGGATTTCAGTGGAGCAGAGATGTAGGTTAGGTTCAGAGCAAGAGCCCTTTCTGTCCTTTCCTGCCTTTTGATTACCCGATTAGATATTCTGGTTATTGATGTTAAGTGTCATTTTATACTGCCTTCAACTCTTTAGATTAAATCCAGAGAATCTTTCTTTTGTCGTGACAAATGGAGGGAGACGCTGCTAAGATACGCGTGATGGTGACCGGTGGCACCGGGCTGGTTGGACGAGCCATAGAGCATGTCTTGCGGAATGAAGGTGGAGCAAGAGAAGGAGAAGAATGGATCTTCCTTTCATCCAAAGATGCCAACCTAATGTAAAAACACCTCTTTATTATTATTATTGTTATTATTATTATTTATATGTACGTGTGTCATAGTAACAGGTGATAAAAATATAGCATTTTGAAAATGATTGTGTGGAACATTTAATAAAAAAAAAAAAAGCCTTATTTTCCATGGAAGCTAGTCACATAAATCAGAACAGTCCACAGGGCCGAGCCACAGCTCTGAGTACTCAGTGGGAAAGGCTTTATTTGCATTGCTTTGAATCTTTTGTAGGGAAGCCAGCACAAGTTGTTCCTTTTTACCTAAGCGTGAATTCTGTAAGCACTCTGAATAAAGTAAAGCTCCTCACAACATAAAGATGTCTGAGAGATTCATTTTAATGACATATCCGGTTGTTTAGGACTTATAAATGTTTAAAGAATTTACGATCACATTGTTTTCGTTCTGGTTCAAGGGATGTTGCTGAGACAAAAGCTGTGTTCCAGAAACACCGCCCAACACACGTCATTCATCTGGCAGCCATGGTGGGCGGGCTCTTTAAAAACATGAGACAGAACCTTAGCTTTTGGGTAAGACAAACACACACACACACACACTATCTTAACTTAATTAGTAATGCAAGCTGATTTATGTTTAGACCAAAATTTTTGTCCGAAGTTGAGGGTAAAGTTGTGCTGTTTAAAGGGCATATCCAAAATTCTTGTTCTTTGGAAAAAGCATGAGACGAATTTGAGTTCTCAGCAACTGTAATCTTGAACTACTTTCATTTTTCCATTTGTACTGTCCACCTTTTTATTACTGATTTTAACAGCCTTTAAAAACCTTTCAAACACCGTAGGTCCACCATTGTTTGCTGCACCTTCCGAAAGCGGCTGTGGTCGTCTGCGTTTGTGTTCCTCTTGTACAAGTGGTGTTCAGGTCAAACCAGGACTCATGTTTGTACACAATACCAGAATACAATAATGAGATCTCTCCCTATTTTTTTCCCTGTATAATCCCCCGCTACACTAATGCACTTATCAAGCGTTTCAGTAACGCTGGCGTCATGATCGGACCGCCCACTTCACATCCGAAAAGCTGGCCTCTCGGGAACTCTGTTAATGGCCCAGAGATGTGGCTTTGAGCGAGGTCAGAACTGGACGCGAATGTCGATCAAATGTCAATCAGTTTTATGAACACCCCATGTAATACCCCAAAGCTGTTAGATGACACACCTGGTCAAATTAACTGGAAAAAAAAAGTGCTCACGAAACAATGTCAAAACTGCAATGTTATACCTCGTCCTTTACCTTCTGAAAAATTTTTGGTCAGTCACCCATTTTCCTGAATTCTTTGTGGATTCTCATTAACAGACAAAATGAAGAATGTTCTTCATAGATCAGTTTCTTTTATAGAGGCTTTCCATACCTGAGGGGAAATAATGGACAATAGCACAACACTGGAGCATTTAACTACACAGTATGTAGCATTCTGCGTCACAGGTGTTCAGTGTAACAGCATGGGTGAAAGTAGGTCGGTTCGGTCTCTCCGCCTGTTGTTTTATGTACGTCTAAGCTGACCTAGGAAGCTAACTAGCTTCTAACACAAGCCCAAATCCCTATGTAACCCCTAATCAAGGGCACTACAACGGTGAGTTGAACAAATAATTGTGCACCCTACGGAGCACGCTAGCTTTCCATTTAATGCTCTACGACCGCATTTCAGCCGTGCTAATAACCAGTACGACCGCAACTCTTTTATAAATATTTGTTTTGCATTGTTCATTGAGGCGAACACTTTATTAGTCGCCTTAAAAATAGTGCAGTTGAGAGCTGATTTTGATCGATTTGATATTTGTGCTCTTATGTACACTTGGTTTTACCGACTTGCATTGTCTTTCAGAGAAACAACGTGTACATCAACGACAACGTGCTGCACACGTCTCACGAGTTCGGCGTGCATAAGGTCGTATCCTGCCTGTCCACCTGCATCTTTCCAGACCAAACCACGTACCCCATCGATGAGACCATGGTTTGTACACTTTTTGGTTTGTTTACTGGTTCAGCGACTGGATACTGACTGAGTTTTCCTTTCTTCGCTATCTTACTGATCTTGAATTCAGAGGGATTGTTTTAATAGAATTATTTGAGAGAATTGTCCTCATGGTTGCATGTCATTTAGTTTTGACACGAATTGATGTTAATTTAAACTGGTTCTTACTTGTCTCACCATCAGGTTCACAACGGTCCTCCTCACGAATCTAACTTCGGTTATTCCTACGCTAAACGAATGATCGATGTCCACAACAGGTGAGAAATTACATATTGCTATAAGAAGGGTGTTCAAGTCAAACCAGGACTTTTGATTCTCTATATAATCTCCTGCTACAATAATGCACTTATCTGAACATTTCATCAGTGTTTAGTCAGTTTCATTAGATTAACCGCGGACCACCCGGTTCAATATTATAACGATACCTAGGGGTCAATTTCATATATCCTGATCTGATATTAATTATATTAATTTTCTTTTTTCAGATTTTGTTAGAATTCTTAACAAACTTAACAAATAATTAGTGTGTTGAATACTTTAGAGTGCACCACCTGTTGGATTAGAGTGGAACTTCAAATCCAAAAATATATAAATAAAGTTTTGCTGTGCTTGAAGTCTTCTGTAATGTCAGTAGATGTCAGTAGGCTTTAGGAATTTTCATCACCCAAATAAGGATGGCTTCCCTGTTGGGTCTGATTCCTCTCATGGTTTCTTTCTCCTGTTACATTCCATTGCTTCCATTGCCCTCGGCTTGCTCATCAGAGACAATCTGATAATTATAGCTAGGGTTGGGTATTGTTTTTTTTTTTTTTCTCTTTTTTTTTTTCATCCTACTACTAGCCTGTGGACAGGCTGCTGTCGTCATCATAATCGGTGACTCCTTTTTGCTACAGTTGGTATGACTGGGGCTGGGGTCGTCCATACCTATAGTGACAGCTGTTGTCTACAAGCTGTTAAATACGGTGCTGCCCTCTGCTTTTAACTTTATTCCGTGTGCCTTCAAATGTTTCATTAGATTTGTGAAATATAGCCACACATTCAACCGCTTAGTTTTAGGCACACGAAAGTTGTGTAATTTAGCATGTTAAGATCGCGGTAGACCACCTGCTGCCGTCAGAGCGAGTGTAACATTAGTTGCTGCAACAATGTTTTGGATTTGTATTATCAAAGCTTTCAGAAGTTCTCAAGATTTTTCCTAATTAAAGAGATTATGTATTTTTCTGATCTTTTCTGACACCCGATGAATGCAGTATTTAAATTTTTACTAGCGATCATGTGTGTTGATGAATCTGATGCTTATTACAACTGTATCATTATAACCCTAGAGAACAAATATTTCAATCAACAGTTCAGGCATTTAAGTGGCACCGAAATTCGCATTCTGTTTCAGTTCGGTACACACCGGTTATATAGGTACCGGTACCGTATTAGCACTGGTTTTCGGTACCCAACCCTAATTATAACTTATCTCAATATTTTCAAACTCATTTCCCTAATTTCTTTTGAACGCTGTATAAATAAAACCTTCATAGGTTTGACCTGAACACCCCCATAGCTGTGTATACCACAGGGTGGTAAGGAGTGTTGGGTTTTTGTCATTTAACACTACATGGTTTTTTTTCCCTGTGAAATTTTGATCTTCAGATTTTCTTAGTGTCATCATGAGTATCCACTACAGTATGTCTACATTGTCTACAGTAATCATTGTTTCAGATCTGAATTTGTCACTGTTTAGAGGAAAACCTGACACCATGAACAGATAAAGATACCAAGTACAGCGTTATAATCCAGTAGCAGGATTACGAGCATAAGTCGTTCTGGAGGCGGGCTCGTATTTTCCCAAGAAATAATAGAAACTCAAATTATTCGTTCCACAGCCCTAAAGAATAAATACATAAAAATAATTAACCTGCACTTTACCTTTTAAAAAAAGTACAAATAAATTCTGACAGATAAGTGTTTCCTTTCGTGCGCACAGGTAAGCTCTAGGGCTACGTTTACACTGCCAGGTAAATGTGACCCAATTCCGATTTTTTGCTCATATGTGGCACATATCGGATCTGTTCTATGTCCGTGTAAACAGGAAAAAAACGCATGCATTCCGATATTTCGAGATCGGTTTCAGGCCTCCTTCATATGTGGAAATAAATCGGATATAAATCAGATATGTGCTGATGTGACTGTCGTGTAAACAGGCAGATCGGATTTCCTGAGGCATTGTGTTCTGTACGTCATTAAAACTACGACTTCTTCGCGGTTTAATGACGTAATGTTATTCTCCGGTGGAAGCATGTGCTGAATTACAACATTGCAGGTGACATGGAAAAGTAAAAGAACAACGCCCTCCCCACACACACACACCCCGCCTTGTGTTCATGCTTATTTGGGCTAAATAACATTAAATCAGTATTTGATGAATAAAGCATATGTGCAGGCTTCAATTATGCCGGGTTTTTTTTTTTTCTCCTCCTCCGTTTTAAAACCATGGTGACGTTTCGCGTTTGCATATATCGCAGAGCGTTAAGCATATTTCCCCTTCTTCTATCTTGGCTACTGTGCAGCGCAAGAACCTCCCTTATGCGCGATGTTTCAGATGGTATGGCGAGTGTAAACACGTGAATCGGATATGAGTCATAGTGGAAATAACGTGTAAACAGACGGTCAAAAAAATCAGATATAGGCAACAAATCGGAATTAAGCATCGAGACCTGGCAGTGTAAACGTAGCCTAAATAAGCTCCCCCCTCCTTCTTCTCTTCAATTACCCTTCCTTCTTTGCTCGTCTTGCGGAACACTCGTAAACCGCGTTACTCGCAATCCGAGGTTTCACTGTACTGTATTCCAATAATTTGCTTTTCTTTTCAAATGTCTTCTTTTTTTTTTTTTTTTTTTGAATAGTGAAAGTTTTACATAGCTAAATGAAAATACCTCGTCATATATCCTGTGTGTCTTTTGTGCAGGGCGTATTTTAAACAGTATAACCGGAGGTACACTGCAGTTATCCCGACAAACGTCTTTGGTCCACATGACAACTTCAGTATAGAGGACGGCCACGTTCTTCCAGGACTTATACACAAGACCTACCTTGCACAGAGTAAGAAATACTAACAAACACTGCATACATGTTCTATCCCTCTGTAAGTCTGGATTCAGAATGAGACATTTCAGGAACATTTGAAAAGTCCTCTCAACCAGGTATTTTATTTAACAACTCTTTAACTGATTTTGTTTGGAACTATATATATATATATATATATATATATATATATATATATATATATATATATATATAACACTACATTTGTAACGCTAGGAACTTAATGTTATTGACATTGGTAACTGAAGTCAAATTACATGCATTCAAAATGTAACACGTTACATTACTGCGTTATCAGGATAAGTAATTAGATTACAGTTAATCTGATGAGAAGTGCATTAAATGCTCAAAGCATTTAATCAGAATATTCCTTATTTTAACTATGAGGACCAGAGTTGATGTAACGCGTTACTGTAATCTAATTACTTATAACGCAGTAATGTAACGCGTTATATTTTGAATGCATGTAATTTGACTTCAGTTACCAATATCAATAACATCACGTTCCTAGCGTTACAAATGTAGTGTTTAAAAAATAGTCAAAAAAACTAATTTATAAATCACGTTTTGCGCGGCAGCATCAGTTAACAAGCAAACGCTTTTAACCAGCTTTGTCGTTTTACTTTTGATGTTGTAACGGGTTCACTCTTTTCGCACGGGTGGCACAACTGACACATGGACACGAGGCGAGATCTTGCTGGGAAAAGGGGTGATTTTATTTAGAAAAAAGCAAGACAAAACAAGGGTTATTGGAGGGAGGAAGGAGAAAAAATTTAAAAGATTTTTAATGCGGAGAAAGCCAGAGATCCGTTAACATTAATTATCGCCAGCTGGCCCGACCTGGCGGCCTCGCCCCTTCGCGCACCTGCAGAAGGGGGGATGCCTATGCAGAGAGGCTACAGAGTGAGCAAGGAGCGACAACAGAAGTAAAATGATACAGAAATCGCTCGTTACGGAATATAATAGGCTTCACACCAACTTAATCCATAAAAATGAAACCACTATCCTTAAGCGCACTTTAATTACTACTATTATATTCAGAGGTGGAAAGTAACAAATTACATTTACTCGCGTTACTGTAATTGAGTAGTTTTTTTGTGTACTTCTACTTTTTAAAGCAGTTTTTAAAATCTGTAATTTTACTTTTACTTAAATACGCTTTGTTTGAAGCATTGTAATTCGCTACATTTTAAATCATATTCGCTACTGAGTAAAAAATAAATGAATGAAAATGCTAAAATAATGATAATATTATGCTTTCGCTCTCGCGTGTGTGTATCATGTCCTGGTCGCGCGCCGCTCCAGACTCCACTCCAGGTTTTCTGACATCTACCTGACCTTCCACACGGTCGCTTCCGTCCTGAGAGTGACGTCATTGACTAGCGCGACCATATATAAACCAGAGAGAGACGCAGGAAAGAGATTATGATTTTGCCGTTTGATATTTGGTTGTGTATTCCGGTTTTGACTTTTTGCCTCCCATTGACTTTATTTATTGCTTTGTCCCTTTGGTTTGGTTGGTCTTTGTATATATTTGTAGATAATTTCACTGTATGTTTGTGCACTCACTAGTAGTAGGGGCGTGGCTGCCATTTATTATGGGAAGAGGGAATTTATTCACTGTTTTTGGTTTAGGGAGTCCGGTGCCTGTACTTTTTGCAGGTAATCTAACTAGTAAATATAAATACCATTTTGTTTATTATTTTGGCCTGGGTCCATCCTGAATCCGATCCTCGTACTACTGTGTGTGTGTTTGTGTATACAAACCTCATTATTTCACACGTTAATGATTGGATCTAGTTCTTTTTGCCATATACCATCATTTCCATACAGTTTAAAATAGAACCCTGAACCAGTCTTTTGCTGTTTGGCCCTAGACTGGGACGTAACACCATATTTAAGTGACCACTTTGATTTTCAAGCAAGAAAGACAACAGCTTTATTATGCAAAGGTGTTCCTTCAGTTAAAAACAACTAGTTTTTGAGATTTATATCTGCTCATCTTTTTTGAACTACAGTACGCTAGAATGCCTCATCCTAAAATTTCACTTGTACTTGAGTACAAAATTTTATTACTTTTCCACCTCTGATTATATTACACAGTAATTAAAACATAAAAACTTCCAATGGGAGGTGCCAGGCAAACGAGTCCGATCCACCAAGGCCACATCTTCAAAGAAGCAGGAAGTTTACAGGTTTTACAATGTGTTTACTAGTGTTTACCTGGCTGATAGTTACCTACTGCAAAGTTTTACTGCTGAACAAAAATAACTGATGTTTAGTATAAACTTTTTATTGTGTCAGTCTGGAAAAGTCGGTAAAAGGAAAGCAGCATGATTAGTTGGGTAATGTTTTTAGCAGTAACTCTGTTTCTCTCCCAACACTAACTCATGAGTTACCCAAGGCAGGAATGTATATTGAATGTATATATAAACAAGGCGTGTAGGTTTTGGTTGACTTTGCCACGTTCAGTTATGTCCTTCTGTCACAAATCTGGTTCATCCTGTGTTATGATGATAATGAGTCCTAAGTCATACAACCAATTAAAGCGCTTCAAACTGTTTTTTAAAACACGTATTAGGGTCTATTAGTATTAATATTAACACGGCTGTTATTTTTTTGTTAAGCCTAATTAGGTGGTCCATTGGAAGAATAAAATAAACATAGTTATAATATGCAATTTATGTACAGTTCATACTAAAAGGCATGAGTTCAGTGCTGGTTTAGGCTAGCGGTTAGTACTAGTCACTTGGTAAACAATGACTAAGCCAGGAGATTCATGAAAATACACGAGGAATGAAACCTGGTCTTTAGTTTAATATTGCAAGATCTCTCCCTAAATTACTGGTTCCTCTTATACCTTACATTATAGCTGCTATCAACGGGCATCTCCGCAGTGGCTTACATAACAAAAATGTAATTACATATACCTCGTTGTTTATTTTTGCTTGTTAAACTACTTTTTTTTTTTATGAAGTAAAATTATACAGAAATCGCTCGTTATGCAATAAAATAGGCTTCACACCAACTTAATCCCTAAAAATTAAACCACTATCCTTAAGCGCATTTTGATGACTACTATTATATTACACAACTTTATTGAAAGAGTATATTGCACCATGATCCCTGAATACACTGTCTAGTCTGTAAATCTTTAGTATTTTTGCCGTTGTACACCACACTGAAGGGTGGACTTTCAGCTTTAATTCAAGGGGCTCATCAAAACAACAATCTTTTAGGAATCATAGCCATTTTCCCCTCAATTTTCACAGGATTAAAAGAAATTGGACAATCGACTGACGGCCAGTTATGGCTCGTTTCTTAAGGGTTTCATGACAAGAAAAGAAAGTAAAAGTTCTGGTGTTGAAGTTGCGTTCGGTATCTGTTCATGCAGAACGAAAAAATGTGCTGATGCAATTAAGATCTCAGATAGAGATCTTTAGGAGTGGCCAAAGAGAAGAATTTTGCATATTATTAAAAGACTGCTAGGACCACGAAACCTGAATTGCCACAATGAATGACTGGGAATTTATTTGTCACAAATCTGGTTTATCCTGTATTATGATGATAATGAGTCCTATTAAACCAATTAAAGAGCTTCAAACTGTTTTTTAAAACACGTATTAGGGTCTATTAGTATTAATATTAACACGGCTGTTATTTTTTTGTCAAGCCTAATTAGGTGGTCCATTGGAAGAATAAAATAAACATAGTTATAATATGCAATTTATGTACAGTTCATACTAAAAGGCATGAGTTCAGTGCTGGTTTAGTAGTTTCCTTGATGAAGAAGAAGCCCTTCAAAACGTGAAGAGCCCTCTGGTGGAGGTATACAGTAAACCATCAAGAGAACTTGAAGAAGACACTTGAACGACAGTTCTATCCGGACCCTGATGCTTTTCTGATATAAGAGTATAATTAATGTACCAGTAATCATTTCCCTCAAGGTGGGTACAGCTAAACGCGTCACTCCACAGAGACAATCAGAGCAATAATTCACAGTATGAGAGTGCCAGGAAGAAACAGAAACAGGAAGTACAGAAAAAAAAAGAAGAAGTTCAGAAAAAGAAAATAGACTACAAAAACAATTCAATGATGGTGTCAAATATTGGGCAGATCAATATATGTTTATTCTTCCTGCAGGAGGGTAAAAAAACAGTTTGTCTCGTTTGTGCTGAAACCACAGCGATGACTGAGCAAACATATTCGCACTTTTTTCAGTCCTTTCACTTTGATTTACAGTCCAGCATCATGCAAATGAAGATTCATTGAAGATCCAATAAAGATTGTTGTTTGTATTCCATAGAAATACAGTACAAATCTCACAGACGGAGGCATAGAGAGAGCGGATTGGCCGAGCTCTCTCAGGGGGGAGGGATGAGAGGTACTTGCACTCCCACATTAATCACGGCTCTACAGCCAATCAGGGGCGTCTGTGAGCTCGCGCACGCGGAATTAGCGGCTAACGCTTTCCTCCGAGTGTGTTATTCGGCCCTGATGGTGCGAGAGCAAGCAGTTCGAAAAGATGCGGTCGGCTGACGTCACACGGTTCAGAGGAAACACGTGATAGT
The DNA here is from genome assembly GCA_030522415.1 of Channallabes apus. NCBI lineage: Eukaryota > Metazoa > Chordata > Actinopteri > Siluriformes > Clariidae > Channallabes > Channallabes apus. Next base: position 46,948,277 of record CM060107.1, on the reverse strand, counting down.
CTTCGCCCTCCTGACTGAGTGGTAGTGGTAGCCTTAATGTGGGAGCCCCCTTAGCGACGGGGAGGAATTGGCTACGACTAAATTGGGGAGAAAAATTGGAAAAAATATATAAATATAAAGAAATACAGTACAAGGAAATATACACGGCCGTCAAAGTTACGATTGTAAAAATGTTCAACGTCGTTCCTGGAGATTGACAATGAATATTAATGAAATTCTATGGAAAGTTTCGATAGCTTAATTTTTTATAGACTTGCACTGCGTATATGGAGATCTGATTCTACACTTACAAGCAGAATGGTCAGATTAGAAATAAAACTTTAAAGAAAACAAACAAAATAATCTGGCCAATTTTGATTTAAGACTAAGACATACCAGAATGTGGTGAAGGAAAATTTGAAGAATGTGCCATGACTATGTCATGAGTATATATTCCTGCCAGTGGAATTGGGTCACTGGTGTTTATTGATGATAAAAGATGCAGGATGCATTCTGAAGTGTATAGAGCTATATTTTCCGCTCACCGTCAGTCGAATGCTGTGAAACTGATAGGATACCACTTCACAGTACAGTTTAAAACTTAGAGTGAACGCAAACCAGAGTAACAAAATGAAATGTTCTTAAAGGGTCAAGTCGGTCACCTGACATCAACCCAATTGAGGTTCAGGCAGAAACTGAAGGAGTAGAAAAGCATCTCAAGGGAGGAAACTGAGCATTCGATTAAAATATTTTCATCCAGATCTTAAAACTGTATTTATAAATGTTAGTTTGGGCGGAGTAACACACTCGGAGGACAGCGTTATCCACTCCTTCCGCTTGCGAGAGCTCACAGACGCCCCTGATTGGCTGTAGAGACGTAAATTAATGCACCAAGTACCTCTCACCCCTCCCCTCTGAGAGACCACGGCCAATCAGCTCTTTCTAGACCTCCAGCTGCGAGTACCCGGGAATCGAACTCACAATGTCTGGATGATAGGACGAGCACTTTACCACTGCACCACTCGGAGGCCAAGTAAATTCATTTTGACTGATTGTAATCGACCCAGGTACATTCAGCGGTATTCCAACTTGCAAACTTGACTGGCTTTATCTACTATGGCGACACATTAAAACAAGTTTTAGATGCCCCAAAAATATTCAATGATGATGATAATTTTTTGATTATGAGATTTAAATATAGGCACAATCCTCTATTAGCATTAATAAGCACATTAACATAAATCTGTGAATAAAATTTTGGCTGTAACTACAGTACTGCAGGAGCAGTCCTGTTACAGGAAAGTAATCAGATTTGAGCCTTGGCTGTTGTCATGACCACATGACAAAGGTTTTATTGTTTGTTTTTACTGGAAGTCTATTTATTATATAGTCTCTATATCTTGTTTCACTGTGAAATATTTTAAATGGCATAAAAGGACAACCACACCTGGCCTGAAACTCGAAGCTAATGAGCTGAATGTCATCCCGGGTTATTGTAATGGCCATTACAAAAAGTGATGTGGATGGATGCTTCTGCAGTGTAGTTAGTTCATTGTGATAAAAGTTCAAGGATGTTTTAAAGATTACATTATACAGTATTTATAATGGTTTAACATTATTAGTTAGTGCATGTCATCTAGAAGAACATGAGAGCAAATGGAAAAAACTTAAAAACCCCAAATACTACAAGTAATTTACATACAACTATTTTTACTAATCTCTAAATGGAAATATTTGGAGTCTGCACATTTAGCCTGTGTCTGTATTGTGTTGCAGAGGAGGGGACAGCCCTGCAGGTCTGGGGTTCTGGCCGTCCACGACGACAGTTTATTTATTCACTCGATTTGGCTCGCCTCTTTCTTTGGGTGCTCAGAGAATATAATGAGGTGGAACCAATCATATTATCAGGTAAACACACACACATATCTTTCCACATACATACGAGGGGCGGTCAAGTCCAACTGTGACATGTGATGGAATTTCTGGTGAAGAAGGGCATAAAAGAGATTGACATTTACAGAAGACTTCAGGCACAGAACGGTAATGAGATTTTTAGCCGCAGTAAAATATCTGCGTGATGCAAATGCTTTAAAGAAGGCCGTACATCTGTGAGTGACAATCCGGCCAAGGCAGGTCTGAGTCCATTGTAATCAAACTAATCTTTGAAAATCGACAGACAACTTGTGGAAGAGGCGCATCTGTCTGTGGGAACTGTATGCACAATCATTCACCAACACATTATAGGAGCTCTGCTGGAAGTTAGTGCCACGTCCCCTGTACAGTCCTGATTTCGCTCCAAGCCATTTCCAAATATTTGGGGTCAGTAAAAGGAGTTAAATAAATTACAATTTCAAGTTTGGTGATGCAGCTGCTCATGATGCGCTCTCGTTAGTCTGTCTGAAGAAGATGGTGAGAATCGATGGTGGGCCTTCCTCAGCCTTCTCAGGAAGAAAAGACGCTGTTGGGCTTTCTTGTGCAGAAAAAGGACTAGGAAAGATTCTCCTCCAGTTGGACACCAAGGAATCTTGGACGATCTCCACAGGGGAGCCATTGATGGTCTGTGGAGAGTGGTCGCTCTGTGTCCTCTTGAAGTCAACAACCATTTCTCAGGTTGCTGTCTTTACACCAGTCCTGTACTTCCTCTCTGCACGCTGACTCATCGTTCTTGCTCATGAGTCCCACCACGGTCGTGTCAACAGCAAACTTGATGATGTGATTGGAGCTGTGTGTCACTAGCTACACAATCATGAGTCAGCAGTGTGAACCGTAGGGGACTGAGCACACAGCCCTGAGGGGCCCCAGTGCTCAGTGTGGTGGTCGATCAGGTCTTGAGGGATGATGGTACTGAATGCTGAACTGAAATCTAAGTAAAGCGTAGGTGTCCTTCTTGTCCAGGTGTGTGATGAAAATGGCATCGTCCGAGGGACTGTTAGGATGAAAATCAAACTGCGGTGGGTCCATTGAGGGGGGGCAGCAGGGTATTGATGTGTTTTTACTGGATTATATAGAGAAATAAAAGGTGTTTTTGCTCTCAAGACTGTGTTCTGTTATACTGCACAATCAAAAGTCCTGGTTTGAGTGGAACGGCCCTCGTACAATCACCCCAGAGACATACCATAACATAACATGTCAGCGTTTAAAATGTGTCTATAAAATGGCAAAAGATTATAAAACTATTTCTTTTTTGCTCTCTGTTTCACACATCCAGTTGGAGAAGAGGACGAAGTATCCATCAAGGAAGCCGCGGATGCCGTCGTCGAAGCTTTCGGGTTCAAAGGGAACGTTGTTGTATCCTTTACACAGTTGAACACTTTCTCCCGAGACACTTTAAGCCGGCCCACTGTATAATTTTTTTTTTGGTTAATTCTGGTTGATGCTGAGTTCAACAACCTTTTATCTCATATTAACCTTGATCTTTTGTGATCAGTATGATACAAGTAAAGCTGACGGGCAATTCAAGAAAACAGCCTGCAACGGCAAACTCCGCAAGTACCTTCCTGACTTCACCTTCACGCCTTTCCACAAAGGTAAAAAAAAACACGCACACAGAAAGATACAAACTAGTGTAGGTACTGTTAAACTACTGCCGGCATCTGTTAAAACAAATTGCAATGTTTATTCAGCTCTGAATCTGTACAGTTCCTCGACCTCAGCTACTTCACTCGTGTTAATAGAATGTCTCGAATAGATGCCCTGTAGAGTTTTTATGTGACTGACTGATTGTTATGTACAAATAGTCCATCCTATATTCATAGCTGCATTTGTTTTCATTTGAAATGCGTTATCACTTCATTCTAATAAACAACTTTGCATTTTTGGGTACATCACAAACATCACCAACCAAACACACACACACACACAACAAAAAACTCATATAAGATACAGTATACCTAAAGTACTTTGGCTTTTTAGCCACCACAGCTTCATAATGGCACGCATACACTCACTTACCTCATAGCACGTGCAGACAAGTGTGGTGACGTGATTCTTACAACTGCTTCTGTCTTTCTTCAGCAATCAAGGAGACCTGTGATTGGTTTGTGAGTAATTATGACATCGCTCGCAAATGAGGATAACTAAAGTTCACCAGACTCTCGCTGCAACAGGAGCCACAGTACTATTTCACCTTTTCACTATTTCACAGGGGTCCGTTCTTCGTACGTCGCTAACTCAGTTAGCTGGATTTGATTGTTGTGGATTTGTCCTGATCTTGGATTGTTTCGTTCTTCGATGCGCATCTCGCATTTGCTGTCATAGCAACATGTCCGTAAGTTTAAACCTGCTCAGTAGCAGGGTTATTTCATGTAAACAGGATTTATGATTGGTTGAAATGGCAAGGTCACATATGATTGGTTAAATGAGCACGACTGACGCGGACTGACTCACGTGGGAAACGAAAAGTATCTTACATGCCCCCCTGCCATGGATCCCCCCCCCACACACACACACACATAATCACTATTAAATATTATATTAGAACATAAATTCACAGGTTTATTCTTATCAAATATGATATTACTATTATAATAAACTCTAGGCATGAGACAGCCGTCAAGACCATTAATAGTAATTCTTGTATAATGTTTATTTTGTAACACGTTTATTTTTTAGGGGTTTGTCATGAATATGCAAATAAATATTTATATATAATAAAATTTATATTTTTTTATAATGAAAAATTGGACGAAACTAGTTTTATTATAAAATAAACAATGTAAAAGTATACACGTAGTATTTGAAAAAAATATTAATATTTAAATTTTTTCATATACAACATATTTATTTTCATATTGCTTATTTTATTTTATTGTCTCTTGTATTTTGTAAACCATTAACCTATGAATTTATGTTCTAATATAATATTTGATAGCGATTATGTAGGGCGGGCTATCCATGGGGGGGGGGGGTGTCATTTCAGCGCATAACACGTGTTACAAAAAAAATTGAGCCGATCTTTTGCCATTCCATCAACCAATTGGAGGGGTTGTGTGATCAGTGTTTCTACTGTCGATGCATATCACCTTTTAAACCAACGCACGAACGCGCAATAATCCTAGACAACTCAATCCAGCTATACTAATCATCAACAACAGGTGTGCTTGAAGAACCAACTTAGCCCGATCGTAATTAGCATGATGATCTCATCTTAGATGTGTCAGTTCAACTCGGATGTGTCAAGCGACGTACAAAGAACGGACCCCTGCTCTGGACCCAAATGTAATGATGTAAGGGGGCTTGATTATATCAAGCTATGATATAATTATAACTAGCTCCCCAAAGTTAATTATTTTCTTAAAGCTTTAAGAAATGTGCTTTTTTTTAAACAATTTAACAATGTGCTTTTATTAAAGAATGACTTGTCATATGACATAATTTATAGTAATATTTTGTCATCTGTGAAAGTTTCTTGTTTACCCCCCCCCCCCCCCCCAAGTATCTGTTCTGGAAGACTTTTCCAAGGTGTGAAGAAAAAAAGAAAGCCAACAATGTGACAGAAATGTCCATCAGTATCCGCCACCTTTTCAATAGTTGTGTTGTGTTTTCTTACCTTTTTACCCTTTTAGGTCTTTTTCTGATTGCGTGATGTGACAGGTTAAACAATAACAGTCAGGGTAGCTTCTGAATCTTAAAATGAAGGCTTGGCTCAGTAATAGTGCAGCGCTCCTATATTTTAGATCAATTATACACAAAGTGAAATATTGCAATCCTTTGTCAAATTTAATTTCCATGATTATGGATTATAGCTCATTAAAGTTTCAAAATATTTCCTGTATAGTTATAGCAAAATCAAACAAAAATATCTATATATTACATCAAATTGAGATATTTATTAAATCGTGATACTAATCGAATCGCAAGTATCTAGGTATTGTGACAACGTAGTGTAACTGGTCCCTGGTGGTTGCTGTCCGTAGTAGGTATTAAATCCAGTTAAACACTATCTCTTCCCTCTTTTCTTTCAAGGTCAATATTTTTTTTAGGTCAAATCTGGCATCAGGGATTGATTTTTAAAAATGACGGGCAGTTGTTGTTGTTTTTTTATTTTGAATGAAATAATGTTTAATATCTGTTCTCTTTATAACCAAATGTGTAATGTGATCGAACTTTTTTTCTTTACTGCCATGCTACAATTTCCATTTTCATATATATTAATATCTGTTAAATACAATTCACTAGCCATTTTTTATTCTGATCGGTACAGGACTAGTAAATAGTTGTATGTAATTTATGTGATATTTGATGAGTAGCGGCATTTTTGATCAGTAGACAAATGTTAATTTTGCCTTTTTTTCCCCATTTCCTGTAAAATATTAAACATTCGGTATGTAATGAAATATCTTACACTGATTAAACAGATACAGAATAAATCTGCATGTCTACAAAACATGGCATTAAAGGTGCAAAGGGTTTATGATGTGATGGTAAAGAAGTCATGTGTGTGTTTGGGCGTGTGTCTGTGTTGTGTATAGCTGTATTTATTCAGTGCAACAGCCAAGTTTTAACAACAAATGAAGCAATGTCAAAAGAAAAGTAGGGAAAATTATCCATTTCCAAAAATTATCCATTTCCAACTCAGTGATTCTGTTTTTACTACTGTAGGTTTTTTTTCTGAAGTGTTGGTGTTATACAGTATCTTTCATTGGGATGTTAAAAGTTGCACTAAGAGTAAGTTGTCAGAGTAAATACAGCTGAATAAATCAGAAATTGTGTCTGTCTTCATTTCAGCCTGCAACAAAATCTGATTATTTTAAAGGGGATGACAAACATGCATGATGAAGAAATGGAGATGTTTTAATACAGTGGTAGATGTATTGCATTATTATTACCATTTCTGTTGTTGTTTAAGGCAATTGCGATTTGTGCATAACTTCTTGTACAGCTTTTTCATTTTTTGTTCGTCCTAAATACACATCATTCCCCCTTTTATTGATTTGTAGATGACAGTATCTACAAAGAAAGAATGATCATAATGAACCAGGGCCTTAGTGTAGCAAATGCCTGCAGGAATTGAAATCCCTGACTGCTGTAGTGAAGCATGCAGTGAACAAAGGCCTTATTAATTGGTCATTTTACATTTACATCTTATCCAGAGCGACTTACATTTTTATCTCATTACACATCTGAGCAGTTGAGGGTTAAGGGTCTTGCTCAAGGGCCCAACAGTGGCAACTTGGTGGTTGTGGGGTTTGAACCTGGGATCTTCCGAAACGTAGTCCAATGCCTTAACCACTGAGCTACCCCTGGCCCATATATTAATTGTAATATAGATTACATTCCATGACGGTGTCTACAAAGAAAGAATGATCTTTATGCCATTCAGGATAAGGATGCTTTTTAAGGCTCATGATTATTTTAATGACCCTGACATGATTATACAGTCGCTGAAATTGTGGAAGTATACACTCTGTCAGTCTTCAAGGCCACACCCAGATAGATCATAATCTGTTGGAAAAAAACACTGCACAAACAAAGTAACTCAAATATTTAAATGTGTCCTATTGTCTTTACAAGTTAGCAAATATAAACTATCCCACTTTTTCAACAGTCAATACAAAATACCTGGATCACACATGAAACTTCCCCGGGCTGTTTTTGATTGTCCAGATTAACAGAACACAGTTACGGAAATAAAAACTCCTTTTTATTTTTCTATATAATCCCCTGCTACACTACTCACTCACTCAGCATCTATGCCGCTTTATCCTGTATTCAGGGTCGTGAGAAGGCCTGGAGACCAAGGCGGGGTACACCCTGGACAGGGTGCCAATCCATCACAGGGCACACACACACAACAAAAAACTCATATAAGATACAGTATACCTAAAGTACTTTGGCTTTTCAGCCACCACAGCTTCATAATGGCACGCATACACTTACTTACCTCATAGCACGTGCAGACAAGTGTGGTGACGTGATTCTTGCAACTGCTTCTGTCTTTCTTCAGCAATCAAGGAGACCTGTGATTGGTTTGTGAGTAATTATGACATCGCTCGCAAATGAGGATAACTAAAGTTCACCAGGACTCTCGCTGCAACACATTACAGGAGCCACAGTACTATTTCACTTTTTCACTATTTCACAGGGGTCCGTTCTTCGTACGTCGCTAACTCAGTTAGCTGGATTTGATTGTTGTGGATTTGTCCTGATCTTGGATTGTTTCGTTCTTCGATACGCATCTCGCATTTGCTGTCATAGCAACATGTCCGTAAATTTAAACCTGCTCAGTAGACAGGATTTAGGATTTAGGATCTACTCAACATTAGATCCCTTGCGCCTAAAGCACTTATTGTTAATGAAATTATCTCAGATTATTGCCTTGACGCACTCTGTCTCACCGAAACCTGGCTTAAACCAAATGAATATTTTGGTCTGAATGAGTCTACACGAGCCTCGTCTAATTGGTCACGGTGGTGGTGTCGCCACTATCTACAATGATGTACTCACTGTTACTCAGAAAATAAGGCCCAGGTTTAATTCATTTGAAGTGCTTATCATTAATGTTGCACTAAATGAAATACGTAATAAACCCTTGCTATATTTTACCCTGGCCACCGTGTACAGACCCCCGGGGCCATATGTCGATTTTCTTAAAGAATTTGGACATCTGGTATCAGACCTATTGGTTAACTCTGACAAAGTGTTGATAGTAGGAGACTTTAATATTCATGTAGATGATGCTAACGACGCTTTAGCACTCACATTTATGGATTTACTAAATTCCTTTGGGGTTAAACAAAATATAATTGGAGCAACTCACCGCTTTAATCATACGCTAGATTTACTTATATCCCATGGTATAGATGTCTCTAATATAGAGATCATACCTCAAAGTGATGATATCACAGATCATCACCTCCTGACATATACTCTACCCGTAGAACAGATTAGCTGTGTCTCCCCACGTTATCAATCTGTTAGAAATATGAATCCCACTACTAAAGACAGATTCACAAGTAATCTGCCCGATCTGTCCCAATTTCTTATTAGACCCCTAAATGCAGATGATCTAGATGAAGTGACTAGCAGCATGGGCACTATTCTTACCAGTACATTAGACACTGTTGCTCCCATCAGATTAAAAAAAGTCAGAGATAAAACACTTGCACCGTGGTACAACAGTCATACTCGCGCCCTAAAGAGAGCAACCCGTAACCTCGAGCGAAAATGGAGGAAAACTAAATTAGAAGTTTTTCGAATTGCGTATAAAGACAGTATGTGCAGCTATAGACAGGCTCTAAAAACTGCTAGGACTGAGCATCTTAGCCAACTGATAGCAAGAAACCAAAACAATCCCAGGTTCTTATTTAGTACAGTGGCTCGCCTAACAAAACCTAAGATGCCCGCAGAGAGTATTCCATCACAGTTTAGAAGTGAAGACTTTATGGACTTCTTTAATGAAAAAATCAATAATATCAGGAAGAAAATAATGGAGGTTCAACCTCTAATAGTATCCCACGATCCAGTTCAGCCTATAGCTTCACATTTAGCTTTTCAGTGCTTTACAGGTATAGGACAGAAAGAGCTGTATAAACTTATCACCTCGGCTAAATCAACAACGTGCCTGTTAGACCCAATCCCAACCAGATTTTTAAAAGAAGTGATGCTTACGGTTGGAGAGCCACTTCTAAACATTATTAATTCTTCATTATATCTAGGTCACGTCCCTAAACTTTTCAAGTTAGCAGTTATTAAGCCGCTTCTTAAAAAATCTAATTTGGACGCGAATGAAATAACAAATTACAGACCAATTTCAAACCTTCCGTTCATATCAAAAATACTAGAAAAAGTAGTATCAGTTCAAATATGCACATTCTTGCAGGATAACAACATCCTTGAAGAATTTCAGTCAGGTTTCAGGCCCCATCATAGCACAGAAACTGCACTAGTTAAGATTACAACTCTAGAGATTCACTCTCTGTTTCAGTAACAGAGACCCTCATCCACTCTTTCATCTCCTCCCGTCTGGACTATTGCAATGCCATCTTGTCAGGTCTGCCAAACAAAGCCCTGGATAGACTGCAATATGTCCAGAATGCTGCTGCAAGGGTTCTAACAGGCACTAGGCCCTGGCACCATATCACTCCCATTCTCAAACAGCTTCACTGGCTCCCCATCAAATCCCGCATCAGTTACAAAGTCCTCCTCCTCACCTACAAATCTCTCCATGGACTGGCTCCCCACTACCTTACTGATCTCCTTCACCCCTACACCCCTCTGAGGTCCCTGCGATCCTCTTCTAAGGGCCAGCTGATCGTCCCCCGCAGCAGACTCAAGACCTTTGGCGACAGAGCCTTTAATGTAGCTGCCCCCAATCTCTGGAACAAGCTACCCCCTCATGTCCAGTGTGCCCCCTCACTACCCCTGTTCAAAAAGTACCTGAAAACACATCTCTTCACAGAGGCCTTTGGCCTCTAGTCCCCCCCTCCCCCACGTACATGATTACATTACACACGCCTCATACTGTAAAGCGACCTTGGGTATTTTGAAAGGCGCTATATAAAACTGAATTATTATTATTATTATTATTACAAACGACTTGTTTTTAGCTTCAGACCAAGGCTGCATCTCATTGCTAGTCCTGCTTGATCTTAGTGCTGCATTCGACACAATAGATCATAATATTCTCATAGATCGCTTACAAAATTATATAGGTATTCAGGGACAGGCATTAAAATGGTTTAGATCTTACCTGTCTGATCGCTACCATTTTGTAGACCTAAATGGAGAACCGTCTGATGTAATGCCAGTGAAATATGGGGTCCCACAAGGGGCAGTTTTAGGACCTCTGTTGTTCTCAATATACATGCTTCCCTTGGGTAACATCATTAGAAGACATGGGATTAGTTTCCATTGTTATGCTGATGATACCCAATTATATATCTCAACTAAACCAGACGAAATACCTAAGTTGTCTAGATTAACTGAGTGTGTCCAGGACATAAAAGATTGGATGACCAATAACTTTCTTTTATTGAATTCAGATAAGACAGAGATATTACTTATTGGCCCAAAAACCAGCACACAACAGCTTTCAAAATTCAGCCTGCGCTTAGAAGGATGTACTGTTACTACCAGCTCAGCAGTAAAAGACCTGGGCGTAATATTAGACAGTAACTTGTCTTTTGAAAATCACATTTCAAATATCACAACAACAGTCTTTTTCCATCTTCGAAATATTGCTAAACTTAGGAACATCTTATCCGTATCTGATGCAGAAAAACTAGTTCATGCATTCATGACCTCCAGACTGGACTATTGTAATGCATTACTAGGTGGTTGTCCTGCATCCTCAATAAACAAGCTTCAGTTAATCCAAAATGCAGCCGCCAGGGTTCTCACTAGATCCAGAAAATATGATCATATAACCCCAATATTATCATCCCTGCACTGGCTACCTGTTCAGTTTAGAATAAATTACAAAATAGTATTACTTACATACAAGGCCTTAAATGGTTTAGCTCCCACATACCTAACCAGTCTTCTGATACGCTACAATCCACCACGCGCCTTAAGATCACAAAGCTCCGGACTTCTGATAGTTCCCAGAATTTCAAAATCTACAAAAGGGGGTAGGGCTTTTTCATATTTAGCTCCAAAGCTTTGGAATAGCCTTCCAGACAGCGTTCGGGGAGCAGACACGGTTTCTCAGTTCAAAAGTAGACTCAAGACGCATCTTTTTAATCTGGCATACACATAACTCATCCCATAATCTCATACTCCAGTACACCTATCCCGAATGGCAACTACGCTAATTCTCCCCATCTGTTCTGTATTTCTCTACCCATCCCGAGGCATCGGGAGATTTTGCCAGCTTCAGTAGACAAAGGCCGACCCTGCGAGGTTCCTGAGGCATCCAGAGAAGGACCAGCTCCAGCTGGATTCAGCTTTATGATGGTTGGAGCTACACATGCTGCTCCTGTGCTTCCAGTGATCCAGACCTCATCTGCCCTCTGCACCTACTGACTCGTCCCTATGCTGAACTGGTCTTCATGTCAATTTAAATAATTTCTGTCATATTGAATTTTCACCTGCACAACACACAAGATGTTATATCATTTCTATCTGTTATCACCCAAATGAGGATGGGTTCCCTGTTGAGTCTGGTTCCTCTCAAGGTTTCTTCCTAATGCCATCTCAGGGAGATTTTCCTTGCCACCGTCGCCGTCACCCTTGGCTTGCTCATCAGAGAAATTTCATTCATTCGTCAAATTATTATTAGCTGCACATTTTTCTCACACATACACAGTTCCAATTATTTTATTTTCTATAATTATTATTATTATTATATTTATTTTATTTATTTATTTATTATTATTATTATTATTATTATTATATTTTTGTGGTTAAATTTCTTTCATTTTTGTGAAGCGTCTTTGAGACAATGACCATTGTTAAAAGCGGTATATAAATAAAATTGAATTGAATTGAATTGAATTGAATTGAATTGAATTTATGATTGGTTGAAATGGCGAGGTCACATATGATTGGTTAAATGAGCACGACTGACGCGGACTGACTCACGTGGGAAAAGAAAAGTATCTTACATGCCCCCCTGCCATGGATCCCCCCCCCCCCCACACACACACACACATAATTGCTATTAAATATTATATTAGAACATGAATTCACAGGTTTATTATTATCAAATATGATATTACTATTATAATAAACTCTAGGCACGAGACAGCCGTCAAGACCATTAATAGTAATTCTTGGATAATGTTTATTTTGTAACACATTTATTTTTTAGGGGTTTCTCATGAATATGCAAATAAATATTTATATATGGCATGGTTCTACGAGGGCCTGCTCTGAGTTGGTGGAAGGCGGAGAAAGGCAAGGTGAAGGATTGGCGGTCTTTTAAACAGGCATTCACGTCGGCTTTCATACTGGACGACGACCTCGCAGAAGTTGAAGACAACTTGAGGTCTCTGGTACAGCAGCCGGGGCAACGCCTTGGAGACTTTGCTGATGACCACCCCGCCCTTTGTCTCAAGTGGAACCCTGATATCTCCGAGGAAGAACGAGTGGGGCAAACACTGGAGAACATCAACCTGAGAGTGGCCAGAAGTTTACGAGGGACTGTGAACGCCATAGAACAGCAGGTGAAGGAGGGTTCCAGGGTAGAGAGGGACGTCGAGGACTGCTTAAATCTGGGTCCAGATGCCGTATCCCGAGCTCCCCCACCACTGAAAGGAGACAATGCACCATGTCTCACCATGACGACCACTAAAGGTTCCGCTGACCTACCCAGCGACCTAGGTGAGATTATCCGGGACCAGCAGAAAGACCCTACAATCTTAAAGCTGCTCTCAACGGACCATCCAGGAAGCAAGCGAGATCAGAGGGCCTCCTTCGAGCATCAACAAGGAACTTTATATCGCCGGGTACAAGGCAAGCGCGGGGAGAGGTTCCAGCTGGTTGTTCCCCAGGTATTAATTAAAAGCTTTCTCCTTCACTATCATGACAACCCTATGGGAGGACACCTAGGGCAACTAAAAACCCTGCTGAGGTTACTAGAGGTGGCATGGTGGCCGACGGAAAGACGTCTGGCACTATACGAGAACTTGCAGCGATTGTCAAAGACACAAGACATTTACATTTAAGCATTTGGCAGACGCTCTTATCCAGAGCGACTTACAAAAAGTGCTTTGAAGTTTACACCACTGGATACATACTTACACTGGGTTAACTAGGTTAATAACTAAGTGCCATTAGCTAAAGCTCAATCTGAGTAAAACTGAACTGTTGTTCAGTTTTACTACACAACTGGGAAGAGGGATTTTTTGGGGGGGCGGGGGGGGTGTTAGTCCAAGTACTGGAGAAACAGATGCGTCTTGAGTCGTCGTTTAAAGATAGTCAAAGTCTCTGCTGTACGGACATCTAGATGAAGTTCGTTCCACCACCTAGGTGCCAGAACAGAAAAGAACCTGGATGAATGCCGCCCTCGATCCCTGAGAGATGGTGGGATGAGGCGAGCAGTGCTGGAGGATCGGAGGGAACGTGGTGCAGTGCGTGGTGTGATTAGAGCAGAGAGGTAAGTGGGTGCTGGGCCATTTTTAGCTTTGTAGGCAAGCATCAGCGTTTTAAATTTGATGCGGGCAGCTACAGTGAGCGGGAGCGGAGGAGTGGGGTGGTGTGGGAGAACTTGGGGAGGTTAAAAACGAGACGTGCTGCTGCATTCTGGATCAGTTGCAGAGGACGAATCGTGGACAGAGGCAGGCCTGCCAGGATTGAGTTGCAGTAGTCCAGTCTTGAAATAACAAGGGACTGAACAAGCACCTGAGTAGCCTGTGAAGAAAGAAATGGGCGAATTCTTCTGATATTGTAAAGAAGAAATCTACAAGAGCGAGTAAGGTTAGCGATGTGTGGGGAAAATGACAGATGATTGTCCACGGTTACCCCAAGATTGCGGGCAGTGGCTGAAGGAGTGATTTGGTTGTTGTCCAGGGATATCACAAGGTCTTGACCTGGGGATGAGTAACAAGGGATGAACAACAGTTCAGTTTTACTCAGATTGAGCTTTAGCTGATGTGCAGTCATCCAGGATGAGATGTCTGCCAGACATGCTGAGATCCGGGTGGAAACCTGAGTGTCAGAGGGAGGAAAGGAGAGAGTAAGTTGGGTGTCATCTGCATAACAATGGTATGAAAATCCATGCGATGATATGACTTTATCAAGAGACCGGGTATAGAGGGAGAACATAAGAGGACCAAGTACTGAGCCCTGTGGGACACCAGTAGAGAGTCTACATGAGGCAGATGTAGAGCCCCTCCATGTTACCTCATACAGTATGACCTATCTTCTAGGTAAGAAGCAAACCATTGCCACACTGTTCCACAAATTCCAAGGCTTGTAAGAATAGATAATAGAATATTGTGGTTCACCGTGTCAAATGCAGCTGACAGGTCCAGGAGGATGAGAACAGATGACAGTTTAGCAGATCTAGCAGCATGGAGCTTCTCAGTGACTGACAGAAGGGCAGTCTCTGTACAATGTGCCACTTTGAATCCAGATTGGTTGGGATCATTAAGGTTGTTCTGTGAGAGATAAAGAGACATTTGGTTATAAACAGTTCTTTCAAGAATTTTGGTAATAAAAGAGAGAAGTGATACCGGGCGATAGTTGTTAACTTCTGATGGGTCCAGGCAGGGTTTCTTGAGGATGGGAATAACCCTTGCCTTCTTAAAAGCAGCAGGAACATGACCAGATGATATGGAATGGTTGATGATGGTTGTGGTGAAGGGAAGGAGTTTGCCTCGTCTCGTGAGATTGCCTGGAGCATTGTGGAGGGGATTGGGTCTAATGAACAGGTGGTGGGATTAGATGATGAGATGATCTGCTGAATCTCATCAGACGACAAGTTGGAGAATTCTGTTAAAGGAGGGAAGGGAAGGTCCTGAGGTTCTGCTGTAGGAGTTTGGTTGGGAGTGAAGGACTGGCGGATTGCTGCAATTTTCCCATCGTAGAATGTTGCAAAATCGTCAGCAGTAAGAGAGGAAGGGGAAGGAGGAGTCGGTGGGTTGAGTAGTGAGGAGAAGATGTTGTGGAGTTTGCCAGGATCATGTGCAGAGGCTTCCAGCTTTTCTTTGAAGAAGGTAGTTTTGGCAGGAGTCACTTCACATGAGAATTTGGAGAGAAGTGTCTGGTAAGAGATGAGATCTGCATCAAGTTGCGATTTCTTCCATCTTCTCTCTGCAGTTCTTAATTCTCTCCTGTTGTTGCGTAGTACATCAGATAGCCAAGGAGCAGGACAAGACGTCTTCCTTGGTTTAGATGACAGCGGGCAAAGGAGATCTATGGATGAGGAGAGAGAGGAGAGGAAAGTTACCCATCACTACAGTTTCATCACGGTGGAGGGTAAACAAAGAGCAAAACAACCGAAATCCAGACAAGCCAGCTATCACAATACCCGGTGGGAAGCAGCGCACTTTCAACCGGGAGAACTGGTTTGGATCAAAGCTCAACCACTGTCCTCCGCAGCAAAGAGAGTTTCTGCACAGCTAGCGCCCAAGTGGGAGGGACCAGCAGAAATACAAAGAAGAAAAGGACCAGTTAAATGCACAAAGTCTTGGGGCTATCCACAAAAAAACGATGTTTTCAGGGTGGTGAATGGAAAGCGCTGGTACGGACATTCTCCTCAGACGCCGGAGGCTTGGGGGGGGGGGTCTATGTAGCGCAGCCACATAAAGGGACATTTTAATTAACAGGGAAAGGATCAAAGAGCTAATGCTGCTCACCTGTGTCATAAGATGTGCCCTATCCGGTTTCTATTGTCCCCATTGACAGTATTGGTCCACACCGGGTAAGCTCTCGCACGCATGCGCGAGGGACCCCGGAAGTGACGTTGGGTCACAGGCACCGGCATAAAGCCGGTATTGTTTATCAGCCCACATTTTGATTCCCGAACCCGTAGCAAAGTAACTAAGTGGTTTTGTAAATCCAAGCGTTACAAAAGTATACACGTAGTATTTGGAAAAAAATATTAATATTTCAATTTTTTCATATACAACATATTTATTTTCATATTGCTTATTTTATTTTATTGTCTCTTGTATTTTGTAAACCATTAACCTATGAATTTATGTTCTAAGATAATATTTGATAGCGATTATGTAGGGCGGGCAATCCGTGGCGGGGGGGGGGGGGGGGATGAGGGATGTCATTTCAGCGCATAACACCTGTTACAAAAAAAATTTAACCGATCTTTTGCCACTCCATCAACCAATTGGAGGGGTTGTGTGATCAGTGTTTCTACTGTCGACCTTTTAAACCAACGCACGAACGCGCACGAAATGTGCTTTTTTTTTCCCCAAAAATATTTTTATTGATTTTTAACAGGGATAAAACAGGGTAAACATGTAATGTTTTAATGCAGGTTTTATAACCCCCTTATAAACCCTATAACACCCACCCCGTCCCTCCCTGACTCCAAGCCAGTTTTACATGCATACGAAAGGCTAGACGTCAGGCATTGAGAGAGACCAAGAAAGAAAAAAGAATATGGAGCTGGAAGTTTTTTGGTTATACGTGCAAAAAAAAATAATAAAAAGGAATAAAAAGGGGAAAGAAAGCAAACAAACAAGTAATTAAATAAGAAAGGAATCAAACTATAAATGTATATGAAAAAAGTGAAGGAAGGGCCCCCACACCTGTTGAAATTTCAAGTCTGAATAACGAATTGTGTAGTGAATCTTCTCCAGGGACAAACAGGACATGATATCTCTGAGCCACTGGGCGTGAGTAGGTGACGTGGCATCCTTCCACTTGAATAAAAGAGAACGCCTGGCCAGGAGTGTCGCAAAAGATAACAATCGCTTTTTAGCTGGAGTTAGACGCTTATCTTCCTCTCCAGTGACACCAAAAAGAGCAATCAGAGGGTCTGGTTCAAGGTTGCATTTCAATACAAAGGACAGGGTCTTAAAAACATCCCTCCAGAATTTCTCCAAATTCGGGCATGTCCAGTACATATGGATAAGAGACGCCTCTCCGCTTTTACATTTATTACAGCAAGGATCAATGTCTGGGTAGAAACGGGAGAGTTTAAGTTTGGAGAAATGAGCCCTGTGTACAACCTTAAACTGTAATAAAGAGTGGCGGGCACATAAGGAGGTTGAGTTGATAAGTTTAAGAATTGAATTCCAAGTATCATCTGATAGTGACAAATTTAAATCCTTCTCCCAAGCAGTTTTAATTTTACACAAAGGGGTGTGACTCGAAGCCATCAATCCACCATAAATAGTGGATATTAGGCCTTTACGCAGCGGGGACAAACAGAGGAGATTATCTAGAATGTTTGCAGCAGAAGCCTCAGGGAAATTTGGTATTAAAGAGCGAATGAAGTGTCTTACTTGCAGATATCTGAAAAAATGAGAATTGGGTAGGTTAAACCTTCTGGAAAGCTGTTCAAATGATGCAAACTTATGGTCAACGAACAGGTCTTTGCAAAGCTTGATGCCCTTATTGTACCATTCCTGAAACACTGAGTCATGTAAAGAAGGTTGGAAGAGATGGTTAGAGACGATAGGACTGGACAGAGAAAAGCCCAGAAGACCGCTGTGCTTTCTGAACTGAGCCCATACTCTCAAGGTATGCACCACTACTGAGTTATTGATTAATGAAATGTGCTTTTTTAACAATTTAACAATGTGCTTTTATTAAAGAATGACTTGTCATATGTCATAATTTATAGTAATATTTTGTCATCTGTGAAAGTTTCTTGTTTTACCCACCTCATTAAAGTTTCAAAATATTTCCTGTATATCATGAGTTTGTTAAGAATTATAGCAAAATCAAAAAACATATGTATATATTACATCAAATTGATGTAATTAGTCAGTCTTCAAGGCCACACCCAGATAGATTATAGTCTGTTGGAAAAAAACACTGCACAAACAAAGTAACTCAAATATTTAAATGTGTCCTATTGTCTTTACAAGTTAGCAAATAGACCATCCCACTTTTTCAACAGTCAATACAAAATACCTGGATCACACATGAAACTTCCCCGGGCTGTTTTTGATTGTCCAGAATAACAGAACACAGTTACGGAAATAAAAACTCCTTTTATTTTTCTATATAATAGAAATAAAAATCAGGAACCTTCATGGAGTTAGAAAGTGTTCTAAAACGGTAGTATATATATATATATATATATATATATATATATATATATATATATATATATATATATATATATATATATATATATATACACACATACATATATGTACAGTATTGAATGTATGGTAACTATATATATTATTTTATTTTATTTAATTTTTTAAAACTTGCAACTATGTAACTTGTAACTACTTTGATGCACACATCAAAGACACAGGTCTATTTAATCTACCGCATTGCGTTTAGTGGGACCTTTACTTTAAAATCTCGGATTACACTTCCGCTCTTCGTGACACGTCTGTCTATGTTTCACTATTCAGCCTAGTTCTGTTATTATTCAGAGAATATATATCATTAAAAAAAAATATATATATATATATATATAATTTTAAATACACCTGCCTAGCCAGTGCCAGCACGTGCACCCCAACAGCTGTAAGTACAGTAAAGCTCCTCTACACAGTGCTGCTCTCTTAGACTCTTCCTGCTCACAGTCAATGCATTCAGCTTTCTGCACGTGCTAAGTATAAAGAAAAATGACACTTATACTTTGTCATTATTATTATTATTATTATTATCTCCAGGAGACCATGGAGGAATCACCTGAGCTGAAGATTGGCTTCATTGGAGCAGGAAACATGGCTTATGGAATAGCAAAGGGCATCCTCAGATCTGGTAGACACACTTATATAATACCGTATATTTATTATTCATTCATGACTATACTAGACAACTATAGAGTGCATGTAGATTTGGATTTTCTTTTTCTTTTCTGATTGCTCTAGAAAACACAAAACAAAGAAACAAAATTCAATCTGAAAATGTATCCAAATATGCCATCTAGTGGCAGTGAGGTGTAACAGCAGGCTGGAATCCTGTATACAGTACAGCACATGCTTTAAAAAATATTTTTGTAGCAAATAGTCAGAATTAAATCTAACCAGTTAGAGGAAACAAAGACAAATTGTAAGTGCATACAGTTTGTCTATGATATGCACACTTATTTCTGTTAAAATGAGGAAGATTATGTCGTAGGGGACCAGTCTCAGTTGTAGGCTCAATGCCCAAATGCTGGATGCAGTGCCGGTCCGGATAAAATGGGAGTGTAATGTCAGGAAGGGAATCACTGGTTTTATACTGGTAAAACCTGTGCCAGGAGCAGCCGAGAGACTAAAAAAACAACGACGTGGTGTAGGGGATTGAGCAGAAGTGTCCAAACTGTTAGTTTTTCTATTTATTTATTTTTTTTAAACAAGATCAGATTAGAACATCAATCTCCAGTTGTACAGTTGTACTGAGTTAAACTAAAACAATTACTATGAACGTCACTTTTAAATCCAGGTGCACTTTTTGCACATTATTTCTTCTGGGTCAGCAACCAAATGTAATTGAAAAGACTAACAATCACTTATTAAATTGTTTTTAAATGCATGATTTGCAAATCTATTTCAGTCAAGGACTCTTGACAAAGAATTTTTTTTTTATTTCATGCACAGCGGTAAGGGTTGTAATGGTACGCAAAGAGATGCTTAACTGCAGTAAAACATTTGAATGGTGCAAGCGGTTTTTTAAACCGTACGTCCGTGACTGTGGTGGCACAGAGACCGCTGCAATCATTCCCGTGAACACTCAGCGAGTGGAACGCCTGATCCTTTAAAATCCACAGATAACTTGTACAATCCCCTGTACAATCCTGACCTCAATCCAAACCATTTCCACATGTTTTGGCCATTAAGGGAGTTCCTGGGAGGCCAGTGTTTCAGACATGATGTAGGACGTCTGAGCATGGCTCCGGCATACTGAGAAAACCTTGGATACCTTGATGGTGAAACACTGGGATAAGCAAGCAAAAGTCCCGGTTTGACTTGAACGCACCTCGTGAATTTAACAAACAAATTTATCTGCATGTTCATTAATATAGCGCTAATACTTACAGCACAACTCGCTTACTCGGACGCTAGGAAGTTTACTTTGTTTATTTATGATTATTGATTTGACATCATGAAACATCTGTGAACCTTTTCACAGAGAAGATTATTTGTTCACATGAGTTATACAGTTGTACAGTACATGCAAGATCTGATTGTAGAGTTGCCAAATGTTCAGTTTTAAACCCTGGATTTGTGTGTTCTGCATCGTTAGGTGATGTCGTCGCGTCTAATGTCATTGTAAGCGCCCCGTCTGAAAACAACTTTCCCCGCTTCCAGGTAAATCGCACACACATTGTATACATGATGAAGTATAAAATACTCACCCATAAATACTGGATTAGGATTAGGATTTCCTGAAATCTATATTCTGACCTTCAGGCAATGGGAGTTGCAGTCACGCACTCAAACGAGGCAGTTCCTCGTAGTTCTCGTCTGGTCTTCCTCGCAGTCAAACCCCATCTGATCTCTCCGGTCCTAAGTGCGCTCTCGCAGCATGTCACCCCACAGCACGTTATTGTCTCTGTTGCAGCCGGGGTCACCATAGCGACCCTTGAGAAAGTGAGATATTCTTCTTTCTATATACACTTTAATAGCTGGGTATTTATTTATTCATCACGATTCTGTTGTATAGTCTGACTGTATAAGTCGTACGCATAAGTAGGAGCTAAATTAATACTTCTTTACAAATTTCCCCCGTCTAGTTGTTGCCCGGAGGATCCTGCGTGATGCGTCTGATGCCGAATCTCCCGTGCATGCTCCAGGAAGGAGCTCTCCTCCTGGCAAGTGGAACAGGGGTCAAGCAGGAGGTAGCTTCTCAGCTGAAGAGTCTCCTTTCCCCTTGTGGACTGGTGGAGGTTGGACCCGAGTCCTGGATCGATGCCCACACAGGCCTAAGTGGCAGTGGTGTAGCTTTTGTGAGTATGAACACACTAGTGGTCGGAAAGCTTGTGACATGGTGCATATCATGGTGTTTTCACATTTGATCGATTAAACATCCAGCTCTCTCTGATAGGTCTACGTGTTTGCTGAGGCCCTGGCAGAAGGAGCCGTTAAGATGGGAATGCCGAACGCGCTGGCTCAGCGTTTTGCAGCCCAGACTATACTGGTAAGTGTTTTTACAGCTGTATATGTTTTAATCATTAATATCACATGATTTTATTACCGTGTGAATGGTTTTGACAGGGTGCAGGTCGTTTGTTGCGAGATGGTGAGAAGCATCCGGCACAGTTAAAGGCAGAAGTGTGTACTCCAGGCGGGACCACAATCCACGGGCTTCATGCACTGGAAAAAGGAGGGCTGAGGGCCGCCGCCATGGGGGCCGTGGAGGCGGCAACAGAAAGAGCAAGAGAACTGGGGGGCAGCAAGACTGTCTGAGAGAAATCGAGGGAGGAAGAGAGACGTGATGGCGAGCATGGCAATGTGGAGATAGGGGTGTGTGGGAGAGGCGTTCAAGTCAAAGCAGGACTTTTGATTGAGAACACGGTTATGAAAGTAAAATCTCCCTTTATTTCTCGATGATTCATTTATGCACTTATCTCAGTGCTTCACTGCTGCTCAGATACCATTAAGGTGGAAAGTTTTCTCAGTACGCCGGAGCGATGATCGGGTTTCACGTCTGAAACTCCTTTAATGGCCCGAACATGTGGAAATGGCTTGGAGTGATGTCAGGACTGTACGTGGGATGTGGCAGTAACTCCCAGCCGAGTTCCTGTAATGTGCAAGTGAATGTAAGCAGTGTTGGTGAAGGATCGTGTCTGCAGTTCCACACAGACTGCTGCGTCCTTTCCACAAGCTTACGACAAGTTATTCACAAGAAATTGCATCATCATAAGTCCCGGTTTGACTTGAACGCCCCTCGGAGAAAGGTTAAAAAGCAGCACTAAAACTGTCTTTAATTGTACATAGTTAAATGTAAATAAATTCATTAAATGAAGTGATGAATCTATTAAAGAGAATCTAGTTTAGTGTGATGTGCAAAGGTTTTGTCATAAGCAGGATTGGAAACGACATGAACGTAATAATAGATTGTATAAATAAATACTTATTCAGAGGTTTTTGTTTCTCTCTCAAAACTAGAACGTTGATGTGTTATTTCGGGTGGATGCTGTACGTGCACAAAACAAGGTTTATCATCGTTAACACTCACATCGTTGCCACAAAGTGATGACCTGATGCGGCTTTAGAGAAAACGCCAGGCGCTAATGTCCACCATAGAGGTTGTTATGTTGGCGAGGTATTAAGCGCAGCCATAAGCGGAAGTGTGTGTCTTCAGAATGTGGTGAATCCGTACTATTTGACTGGGTTGGCAAAAGTGGAACAGGTGGTCTTAATATTCATCTATTTCAATATTGTGGTCAGTAGTCAACAATAAGATTTAATTAATCATTATTTATTATTGCATTCTTATTCTATGCAATTATTATTATTATTATTATTATATGAAGAAGAAGTGACTGTAACATGCTAGTTACATAACATAATGCTCACTACAACATCTCTTGAAATCATTGGGATTCGCCAGCTAACACACACCCAAGTACTCCCTGACCACAATGAACAACACCGCGTTACATAAACAGTAATCTTTTCAATTAAATTTTATGTGTAGCGCTTTTAACAATTGTCATTGTCGCAAAGCAGCTTTACACAATCAAAAGAATTATTTAAGTTTGTATGGAATGTGAATGTGTATGAATCAGAATGGTCAGATAGTCCCTGGTGAGCAAGCCCGAGGGCGACAGTGGCAAGGAGAAACTCCCTGAGATGGTAATAGGAAGAAACCTTGACACTCAACAGGGAACCCATCCTCAGAGAGAGGGAAAGAGAGAGAACAGGAGAGGGGAGAGAAGAAGAGGAGAGATGGGAGTTAAGTATGGTCACAGTCACATAATGTCTAATGTGAATGTATATTTACTGTAGAGTGCAAGCAGGGACTCCGGCAGGACTAACTATGACAGCATAACTAAAAGGGAGAGCCAGAAGGAAACACAAACATGAGGGCTCCCTGAGATGTAAAGCCAAACAATCACCTCACCGTCAACAAACCTGAGTGATCAAATGAGACTGAGGAAGACAGCATCTAAACATACCAGTTCACCATAATACTCTACGTCCATGAGTCCCCCAGATCTGCTCCTTTACCTTATGGCAAATCTATTTATCAAAATGCTTGGCTAAATAAATAGGTTTTGAGCCTAGACTTAAACACTGAGACTGTGTCTGAGTCCCAAACACTATTTGGAAGACTATTCCATAATTTTGGGGCTTTGTAAGAAAAAGCTCTGCCCCCAGCTGTAGTTTTCATAATACACGGTACTAATAAGCAGCCTGCATCCTTTGACCGAAGTAGGCGTGGCGGATCGTAAGACACTAGCAGTTCGCTCAGATACTGATACAATTTTGGCCCGACCTGGACAGTCAGACCAATACTCTAATGTCTTTGGACATCACATTGTTAAAACTTCCACTATTAAAAAAAATAAGTTTTTCTGTTGAATCTTTGAACATGGCTGTGTGGATTTAGATATTGTGAAGTACACTAAGTGTTACATTTCATCCCAAAAGAGCTCAGGGGTATTCTGTTCAGGACACTTTATCCTCTCCAACGTTACAGACTGACACAGACCACACATGGTTCTCAAAAATTATATTACATGTGCAAGAATGTATGTTAAAATGAAGATAAAAATTGTACACGCCCATCATTGGCAGACACTAATGAATATTAATGAGTGTCACGTGACACGGTGTCAAAAATACCTCTAACCTGCATGTTCTTACATAGTGGCGTAGTGGTTAGTGCTGTGGCCTCGCACCTCAAATTCAAATTTTATTTGTCACATACACAGTCATACACAGTACGATATGCAGTGAAATGCTTATACGACTGCCAGTGACCTCCAGGGTCAAGGGTTTGATTTCCACCTCCGGTCTGTGTGCATGTAGTTTGCATGTTCCTCCAACATTCCAAAGACAAGCAGCTTAGATAAACAGCCGTTCCCAAATTGCCTGGAGTGTGTGTGTACCCTGCCACGTGCCTTAAGCAGTACAGAAGATGAATGAATGAATGAATGAATATGACACCCACATTAATTAAGAAAATGCTGATTCGTTAAATCAGGTGTAAACCAGGGAGGTGAAAAATCATTAACGTGCAGGTCAGAATTGAGTACCACTGCTCTAGAAACTGGCTTTTCACCTCTCACTCATTGTCCATAGCACTTTATCCTGTATAGAGGGTTGCAGAGGGCCCGGAGCCTGTATCCGGATACTTAGGGCATGAGGCGAGGTAGACCCTGGACGGGGTGCCAATCCATCGCGGGGCACACATTCCCACACACTACGGGCAATTTGGAAATTGGCTTAATCTGTATGTTTCTGGATTGTGGAAAGTGCATGAAGGAAACCAACTATGGGGAGAACATGCAAATTCCATGGTGCAAGGCGACTACTAAGAACTGAGGCTTGATTTATTTAAAATTATTATTATTATTACTTTTTGTGATTTGACTGTGATGCTCAGGTGTCCGTATACTTTTGAACACGTAGTGTAGATCAGTTTGCACTAATATAAATATAGGATGGAGCGTTTACTAAAGATGAATGAATGCCTTGTACACTAGGTGACGTAAACTGTCTGTAGTGAAGGCTAACGTCTCGTTTCCTCCCCTTACTTGTTCAGCGGCAGCGCGATTTAACTCGAATTCTCGCGAGATTCGATGGGCTGTACCATTTATGAAGGGGCACATGGCTGAAAAAGTTGTTATACTCACTACTTTCTCTCTTTTTTTGTGAATGAATACTAACCGAATAGCGAGTTTAAAATCGTATGCGATGAAATGAGTAGATGATTTATCACACTTGCTGTAAATGGACACGTTTATGAGGTGTACCGGTGCAGTAGTTGTTCCCCGACGCGGTGAATGGACTCGCCCAAACGGCCACACTTTCTCCTCAGATCTGTCTCACCAGGTCACGCTCGAGCTTCTGACCAAACGATTCATTAAACTATCACAAAGTAAGTATGTCTACATTTTATGTGTATGTTACGGAGTAGATTTTTTTCCATAACATATTCATCCGTATAGAAATGTGTAACTTATTTTTTTTTCTCCCTTATAAATGTTCATCAGTGTCTTGTAGTTAAGGAGCTGCTGTCTCGAAAGTGCTAAGATGAATCACAAGGGTTCAGAAGCTATGGATATAAGGGTTTTATATATATGCCACAAACGTGGTCTCCTCTTTCTTTCTTTACTTTTTATTTATTTATTTTTGTAAAAAAAAATGTAAACGATCCATTAACATTTTCGAGTATATATTTAAATAGTCGATGTGCTTAATGTAAAGGTTATGGCTTTCGCCGTTCAAATGCGCATGCGCACTGAGTGAACGCTGAAGACTATTGTCACGTGTAATAAGTCAAACTCATTTTTGTACCTTTTTTACTTCTTGATTTAAGTTTGGTTCGTTTCCTCAACACATGGGTGGATTTTAAGTGTTGTAATCAATTTAATCAATGCATTTTTAATGCTATACCTGTAATATTTTGCAAGATTATATTCTCCAGACTTGTATTATTACCTCTTTTTTTTTTATTATTAGTGCTCATTTAAGTGCTTGAGGTGAGTCTATACCTCCACCTGAGGTGCATGTAAAATTAAGTAAAATAATATAAAATCAAGCCTGATCGTGGCGTTATGTTTGTTGTTTTCTGCTGCTGAATGGATGAAGAACAATCTGAGCACACATTAGTGCTGTTTGCTTGATTATCGTGTTACTCTTTACTGAAGGTAAGGTGGGGTCAGGTTTGTATAACACAAGTTGGAGCCTTTCTGTTTATTTATTTATTTTCTTCGATTTGAAATGTCTGGCTGCATGTCTGTAAATCCTCCATAGTGCAGATTTACGCCGTGCTGTTCTGATCTGCGTCTTGTGCTGCCTTTATTTCTACACTTTCTATGTTATAGCATAATATAAGATCCTTTCTCCTGTTAGTATGCTGGGAGGAAATACAGTGGACACAGTTTACACCTCAATGTCTTTGCATGCGTCATCTTGCCTGACTGTGCTTCTGAATTTATTGTAATTACAGCAGAACCTCTGATAATATTTTTGGCTGGCTGGAATGGACTATCTGCATTTACGTTATTTCTTATGGAGAAATTCATATTGGAAATTTCACCCTTAAGAAGTCGCCTCCAGAAATAATTAAAATACAGAGGTTCTGCTGTATTCTGACTATTCTTTATTTAACACTACTAACACTAACCCTCGTGACTCTACGTCTCTTCCCTCTCCTTCCTGCTTTCGGTCTGTCCCGGACACAGCGTAATGCCGCAGAGAGTTGTGGTCAATTCCAACGCGGAGGCCAAAACCGCCGGCCAGTCGGAGGTCGGAGGCTGCGTGTCCAGCGCGGTCATACAGGGCCTGTGTGCGGAGCGTGCTGCCGTTTGGTTCGACTGCAGAGCGTACGAGAGAGCGGAAAGCCAGTATTATATGAGGCTTCAAGAACGGCAAAATGGGACCACGTCTGCTGCGAGCACCAACTCCCAGCGCAGCCGAGAAAGTTCCTTAACCAAGCCTGTCTTTGACCGATCTCTTAAACACCCAGAGTCGGTGACCGCCCCTCGTTCCCTTCAGCTCTTGCCCGCTAGCCCTTTATATGACGAAGGCTACCTTTCTCAAACCCCGACTCCTCCAACACCTGCATCAGCACCGATCAATGGCCTGCCTTTTGTGCCTGCGTTTCTCCAGGGGGTGTGGTTTCAGAAGTCTCTCTACGACCGGGCCGAAGCTGTTTTCTATCAGAACCTGTATCGTGTGAATGAGCCTCTGAACGATTCCACACCCGATGAAAACCAAACGAGCCTCGGGCATCCATGTACAAAAGCCAAGTCTGATAAGGAGAAGAAATCTGGAGACAACGGGACCAAGAAAGCGGGCAATGAATTATGTCACTTCCTGCATGAGGACAGCGAGAGGGTGTGGCTAGAGCGTCATCAATACTTTGAGGCTGAATCTCGTTTCTACGAAGCCGTTTTGAACAAAACCAGCAGTAGCCCATCACCGAAGTATGATGCCGACTACGTACACGTATACACACACGCACACACACTTTTGCTCTCATTTGCTGTATTGGAGAGTGTAAATACGCAAGGGTACCAGAGCAAAAATAACGCCATCGCTGACTAGTGGGGGATCAGGCGTTTCTGGGCACGGCACGAATCAGTCAAGCTGTTGTCCCTGTTGATGGATTGATAGCGGAGAGCTGACCAGGGGAGGGAATTGTCACGTGACCAAATTTGGGAAAAATATACACACACAAACACACACCTTGACAAGGACAAGCATAAGTTAAGTAAATGTGTTCATTGATTTTAAACCCATTCACAGTCTTCTCGTGTGTCGTATGTTCTATTCATTTCATTCATTATATTTAATTTCCTTCAACAGTGTGTGTGTAACATTGATTTATTTCTCATTTATAATTTTTATGCCTCTGCTATCAAGCTGAGGAAATATCTTCCCTCCCGTTTTAAGTAGTTCTGGTGTATACTGTAGATTAGCATCAAGAAAGACCGGACTGAGGCATCCCTGTTGACGCCATCGGCATCGAGTTCATTGTTTTTTTTGTTTTGTTTTTCCCCCCTTTCTCTTACGCCGTTTACATTTTTTTATTTATTTTTTGGTTGAATTTGTTTGTTTGCTTTAACCTTTTTGTCACATCTCTATGTCCCTGTCTTCATTAACTTCACTCACTTTAACCGAATCGTGTAAGGGATTGTTTTTGTGCTGAAGTGGTGCCTCTGATTCATGTCTCCAGAATGAGTGCAGTCGAGTGCTTGGCTCAGGACCGGATATGGTTCGAGAAACCTCGCTACGATGAGGCCGAGCGGAAGTTCTACGAGAGGATGAACGGCCCTACACTACCTCCGCAGGTACAGTATGCGCATGGTGACGACGACGCGGATACGTAGTGTCTGTGCGCAAAGTGTTGTAACCCCCGTTTTTTTTTTTTTTTTTTTTCTTTTTCCTCCCCCCCACCTTACCTAAAGACACAGGACTCGGGTGCGAACAGTATTCTTCAGGACATCGCGAGGGCTCGTGAGAACATCCAGAAGTCCCTTGCAGGAGTGAGTACTGGATATTCTTTTTCTTTTTTTTTAAATGGGAAAATGTTTGTCTTCACCAGCGCTGTGAAAAAAAAAATTATTCAGTAATGATCGCTTGTGACGAACGTGACACTTTGCCCGAGCACGGACCCCGTGAGAATCGCTGACCTCTGCTATAATTGAAGCTTTTGTTGTAGTATTAGTTGAATTGAAATGCTACAAACGAATATTTCTAACCGTGTAATACATTTTTATTTGTTTTTTTTTTTTTTTAGTATTATTAAAATGAAATGATTTATGATTCCTTCAATCTCGCATGAAATGGATTGTCCATGCGTGAGGAATATTGTTAACATCCGAAGACGACCAAAATATAGGGAAAAAAATCTTTAAAATTACCCTAGACTGTTATGTCCTTAGATAAAGTATGAGGGTGAGTCCAAAATGATCTACACTCTGACTGTATCATTTATTTAACTTTTAGGAAAGACAAATGCATACTTTTTCAAAACATAAACATCAAATCATACTCTTTTTGCCTTTGTGTGAGTGAGCGCGCGTGTGAGTGAGTACCAGCTTGCTCTCGCTGACTTTCTCCGCCCTTATCTCTATACATGTTCTTTCCCTCAGTTGAAGACGACCTTGCAGCCAGGCTCCGCCCATAAATCCCCAACCCCTTCCCACAGCCTCACTGTAAGCGCGTGTGTGTAACAGCTGCCTCGGTCAAACCTAAAATTCCCTGTTTGTGCGTGCTGTGATGTAGATTTTTTTTGTTGTTTGTTTTTTTTAGTCCTTTGCATGTGTGTGGTTGTGATGTCCAGTACATAACACAAATAAACCATCGTAGAAGAGATCAGTGTTATCTGTGAACCACAGCTGTGTGTGTGATTGGATATGTATGTGTGTCTTTGTAGAGCGCGGGAGGCGGTAGTCCTGAACACGGGGAAATTCTCACACGCATGAAGAAACTGGAACTGGAAAACCAGAGTCTACAAAAAAGTATGGAAAAGATCGAAACAGGTTTAAAAACTTAAAAACTTTTGAAAACTTGTACTTTAGAGATGACCTACTCGTTGTTTTAGTCGTGGCGGAGTTGCGTTCTGCCCTCTCGAACCTGGAGAGTCGAGTGTCGGACCTGGAGAAAAGACCGGCGGCCCCAGCCGCGGTGGTTAACGGCTTCGCTTCATCTGTGAGTAAACGAAAATATATTTAATTAACGAGGAAAGGAGTGTCTTTCGTGTCTCATTTATTTGTTTGTTTTTAAACAGAAGACCGCTCCTCCACCTCCGGCACAGAAAACACCTCCCGCACCAGTAGACGACGAGGATGCCGATGGGGACGACGATATTGACCTGTTCGGCAGCGATGACGAGGTGGACGAAGAGGCGGAGCGTCTCAAAGAGCAGCGGCTTCAGGAATACGCGGCCAAAAAGGCCAAGAAACCCGCAATCATCGCCAAATCCTCCATCCTGTTGGATGTCAAGCCTGTGAGTTCATACAGATACAAAACTTTTTGTAATAATACATTATTGTTGAGCACGGAGCTGGGTTTGAAAGGTTGTGCCGCTAAACGTTTGTGCGCGCGCGTTATGTGCAGTGGGATGATGAGACGGACATGGCAAAGATGGAGGAGTGTGTGAGGTCGATCCAGGTCGACGGCTTGCTCTGGGGTGCCTCCAAACTGGTCCCGGTCGGTTACGGTATCAAGAAGCTGCAGATCAACTGTGTGGTTGAGGACGACAAGGTGGGGACGGACCTTCTGGAGGAGGAGATCACGAAGTTTGAGGACTACGTAAGTACTGTGGGTATACTGGGGTACTTCACACTCCTGTAACAGGTTTTAGGGTCAAGATCAACTACAGCAGTGCTACTGTGAATGCAGGGGGGTGGGGGGGGGCACTGCAGGCGAACCTGTTTCACAAAGATAGGTTGTTGGAAATGGAAGCAGGATTTTCATTTATTTGTGATTTTTAATCCAGAATGTCGGCAGAGTTGAAGTTGTCTCAAACGTACCAAATTAAGACCAAATCTACCTAGAGCGGGCTCGGAGCATGTGAGTCACCTGTTGTGATAAACCTGTAATGTAGGGAGAACTCGTGGCATTTGGGTTTAAATGCAACTTTCTTTTTTTGTCGGAAGTCTCAGATTCTTCTCTGCTGTCTCACCATTGGGCCTTTTTCAGAAGCTCCGCAGAGACGTTTGTTTTTTTTTACTCGTTTTAGCTTGAAACATTAGCAGAATGTCATCAGGCACCAAACATACAGAGAGAAGTGTGGGAAAGATACAAATTAGTGCGCACATCCGATTTAAAACCCGCTTACTCCGTAACGATTAATTACTCTTTCCATCTCTCTTCCTTCACCGCTAATAGCAGCACCCACCATTTCCGCATTACTGGATCTGTAGCGACAACAGACCGCAAAGGATGATGGTCACGCCGGGGCTGATGGGAATTGTAGTTCCCGCTACCTGCCGTTCGCCTGAGCAAACTTTTCGCAGAAGACCTATAGTTTTAACGTCATTCGACCACGGTATTATTGAAAAATTTTATTGCGGTACGACGGTATTTACAATACCGTTACATCCCTACTATTCACACATTGGCACGCAAAACAGCATCCTGTGTGTTAATATTGAATTATTTGTCAATTTTGTTTAGAATTGTTAGAAAATATAATCTGGATATTTATAAAATCGTAATACTAATAGAATCGCAATACAAATCAAATAAGCACGAGCGTATCGTGATGGTATCGTATCAGGTGCTCCCTGGTGATTCTCATCCCTAGTAACGATGCTCACTATACCAACATGGAAAAGCAAATAAACAGTTGTTTTTTGACAAACTCCAAAACAATAGCTGAAATGTCAATTAAATCTAATGTGTATTTTTGTGTCTTTTCTAGGTCCAAAGTGTGGATGTAGCAGCCTTCAACAAGATATAAAGCACTGACATACATTTTTTTCCGCTCTCATTTCCATCTGCACTACACATGCTCTTGATGAAACACCATTTGACAATAAACAGCCCTTACTTTATTCCTGGACGACTTCTGCTCTTCCTTTGCCCTGTAAAATGATACATACTCCTTTCTATTCCAGGGATCACAAATGTTAACGTACAGGATAAACAACCGAAACCAAGCAAATGTTGATGTACTAGCAGTACACACTTTTAGTTTAGCTAAGATTATTTGTGAGACCTGAACTGGTATTAAAGGTATTAAGTTAAAACATGCACTACGCTGTAGATGGTCAGGATCCATGATGACGTTGGTGATGATGATAATGATGTAACTTATGTACGTAGCTTTCTCTGAGTGTGTTCTGCTGTTGCGGAAGATCAAGTGGTCCAGCTATAATACTACAGCATCAGGGGCAGCCCAAAAAAATCTGTGCTCTTTTAAAAAAAAAAAAAAGAAAGGCCCTGGGATACTTTGACCAATTAAGACAGATCAGCTGTACTTAAGTGACGAATGTTGTTTTTCTCTCAGGTACTGTCTTCTCCCTTTGTTGCTGTAACCCTAATAAACTGTGTTTAACTGTGTTCTTCTGTAGTTTGTCCGGTTGATTCCTGAAAATGAAAATGCAGTTTATAAATAATGATTTCCTTTATTACAGGGGAAAAAAAGCTATCCAAACCAACCTGCTCTAATGTGTAAAAGTAATTGCCCCTATACATCATAACTGCAGTCAAGCATTTGTGATAACTGGCAAAGAGGCTTTCATATCGCTATGGAGGAATTTTGGCCCACAATTTTAATAATACAGTCCTGATCAAAAGTTTAAGACCACTTGAAAAATGACAAATCACATTTTGCATGGTTGGATCTTAACAAGGTAGAGCTTCAACATGCAACAAGAAGAAATGGGAGTGAGACAAAACATTTTTTTGAGCATTCAATTAATTGAAAATAACGATTAAATAAAAAATTTTAGGACCACATGCCTTTAAAAGGCCAAATCTGTGCAGAGATGTGGATTCATTGTCATTTTCAGTCAGGAAGTCACACGTTCTGATGGCAAAGGCAAAAAAACTCCCTTTTTGAACGTGGTCGGGTTGTTGAACTGCATAAGCAGGGTCTCTCACGGCGCACCATCGCTGCTGAGGTGGGACGCAGTGAGACAGTCATTTGGAATCTCTTAAATGATCCTGCGGGTTATGGAACAAAAACGTCAAGTGGAAGACCCAAAAAAATTTCACCAGCACTGAGCCGGAGGATCGAATCAGCTGTCCGTCAAGACACTGGACGATCCTCGACCCAAATTAAGGCCGTTACTGGTGTTGACTGCAGCCCCATAACCATCAGACGGCATCTGAGACTGAAGGGCTTCAAAAACAAAAAAATGTCTTCAAACACCTCGTCTCCTTGAACGCCACAGGACTGCTCGTTTGGACTTCGCAAGAGACACCAATCATGGGACATTCAAAGGTGGAAGAAATTTTTATTCTCTGATGAGAAAAAATTTAACCCTGATGGTTTCCAACGTTACTGGCATGACAAGCAGATCCCACCTGAGATGTTTTCTACGCGCCACAGTGGAGGGGGCGCCATAATGGTCTGGGGTGTTTTTTCCTTCGGTGGAACAATGGAGCTTCAGGAAGTGCAGGGGCGTCAAACGGCCGCTGGCTATGTCCAGATGTTGCAGAGAGCATTCCTCAGGACTGAGGGACCTCGTCTGTGTGGTAACGACTGGGTTTTTCAACAGGACAACGCTACAGTACGCAATGGCTGCAGGACAAGGAACTTCTTCCAGGAGAATAACATCACTCTTTTGGCCCATCCTGCGTGTTCCCCTCATCCAAATCCAATTGAGAACCTTCGGGGATGGATGGCAAGGGAAGTTTACAAAAATGGACAACAGTTCCAGACAGTAGATGCCCTTCATGTGGCCGTCTTCACCACTTGGAGAAATGTTCCCACTCTCATCATGGAAACGCTTGCATCAAGCATGCCACAACAAATTTTTGAAGTGATCAACAATAACGGTGGAGCTACTCAGTACTGAGTTCATGTTTGGAAGTTTGATTTCTGTTTTGGGGAGGTTTATGGGTTTTTTTGGAGGTGTGGTCCAAATCTTTTGATCAGCTGTAAAACAGCCTGTTTAAGTTTAATCGTTGTTTTGATTAAATTGCATGCTCAAAAAATGTTTTGTCTGACTCCCATTTCTTCCTGCTGCATGTTGGAACCTTGTTAAGATCCAAACATGCAAAAATATGATTTTTTTTCAAGTGGTCTTAAGCGTTTGGTCGGGACTGTATTATAAATTAAGACATAAAAAATAATAAATGAATATGCTATTTTGTCCAAATCACCAATTTCTCTAGCAAATGTAATTTTTGAATAATTTGTTTGTTCATTGAACAATTCCATGCTTTAGCTGATTTTTTTAGAGTTAGCAGCAGTGGGACAACTTACCCCACTCTCCCCTATATGATATATATAAATGATGTATATATGATATACATACCTTTATTGTCCCACAGTGAGGAATTTTCTCTCACTCACTCACTCACTCACTCATCGTCTATACCACTTTATCCTGTATGCAGGGTTGTGGGGGGCCTGGAGCCTATCCATGGAGATTTAGGGCACGAGGGCGGGTAACCCCCTGGACAAAGTGGCAATCCATCGCAGGGCACACACACACTCGCACTACAGGCAATTTGCATAATCTGCATGTCTTTGGACTGTGGGAGGAAACGGAGTATAGGGAGGTATAGGGAGGTAACCGGAGTATAGCACGGGGAGAACATGCAAACTCCATGCACACAGAGACAAGAATAGATGCATGGGCGTGATTGATCCCAGACCCTGGACATGCACTACACAACCGTGCCACCTCTAGGAAGTTTTTATGTTAAGAAAAGAAACAAACAATATAGTATTTACTGTATTACTGTATAGTTACACTTTCAAGCTAGTTGCACCAGGTAATATTACACAATTGTTATTGCACAAAAATTGCCCATTGCACAGGTTTGAACACACACACACAAAAAAAAGTGGCCTGGACCGGACAATTAATTGTTT
This sequence comes from Channallabes apus, assembly GCA_030522415.1. NCBI lineage: Eukaryota > Metazoa > Chordata > Actinopteri > Siluriformes > Clariidae > Channallabes > Channallabes apus. The sequence goes on along the minus strand of CM060107.1, from coordinate 46,913,597 downwards.
TCCTAATGTTTTTTTTCTCAGCACCGATTCCCGTCTCTGTGTGCATGGAGTTTGCATGTTCTCCCTGTGCTTGGTGGCTTTCCTCCGGGTACTCCGGTTTCCTCCCTCAGTCCAGAGACATGTAGGTCAGGCTCATTGGCGTTCCTAAATTGCCCGTGGTGTGTGAATGTGTATGTATGTGTGTGTGTTCCCTGTGATGGATTGGCACCATGTCCAGGATGTACCCACCTCGTCCCCTAAGTCTCCTGGGATAGACTCCAGGTCCCCGCGACCCTGAATACAGGATAAAGCGGTATAGAAGATGTGTGACTAAGTGAGTGAGTGAGCATATTATATTAATAATTTGCCTGACTTCTTTCACATCTTTTGTCATGTTATCTAGTTTGAGCTAGTACTGTATGTTGTGTTTGCTTCATTTAAAGCATTAGAACTACAGTATGCTGGAGTTTATGAGGTGCAGAAGGAGAGTTAAGTTGTTCCTCTGTGTGTGTTGGCAACTTTGTTGCCCTGAGAGTGTGTTGGAGTAGATCAGTGTGTGTGTGTGAGTAGATCAGTGTGTGTGTGGGAGTAGATCAGTGTGTGTGTGGGAGTAGATCAGTGTGTGTGTGTGTGTGTGTTGGAGTAGATCAGTGTGTGTGTGTGTGTGTGGGACGTGCCTCATTAGAGTACAGGATGTGTGAAGGCAGTTAGAGAGTCCAGGGGTGTTCAATCGAAAAAATGCTACCCATCGAGTTTTGCTAACGATCGGATCTGCGCATGCGCAGTCCCACAAGTTTGCACACTGTTTCCACGCCCATAAAACCATACTACCTTGGTGCTGAGACTTCGGTTGGCGGTTGGTTTAAACCGTTTTCTTTTGCTTAATTTGACCGAAACATTTGAGTTTCTGCATAAATTGTCGTGAATGAGCTTTAAGGTTGAAGGAAAATATAAAAACTTGAAACTGGTTCAGTGTCTCAAATTTAAACACCTACGTGTACATATAATTTTGTACACTTGAATATCTTGTGGTTATCATACAGTATGCGTGCAGTGTGCTCGCGCATGCTTACGCACGTGATGACATGCGTTTTTGATTACATCTATGATAATGCTAATAAACACAAACAGCTCTTCTAATAACAATTAAAGTTATAAAGTTGTAGTGATGCGGTAGCGTAAATCAATATGCTCTGCTATCAATTTGTGCTACGGTAGCATTTTCCGACAAGGCAGCAAAACGCGACAGAACACCTCGACCCCCTCAGTACCTCAGCGGAGCGGCGTCGCACTGCAGCGGCGGGAAACAGCCGCGTCACGTCGCGTCCAGGTGTGTAAAGTCCTCGGTCTCTCTCTCTCTCTCTTTGTTTTAAACCCGAGTCTAAATCTTTACACGCTTTCTCTTGTATGTAGTATTTAAGTCCGGAGACGCTTCTCTCTCTACACAGCCTGTAGTTTTGTCGGCTCGGGTTTGTGGATTCGGCTTTATTGTTTACTTCTGTAAAACAACAACTTCAACAACAACTAATGGATTTTCATTGGATTTAGATTTAGCTAATTGTGTGTTTGAGGAAAAACAAAAACATGAGGTAAACATTTGTCCGCTTAGTTTTTTTTTTCTTTCTTTGTGATGTTATTTCAAACCTGTCCATCATTTTATAGACACTATGGACTGCCATGGAAACTCCTTAAGGGGTGGAGTTTTGTGATTGTGGGCGGGATTTGGTTGTGTGGATTAAAATAAATCAATTATAATAGTAAAATGTTGATTCACCACCTAATGGTTAAAATGTGTCACATAATGCATAAACCTCGGCATACGAATGTCCTCCCTTGCAAGTTTTCGCCTTAAGAATTGATGTTTTGCAAGAATTTCCGTTTTCGAGCGTACAAAGAAGTTGTGCGTACGTCCAGGAGCCGCTCGAAAACTTGTTTGCGTCATTGGAAAACCAAGGCAAGCCAAGCGAGTTTACGAATTTTACTTGGTGAGGGAACTATCTCCAAACATGAATTAAGTTTACGTAAAGGTTTAATGTCTATTTATTGAATATTTCTCATAATTTACATGTCTATATTGTAATATAGCTTATATAGTTGGAAATTGGTAATATTGGTAATGTTTTTGGGTTGCTGGAACGGAATATCTGCATTTACCTGTATTTATTGCCTGTGGGAAATTTCAGTACAATACAAATTTTCACCTTTAAAAACTCCAGAGGTTCAGCTGTATTGGGAAAAGAAGACTAATCTTACCCCAAAATTTTACCAATATTACCAATTTCCAATCAAAACGTTTAGAAAATACATGTAAATTAAGTAAAATATGAAACAAATAGACATTCAACCTCACTTCGTCCTAGTCTAGGATTAGGGGGCAGGGGTAGCACAGTGGTTAAGGTGTTGGCCTACTGGTTGGAAGGTCACAGGTTCAAGCCCCACCACCACCATAGGGCCTTAACAGGTCAGATGTATAATGTGATAAAAATGTAAGTCTGTTAATGGATAAGTCCATCTGCCAAATAATGTAAATGGAAACCTCATGCACTTTTATTTAATGCAGGTTCTCGATCATTTAAACTGGTCAATAAAAAAATTGGCTGGTTTGGCAGTTGATGATGTGAAGTAGTTTTTATTTTCAAGATTTAGAAAGTTAAAAGATTTTTGTTTTGCTTGCATGGTTTGGTTGGTGCGTAGCCATGCTATTATTTGATGGCACGGTGGCGTAAGCACTCAAAAGTTGAAATGGTTCGAATCTGGTCTTTGACTGAAGTTGCCCATCATTTTTTAAATAGGTAGATAAATAATTTATCCAGCCACAGTAACTCATGACGTATATCTTATAAATAAAAAAATATATGTTTTTGTGTGAGAGGGACTGAAATATCACAAATGTTTCTTTGTTTAACGGGCCGGTGCTACATATCACTTGAGGGTTATTAACACAAAGACAAGCTAATTACAGACTCCTCTGTATCATGTCTGGGCTTGAGACCGGAACAGGTTTGGCACTGTGTAAAAAAAAAAACTGCATAGCCTTTCACAAAGGACAATTTGCTTCAATATCTGAACTTTATTATTGCCCCTAGGATGGAAATTCCAGCTGTGATTTTCTTGCTAGCAATCCAGGTCTGGCTCACTAGTGGACAGGAGGACAATGAGGTCCTTAAACCTATGGATACACAGGCCAGGTACCAGGTCAGCTGTTCAACTAAGGGTTTCACATGTCTGTTTAAAAAGTCCCAAGTGCAGTTTGAGGGCTTTCTCAGAAACGCATGCGTCTAATTTATCAGAATAAAACTTACAGATCAAGCAGTCAGTGTAGATACATTCTGGATGTGTTTTAATTCATGAACAGAATCAACAGATTGAGAGCGCCAGGCTCCTGGATATCAACATCAGACAGAACATTTCTACTCCAGGTAAACACTTAGATATGCACACACACATGGCTTTAGTGTTCATTCATGCATTAAATTAAATACCTTTCTTTTTACTCAGACCTGACATCCAGACAAACTACCAGCCTTGTTAATGATCTAGTGCCTGTAGGGGGACTCAACGTCTCCTGTGCTGTTGGCTACACTCAGAAAGGGGATGCAGAGTGTCAGGGTAAGACATTACACAGGATACACACCTTAACTATCCATACTTCCTGCACATAAAGGCATGAAACTATAGCAGATCTTCTGATATTCCCCTGTTAAAAATATGCAATGCACTTAAGTATGGCAATGTCGATGTTATATTTTATTGTATTATATGAGGCAGTGCTGATACAATTAGGTAACTTGAGGAGTGTTCAAAAAAACGGGACTTTTGATTGTAGAGACCACAGTTATGAGAGTTAAAAACTCTCTTTATTTCTCTATATATTCCCAGTGTTTCACTAATGCTTGGATACCATCAAGGTAGAAAGTTTTCTCAGTATGCTCGGATTGCCTGAGTGATTCATGTCTGAAACGCTGGCCTCCCAGGAACTACTTTAACGCCTTAGACAGTACGGGGGCAATAACTCCCAGTTCCTGTAATGTGCAAGTGGTGTTGGTGAGTGATTATGTGTACAGTTCACACAGACAGTAGACTGAAGTTATCTATCCATTTTCAAGCATCAAGTCCCAGTTTGACTTGAACGCCACGTATAATCTGGATCAGGTTTTAATTTGAGCACAAATGAGCATTTGTAAACAGGGTAGGTTATGTTTGAAAATACAAGTTAAGTTGGTATGATTACTTAGATACGTGTAAGTATTAATACTTCTTACTGAACCCTTTTTTTTCTTTTTCATGAAAGATATTAACGAGTGTGCGCAGGGTGACAAAGGACCCTGTGGCTACCACAGCAATTGTACCAACACCCCAGGCTCCTTCGTGTGTAGCTGCATTCGTGGTTACTTGATGAGTTCCAGTGGTTGCCAAGGTGAGGATTTACAAACTTACACATACTAAACAAATACTGTTTTTTTTTTTTTTTCAGATTTGTTAAGATTATAGAATTATAGGCCATCCATCAATCACTTAATGGATTGTTACGCTAGCTGTGTACGTTAACAGCACATGGCTTTCTGCTGTTCTTTGTATTTGTTCCAGCCTAAAAATGGCTTTTACGTATATGGTTAAGTGATTATTTGAAACATTTTTGAATTGCTACATTGATGTCATGGCATTAATGCACTGTGCTGTGAAAAAGTTTTTTCCCCTTCCTGTTGTTTTTTTTTAATATTATATATATATATTTGTGACACTTGAATTATTGAGACCATCAAATAAATTTTCATTAGGTTCCAAACCTAACTGACCTACCTATGTAAAAAAGTAATTTCCCCCTCTCCACTTGCTAAATCATGAATGAACTGTGATTAATCAAATTTTTTTGGACAGCTGAGTTTAATTTCATTTTCCACACTTAGGCATGCTGACTACCAGACCTGTTGAACCATGAAATTTAATGGAATAGAATTCCAGAATAGAATTATAGAATTTTCTCTTAATAGAATTTTTTTTCCCTTGGCATTGTAGTTATACAGTAACTAAAGAACCATTAATGGATTTGTCCGTACTTGGTTGTTTATTGGTTCTAGATATAGATGAGTGCGCATTAGCTGCAGTGACTGGTCTACAGGCGTGTGGGCGAAGAACGGTGTGTAAGAACAGCCCCGGTTCCTTCACCTGCCACTGTCCTGCTAGATTTGTCCTCGGACTTGATGGATTCAACTGTGTTGGTGAGTTTGTCGTTAATGAATATTGTGACTTGGCGGAAACCTTTTATGTGTTATTCAGCCTTATGTAGATACATACAGTATATTCTTGTTTCGTGCAGATGTTGATGAGTGTACTTTTGAAGAGAGCTGCAGAAGGGAGCTTGGGAACGTCTGCGTGAACACGGAGGGAAGCTACAAATGTGTGTGTCAGCCTGGATTCAGGGAGCACCAAGCAGCCTGCATAGGTATGTGTACACAAGCTATACACATACTTAATGGAGTATTGGTTTACAAAAGTGCTCAACTGAACTTTGTTAAGATGTAAAAAGAAACAAAATCTAATAATTAGTAGAAGTTACATAACTACACCGCTCAGTAAAATGAAGGGTATGAGAACTATGGGACTAAGTATTCCCTTCATTTTACTGAGCGGTATAGTTATGTAACTTCTACTAATTATTAGATTTTGTTTCTTTTTACATCTTTAACAAGTAATTTTAACACTATATACAACTTTACAACTATATATATATGTATACAGTTTATGTAAAATATACAACTTTAACACTGTATATGTACAGTGAAACCTCGGATTACGAGTGACGCGTTTTACGAGTGTTCCGCAAGACGGGCAAAGATTTTTACAAAATTTTGTTTTGGAGCATTGTCTTGGTTTACAAGTACCGAGTATCATGTATCACGCATGCGCATCTTTTAACTTAGAAAGTTTAAAATCCATTTTCTCCCTCAGCCTCTCGTATGTGTGTGTGCGCACGTAATTTGACACACCGTGCCGGTTCATACAAGTAGGGATAACTGCAGGCTGGAGCAATAGGCGTGCCGAAAGGTAGGGGGCGTGTCGAAAGGTTTCTCATTGGTGAAAGGAGCTTCTGCGTTGGTACCTTTAGTATTATTATATATAGTATTACGGGCAGTGGTGGCTCAGTCGGTTAAGGCTGTGGGTTACTGGGTTACTGATCGGAAGGTCGGGGGTTCGAGCCCCAGCATCGCCAAGTTGCCACTGTTGAGCCCTTGAGCAAGGCCCTTAACCCTATCTGCTCCAGGGGCGCTGTAAGCTGGCTGACCCTGCGCTCTGACCCCAGTTTCCTAATTGGGATATGCGAAGAAGACATTTCACTGTGCTGTAAAAAAAAAAAAAAAAGTACATGTGACAATAATTGAAAATTCTTCTTCTTCTTTAGCGTGGAAGAACATGGCGGCGGTAAGGCCTGGTGTGGTTAGTCAATATAAGTCATTTTTTCTTTATTTTCATCATTTAATTGATCGTTTAATTGTTGTTGACAGACACATATTACTGTGAAACGAAACACGGATAGGTTGTGAAGACAAGCTCTTAAACGGAGCAGCTCTGCCTCCACATTTTGAACTAAATAAATGTTTTATTGGCTAAAATTGTGTCTGTTTACTAAATTAGTGCCACTTCAAAGGTTACTAAACTGTACTCGTTATCGTGGTGTTCTATGAACTATATTTGTCCTTATCAGGCAATGTGTTTTTGTTTTCATGCACTTTTAGTAAAACTATAGAAAAACAACTGTCAGTTCAAAACATTCTAAATGTCTAATTCTGTAACTTTTTTTTTGTCTTGTTTAACCAATACAAAATTAATAGTATTCCAAAAATGTAAAAATTACATAAATTATTTTATGAACAGCTTGTGGTACTATATTCTTTTAAATAATTGTAATTTGATTTTGATTATGGGTTTAATACGGTTAAGGCTAGAAGGAATACAACTCTAGCTTTTGGGCATGCACATAAAAATCTAATGTTATTTTTCTCTCACTGTACAACAATAAAACTTTTTGTATTACAGAAAGGATTAGGTTTAGACGTTAAACAATCCAATAGGTATAACAATTCATTTCATTGTTAGTCTCCGTTCTGAGCTATATATACCTTCTAGCCCTGACCATGACTCAAACGCCAGAGGATGACGTCCGTAACCCGTGGCAACGCAGTAGAATGTTTCGAAAGGAATATTTGTAATATCGATATTTTACAGGAAAAGAATGGAATTTTAATATGGAGGATTATGTTCGCTGCATTACTTAAACGCATTAGAAAGAACAATTGCGTTTAATATTAGCCTTTGTGTGAAACAGGCAACTTGTACAACCAAACTTTCGCCCCAAACTTTCAACACGCCCATTACTCCGATCTGCAGCTACCCCAGCGCCAGCGCACATACTGTAAACGGACAACACTTATCTGTCGGGATTTATTTTTCCTTTTTTTAAAAAGTAAAGTGCAGGTTAATTTGTTTTATTTTCATTTTATAGTTTGTAGTAATTATTTTTATGTATTTATTTTTTTGGACTGTGGAATGAATAATTTGTGTTTCCATTATTTCTTATGGGAAAATTAAATTTGGTTTATGAGTGTTTTGGAATACGAGCCCGCTTCCAGAACGAATTATGCTCGTAATCCGAGGTTCCACTGTGTATATATATATATATATATATATATATATATATATATATATATATATACATGTCGTTTCAGTGCTCGTACTTCTTACATTTCTTATATTTCATTTCGCTTTTTCTTTCTAGATGTAGATGAATGTGTTGAGCTAGATGGGGTGTGTACAAATCAAGGGGAATGTGAGAACACATTTGGGAGTTATAAGTGCGTATGTTCTCATGGGTACCGTGGCAACGGAACCCACTGCACAGGTAAGATGTTTAACTTGCAATCGTTCTCCTCTTTCTACATTGTGTACATATTGCAGTAAAAATTATTTAACACACTGTTTTATTTATGATGTCTTTGTAGATGTGAATGAGTGCGTCTCAGGGCTTCATAACTGCCACGTGAACGCCCGCTGTGGAAATGTGATGGGTTCGTACTTCTGCCAGTGCCATCAAGGCTACAGTGGAGATGGCCACTCCTGCTACGGTCAGGTTTCACTTTGTCTGCTGTTTTTCTGCAGTAGAAAGGGAAAAGAAGTTGTTATAGTGGCTTGTTGGATCATATTTGTATTTATTTGAACAGTACTGATAAGAAATATTATTTTCCATGAACTCCTTTTCAGAATTTTCTAAACACTTTCAAAGCAAGTCTGAACTGCATGAGGAACATATACACTTCCAGTCAAAAGTTTGAACACCTGGAACACAATATTCTCCTTTGAACAGTTGATATTGAGATGTATCTGCTACTTATGCGCTATAAATCCTTCATAACGGCTCTAATCTGAGGTGCTGCTTGTTAATTGGTGATTTGATGAAATGAACTTCTCCTCTGCAGCAGAGGTAAGATTTGGTCTTGCTTTCCTGGAACGGTCTTCATGAAACCCAGTTTTATCATGGTGCTTGATGGGTTTTGGAAATGCACTTGACGCAATACCGTTCTTGGAAGAACTATTACAGTTGACCTCTGGTAATTTGGGAACGCCAGTTAGCCTAATCTGCATTCTTTGTACTGTGGAAACCCACCAAGCAAGGGGAGAACATGCAAACTCCATGCACACAGACCTGAGGTGGGAATCGAACCCAGACCCTAAAGGTGCAAGGCAATAGTGCTAACCATCGAGCCTTAATTGCCTAATTTCGTATGTGTTATTTCATAGTTTTGAAATCTCCTGTATTGTTCTAGAATTAGTCGTATCTCTAGTATTGTTCTAGAAGCTTATAAATCACTAAACAAATGAAAATGTGATTAGAAGTTGTGTCCAAAGTTTTGACCGGAACTCTATGAATAGGGACGCACACAACTGTGATGTACTGATGTAGGACGTAGTACATATACTGTAACAGTCATATCAGTCTCTACAGTTTAGGAACTTGTTCTGTAAAAGCTGTGAGTTCTGTTGCAGAGAGTTGACCTTGTTGGGCTGCTATTTATGGTCTTGGGGTGGAAAGTGTGTCTTGGATGAAGAATAAAATATTGGGCTTTTTTTTTTTTAAAAGCCTTGCATGTCAACAGTTTTCCACACTGGCTTTGTGTGATTTTTTTCAATCTGGCAACCCTAGGTTGCATTATATGTAACTTTCATATAGAAGCTACAGTATGAGGACATTTACATACATTTAGGGTACGTCTAAATGACAGCATGGTTTGTGTGCGAATCGTTTAAAAGGTTCTTTTTATAACTATGGAGATTCAGATGCAGAACATTTTAATATAATAAAAGAAACGTAAAAAGTCAACAATCCCAGTATGTTATAAACAGTCAAATGTCCAAACGTAATCAAGATCAATGCTTTTTTCTTTGTTGTTGGTGTTGTTGCTATGGTAACAGATATAGACGAGTGTGCTCTAAGAGCCGACCTCTGTCAGCAGAACTGTGCCAACTTACCAGGAGGGTACAGCTGCCTATGCAATGCCGGATACACACTGGCAAATGATATGCACAACTGTACAGGTACACACACACACTTGCACACACACACATGCTTAAATGTAAACTCTTTTTAAAAATTGCTTCTCGTTCTCTATGTTTCTGCAGATGTAAATGAGTGTGGGAGTGGCAATGTGACATGTGAGCAGCTTTGCACCAACACACCAGGCTCCTTCCTCTGCTCCTGTCGTGCAGGATATCAGTTGCACATCGATAGACATCGCTGTGTCGGTTCGTACTGTATACACTGAAAGTGTTTGTTTACTTCTAAATCTAAATCTACATCTCTGGGGAAAAAACCTACAGATCTGAAACCTAAGATGTTTATGCAAGAGAGGAAGAAGTGAATGCAGGAGCGAGTAATTATGTATTATATTAAGGAAATGTATGATGGGTGTGGCCTTGTGCAGGGATTGTGTTTACTGTGAAATAGCTCACAGATGTGTGTGCCGTGTTTCTGATCAGAAAAGAGCATTTAGAGTGTTCTTTTTGTTATTAAGCTCTGTGTGTGTGTGTGTGTGTGTGTGTGTGTACACATCATTGCATGTCATCTGTGTGATTCAGACATAGATGAATGTAAACTGCAGAACGGTGGCTGTTCTCATACCTGCACCAACACACCAGGTGGACATGTATGCCACTGCCCTCCTCCACTCCTGCTGGACCACCTCAACACCACCTGCGTCAGTACGTAACATCCGTGGGTTTGTCAAAATCACACATCTTTTGTGAATTTGGGCCGAGTTATATTTTTAACTGGATGTATAATAATTCATGCACTGTACCTGTGTTAATTTCTGATTACAAGTATAGACCCATATAGGGTGTTAATTTTCAATTAAAGGAATTAGGTATGGGACAGTTCCATTACATTACATTTGGAGTCATGTTGGTGAATATGATTTATTAGGATAAACTGGATGCGATATTTTCACATTATGAATGTGACATATCTGAATCAGTCCACTATATACTACAACCCCTGGCAAAAATTATGGATTCACCCCTCTCAGAAGATGTTCATTCAAATGTTTAATTGTGTAGAAAAAAAAAAACAAGCACATACATGCCACAAAACTATTTTCACTCAATAATCCAAACTTTTGGCTGTATAAAACACTTACAAAAAACAACAAAGAAAGATAACTATAGTCAATGACAACTGTTTTGACGCCCCTGATTGGCTGTAGAGCCGTGATTTACAGTATGTAGGAGCACTAAGTACGTCTCATCCCTCCCCTCTGAGAGAGCTCGGCCAATCAGCTCTCTTTAGACCTCTGGCTGCGAGAAGTTACAGCATCACCCGGGAATCGAACTCGTGGATGATCTCCGGATGATAGGGCGAGCACTTTACCACTGTGCCCCTTTTCATTACCTTATTGGCTGTAACGGCCTCCTGCTCTATAAAAGGTTGACAATAACGTGAATCTGCATGTCTGTCTCTGTGTGCGTGTTTGCATTCTCTTTCCATTAGACATCACTTCGTGCGCCTTGCGGAACGCCGGCTGTGATCAATTATGTTCCCTGGGATCCGAGGGACGTGTTAAGTGTAGCTGCAGAGAGGGTTGGGAGCTGGCAACAGACCAGAGAACGTGTTTCGGTAATAAACAACGCACCGTCACACACCCACAGACATCTCGACTAATGAGCTTTTATTAATAACTCATGAGTTACTGTCGGAATGGTTTTACCATGATAACTTCTAATTGACTTGCACTTTCTTTTTATAGACATCAATGAGTGTGCGATGTTTAATGGGGGTTGTGAGCAAGTGTGCATGAATCAGGCCGGCAGCTTTAACTGTACCTGCAAGCCTGGGTTCGAACCTCGCACAGATGACCCTACAAAATGCCGGCGTGAGTAAATGCATAGCTGAGACTTTCCTGTTTTTAGGATGTTCACCGATATTTACTGTAGTTCCTGGGTTGTTTTCTCACAGCGGTGTGTGAACCTACATGTCAGAATTACGGCGTGTGTGTCGCACCTAATTCCTGTGACTGCCCCGCTGGTTATCCAGGGCCTGGTTGCTCAGGTACACTGAATGTTAGATAGATTATGTGTGTTATTCAAATACACTCGTATTGATTGTGTGTAACAAACAGCAATGTGCACACCACCTTGTGCTCATGGCGGGACCTGCATGCGCTGGAACACTTGCCTGTGTCGTCCTGGCTGGACTGGAGAGGGTTGCCATACAGGTAGCGTAATAACCACTTGTATTCATGTAGAACTTTTATCTAAAGCAATCTTTTTCTTCTAAGTGGAGAAGTTTGCATATTCATTATTATAATTCTTTTACCATTTTTTCTTTGTTTGCTGAAGCTGTGTGCGAGCTGCCGTGTGGAAACGGTGGTCGGTGTGTAGCTCCTAACGTCTGCCAGTGTGCTTCTGATTATACCGGCCTGCAGTGTCTGACTCGTGAGTTTGTTTGTTTTTTTTAATGAGGAAAAATGCATGAAGTCATCTGATTGACAGTTGAATATTTTTTTTCTGAATGTGTGTTCAGCTCTGTGTAGTCCTCCTTGTCTGAATGGCGGGAGGTGTGTAGATGTGAACACCTGTAGCTGTGCTGGAGCCTGGCAGGGAGCGCGCTGTCATATAGGTACACAAACACACATATACTGTACACACACATACTCCTAGGTATGGTATATATCACCTACCACCAGAAAATAAAGAATAAACCCAACCTGGTGTTTACAAAAACAAACATTTTTTTAGTTTATTTTTTCGAGTTATTCTAATGTTCTATTCTGAAAGTCTATTTTTCCAGTTGTTTCTATATTTAAAATTAAAAAATTTCGAAACAGAGGCTATATAACAATTCATTCTTTGTACAAATAAAATTGTTAGCTAGTGAACTTCTAAAGTCTGTCTAAACAAAATGTAACCAATTTTTTAAAACTCATTATTGTACAAATAAATGTACAATAGCTCTGGTTCAGATTTTTCATGTTTGTTGTATAAAGTACTCGGATGTGGAAATGACTATTACTGTGGTATTTCTTCGATACAGCATATGTCCTTTTTTTGACTTAAGCTAATTATATTTGAAAACTGCGTCCGATGAAAATGTCACTTTGCGCCATCTGGCGGTCATTTCATGAACAACACGAAATAAAATTTTTTTGACCGCCGTCGTCGGCGGTAAGCACGGTGTTAATAGGCATCCCCCGTGACTACCTACTGTCCCATATGTATGAACGTCCATGTTTTTCTCAGAACCAGTGCTATGTGTGAAGCCCTGTAACAACGGTGGAGAGTGTGTGGGACTCAACAGGTGTCGATGCCCCACTGGCTTCACGGGAGGTCTCTGTGAAACAGGTCTGTTGTTTCACGTGCACCCATGGTTGTGGCCTTTTTTTATTTCAGTATGAGGCAGCAAGTAGCTTTAATACAGTTTTTAAAACATGTCTTCCTGTGTGTGTGTGTGTGTGTGTGGGGGTGGGTGGATGTGTTAAGCTGAGACTATGCCCTGTGTGCCACCCTGTCAGCATGGTGGCACCTGCAGCCCACAGAATACTTGCACCTGCCCAGCAGGGACCAGTGGCCTGCGGTGTGAGAAGCTGTAAGTACTGTGCTGGTACTAATGTTCTGTATAATCGTTGCACACTGCACTGTAAACTGCTATTTTCAAATCTCTCTCTATCAATGTTTGATGGCGTTTAAGGCTTGATGTTTACATGACTAGGCCACTTAAGAACACTGAGGGACTTCTTGAAGCTTTGGCTACTTGTTTTGGCTGCATTCATCCTTCCTTTGATTCTGATCTGTTCCTTTGACTCTTACAATGAGAAGCACCTCCACAGCACGCTCCTGCCACCATGTGCTTCACCGTAGGATTCATAATAGTTAGCTCATTATTCAATTCAATTCAATTTTATTTATATAGCGCTTTTAACAATGGTCATTGTCTCAAAGCAGCTTCACAAAAATTAAAGAAATTTAACAAAAAAAAAAATAAAATAAAATAATAATAAATAAATAAATAAATAAATAAATAAATAAATAAAAAAAATAATAATAATAGAAAAGAAAATAATTGGAAGTGTGTATGTGTGAGAAAAATGTGCAGATAATAATAATGAGACGAATGAATGAAATTTCTCTGATGAGCAAGCCAAGGGTGACGGCGACGGTGGCAAGGAAAAACTCCCTGAGATGGCATTAGGAAGAAACCTTGAGAGGAACCAGACTCAACAGGGAACCCATCCTCATTTGGGCGATAACAGATAGAAATGATATAACATCTTGTGTGTTGTGCAGGTGAAAATTCAATATGACAGAAATTATTTAAATTGACATGAAGACCAGTTCAGCATAGGGACGAGTCAGTAGGTGCAGAGGGCAGATGAGGTCTGCATCACTGGAAGCACAGGAGCAGCATGTGTAGCTCCAACCATCATAAAGCTGAATCCAGCTGGAGCTGGTCCTTCTCTGGATGCCTCAGGAACCTCGCTGGGTCGGCCTTTGTCTACTGAAGCTGGCAAAATCTCCTGATGCCTCGGGATGGGTAGAGAAATACACAACAGATGGGGAGAATTAGCGTAGTTGCCATTCGGTATAGGTGTACTGGAGTATGAGTACTGGGATGAGTTATGTGTATGCCAGATTAAAAAGATGCGTCTTGAGTCTACTTTTGAACTGAGAAACCGTGTCTGCTCCCCGAACACTGTCTGGAAGGCTATTCCAAAGCTTTGGAGCTAAATATGAAAAAGCCCTACCCCCTTTTGTAGATTTTGAAATTCTGGGAACTACCAGAAGTCCGGAGCTTTGTGATCTTAAGGCGCGTGGTGGATTGTAGCGCATCAGAAGACTGGTTAGGTATGTGGGAGCTAAACCATTTAAGGCCTTGTATGTAAGTAATACTATTTTGTAATTTATTCTAAACTGAACAGGTAGCCAGTGCAGGGATGATAATATTGGGGTTATATGATCATATTTTCTGGATCTAGTGAGAACCCTGGCGGCTGCATTTTGGATTAACTGAAGCTTGTTTATTGAGGATGCAGGACAACCACCTAGTAATGCATTACAATAGTCCAGTCTGGAGGTCATGAATGCATGAACTAGTTTTTCTGCATCAGATACGGATAAGATGTTCCTAAGTTTAGCAATATTTCGAAGATGGAAAAAGGCTGTTTTTGTGATATTTGAAATGTGATTTTCAAAAGACAAGTTACTGTCTAATATTACGCCCAGGTCTTTTACTGCTGAGCTGGTAGTAACAGTACATCCTTCTAAGCGCAGGCTGAATTGTGAAAGCTGTTGTGTGCTGGTTTTTGGGCCAATAAGTAATATCTCTGTCTTATCTGAATTTAATAAAAGAAAGTTATTGGTCATCCAATCTTTTATGTCCTGGACACACTCAGTTAATCTAGACAACTTAGGTATTTCGTCTGGTTTAGTTGAGATATATAATTGGATATCATCAGCATAACAATGGAAACTAATCCCATGTCTTCTAATGATGTTACCCAAGGGAAGCATGTATATTGAGAACAACAGAGGTCCTAAAACTGACCCTTGTGGGACCCCATATTTCACTGGCATTACACCAGACGGTTCTCCATTTAGATCTACAAAATGGTAGCGATCAGACAGGTACGATCTAAACCATTTTAATGCCTGTCCCTGAATACCTATATAATTTTGTAAGCGATCTATGAGAATATTATGATCTATAGTGTCGAATGCAGCACTAAGATCGAGCAGGACTAGCAATGAGATGCAGCCTTGGTCTGAAGCTAAAAACAAGTCGTTTGTAATCTTAACTAGTGCAGTTTCTGTGCTATGATGGGGCCTGAAACCTGACTCATTAGCAGTGCCATGGTTTTCAGCAGAGTTCTATTTTTCCTTCATAATACAGTATAATACAGTAAGGACAAATTACAAATAGCTCACGTGTATTGTACAAAAAATGTCCAAAATCTGGTATGTAGTTGTCATGATCGCTCACGTGTGTGTGAAAAGCGGACACAGACGCAGGAGAACGTTATACTCTTCTTTTATTAATCTGTTTAGTTTTCTTTTGGAAACAACAAAAAAGGTATTTCTTCTTCTCTCCTTCTGGAGAAATCACTCTGAAAGTCAAAAGTATCGAAACAACAAAAAAATAACAAAATCCCATGCGGGATATACACATCAGTCTCCCCCGCTAGGATACAGCAGGCCAGTTTCACAAATCCTGGAAATATGCCAGGTGCACCTCCCACGGTGCCCGAACAGATGAACCTCCAGCGAGGTGTGCTTGTTACCTTGAACTTGAACAGAAATAATGAACTGGAACCAGTCTTTTGCGTTTCCTTCGGCTCTGCTGTTTTACTGCTGAGGGAGAGAGACGAGAGCTTAGCGGAGAGGGAGACACACACACAGCGACACACACAAAACACAACGGTGAACGGACGAGAAGCTACGGGCTTGGTCAGCATAAATCGAGACACACAGTACGTGATCTTGTGATTGGGGTGACATACCAACATCGACACACTAGGTGGGGACAAAGCATCGGCTCAGTAGTCCGGAGACCCAGATCTTATTTCCCCGGACCGTGGTGGTACCGATGTTACGATAGTATATGTGTGTGTGCCGGGGGGTGTAGGAGAAATGAGTCGGCCTCACCAGTTTCAGTGAATCAGTTCGGGAGCACGATGATAGAAAATGGCTCAACAAAACAGAGTCCACAGTCTAATGCAGAGGAAAGCAGCTCCATTCAAGGGTGTAAACGCCATTTAGTGTTTAATGGCATGTATAAAAAGGCTTATATACGGTTTCTGGCCACATGATAGCAGTGTCGGGAAAGGGGACAGGTGCACTGCTTCTGGATTCAAGTGGATTGGTATGCTTTACATTGTAATATTTGTGACAAAAGTGTACAAGACTCAGTTTGTCAGACTTGAGAACAAATCCGACTTACAAACGCTTCCGGAACTGAGCTCGTTTGTAGGTCTGGGACTAACTGTATCAGAGATGCCTGGTTGATTGACTATTCCTGAGATGGTTGCCCCTCCACCAAGTTAATGGCTATTTTGTTCTCGGTCACCTCCATGACTATATCCTACTCAGTTAATGCTTAGCTCTACGAAATGTTTTGGCATCTCCAAACTTTTTCTATTTTTCAGTGAACGTTCACTGAGATCATTCAAATCCTTAGGAGCAGTTTTATACAGTACCTTTTACCAGATCTGCATCTAGACACAATGTGACCATAGAGATGTACTGAGAGCTCCCAGGATTCATTGCTCAGTTTTTGGTTTGGCATTGAAGAGGTCGCTGGTAAATAACATGTTTCTGAAAACTTAATTGTTTCATTTTATCATCAAGCTCCTGATAGACATGAAGGTTCAGCTGTCTTAAGCAGTACAACATGAGTTGTAGTATGACCCTAGACTGGGACGTAACACCATATTTAAGTGACCACTTTGATTTTAAAGCACAAGAAAGACAACAGCTTTATTATGCAAAGGTATTCCTTCAGTTAAAAAACAACTAGTTTGAGATTTATATCTGCTAATCTTTTTTGAACTACGCTAGAATGCCTCATCCCACCCCCGCTGTTAAAAAAATAAAAATAAAAAAGTAACTCGGTAACTTTTACTCTGAGTAAATTTTTTAATGAACTACTTTTTACTTTTACTTGAGTAGATTTTTATAATGGTAACTTTACTTGTAGTTAAGTAAAATTTCACTGAAGTAACAGTACTTGTACTTGAGTACAAAATTTTATTACTCTTTCCACCTCTGACAAAGATCAACCAAACCAAAGGGACAAAGCAATAATCAAAGTCAATTGGAGGCAAAAAGTCAAACCAGAATACACAACCAAATGTCAAAACGCCAAAATCACAACCTCTTTCCTCTTTCGCGCGTCTCTCTCCAGTCGCGCTAGTCGATGACGTCACTCTCAAGGCGGAAGCGACCGTGTGGAAGGTCAGGTAGCTGCCGATGTCAGAAAACCTGGAGTGGAGTCTGGATCGGCGCGCGACCAGGACATGATACACACACGCGGCGCAACGGAGCATTTATACAAAGCATAATATTTTTATTGTTTTATCATTTTCATTCATTTATTTTTTACTCAGTAGCAAATATGATTTAAAATGTAGCGAATTACAATACTTCAAACAAAACGTACTTAAGTAAAAGTACAATTACAGATTTTTAAAACTACTTTAAAAAGTAGAAATACACAAAAAAACTACTCAATTACAGTAACGCGAGTAAATGTAATTCGTTACTTTCCACCTCTGATCTTAAGTAATATGACGACCAGCTCTCACTGTGATCAAGTCACTGTGTTTTTCTTTTTCCTCAGGACCTGTCCAGTGGTGACCACGGTAGTCAGCATGGCTCGAGCAGTGCGCAAAGGTTTTAAAGAAAGTTACGTAGATCGCTGTGGACCTTTGGGGGTCTTGCTCTGCACCAAGTACAGGTAAAACACATGGTATATCTGTCTTATCTGTTTTGTGTGTGTTTGCGTGTGTGTATATACACCCGTTAAAATTACATAAGCAAAAATGCATGAACCTTAAAGTTTTTTTTTTACAGGATAAATCAAGCACGTGTGTATCTACAGGCATACAGAGTGGGATACAAGATCCAGTGTCCGAGTAAAACGGGAGTATGACCCTAAAAATGCTAAATACACACAGTACACAGTCGTACCAACTTTCCTGTATTGCATTCCTACATTTTTTTTTTTTTTTTTTTGTGCATGAACATAAACATATATTTAGTACATATTTGGGCTACGTGTTAAATTTTGGATGAACTTTCTTAACTTTTTGAAGATGTGAGATGTAGACATAAGGAGTCATCATCAAACAAGGTCAGATTTTCATACACCATTTTTTTGTCATTTTGCTGTAAATAATTGTAATTAATGTGCCTTAATATCATTGTCACATGCTCATCATAAGTGCATACACAAAGATCTCGAACTTGAGAGTGTATCAGCTGTGTTTCACTGTTTTGTCTCTGACAGTTATATAGTATTAGCTACAATTATCTACTTGATTATTGCTGGATTGCATTTGAGATTCTGGTGCTAAGATGTGAAGACGATCAGCTTTTCTCAGCATACTGATCCAGAAACTGCTTGCCTGCTTCCCATGAGTCATGAGAATTTGCCTGAATCCTGCTACCGCAGAGTGCCTGCTGTAGCAACAATAGTAGACTGGATACAGAACTCGAGCATGTGTTTCCCCTTCATTCTCTCTTTCCCTGGCACAAACCCAGTGCATCGACTCATTACTCACCTTCCGCCCTCAGCTCACAGGCCGACCGCTAATAATTCCAGTCACTGAGCTGTATTCAGCACAAGCTGCCATGTTCTTTAGTTAATCTGGCTAGTGCTTAAATCTTATTGAGTTCTAGGTCAGCCACAAGCAGTGTGCCAATTTCTCAGAGAATCCCCGTGCCAAAGGCAAACTATCTCTGGACCCAACCTAATCAGGTCACTAGATGCAAACGATTTGAACCAAGGGTTCAGAAAGCTCAATAGATGTTTCAATTTTGTGGATGGCTTAACATCAGGCACCAGGAGCATCACTAGAAGTTCTGGTCCCAATGAAAGCCAATTATACTGGGCCCCCCTAAGCTTCCACAAAGCAACGTCTTTGTAATTGCTGTGGCGCTTTTAAGGGCCCCACTGTCATTCAAAGGCCCCTGAAATCATCCTTACTTAGATCCCCCTTTATGGCACCCCTGCCAGACCCCTACCAGCTTTTAGGCCACATATTTATTACTCATTAGCTTCTGTAAAACTCTCCTGTTAACTAAAGGTCCAAGCCCAACTAACTTTATCCAAGAGATTCTTCCAAGCAGGGCATGTAAACTGGCAACTGAGCTGCATCACTTGACTCCAGGCTCAAAAGAGTTGATTGAAGCCTTGCTTTTGATAGCCTGAGAGAACAGAAAATCGGTCTGGTTTAAGCCAAGTTTGACTGGCACAGTCCATGCTACCAGAAGCAGGTTAAAGTGGTCCTATTATGCCATTTTAAAGGTTGCTAATATTGCTTAATGAGTCTCTTAAAACAGGTTTACATGTATGCAAGGTCAAAAAACACTTTAGTTTTCTCCAAAAATAGATTAAATTTTACCCCATTTCTAAATGATTCGTAAACGACTCGTGTGAAGCAGTTCGAAGATTCAGTCTGTCTAAACCCATTCCATGAGACCTCACTGCTGTGATTGGTCAGATGGCGTGGTCCTTTATGATTGGTGTACCGCTACAGCGTGTGTCGGAAAACGAAACGCCCATCACCATAACTGAATGTTGATGTTCCATTAAAAGGCCGGTGAGCAAAAAGGACAAACACAAACAAGTAGGTAAAGCAAACGTGTATTATACAAAACTAAATAAAGTAAACGAAAAAGGTGCACCACAACCGAAGATATAAACAATATTTACAAACTACATATATAATGAACTGTATGTGTGCGTGAAAGCGAGTGAGTGGAAAATGTCAGAAGTCCGCTTTTATTGTATGTATGTTATCCGAGTATACCGAGTATGGTTCAGTCTCACCGGGGTAAATGAAGTCCGGGAGGCCGATGACGGAGGGTGAGAAGTCCGGGGAATACAGTATGTCCAGTCAAAGATAATCCGGTTGAAAAGTCTTCGCTTGAAATGTGATGTGGATCCGTAACAGATTTGCTAACGACTCGTTTAGGCGAATGTGAGCCGACTCTTTTTTTTAATTGACAAAAACTTCATTTATCAGTGTCACAGATAGTGCAGATAGTTTATGTTCACATAAAGTTACGTGACACACTGCATGAAAGAAAATATTTGAAAAAGTATAATAGTGGCACTTTAAACAAACCAATGAAGTCCTAGACTTTGGACCAATACCAGAACTCAACAAAACAACTTGGATCAGGAATACCACCCCAATAGGTTTCCAAGGGCTAAATCAATGCCCTTGATTTAGCCCTAAGTCTTCTGAAAGTTTGTGTTGTCAGAACCATAGCATATGAAATCACACACTCAAGGTTCTGGGTGATGACAGGTCCACTATAGGTCGGGGCTTCAGAAGAATCCAACAGAGTGTATTCTAATAAGAGGTAGGAACCGGCAGAGGTGAATGTCTTTAGAGTAGATAAACATGCCTCTGGGACTTTGTGCATCATGTTTCCACCTCCTTTGGTGGAAACACAAAGAGTTCAGTACAGTAAGTGAACCAGAGGTGTTAGACTTCGCCGCAGGCAGGTAGTATGAGTAGCTTCCACTTTATAGACATATTCTTAGTAGTTTTAGCTAGTATCATGTGTTACTCTTCTGTGTCATAATGAATTGGCAGTTTTGGGTGAAGTGTGTATGTGTCTTTTTTTGTAAAGTTTTTGTTAAGGGTCAGGAGTAGCTCAGTGGTTAAGGCTTTGGACTACCTTTCGGAAGATCCCAGGTTCAAACCCCACAACCACCAAGTTGCCACTGTTGGGCCCTTGAGCAAGGCCCTTAACCCTCAACTGCTCAGATGTGTAATGAGATAAAAAAAAAAAAAGTAAGTCGCTCTGGATAAGAGCGTCTGCCAAATGCCTAAATGTGAATTAAAAAAAGAAAAGAAAAACAAATGAAAAATAATTACTACTTTAGGCCCATTGCTCATTTTACTCATTCTATTATACTGTTATGTTACTGATCAAACACAATGGATGTAATTTCAGCCAGGACATTAATGCAAACTATCAAATATTAAAAGGTTGATTTTAGTTTATTGTATATGTGGAGCAGTATAATGAGCTTGTTTGCCAGTGTTCATCCAGCACCACTACTTTATTTGTGAACTTACACTATGTCATTACAACATCTGTAACTTAAAGTTAGTTTGATGTATTGTTTTATGTTTTTTTACATTCGTTTTTAGATATGCCATTTTTACCCTACAATGATTTTTGAATAAATAAAGACAAATCTGTTCCAAAATGCTGCATCTGATTTATTCAAGGCTGATCTAATACAATGGTTTTAATGATACAATAAAACTTTGAATGAAGTAGAATTAAGTCAACTTCATATAAACTTCTACGAGTTTAAAATAAATTTTTAAGCCTCTGTTTCTATGAGCTCAGAAAAATACAAAAACTTAGATAGTCACGGAAGATCTGATCAGGACTCAATTCTCCTTTTGTCTGTCTCTGCACTATATATGGTTCAGACGAAGCTACATGGGCGGCAAAGCGGTATAGACGATGAGTGTGTGAGATGCACTGTTGAAGGTGAAATATCCAAATGTCTTTCTTTCTTTCTTTGGAGAACATTGTTTTTAAACATTTCAATAATTTTGTCACGTATTTGTTGGCAAACTTGCGATCTCCGGCCCATCTTTGCTCCTAAAGGACTAGACCTTTCTTGTATGCTGCTTTTATACCAAATTATAATTACAAATCAGTTGTTGACATCACCTGTTTGAAATCGCATCATTTATTTAACCAATTTATCTGATTACTAGCCCTAAATTGCTCCTGTCCCAACCTTTTTTGGAATGTGTTGCAGGACTGAATGACAGGAAAGGATGTATATTTACAAATGAAATGAAGTTGACCAGACAAAACATGAAATATTTTGTGTTCATATTGTCTGCAATGAAATACAAGTCAAAGTAAATTTAGAAATCACTACTTTCTTTTTTTTATTTGCATTTTCCATACTGTCCCAACTTTTTCTGATTTGGGGTTGTAACTGGTGTTACTTCTCTTCCTGGTAACACCAATGACAATTTAGGAAAAATAGTTATAAAGTTATTTATAAAGTTATAAATAGTTACAAAACGGCTTCCATGTGTAAGACCACATGGTTTTCAATTATGTAAAAATCAAGTAAGTATTATATGTAATCAGATTTATGTCAAATTTTTGACAGTTATAATTAGAAAATGACAGACCAAAATAACACCAAATAAAAATAAATAACACCAATGATGAACTTAAAAGCTTTGCATAAAATAACCCAAAAAAAAATTTCTGAACAAATGAAGAGAGACATCTGACATACCTTTTGATCGACACTAGCACTCCTATTGGATCGGCCTACACGGGCCAGCCTTGTGCATCACTGAACCTTGGTCACCCAAGACCCTTTTGCCAGTTTACCGGTTTTCCTTCCTTGGATCAATTTTGGTTTGTCCTGACCACTGCAGACCAGAAACATCCCACAAGGCCTGCAGTTTTGGAGTTGCTAGTCTCAGTCCTCTAGTCATCACAATTTGTCCCTTCTCAAGGTCACTCAAATCCTTATGCTTGCCCATTTTTTCTTCTTCCAACACGTCAAATTCAGAAAAAAGGGTTCACTTGATGCGCAGTATATCCCATCCACGTCCAGTTGCCATTGTAACGAGATATTGAAAAAGTAGCTACTGTGTGAAGGGCCAAACTGTGATGGCAAGACAGATCTGGTCAGAGCAGAGCAACTCCAAAACTACAGCTCTTATGGGATGTTGCCGGGTTGCAGTGGTCAGGACAAGGAAGGAAAATGGGTAAACTGGCGATAGGGTCTTGGGTGGCCAACGATCACTGATGCACATGGCTGGCCCGGGTAGACCGAACCAATAGAAGTGCTAGTGTTGATCAAATTGATGAAATGACTAATGCTGGTTGTGATAGAAAGGTATGTCAGAACACATAGACATATATATTTAAAAAATATTAATGCTGCAATTATATTGACCATTAAAGTAGGAAAATATATTTCATGATCAAAAGTAAATATAATATTTTCTAAACATATACAATTGGTTATGTTAATTTAAATGATTTTGGCTTCCGCAAAACTAAGCGACAGCACTTTCCACCATTTTTGTAGAATAACCCAGCTATCTGACATGCGCATCTAAAAAAAATACAAAATTTTTTATTATTTGTATTGTCTCTATACATTATTATATTTCTTGAACTTTTTTGCTTTTTATCTTGCATTGTTAGGTTCCTAGCTACATAGATTTCCTGTTTTTTCCCCCAGTGGTTTATTATAATCACTAAATATGCTCTGTCATGTGTAACACTCTCAATCCTTCCTTTTCTAGGCTAGCAAAATCCTCCTCCTCCTCATCATCATCATCATCATCATCATTATCATCATACCTTGGTCACAATGACTTTTATTTATTAATGATAAACGTGCATGTTCAACCTCCCTGAAAATGTCTCAAACTTTAAGCATTTGAGATCAATCATGCAGATCAATTCCTGCTTTCTGTTTCACCCAGATGAGGATGTTCACCCTGTTGAGTCTGGTTCCTCTCAAGGTTTCTTGCTATTACCATCTCAGGGAGTTTTTCCTTGCCACTGTCACCTTCGGCTTGCTCACCAGGGACTATCTGACCACATTCACGTTCCATACAAACTTAAATAATTCTTTTGATTATGTAAAGCTGCTTTGCGACAATGCCAATTGTTAAAAGCGCTATACAAATAAAATTGAATTGAACAGATCCATAGCTGTCAAATCATGATCTGTAGTTGATTGATTGATTTTTTTTTTTTTTTGCATTCCATTCCATTCATTTTTTTCTTCTTTAAAAAAAAAAAAAAAAAAGGTCAGGTGCATTCTCACCCTGACTCTGCTGTTTCCTGGAGCAAAGTCATCGGTCACCATGGAGATTCAGGCTTGTGTGATTTCAAATCAGTGCATTATTATTACTATTATTATTATTATTATAGTTTGGTGCTGTGGTATTGAACATGATGCTGCATGAAGCTGACTCTCTCTCTCTCTCTCACACACACACACACACACACACACTGGTTGAGAATATCTGCTGCTCTCTTCTTGATTAATCCACACTGGGCGGGATTTGCTTCTGATGTCTCTCACTTCAAAGGGAACCGGGTTCTGGCTGTGTTCGATTTGAGTAATATTTATTGACACCCCCCTCCCCCCCTCCTTCCCTCCTTCCCTCCTTCCACTGTCCCCGTGCTCCGGTATCGCGTGCAGGCTGACGGGGTGGGAGTTGCAGCACTACTGGGAGAGAGAGCGAGCGCGTGCGGGCGGGCGCGAGCGTGCGCGCGCGCGCGCGTCAGGGCTCAATGGCGGCGTCTGTCAGGGAGGACGATGTGGTTGAGGATTTCGACCGGCGACCCATCCGGAGAGCGAGGTCCAAGAGCGACACGCCGTACCTCACCGAGACCCGGCTCTCGTACACGCTACAAACAGGTAGGGACGAGTCGCACGCGCGTAGGTGGAGCTGCTGACATTATTAATTGACACACAGTGTGTGTGTGTGTGTGTGTGTATACCTGTACAGTGTGTCCACGCGCTTCACATTGCAGTCAGTGTTCAGCCTCTGTTATGCGGTGCTGATTGATGGTGTGAAAAGAATCTCTCTCCTTCACACACACACACACACATTATAAAGCATGATGCATTCATACACAGCAGCTGTGTCGTGACACAAGAGTCCATTGCTGTGATATATATGTGTGTATGATCTAGAATTCCCCTGCCATTAAATAGACATAATTATTGCATGTGAAAAAAATATTTTAAAAAACCTCAATTATAATGAGTGTGAAGGTGCATGCTGAAGCAGAGGATATAAGCCCTAACCTGATCTGACTTTTAGTCACTACTGCTTCTACAGTGCCTCCTCGATCTGCCAGGCAATGCCCGGTTATTGCAGAAGAAATCCTATCTCCTTCACGCCCATGTGCCTGCCTCGGATCAAACTCTGGGCAAAGCCCTATTGGATTGTTTGCGCCGAATGGTTTCATCATTTAAAAAGGAAAAAAAAAAAAAAAGAGAGAGACTGTAACCAGTGTTGCCATGGTGATCTGACAGCTATGTCTTATCAAACTTTCAACCCTTTGTTGCTGAGATTTTCAACGCTTTGTTTGTTTACCAAACTCCCTCTCTCTCAAAAACAAAAAAAGTGGACTTTTGAGAACGAATGCACGTATCCCTAGTAATTCACGTCTGAAACGCTGGCCTCCCAGGAACTCTTTTAATGGAAAAGGTTTAGAGCATGGGAAGGACTGTACGGGGGATGTGGTGGCAATACAGTACAGTATCTCCCAGCCGAGTTCCTGTAATATGGAAGCCACACCTACCTTTCGAACGTTTGCACCATGCAGTTGTCAGTTGTTCTAAGAGTCTCATCACCATACTGTGATTGTAGTCTGCTCTCAAGGTCGAACGCTTTAGCACCTTAGTTCACCATAAATTTCATCATGTGTCCCAGTTTGACTTGAATGCTCTTTGTATATTAAATATATGCAGATTTACTACTATTTCCTCTTATAAAATTACACTTACCTGAATATAGTAACTGAATATAATATCAACCTTTCCTTAAACAGTAAAATTGTAATTAATTTGAAATTAGGAAAAATCGCCAAAGTAGTTTTAATGATCTTAAACATTATTCATTTGGTAAGTATAATTTACTAATAAACAAAGTCACCACTTAATTGGTTTAACTGGCAACAAGTTATTTAACCCTAACCGATGCATTGAGTAGTTTCTCACTCAGCATATCCTGCACTCATGGCGAAGGTGTTTCTCTCTTTAAGAGGGCTAAAATCTTTGGCTTGCATCAAGCAAAGAAAACAACTAAGGAGATTTCTGAAATTACTAAAATTGCGTTAAGAACTGTAAACGCAGTATTAAAATCTGTAAGGATAGTGATGAACCATCATCTTCGAGGAAGAAATGCTGTCTGAAAAACTTTAAATGATTGTAATGGATCTCTTACATGTTTGATGTGTGGGGCAGTTCCACACAACGATACGAAGAGAACTCAAGGGACTGGGACTAAACAGCTGTGTAGCCTTAAGAAAACCACTTATCAGTGTGACTAATTAGAAAAAGGCTTCAGTTTGCTAGGGAGTAAGAATGGACTGTGGATCATTGATGAAAATTTCAAGTGGTCTTATGAGACATCACTTTCACACATGTATTGGCCACCACAGAGTCTAGACCTTAAACCCATTGAGAATCTTTGAGATGCGCTGGAGAAGGCTTTACACAGCGGCCTGACTCTTCCATCCTCAATATAATGTCTTGGAGGGAAATTAATGGACGGAAATAAATGTTGTGACATTGCATACTGTAAGCTTATTGAAATGATGCCACGGCCATAATCAAAGCAAAATGTGGTCCAGTGAAATATTAGCGTGTGCGACTTTTTTGGATGGGCGGTGTATGAAGAAATACCAGGGTAATTTGGCTAGAATTTTTTAAATATAAATTTAGTAACTCAGTCTAGGAATGCATTTAATAATTAAATATGTGGTTTGTGTTGAGAAATACTAGATACATTCCACTATATTAATACAGTGGTGTGAAAAACTATTTGCCCCTTCCTGATTTCTTATTCTTTTGCATGTTTGTCACACGTAAATGTTTCTGCTCATCAAAAACCGTTAACTATTAGTCAAAGATAATAATTGAACACAAAATGCAGTTTTTAAATGAAGGTTTACGTTAAGGGAGAAAAAAAACTCAAAATCTACATGGCCCTGTGTGAAAAAGTGATTGCCCCCCTTGTTAAAAAATAACTTAACTGTGGTTTATCACACCTGAGTTCAATTTCTGTAGTCACCCCCAGGCCTGATTACTGCCACACCTGTTTCAATCAAGAAATCACATAAATAGGAGCTACCTGACACAGAGAAGTAGACCAAAAGCACCTCAAAAGCTAGACATCATGCCAAGATCCAAAGAAATTCAGGAACAAATGAGAACAAAAGTAATTGAGATCTATCAGCCTGGTAAAGGTTATAAAGCCATTTCTAAAGCTTTGGGACTCCAGCGAACCACAGTGAGAGCCATTATCCACAAATGGCAAAAACATGGAACAGTGGTGAACCTTCCCAGGAGTGGCCGGCCGACCAAAATTACCCCAAGAGCGCAGAGACGACTCATCCGAGAGGCCACAAAAGACCCCAGGACAACATCTAAAGAACTGCAGGACTCACTTGCCTCAATTAAGGTCAGTGTTCACGACTCCACCATAAGAAAGAGACTGGGCAAAAACGGCCTGCATGGCAGATTTCCAAGGCGCAAACCACTTTTAAGCAAAAAGAACATTAAGGCTCGTCTCAGTTTTGCTAAAAAACATCTCAATGATTGCCAAGACTTTTGGGAAAATACATTGTGGACCGACGAGACAAAAGTTGAACTTTTTGGAAGGTGCGTGTCCCGTTACATCTGGCGTAAAAGTAACACAGCATTTCAGAAAAAGAACATCATACCAACAGTAAAATATGGTGGTGGTAGTGTGATGGTCTGGGGTTGTTTTGCTGCTTCAGGACCTGGAAGGCTTGCTGTGATAGATGGAACCATGAATTCTACTGTCTACCAAAAAATCCTGAAGGAGAATGTCCGGCCATCTGTTCGTCAACTCAAGCTGAAGCGATCTTGGGTGCTGCAGCAGGACAATGACCCAAAACACACCAGCAAATCCACCTCTGAATGGCTGAAGAAAAACAAAATGAAGACTTTGGAGTGGCCTAGTCAAAGTCCTGACCTGAACCCTATTGAGATGTTGTGGCATGACCTTAAAAAGTCGGTTCAGGCTAGAAAACCCTCAAATAAAGCTGAATTACAACAATTCTGCAAAGATGAGTGGGCCAAAATTCCTCCAGAGCGCTGTAAAAGACTCGTTGCAAGTTATCGCAAACGCTTGATTGCAGTTATTGCTGCTAAGGGTGGCCCAACCAGTTATTAGGTTCAGGGGGCAATTACTTTTTCACACAGGGCCATGTAGGTTTGGTTTTTATTTTCTCCCTAAATAATAAAACCCCTCATTTAAAAACTGCATTTTGTGTTTACTTGTGTTATCTTTGACTAATAGTTAAATGTTTGATGATCAGAAACATTTTGTGTGACAAACATGCAAAAGAATAAGAAATCAGGAGGGGGGCAAATAGTTTTTCACACCACTGTATATCTATGATTACATGTTAAAATATCAGTATTGCAATAAAATAAACAGAGCCAGAAACAGCCATTTATTCATCAAGAGTGATGATCACAATATTGTGGAAATAGTTTGTACTGACTTTACCAGTCTTTGGACCATGATACAGTATTATTAAATTCTCAAATGATCGGTCAGAATTAGTTTGTTTCATTTTTTTGTAACAGCACACATCTGTATAAATGCGCCCATTAATTTAATTACATCTTATACTGTACATGAGGACTTGCACTATATGGTGAATGTGGGACTTAATCTACAACTAAGAATAAGCGGTGCGGTGCAGATTGGTAATTAACTTTACGGTACATTAACATCTCAAGCAATGCTGCTGGTCAAGTCTGAGGGAGAAAATCTCATGGAGGGGTAATTAAAACAGATGCTGAAGCCTGATCACAGTCGCACAACACAAAGCACTGGAGCAACAAAAGAATTCCGAATTAACTGGGAGGATTGGAAAAGGGGGAAATTCTTTCAGCAAATCTGGCAACCATATTCAGGCTGATCGCAACGGGAGCATCAGTCATGATCTTGCTCATCAGACACCAGAGCCAAGAACTGTTTGTTCCTGGTGGTGATTATCAAACTGGTGACCTCGTTATATCTGACATTTAGTTGATACCCTAAAGAGAAAATTCAATTCAATTCAAATTTGGTTCAGACATGCTGTTTCTGTCACAAACCCCATCAAGAAGCTCATAGTTCGATTTTTAGTGTACAACGGGATGGCTGGGTTAGCGCTTAGTAAGCTTCCTGCTGGACATGAAGAGCGTCATGGCTTACTGGGATGGCCTTAGTTACACCCTGCTCATCAGTTGTGGCTTACTTTGTAATCCCTTGTTTTTGGCAATCTTAGAGAAGTAATGGAATGTATCAGTGGAAAACCCTCATATATCAGCATCGAGTTTGTGGAAGTGTGCAAAGGCTCACCGGTGGCCTGTAATGATCCTAACAACAGCAGGTGTTAAATGATACCGTCTTTCCCTTACTTCAGTACCCTGAGGCTAAAAGGACATTGTTAAGACTGTGTGGAGATGCCAAAACATTTGCTTCAGCCTAACGATACTGTCCATGTTTTTCATTTAAGAACGTTACATCCTCTTGTCGTTTCAAGCAATGATGATTGGGCCCAAGCACCTACACCGTCGCAGACAGTGGACACATGCATTTGAACGGGAAGCAGCAATACATTTACGACGTAATTTGAGAAAGGGGGGAGTTTTATATTAAGACCTCCAAAAAGCCCCTGGAAAAAAAGCATTACACTATGATGTCACTCAGGAAGTTATTAGCCACTTTTCGGCATATGTTTAAGGCTGAACTGTTTGGGTTCCGAAAAATCCCTTCCCAATTTTGCATCCTCGTTGTCTTTAGATGGCCCAGTGTGGATGTGATCATATAACTCTTCTAGGAGAACTATATCGAAATCCATTGGGTCGGTTTTTCAAAGAACCCAAAATAACTGACTTCCTGCTGAGTAGAGCGCAAGACAAGTGCTGTGAAAGTCAGCTCAATGAGATCTAAATATGTACCACGTTTTTGGTATGCATACTGTATGTGCAACAGTGTACGAGCTATGCAGCAAAATCTTATGTGACAGCCTCAGGCCACGCCCACAACCTATTTGCTCAAGGATCCTAATGGCATGCTGATTTTCATGAGATTTTCCCCCCCCCCAAAAAAAAGTCCGGATGCTGGAAAAAAAAAATCCTTAGAGGAACGCAAGGGCCCTTCACACACTATGAAGCAATGGGGCTGATGTCCTAGTGCTTGAGTGCTAAAAAAGAATTCATATTACTAGGGAGCATAAAGATTTGGAGCAATAAAAAATTGAGCAATGGGCAAGAAGAGAAGCACATGAAGGGTTAATTGCAATGTGCGCAACATGTTTTTTTTTTTTTTTTTAGATCTGTTTTGACATTTTCATCATCTTAACCACCAAAACCGAAGCTATCCCTTTAATCCACTTTTGCGTCCTTTTAAGAGTTGTTTACAATTTTCAATGTCCGACTTCCTGTTATTGAGCACAGCTGACTCATTTCTATATCTGCGCAGTAGGAGCTAAAGGACAGTCAGTGCTTTGACCATGTCATGTCCTGTATTCAAGTAATTACTAGCTTTTCAATTAGGACATTAAAAGGGAGGCGTGATTAGTTTTACTGAACCCTGCAAGTCTAGATTGCTCTCTAACTAAAGACCAATGCAACATTCAAGCAAGTTACTTATTAGAAAGCATGTGTGGGGATTAAACCTAAGCCTCCTACTATCATCCTGTGACAGATATTTACTGTAAAGTGTTAAAAGCTTAATTCTTCAGCTTGTGCAATTGATGAGGTGCAGTTTAGTTTAGTTCTTGTGATGCTGTGGTGCTTTTATGTAACGCGCATCACACAATCATTTGGTGCCATTCAAGCCCTTCTCTACCGCGTACACATCGTTTGTGATGACTTAATAACGTGTCCATATTGCTGTATATTTGGTACATGTTTTATGCCAGATGCCCTTCCAGACACAACCTTCCCATTTTTATCCGTGCTTGAGACTGACATTAAGGTTGCTCTGGATGCATTGGGCATGACCCGAACCGGAGTCGAACCCACATTCCACACTGGTCCACAATGCCCAGTTCCTTATTATGTTTAATAATTCTATGATTATTGTCTGTGTGTTTATTTTTCCAGGTTATTAGGTAGTTTCCTGAAGATGTTTGGTTTTAGATCAGTAAGGCTTCTGCATGCTGTGTTAGTATGACAGACTCCCTCAGGCAGGACGTTTGTTCCATCTGATCCCCGGGTGCAAGTCTTAGTGAATTAGAGACAGAAAAACTAATCCCTTGTGATGTGTCTGCTCAAAGGATGCTAATCACTGATTCCACAGGATGTTTGTGTCAGTGTATGTGTGTATATATATATATATATATAAATGTGGATGTACGACTAGCCTGCTGTCACTATGGCAAACGTAAAGCTGTAGTTCAGTGCGCCAGATGAAAAACCAAATCCTGAATGAGTTCCTGCTTCTAAGAAATTTCTAGTATTTGTCTTTACTTACAAGTGCGCGCAATATTATTTTTATTGCTTCGTCTATACATAAAGCTTTAGTGGTCAGCACTGTCGCCTTGTACCTCCAGGGTCCGAGTTTGCTGGGTTGCTGGGTTTCCTCCACGTATTCCAGTTTCATCCCAAAGGTTAGACTAATCGGCTTTCCCAAATTGCCCGTAGTGTGTGAATGAGTGTTTGAGTGTGTATGTATGTGTGCCATGCAATGAATTTGCACGCAGTCCAGGGGGTTCCTGTATGCAGGGCAAATATACGACGAGTGAGTGAGTGAGGCTGTCAGATTTATTATTAGTATTATTATTATTTTATTATTTTTTTTGTCAGTGGAATGTTCAAACATCTTATTTAAAGAGTTTTTTAAAAAGATAGTATTTAAGGTTTTTAATGTTTTGTTTCTTTTTATTTTAACGAATTATTTATTTATTTATATAATAATTTATTTATTTATATTTTATATTTAGATTTTTTTTTTTTTTTACTTTTTAATTTTGTTTATTTCAAAATGTTTTTCATAATTTATTGTTTATTTACTTTTTTTTATTTTCATTGTTTTAGTTTTTATTTATTTGTATTTTTGTTTGAATGATTTTGGTTCTGTAACAGTAAACAGCATAAAATAAAAAAAAAAGCATTGATCCTAAGACCTTTCCTTACTGTTAATCATGCACACGGTCGATTTACTTGTCTGGTTTAAAAGCAGAAGGGGCGGAGAGACTAGCCGCCATGCGTTCTGATTCGCTGGTGCCCGGCACTCACACGCCGCCAATCCGCCGGAGAAGTAAACTAGCAAGCCTGGGAAGACTCTTCAAGCCGTGGAAATGGAGGAAGAAAAAGAGTGACAAGTTCAAGCAGACGTCAGCAGGTACGTACGCATACACAGTACACACACACACACACACACACACACACACTGATAAGCCATTATATTATGAACACCCGCCTTATATTCAGCAGGCACCCTGTCAGATGAATTGAAAAGATTTGATAATGTTAATATTCCCCGTTTCTACACTAACTGATACTAACTAATAATTAACAGAAGATAAAAAGATATCCATATGAAATTTTTTTTTCATAATATACAGAATAATGTATTGTTTTAATATGTTGCAAATACATAGAAAAAAAACATAAGGAATCACCGCCTTTCATATAGTGAGAAATATTTTAAAATGTATGTTTTAATGTGTAATTTTATATTTAACAATATACTTCGTAATATATTGAATTTGATCTATTTCGTTCTTTTTTTTTTTTTTTTTTACAATATGCTTATATGTTAATGTATTTCGAACAAAATGGACTTTACAGGCATAAAAGCCAGCAAACCCAAATGCTGCCGTGAGGCGTGGCGGTATAACTAGAAAACCACTTGAGTACCATCTGTATAGTATATCCATACATGCTCCATTCATATATTGCAATATATTAATAAATATAAGCACTAGTTTCACATATCTGGAAATGTATTATTTAATTTGACAAAATATCGCCACATATTCTTTTCCGTAAGCGTTGGATCACTTTTGGTTTGTTCTGACCACTGCAGACCAGGAACATCCTACAAGACCTGCAGTTTTGATGTTACTCTAGCCGTCACAACTTGGCCCTTATTACAGTAGCTACAGATCCAATATCCCGTGCCACTGGTGGTTTGAAGTGGGTGAGATACTGTATATTAGGCAGCAAGTGAACGTTTTGTCCCTGAAGGTGATTGATGGAAGAGGTAAACGCTGGTGTTCATTGAAAAGGGTCAGAACACGTTATTGCTGTTTTGGTGGCAAAAGGACGGGGGACCTGTGTGTGAGTGTGTGTGTCTGTGTGTGTGTGTGAATTCTCTAGACACTTTCGCCATCTTCTGTTTAAGATATTAAAATTATTTCTTTAGTCTTGGAGAGAAAGATGTCCACGCGGCAAAGCAGAGAGGAGCTGATCAAGAGAGGAGTGCTCAGAGAGGTCAACGAGAACGGTACGAACAGACCGCTGTACAGTATAGTACATAACAACGCGCGAAATGCTACGAGCCGAAAACTTCAAACCTGGATCCTTATTCGTCTCTCCTGTCTCTTTTCCTAGGGGAGCTAGCAGCGGGTGAGACTGAGCACATGTGCATGTCTGAGTCGGTTGTGAGTCCTGTAACTGAGGAAGAGGAAACAATCGGAGAAGGAACAGGTACTGTACAGTATATACAGTACGATAAATGTCCGACGTTCCTCATTTAATAAACACCACATACAAATAGTCCTTACAGCCAGGAGAAAACTGTAATGTAATGTGTGTATGCATCTGCGGTCACCTCCTCTTGCCTTTTGCTGTTTGTCTTTAACGGTGCAGAACCCGAGTTGTCACAGTTGCCAAGGGAAACTGGGATATGTCTAGCAGGCCACACCCCAAAGCCAACTCCGGCCACGCCCCCTGCGAAAGGCGTCCCACTACCAGGTGACGGCATGGACGTCCCCCTGAGCAAACCAATAGCACTAAAGCAACCACCTGCCTTACCTCCGAAACCATCCAGCAGAATACCCAACCATTTAACGGGTACACACACACACACACACACACACACACACCCTTATCTATCTCAGACCCATCATTCCTGATACACTGTCGCATGTCTTCCTTTGACTCATTTGTTTGTCATTCTCTAGACCCTTTAGGGAAATTCTCCCCGCCACTTCCTCCTAAAAAAGTGATGATCTGTGAGCCGGTGCCTTCTTTCCAGCTCAGATACCCACAGGCCTCGACCGTGCACACACACTCCCTAACCCACGTGCACCCTTTGCAGCACGCAACGCTGCCGCTTTCCCTTCATCCCCCGAGCCGCATTATCGAGGAGCTTAACAAAACTCTGGTGTTTACCATGCAGAGACTGGAGAGGTGAGTGGATGTGTATTTATCTACTGTATACTGTATTTATTCTTAAGTACAGTCTGTCTTGGTGCATGCAACACTGCCCCCTAGTGTATGAGGAAGCCCTAACAGCTCTGTTCCATCATCGTGTCCAGTTCTGTCCTGCAGGCTACAGTAGCGTCGGTGCAAATGGAGAGTGAAGAGGAGAAGGAGAACCGAGATGCAGTGCATCAACTCCTGTCCAACGCCCACACCTTCAACACGCTCCCACCCAACACGCGCATGTACATCCCACCCACGCACGAAGAAGACGAAGATGAGGAGGACGAAGAGGACGACGACTCTATATTTACAAGTATGTGGCCACTTTGCAAATACGAACTTAATTTCAGTGAGTAGTATACGTCTTTACCGGGTAGTAAGGCACAGTAAGGCCAGAGATGCACTGTACTTGTTTTTAAATATGCTTGTACTGTTGTGCATGTTTAAACTAAATCACACATTCGTCCATATTTACATCTTTTAGAAGTTTTTGCATTTTTATAATACAATCTAATGAAGATGTTCACAAATGTTTACACTTTTAAAATACACATGCCACTTTTTTTTTTTTTTGCTATGCATGTACAGTATGTCGACGTAATTGGAAAATATGCAACATTTTTTTCCATACTTCAAATTTTTGCAATCCAAGATCTACACATTGCATTTGAAGTTTGACCTACATATATTTCTATATTCTTTTCTATTTTACCTTTAACTTTAAAAGGATGTTCCAGCTGAAATGCATCTCAGCATCCCTGGACTCCCTTTTGTTTCACGTCAGACTCTCCCAGTGCCGCCTCACCCAAGCCCCTTTGTGGAAGTGCATTGTCATAGCCAAGCACGATCTCGGAAGAGCGGGGCTATGCAAATGTTTTCTTGTGTTTACTTTTTTTGTTTGTTCTTTTGCCCGGAGTGACATCATCATTGCAGGCAGGAAATTTAAGCACGCAAAATACAGGCATATTTGTGTACAAAAATAGAAAAAGGAAGATTTGATTTTTTTTGTGTACACACACACACACACACACACACACACACACACACTGGAGACCCATGTTCATGTCAGAAGTGATCAAAAGGTAAATTTAAATAATAATGTTATTTTAACTTTTTTTTTTTTATTAATAACTTAATAATAATAACAAAAATCTATAATAATTTCAATATTATTATTCAATATGAATGTAAAAAATATTCCCTAATTTACTTTTGATTGTGTAAAAATTCCTACTCTTATAAGCCCCATATAAAAAATGTAATTGAATTTACAAAAATCAATTGAAATATGAATAAAAGCATAAAATAAATCATATAATATATTCTTAATATATAGATATCCTTTATATATTTACCTTATTAATGAAACTGGATTATAAATATGTTAATGAACATTTGTAAAGTAATAACTCGACATCAGATGTAATGTAGCTTAATTGAATATCGCATAAAACACTATCACTGTAATAAATTTTTTTGTACTGATCTTGCTTGATCAGACATCTAAAAAAGAGACCTTTTCCTCGGCACTAGGAGGAAACCGGGAACCCTGAGGAAACCTACATGAACATGTGTAGTACCGTAGACGGTGCTATTCCACTCCTGCAGATCCTCTGTAATGCAACACACATTGACGGTCTGTTTTAAATGTAGTAAAGATTTCAACATAAAGAACCACATGGCTTGAATTTTTGAATTTTATATAACGAACCCAAACAAGTGAGTCATATAAAAAAACTCTGTACTATGCACCATGAGGATTTTGCGCACAGGCCAATTTTAGGATCATAAATAATGAATTACCTTCTTTCTTTTTCAACCTGGTGTGTGCGTGTGTGTGCGTGTGTGTGCGTGTGTGATGGCAGGTAGTCTGGCTCTGAGAATTATGAGGAGAGACTCGCTTGCCATAAAACTGATTAACCGACCATCAAAGAGAGAACTGGAGGACAAGAACATCCTGCCCATGCAGACTGACCAGGAGAGACTGGAATGCAGACAGCAAATTGGCACCAAACTCACACGGTTAGTGTATAAATGGACTGTATCCACTCACTGGCCGCTTCAGAACTGCCTCAATTCTTCATGGTATACAGTAGATTTAACAAGGTGCTGGAAACGTAGCTTTAATGATTTTGCTCCGGTCCATATTAACATGATGGCGTCATGCAGTTGATGCGTCATTTCTTGGCTGCACATCCATGATGAGAATTCTCCCGTTCCACCACATCCCAAAAGTGCTCTATTAGCTTTGAGATCTGGTGATCTGTTTGATTAAAGTGACCTCATTGTCATGTTCAAGAAACCAGTTGACCTGGTTATAAAGTGTGCTTATAAAGGGATGGACATGGTCAATGATGATCCAATCAATTGGTACTAAGGGGCCCGAAGTGTGCCAAGAAAATCTCCCCACATCATTACACCATTGAACCGTTGATGGAGGGTAGGATGGATCCATGCTTTCATATTGTTTGCGCCAAATTCTGACCTTACCATTCGAATATCGCAACAGAAATCAAGACTCAATCTGATGTGGCAAGTTTTTCCAACGTTCTCTTGTCCAATTTTGGTAAGCCCATGTGAATTGTAACCTCAGATATGTTGGATGTTGGAACTCACTCCATGTTTCCTTCCTTCTAATTCACTTAAATCACCTTTCTTCTCCATTCTGATGTTCGGTTTGAACTTCAGCAGATCGTCTTGACCTAAATGCATCGAGTTGCTGCCCTGTGATCGACTAATTAGATATTTGTGTTAACGAGTAGGTGCATAAGGTGTATCTTATGAAGTGTTCACACACCCACGATAGACCTCTGTTGAAATCTGTTCTTCTGTTTTTAGGAGACTCAGCCAGAGACCAACCGCAGAGGAACTAGAGCAACGTAACATCCTAAAACGTAGGTGAAATAAGATCAACTGCTAAACCAAGAGCATTAAAATGATTTTCCTGAACAGGATCGTGCAAGGATATGGACATGTAGTGAAAGTGAAAAGATACAGGTGATGCAGCAGGAAGAACTGGTACTGAGGCTCCCAAGGGGCCCCAACACAAGACGTCCACTCGGAGAGCTCAGGACCTAATCTCACTGATGTACTCTCTAGGAGGGAGCCTCGAGAGTTAATTTAGACGTTCTGTCTACTCCATATTAAGCAGAATCACACTAGTCGACCGTGGGCGCTCATGCACTGTATGCGGAAGATGGCGGATAGCTCTTTCAACAGTACTGGCCTATGACGCCATATCCAACAACATGCTGGTTTTTTTCTCGTGTCTCAGAGGATGTATTTGCTGTTACGCTTCCCTGTTTGAAATGCGTCATCTGTACAGGTGGAAGGTAACGGAGTACACTCGCTTGTCGTTACTGTAGTTCAGTATACTTTTCACGTATCTTGTAAGTGTATCTGTACTTTTACTTAACTACATTTCTGCATGGCGTTTCCTTCCATGTAATATTGGTTCTAGGGAATATTTACTTTTACTCAAGTACAGGATTTGTGTACTTTGCCAGTATGATCTTGAAGAGCTGACTGGTGGAAGCCAATTTGCAGACGACCAAATTACGGAAAAAATTAACAAAAATTTTGTATATATGAACATAAAATTTTACTTAAACTTTTTTCCCTTTTAGCACGAAACGAGCAGGAGGAGCTCGAGGAGAAGCGAGAACTCAAGAAGAGGCTTTCCCGGAAGGTGAGCATTTCTCATGAGATCAGGTACAACGGATGAAAGGAAACAAAGTAAAGTGTAATAACACGGCACTGTTGGAGTAGAGGCTAAATAAATGGCCGTGTAACATGAACGTTCTGGATCAGTTGAAATAACATGGCGCTCCATGACTCTATCTTTGCCTCTGTGTGTCGCTATAGTTGAGTCAAAGGCCAACCGTTGAGGAACTGAGGGAGGCGAAAATCCTCATCCGCTTCAGCGATTACGTGGAGGTGGCTGAAGCTCAGGACTACGACAGACGGGCGGACAAACCCTGGACGCGCCTTACTGGCGCAGACAAGGTTGAGGCATAATGCACAAATATAATAATCCATTTTCTCTGACCGTTGCACCAAGCTTTTTATAACAATAGGCTTGTTTTTTTTTGGTTTTTTTTTTTAGGCTGCGATAAGGAAGGAACTGAATGAGTTCAAAAGCACAGAGATGGAGGTGCACGAGTCGAGTCGGCATCTAACCAGGTGACCCTGCGAACGCATGCACGACCCGGGATTACTCCTCCGCCCTGTAGATATAGCACTCACCAGCGTCCTTACTCTGTCTTTCAGGTTTCACAGACCATAGTGCTGATTGCTGAGCAGAACCACAGGGCATTACCAATGACGAATTCACCTCTGGGATGTAGAGTCTAATCAAACTGTGCAAAGACTGCGACTAAACGCAGAGGCCGTGTAACTATTCTGATCCGAAATCAGGAAAAGAAACGGGCGCTCGAGTTCCCATGACGACTCGACTTGAAAAGATTCATTGATCCCTGATCAAAATGGTCACAAAAGATGTGTGTGTGTGTGTGAGATTTGGCTGAAATGTTCAATATTATGTTGTGCTCTGGAAGTACACTTCAATATTGTGTCCCAGGGTTTGATTATAACAAATGAAGCGGGAGGGAGGGAGGGATTTAATTTATGCACGCGGTCCTGTAACTGGTCCCATTTTTCTACCCACGTCGTTGTCGAGCGGGAAAAAAAACATGCAAACATAATAAGAGAATCTTAATCATCTAAGAACACATCAAGCTGACATTTTTTTATATATACACATACAGTATACTTACTTCTACACGTTAATATCTTGTACATCATGTTTCCATTTTCTGTCTGTCAGAAATCATCTTAAGCAGTGATGATTTTTCCCCACAAACAAAATATAACCCGATGTTTTCGTCTCGCTCTGGTCATAACGAGAGATTTTTCTGTTGCACCAAATAAGTGACGGAACCAAGCAATAATGTGTCCGTGTCCTGAATGTCTGGTTTTGACACGTCATAAGTTCTGATCCTGGCTGTGATATCGAGTAAGGAGGCACTTGTATACGGGGAATTGAGGTAGAATTTCTAATGCAGTCCTGTCTGTCTGTGTTGTTTACATTTTTTTTTTAACAAGACGAAGGCCAAAAATTCAGTGAAACAACAAAAAAAAGGATTATTTAAAAATGTCAATCTTCCCATGCTTATGGTGTATAAATGTGTCATGATGTATTTTTAAATCATTTTAAACACTGACTTCCATGTGGATATGGAGTGGTGTGATTTGTTTACAGTCTTGCCCTGACGCTCCTTTCCTCCTGCTGCTATTAGCCGTGAGATTTAATGAATGTGGAGGATGCGCATGTCTTGTTCTACCTTTCTGTTTTTATTATTATTTTTTCCCCCTCAACCACAATGGATGCAGTTTCTGATGTAAATAAGACTTATTAAAAAGATCGGTTTAAAGTAAGACACCAGGCTCGAGGCAAATCTTTCTGTGCCATTACAGCACAAAATGCATTTAAATTATTTGTGCCACATGATGCAATGATTCCTAGACTGGAACTAAACACTTTCTGCACATTACATCAAGTCTGGTCACTGTTAAGTTATTTTTAATCTTAAGTTGTATTGAAATATTACAAGTATTTAATTGTAATTGTATATGCATTTTATATATACACACACCTCTAGATTTATTACATGACACACTTTTTTTTTGTTTTTGATTATCGATTATAGCTTGTGAATTTCAAAAACCCAGTATCTCAAAATATTAGAATATTTCCTAAGATCAATCGAAACAGGATGTCCAGAAATATATTTTATATATTATGTTAAATACTGAATCCAGGCATTATTCAGGCATTGAATAATACAAGTAATTGTGTTTTGATAGCAGCCTTCAGCTCGTTTTTATCGTTTGGGTCGAGTGTTGCTCATCTTCCTCTTCAAAATAGCCCACAAATTCTCTTTAGGCTTCAGGTGAGGTAAGATGGCTGGCCAATCAAGTACAACAATATGGCAGTGGTAGTGTTGGCACTGTGTGTGCAGGTGAGAAGTCTGCACAGAAGTCTCAATAAATCTTTTCACCATGAAGTGCTCTAAAATCTCCTGGTAGATGGCAGTGTTGACTTGATAAAACATCAGCAGATGACATGGTGCCCCAAATCACTGACTGTGGAAACGTCACACTGGACTTCAATTGACCCTTGAAGCAGACACGATTCTTCCTCCAAACTCTGGGAGTTTGATTTCCAAATTTCTGAAAAGAGAACTTGGGTCCAATGCGCAATGGTCCAGTACTTATTCTCCTTAGCCTGGGTAAGAAGCTTCTGCCGTTGCCTCTGGTTTAGGAGTGGTTTGATACTAGTAATGTTGCCCATTTCCTAAAGACGCCTGTGCGTGGTGGCTCTTGATGCACTGACTCCAGCCTCACTCCACTCCTTGTGAAGGTCTTGAATCGGCTTTGCTCGACACTGTTCTTAAAGCTAAGGTCATCCCTGTTGCTCATGCACCTTTTCCCTTACAGGCAACTTTCCATGAATATGATTTGATACAGCACCTTCTGTGGCTCATCCTCCTTGTGGACAGTGTCGATGGTCTTCTGGACAACTGTGAGGTCAGCAGTCTTCCCCATGCATGTACTGACCCAGACCGAGAGATAAACTGCAATGAACAGTAACTCAACGTGAAATATTTCAATACTTTGATATACAGAAATTTGGATTTTTATAAGATGTAATCCAGAACCATAAAAATTAAAAGGTCTGAAATATTTCACTTAACATGTAACAAATCTAGAATATACAAGTTTTACTTTATAAATTAAATTAAACTTTTTCACAAAATGTTAAAATGTTTTAATATGCACTGTTATCTTCTTAAAACCATTTTTGAAACTTACACAAGAAAAGGTTTTACCCTTTTTATAAACATTTTATCCGACAGAATGTCCTGATTCTGATCAGACATAGAAATTTACAAATGTACGCTCTTTTATTTAACATCTTATTACTCACTTCATTCAATCAAATGACCTCCAAATGAGGTATTTACAAGAGCATTTTCTATTCTGACCGAGCCATCAGTAGTCTCTAAAGATCAGAAGCGGTCACAGGCATCACTTCATGCTCGTGTCTTTAAAGTCCAAGTATGTAGGTCTGATTAAACAGAGTGCGCGGGAGTGCCACAGTACTTGTGCCACAGTTCTATGGCTTTGGTGACGATGGCGTCCGTGTTCTCTGGCGGCATCTGGCGAGAAGAGAAAAAGAAAGTATGAATGTTAGCAATGTAAAATATTAAACTAAAAAAGTTTTGTTTGTTTTCCAGCAACATCGCACGTTGAAACCGAGGACAATCATTTCAACATGTTTTTATTATACTGAGAAAGAAATGCTGCCTTTGCTCACGACAGACGGTTCATTTCTGTCAACCAGCATGAACGAGTTCATGAAACCATTCAACACTACATTGTGGTTTATAGAAACATTCATTGACTGCCTTTAATACTAAACTGCCCTTAAGGCTTGAATGATATAAAAGGTGTCTGGAGTGAACACGCTTTTCAATGCAAGAAAATATTTGGAGATGAGTCAGGATTAATGCAACATGTGCATGACAGACATGGGGTTAAAAATTCTGCTCAAATTTGTATCCTGAGTACGAAGGCAAGTATGCAAAAACGAGACAAAGTGTGTGTATCAATGTGTTCACTCACATTGCTCAGGAATTTCACCACAGCATCTGGTCGGTTCATTCCCATGAGCTTGATCTTGTAGCTCAGCAAGATCTCCACAGCCACGAAAACCAAGATTTTACACGAGCCGCTAATCACCTTGTCCCAAACCCTGTTCAGACACAATAATCACCAAAGGGTATAGAACAATCGAAACAGTCATACTAGAATGTCTCAGAAAGAAATGTACGCTCTTGGGGAATACCCATTCAATCAAATCATTCAATCAAATGATCTGCGAATGAGATATTTACATGAACATTTTCTATTCTGACCGAGCCATCAGTACTCTCTACTAAAGATCAGAAGAACACGGGTCACATAACGTTACTAGAAAGAAACAAGTTACACATCTCTCCAATATCAAGATTCTGAATCCTGGATAATTCCTGTGGCATCAGGGAAGAAAAAAACTCCATGGAAGAGACATGCTGGTCATTCAGTACATTCAGGTCGTCAGCTGACTTCGTTTTTTTGCCCCATAACGTTGCTGAGTCTAGACCTGACCAACTGAAGCAACCCCCATAGAGGCTTGTACAGTGACCACTATGCATGATGGGTGCATCGCTCTGGAATAGAGTCAATCTGAACTAATCAGACCACATGACCTTTTTCCATCGCTCCAATGTACAATCTTTATGCTCCCTAAAAAACCGAAGCTTATTTCTGATTAGTCTCCCTAACAAATGGTTTTCATATAGTCTCACAGCTGGTTACTCCCAATCCTGCGAGTTATCGTCACATTGAGTGTTTATGATAATGTTCTTACTTTCACTATTAAGCATAGCTATGGCTATTATTCACCATGCAACTTCACAATGCGTTTAAGTGATCTCCATATATTCATTCATTCATTCATCTTCTATACCGCTTTATCCTGTATTTAGGGTCGCGGGGACCTGGAGCCTATCCCAGGAGACTCAGGGCACAAGGCAGGGTACACCCTGGACAGCGTGCCAATCCATCGCAGAGCGCGCGCACACACATTTACACACTATGGTCAATTTGGGAACGCCAATTAGCCTAATCTGCATGTCTTTGGACTGTGGGAGGAAACCGGAGTACCCGGAGGAAACCCACCAAGCACGGGGAGAACATGCAAACTCCATGCACACAGAGACGGGAATCGAGCCTGGCCGGGGAATCGAACCCTGGACCCTGGAGGTGCAAGGCGACCGTGCTAACCACTACACCACCGTGCCGCCATTGATCTCCATATATATTATTTTATTCTGACCACATTTCTTTCACAAAGTTGACGGTCCAGCACTATCCTTCCATCTTTTGATAAAGTGTTAAAGGTCATTAACCCAATTCGAGTAACCTCAACTTTCCTTAGTTTTCTTTGCTTGATGCAGCCCAATCATTGAAATTGGTGACTTTTTTTTTGCCAGGCAGTGTAATGAACCACTAATTATTAGTGAGATGAACACACCAGATTCTTCAGAAGAACTTTATTATATCTACTGTACAGTACATAAGCCAAGATAATTAAGTCAGAAGTTTGTATGTATAAAATCATACAATGCATTGTGGGGTTTGTTGGAATGCTCAAGTGCATACATCTCTGGCGAACAGGTGAAAGGTAGAGAGACCGGTGAAGCCAAACCATGTGACATATTGCAGATTTGTTTAACCGCTTTAATACATTTAATAAAGTCTACTGTGCTTAGGGATGATGCCAGAAGTACAGTAGAAAAATCTCTATTAGTGCTAACCTCTGTAGGCTGGACTCGGGCAGGCAGTCTGCAAAACAGCGTCTAAACCAAAGGGAGTAGGGCAGTACAGCAAGACAGCCTGACGTTTTTAGGTGGGACAAAAGACGACTGTCCTCCTGGGAGAGGAAATGCTCCAAGCTCTTGGGCTGAGATAGGCAGAAAAAAGGATAATCAGAAATACAGTAATCAAGTTCTTTAATGCACGCAGACTTTGAATAAAACCTGTGAAGTAACGGAATTTATATCCAACCACTACATTGTACCAAGATTACATGACTGTCAGTCCCTGGAATGGTTCTGATTCAGAGTGACACGGAATCCTTGTGATTATCTGAAGATCACTGAAGCTTAGTTACATACATACAAAAATAAATGGAGTACTGTAAAAACAGTTTATCCACTTGTTTTAAGTGAATATACAGTTGAAGTTTGCATACATCTTAGGCAAATCCAATTAATCTCAGCTTTTCACAAAATTCTTAGTAAACATTCCCCGTCAGTTTTTAAAGATTTTTTTTTAATGAATGTGAAATGTCAGAATTGTTGAGAGAAAGATTTATTTTAGCTTTCATCACGTTCCCAGTGGGCAAGTATTCCGATATTTCAGGTAGCCTTCCACAAGCTTCTTACAACAAGTTGCTGAAATTTCAGCCCGTTCCTCCTGACACAGGAGTCAGGTTTATAGGCCTCCTTG
Source organism: Channallabes apus (assembly GCA_030522415.1). Taxonomy (NCBI): domain Eukaryota; kingdom Metazoa; phylum Chordata; class Actinopteri; order Siluriformes; family Clariidae; genus Channallabes; species Channallabes apus. The sequence continues at coordinate 46,869,070 of CM060107.1, read as the reverse complement.
ATCCCACGCTTTTTCAGTTCTGCCCACAAATGTTCCACTGGCTTGAAGTGAAGGCCACTCCAATACCTTGATTTTATCGTCCTTAAGCCTTTTTTTGCCACAACCTATTAATTATTCTTGGAGTCATCGTCCATTTGGAAGAACCGTTTGAGACTAAGCTTTAACTTTAATGTCTTCAATATAGCCACATATTTCTTCTTCATGGCCAAACAGTTAAATTATTGCTTCATCAGACCTCCAACACGTGAGCTCTTTGTCCCTATGTGCAGATGCAAACCATAGTCTGTTTTTTTTTTTTTTTTTTAATGGTGGTTTTCGAGCAGTGGCTTCGTCTTTCCTGAGCGACCTTTCAGATTACTTCAATAACAGTCTCATTTTGCTGTGGATTTAGATACTTTTGTACTTTCTTCCTCGAGTTCTGGGATTCAGTTGTACTTTTTGTAACAAAAGTACACGTCTTCTGAATGGTATGACACGCTTTGTGATCCCATGGTCTTTATGCTGTCCTTTAATGGTATGGTTAGTACAGATTAATGTGGTCCTTTAAAGTCATTTGGCTGGTTTCTTTCATTTTTTTTTCCCCATGATGTCAAACAAAGAGGCACCGAGTTTGAAGGTAGACCTTAAAATATATCCACAGGTACACCTCCAATTTACTCAAATTATGCCATGGTGTAATTTTCTGGAATTTTCCAAGCTGTTTAAGGAGACTATACATATATAAACTGGAATCATGATGTAGTGAATTATAAGTGAAAGTAAACAACAGTTTAACAGACTTGGCGACCGTGGAGTGGTTTTAATGACTTCACCCAAAGTTTTTGTGAATTTCAAGTTCAAATGCATCTGGTTCAATTAGTCTCTTTATCCCTTTTTCTTTTTGAGTCTGGTTTCTTTTAAGGTTTCTTCGACAAGTTGTCTCCACCTCACTGCAGCTTCTGCCTTCCATCCGGGATCTACACCTCAGCCTAATGTCCTATACAGATAAAACTTACAGATACGAGGACACTGAATATATTTCTAAATTTATGGATTTATGTCAGGATTACAGGGACTAGTGTTGCAGCTATAGGTTTTTTTTTTTTAAAGGTCTACTTCAGTAAATCATTTATATTTATTACTGATAATATTGTAACAATTTCAAGGGTTAAATCTGTATCACGGGCACAACAAAAAGCTAAACTGTGCATACAAACCAGGTGTGGTATGGAATCGCCAAACTTGTGATTAAATTGGTTTACAAAGCTCCTGATCAGCCAATAGCAGTCCACCGGTTCATCCACAATCTCCTCCATCACCCTGGCAATAGCCAAGAAATCTTCATCATCTTCACCCTCGGAACAAAAGAAAACGCCTTCTATTGAAAGAGATTCATTTTCAATAAATGTCAAGGAATCTTTTAGTTTTTCTCAGTGTATTAATGAATTAATACATTTTATTTTTATCTTTGTTTCGGGTTAATGTCGACTAGAATCGACTAGAATCGACTGGTTTTCCACAATTTATAGCATACCACAACGCTTTCACCCTCCTTAGAACATTTTGTACTCAGGGCTGATAGTGGAAAAAATTCCTGAGCCTGAACTTTTTTTCCTTGCCCCCGAGGTGAGTAGGGGTGGGGGTACTATGTATGCGACGCACTTTTAACACATAACTTGTTGGTCCCTGGGCCCAAATATATAAACAGCCTATGTATAACCCTGATCATCATTATTGTCAAGTGGCTCTTTTTAGATATATCGACCGCATAACAGAAGCGTTGTAAATAAAGGTTTATAATTAAAGCGACCGAATTGTCCGATTCGAATTTAAGTCGATGTAGTCTAACAATGAGCTATATGGATATTAGATAAGTAAATAAAAACACACAATAGACAAACGAAACTGGTAGAATACTAATACTTCACTGAATTAAAAAAAAAAAAAAAAATACATACTATAATTTTGCTTATAATATTTATAAATAAATACATAATATAATTAATATAATAATATATAATTTTAATTTCTTATAATTTTCTTTTGATTTTGTAAAGCTGCTTTGAGACAATGACCATTTTAAAAGCACTACACAAATTATAGTATGGGTTATGCGGTCGATATTGCCAGCTGATGGAGAAGGAACAGCCAATCAGAAGTAGTGTGTGGAAGTCTGTGATTGGCAGGTTTTGTGGCAGTTTTGTAACACTGGACAAAGTTGAGCGAGCGTACAGGCAGAGTCGAGCGTACAGAAAAGAAATGTTGCACGTGCGTGCAGGCAGAGTCGAGAAGTCGCGCTTGTGCGGAGAACATGTTGAGCGCGCAGTGGAGACACTGCATGCGCTTAGAGTGCTTTGTCTGTTCTCAAAACGTCAAACCCCGCGCTCAGAATTGTGGCAGGAACAGAACGCCATAGAATATCTGCCATGGCTGTTGCCCCTGGCCAACGTGAGGTGTGTTGCAGTGCTCTGACTGTTGCTTTATGAACAGGGTCTAATTCGTGCTGTGACAGCACTTTTTCCCCACTAGTTCCATACATCAGTTTCCTTGCGCACACAGTGCAATAGCATGCTCCTGGTTGCCGGAGCTTTTGACTCCCGCTTCCGAAGGGCTTTCCGTCATTACCCCCATCCTCAATCCAAGCCCAGCGCCATGTATTCTTTATGCCTTTATCGATATCTTTAATGTCTTCCCCTGGCTTCATAAACATAGCCATGACTTACGGTTTGAGTTGCCAGTATGAGACACACAATTGTACAGTATTGGAGCTAAAAACACCTTCGCGCATGGAGTATTGCCTTAACCTGTATCAATCTATTTGACAAAGACACAAGGCCCGCCCCTTCCCTACTTCTCATTGGCTCATTGGATAGTTTGTGTAATGTTTGAGTTGTTGTGCGTTAAAGCTGCTCTCTGACCTGCGCATCTCAGATCTAGAGAAATAACAGACCACTATCCGCGAACCTGATTTTTTATTCCCGCAGCCACAGTACGCCGGAAATTCGGCGTGGTGCCGGAACGCTATAACCCCTGTGTATTTTGTGGAAAACATTTTTTCTAGCATAACGCCATTTCATTTCCTTCACATACATGAATATGTCCTTACAGGTTGTGTTAGATCTGACCGGCAAGGCAGCTGCTGGTTCTCCAGCTGGTGCATGCGAAGATACAGCTCGGTGTGTGGCGTGCCCGCGTGCACAAGGCGCATAGCCTGAAGAGCTTCTTTAATATCCGTATACTGCTCTTGTCTGTAACGTGTTACCAAAGAGTGAGAATCGCAGTGTGGAGGCAGGATACCTGAAGAACATGGACAAAGTGGTCAGCACTGTCAAAATCATTTCCCTTGGACCTCAAGAACAGACACAGACAATAGAGGTATACAAAATGTGTGTGTGTGTGTGTGTGTGTGTGTGTGTGTGTGTGTGTGTGTGTGTGTGTGTGTAATTCCCCTTCGTAGGAATGTGATTGTTCTCACCAAGCAGGACTTTCCACACATGGATCCTGTACATGGAGGGTAATGGAAACCTCTGACTGAACGTACTCAACTTTTCCACATCTGAAAACCATGGAGGAAAAAGGACTGGGTGATTAGGACATAAAGGAGAAAGCTCTAATACAGCAATATTTATAAATAACCATTAGTACGCTCACACATGGAAATACTTAAATCACCTAAAATGCAAATGTCACTGAAAAGCCAAACCAGCACACAACCGCTATTAATTAACAGAAGGTTGGCACACAACAACGCTATGAGAAAACTACTTGCTGATTTCTTTTGCATATTTGTCACACTTAAATGATTGAAATCATCAGATAAATTTTAATATTACACAAAGATAACCTGAGGAAAATGCAGTTTTTAAATCATGATTTTATTTATTAAGGGGGGGGCGGTAATGGGGGGACTGTCCAAACTTGCCTGCCCCTATTTTAACTTGAAAAAAGTAATCCCACCCCCTGGCCAAATGTTTAACTTTTTGGAAACTGTGCATACTTTTACTTCTGGTGAAAAACTAACGCTGGGTTTCATAAAAAGAACATGGTATACTGTGTACCTTCAGGACCTGAATGTGAAGCCAACATACACAGGAGTAGCGGACTAAAGTGTCATTTTCAAATTTCAATTGAGATCCTTAAACAGGTCGTTCATGCTTGAAAACACTCCATTGTGGTGGATTTAAAACAATTCTGCATAGAAGACTGGGCCAAAATTACTCCATAGTGATGTAAAAGACTCACTGCCAGTTATCACAAACACTTGATTGCGTTTGTTGTCGCTAATGTTGGCACAACCAGCTATTAGGTTTAGGGGGCAATTACTTCTTCCACATAGAGCCAGGCAGGTTTGGACAGCTTCTTTCCCTTAATAATGATAAATCATTTAAAAACTGCGCGTTGTATTTACTTTTGTTTGATCATCTGAATCATTTAAGTGGGACAAATATGCAAAAAAAAAAAAATATATATATATATATATATATATAGGGCAATATACTATCATTTACTACTCGCTTCTCACTCAGTATAACATTGATTAACATAATATTGTTGCAAAACAATAATCGAGTAATAAAAGTTGAATAGATTTATACTTCAGTGTCCTTTACAGAAAAAAACAGCAAACAAAACTACAGCCAAGTGACTCGTCTTACCTAGTGGATTGTCCTTCAGCAGAATTTCAAGTGACTTTTTCTCCTCGACCCCCCTGAAGCCGACCTTTTCGTAATACGCTGACCTGAAGTTCCTCTGAGGATCCTCTGCCATATTTGCAACTAAAGATAAAGAATGTAAATTCAGAAGTAATCTGTATATACTGTATAAATAGCATGAAAAGAAGGAAAATTAGGAAAAAATTAAGACTGGGTAGCATTTTAAGTAAGTTAAAGTAATAGATTTGCATCAGATAAAATGATATTTACATGTATAACATTTGACATTGCAGTAAGCCCTGCTGGATCATTAGTTAGGAAGTGGAAACTCCATTACAACCCAAAACACAAAGACTAGTGAGGGAATCTAAAGTGAAGCAAACAGTCACTCTCAAGGAGTTTGCAGACTAAACTGTTACCAAAAAAACATTTCGTGATCTCTGCAAAATTGAAGACTCCCTAGGATGGGACGTGTGGGTAAAAAGAAAATGTTGCTCAAGAAGTTTCTTAGGAATGAGTGAATTAGGAAATCTGTTTCCCCTGTTGTGATGAGCCTTAGATCAGCCAGTTTCAAATGACTACAGTATGTGTACTCAGGCACAAACCTAAAGCTGGCCATACACCAATTACTAGCATCCCTACTAGAGATGTGGAAAAATTTGATTCAGTTATGAATCGCGATTCTTCGTGTGACGATTCACATCAACTACAAAATATATATTTTTTAATATACAGTATGTATAGTTTAACGTTTATAATAGAGATGAACTGGTCAATGGGGAAGTGACAAGAATTGACTTTTTCAGTTTGAGCGGCCGTGACCAGTGATCGGCTGATCAGCCTCAGGTATAAATGACGCTGTACAGAGCGAGGAAGCTTTCGAGTGGCGCAACAGAAAACACATCATTAAGGAGTTACATTATCAAAGATCACAAGCATTAAAAGCAACCAATTCTGCTTTTTTTCTCTTTAATCAGGGAGTAAATTAGTCTCAAACTCACTCATTACACCAGTCTCTAAACACTGTTAGATTCAAGATTCAAGATTCAAGATTCAAGATTCAAAGAACTTTATTAATCCCAAAGGGAAATTGCTTATGCTCGGTTACAGGTGCTCACAGTTGTTAACTAAGGAAGGTGGGGAAAAAAAAAAAAAAAAAAAAAAAAAAAAAAAAAAAAAATGGGTAAGTATTAGTGTCCTGTTGTATACTAGTCAGTGACAAAAATCCACATACATGTGTGTATGAGTTACAGCGAAGAGTTGTAAAGTTTTATGGCCGTTGGGAGAAAGGATTTCCTGTGACGCTCCGTGGAACACTTGATAGTAATCAGTCTCTGGCTGAAACTGCTCCTCTGTTCAGCCAAAACACTGTATAGCGGGTGAGAAGGATTGTTCACAATGGATTGTACTTTGGACAGAATCCTCCTCTTTGCTACTACATCCACCGAGTCAAGCTCCATGCCTAGCACAGATCCGGCCTTTTTAATTGACTTGTCCAGTTTGTTCTTATCAGACACCTTAATGTTACCACCCCAACAGACCACAGCGTAAAAAATGACACTCGCCACAACGGTCTCATAGAACATCTGTAGAATGGTATTACAGACGCTAATAAGTTAGAAAATGTCATGGTGTTAGAAGCCACTCAACCCACGTGCTCACTGCCAAGTTGAGTTTTGGGACTTTCAAGGCATTTGAGGTGGTAAAACATCGCTGTTTCTTCACGTGGTACACTCTAAACTAGTTACACTTTTTAATCTCATGTGGTAGGAGTGAATCATTTGCCAAGTTTGTTTAGGAATAATAATGATGGCAGAAGACCAAAAACTTTTGTATTTGAAGTTAGTTTGTACTGTTTAAATGCTGCCCTTGCTTTTTCAGTAGGAAACCTAATGTTAGAAGGAACACTCTACATTTAATTGACTATTTTTCAGTGGTTTAAAATTAGAACAAAATTAAGGGGGAAATGTAATATCGAATTGGGATATTTATAAAATCATGAATCAAATCTGCATCTAGTTATCGTGATAATATCGTATCAGGACGACTGACTGACTGGTGATTCCCATCCCTAATCCCTACAGTGTACAGTAATATAGCACCGACACATTATGTCATCATCCTCTGTGGAATTGTGTTTCATCATCAGAACCTGGGTGAATGGAAAGCACAAGAAAAATACAAGGGTGAATCACTCCTGAGTTGTGTGTGTGTGTGTGTGTGTGTGTGTGTAAAACCTGCTCTAACAGACTTGCAGCTCCAGTGCAGCTTCTACAAAAGACTACTTGTGAAATGAATGTTCACTTTGGAAGTTTAAAGTCAGATGGTTTTGCAATTTAAAAACCACAGATCTGATGATCTCTAACTGGGTTTACAAACTCTGTATACAGTCAACTATTATGTACAGAAATACACACGCTTTTTTCTTGCTTCTTAATTTCAACATTTGCAAAGTATTTAAGTCCATAAAGGTTAAAAATTTGTATTATTTTTATGCTAGTACACAAACAAAATAAACAACTTAAAAAAATAAATACAAATACAAAATGTTCACTTCCGGAAACTCACATCAGCTGTGAAGCCCATTTCCGGTACAAAACCAGAAAAGCATAATTTTATTATTATTATTATTATTATTATTATTATTTATTGCTATTTGTGTCAATTAGAGAGAGCCAGAGAGAGAAGGTTGTAAAAAAAAAAAAAACGGTTACCCGAGGTTTAAAGCTAAAGCTAAAATAAAGCTAACAGACGGTTTTTGTGCTTGTTTTGCAAAACTAAACCACCCTCCTGCCCCCGTTATTATAACTATACAAAAATAAACATGTATAACATTAGTAAACTATGTTGAAACGCACCAATCTCCCCGCTCCGAGTACAGGCCGCAGTGAGATCCGCGGGTTTTCCCCGCGTCCAGTCCCCGGTTTAGGTGCGTTCTATCCGGGCATCTCGCTGCTTCTGCACGTCACCGCTAACTGCACTGAAGAAGCGCGTGAAGTAATGCCCAGTTTATACTATGGCAAGCCAAAAGGGTCATACACTCCTCAAAAAAGTATCTTGTCCTTTAGTGCACATGTGCAAAGAAGGCTAAAGGAACCCTGAACAAGTAACTGAGTGCATTAACATATATATTTTTAAAAGATTTTCTTTACTGTAAAGCCTTTTTATATTGATCTTAGGAAATATTCAACTTTTCTGAATTTTTATGAGCTCTAAGCTGTACTCATCAAAATGTAAACAAAGAATGCTTGAAATGTTTCACATTAATTGTAATGAATGACAGTTTCACATTTTGATATAAATCTGAACATTTTACATTTTCACAATTAAAATTTTCCCAATCCAACAAAAATAACTTTCCAACAATATTCTAACTTTTCGAGATGCACTGTATAAACATTGATTAAAGAGGGAAACTGATAAAGAAATAGTAGAAAAAGTTTTATTAGGACAGAAAATAGTTACAACATTTTTATCAGAGGTCTTTGCCAAAAGTTTCGAAACAGGGATGCCAGGATTTTTGATTGATTTATTACATTTTTCTTTGCTATACACTAAAGACATTAAGGGTTTGAAATAAAAACATAAAAATTAGAAAACAGATCAGAATTTCTGCTTGATTTGATTTCAAGTCTAATTACAGTGGAGATATCAAAGTGTATTTCTGGTTTGTCTATTTTCCAAAATTCAGCTTCGGATGACTTCTTTTCCCCCAAAATGCTTGACAAACACCATCATTTTGGAAGTGGAAATACATATTTGTGAAATAGACATGAAGGAAATGGCTACAGATGGAATAACTCACTTTTATTGCTTGTACATACCGTGTAGTTAAGAAGAGAGTTTGTGTGTGTGTGTGTGGGGGGGGGGGGAGCGGACGGACAGACTAACAGTGCCCTTTCTTTGGGGACAATTCAAACTTGTTTAGTATTATTAGATGATTCAGAGGTCTCAAAACTAAGACGGCTAGGAAACGCTAATGAATCAAGCAGATGTAAGACAACAAGACCAACAACAAAATAGATATATAAATAAATAAATACAGTAATACAACTACCAGTAATCAACACCATCATCATCTACAATCCCATCCCATTGTTTTGCATATACAGTACATATGTGCTATGTGTAGGCATGTGGTTTGGATGAATCAATGGTCTTTGCATGGCCGTCACTCTGTTACCGGTTCACCGGTTTTCCTGGACAACTTTAGGTAAGTACTAAACACTGCGTACCAGGAACACCCCACAAGACCTGCTGTTTTGGGAATCCTCTGACCCAATTGTCTAGACATGGCAATTTGTCCCTTGAAAAATCCGTACACTTTTTCATGCTTCCAACACATCGCTTTTGAGAACTGACTCTTCTTGCTACCTAACATATCCCCTGAAATTAATTTCTAATGTCTCCAAGCAGATACGGAGATAGGGTAGGGAGATATGGCAGATAGACAGAAGAAATACTTGACAAGTGGTCTCGGTTGACAGAGAATTGTAAAAAGTACATCAAAAGTACAAGTTCTTTATAACAACTGAGAATAATCAAAACTACAGCAGGGGGCAGAGTTTTTCCTGCAAAGCTCCAACTGACAGAACAGCCTTCTGAGTAGAAAACCAAAATGTTTAATCCAATCTTTTGCTAGAATAGTTGTTCTGTTACATGAATGTGTCAAGATCTTTTGGGTTCCTTGGCATACAAATTCATGAGATGCTGTTATTCTGTAGTAACGCTACGTATGCTCTCAGAATCAGTGCTTGTGATTCACCTTCTGTTTTTGTTGTGGATGGTCCCACATGATCTTTATTGAATAATCTCACCTAGATGGTATAGAGTAATGATAAACACTATAATATTCTTTTTTTTTTCCACCTAATTGAGTAATGTCTTACAATTTCAGAGGATATCTTTTTTTAAAGTCTAGTTTTCTTCTCAAGGCTTGTTCCTTATGTCATCTCAGGGGGTTTTCCTTCCCACATTTGGCCCCCACCTCTCATTAGGGATCTAAATATAAATCTCCATCTGGATTACTATAAAACCGCTTTGTGACCCTGTCCATTGTTAAAAGCAATATATTAACAATAGACAACAAAACAATATTCTGGTGTGACCCAGAGAAGGATGGGTTTCCTTTGGACATTAGTTCCCTCTTGCGGTTTTGTCATGTCATCTTAATGGGGGTTTCCTTCCCACATTTGGCCCCCACCTCTCATTAGGGATCTAAATATAAATCTCCATCTGGTTTATTGTAAAACTGTTAGTTAATTAATTATGTTTATTGTTAAAATTGCTGTAAAAATAAAACTAAAGTGGGTTAGGGATTTGTTTCCTGAAAATTTCTGTTAAACACTGCTTCATGGGTGAACAGTACCATATGGCATTCATGTACATAAATCTAATTTCACATTTACTTCACCATGTATTGTACAAACCTGTTGTATAAGATGTTTTACCTGGAATCTAATACATCACAGAATAGCCTCAAGGTGATGGAAACGTTCCTTCAAGATTAACACAAGCCAGGTTGGGTTCATGGATTCATGTGTTTGATGCCAAATTCTGAACCAACCATCTACATGTCGTGGCAGAACTCAAGCTTTACCAGACTAGGCAACATTTTTCCTATCTGATCAGTTTCGATGAGCATGTGCCCATTGTACAGTATTTTTAAATGATGACACTTGGCAGATAGATGTAGGACCCAATAAAATCTGCTGTTTCATCTTACTCAAGGCCTGCCGTATTAGATAACCCGAGATGCCCTTCTGCTTCCAATAGTGGTTAGACTGGTTGTTACCGGTCTTCATGTAACCCTAAACCGATCTGGCTATTCCTCTAACCTACTCTCATCAACATGGCACTGTAGAAAACTGGCACCAGAAACCATGCCACAGTTAATAATCTACTGAGGTGAGAGATTTCCTCATTCTGACTTTTGACGGCGAGTGTAAATTAAAGCTCTTGACCAGTATCTAAGTATTTTTACATTCATGTAGCAGAGCTGCTACATAATTGTCTATTTGAATGCCAGTGAGTGCATTTAAACCCTTTAATATTGTATGTTAAGTCATCCATGCTTATAAGGATTTGTGGAGTTTGCACTGTAGTGTTTGATAAGATCATGTTGAATTGGTCCAGCCTATAATGCAGTTGAAAACCATTCAAGATTTAGCAAGAAACCACCTGTACAGTATACTGCTGATTTTAGAGGGCATATTACGTATTTGGCTATGACTCATGTCGAAATTGTGGTGCAACTAACTAATGGTTCAATAAAAATTAATTTAGGAATTGAGGAGTGCAAGCACCCCAGTTGCTTCTGCAGAGTCTGAAACGTTGTGATATCAGTCGGTTATAAATCAGCCACTTACGTATTTAATATGTGTCAAAAAGAACTGAATCTTTGGAAATTAACTTTTATTTTAAGGCATAAAATTAGTTAACAACTTCATTAAAAAGATACTGGACACTGGAGAAATGCTTAAAGTGAAAACTAACAGTGTATGAAATTAATAGTTTAAGTGGAATCAGTTAGTCATTATTAAACATTTATCATCACATTCTTATGATCAAGTAATTCCCCAACACCAATCCAACAAATACAAATTTGTATGACGTTCAATCATCCTTAAACCCACATTTTCACATCTCATCATGATGTGCACAAGAAGGCACTTGGTATAAAAAAAAAGTCAACATTTAAAATACTTTTGTAAGCAAAAATAAGAACTTAGTGTTTAACATTAAATGCTGTTTAAAATGTAACACTTAGCTATCAGGTCACAGGTAATTTAGCTGTCCATATATTTATGCTTTTCTAAATTTAATACCCCCTTTTATTTTTGCATATTTTCATCAAACTTGCTCTCCAAATCTACGACAGAGACCTGCTGCTGAAAGAGGTGCTACTGTAGCTATAACTGGTGTATCTAGTGGTGGACGAGTTGGAATAAGTCTGGTCGATGCTGCCTCTCCGAGGTCCGGAGTGAGAGACTGGAGCAGAGCTCGGGTTAGAATGAGGGCTGCTGATTCCATGTGATGATGCAGAGGCTGCGGGAAGCATGCGTATTCCTGATTTATCTTCCACCATACAGGCATCCATAGCCTCCTTGTACGTGATCCTCAACTTCGTCTTCGGGCAGGTCAGCATCTTGGGGTGATGACGAGTGTCCAGGAGCTTCTGAGACACTCTTCTATCCAACCATCCCAAGTGTACAGCTTCGTCAACTGTCCGTTTACGGCCGTGCTCTGGATCAAAGAGGCCCCCTGTTAAAAACTGGAACTCGAGGAAACGCTGTCCAGCCTCAAACGGCAGCCATTTTTCTTTCACTGCCTCAGCTGCTGACAACTTCTTACCGGTCTTTATATCTTCAAAGCCACTGTAAGCCTTCTGCGCAGGTCTGAGTCGATTCGCCATATCCTCATCAATTATGCCCCTGCGACAAGCTTCTTGAATGGAGATGCGGCGACCATTTTCTGGGTCTACAATGCCACCAGTGCATGCTTGTGCCTCTAGCAGTCTTTGTGCTGTGATGAAGTCTACAAGGCCACTCTTCAGTGCTTCATATAAACTGAGCTTTTCAGACTTTTCAGTGTCAAAGATGGCCCCGACCGGACTCTGTTCATCCATAGCCTCTCCGGGTGAGGCCAGAGTAATTGACATGCTGGCAATGCGCTTCAAAGTGTTTGGCGAGCTGGGAGATTGACTTTCAATTGATGTCATGACTTCACTTTTGACTATCTGGGATGACACTAAGGATGAGGATGAGGAAGAGCTGAGAGGCTTGCTCATGGCTATGGTTTTGCTGGTGATGATGTCAACAAACTGTACAAGAGTAATATTCCCAGAGCGATACTCCTGCAAGTCATCCTCGTCGATTACACCCTTATCAAGCAGTTCTTTCAAGTCGTACTGATGACCCGTCTTACGATCACTAATGACCAGTTTACTGGTACCATCTGAGGAAGTGACCGTTATCTCCTCCCACTCGCTCTCCTGCTTGGAAAGCTCCACGTAAGTTTCATAGTCAATCATCCGCTTCTGATACGCTTCATGTACCGTCATCTCCTTATTGGTGTCCGGATCTACAATGACAACTCGTGTCTTTCTTGTTGTGTTCTTCTGTGTTGATATTTTTTTTTTATCATAAAGTGGCAGAAGCACAAGGCCAGTTTTATCATCTGTAATGCAACGACCCTTTAACTGCAGATAGGTGAGATTATCCTGAGTGTTAGGATCAAAAAATCCCTTCGTATCATCGCCTTCGTCTTTTAGAATCTGATTCATCTCTTTATCGAAGTATCCTTTCTTATAAGCAACATCCACATCAATTCTATGACTTTGTTTGGGATCAATAATGCCACCACTGGCTATCTGAGCCTCCAGTAGGCGAATACCATGGCCTTTTTCAATCAGTCCTTTCTCAATAGCCTGGAAAAGGGAGATAACCATCCCACTACCAGGATCTTCATATCCAGTGACGGCTCTCTCAGCTGAAAGGAGTTTGTCTTTAAACTCCACACCGATCAGACCTTTCTTACAAGCTTCGTCCACTGTGCAGTACTTGTTGTTGATGGGGTCAATTATGAAGCCTGACGCTGCCTGAGCCTCCAGAAGCTCTAGTGTGGTGCCTGGCCGAAGAAGACCTTCTTTCATTGCTTGGTAGACAGGTAGAACGCGCTTGTCGGCTTCATCGTAGACTCCAGCGATGCAGGTAGATCCCTGCAGATAGGCTCGAAGCATGTGCTCGATGTCTTGGCTAGTCAGTTTGCCTTCTCTTAGTTGATTAATGTCTGAAGGCTTTAACAGGTTGCCGTCTACCAGATCTGACACGGGGATCTGTTTTCGTAAACCCTGTACAGTAATTGGTGCTTCTGGTGCTGGTAGCATGAGCAAGCCTGTGTTTGGGTCGGCTTTGCATTGCCTCTTCAGGCTGACATAGCTAGTATTCGACTTGGTCGCAGGGTCTATATAGCAGTTTGGTTTCGCGCTCAGGGCTTGATAAAGATTCTCATCAATCAGATTACGATCCCTGGCAGTATCCTTGGGGAGGTATATACTAAGCACAGGATCAAGAATGCCTCCCGCAGCCTCCTGGGCCTGCAGCAGACGCAGAGCTGTATCTTGATCGATCATCCCTTTTCTCATAGCTTGACAGGCTGACAGAAATTTATTTGCAATTAAATCTCGAAACCCAACGCAGGCGGCCTCGGCAATCAACAGCTGCGTTTTATCCTCTTCATCTACAAGTCCGTTAAGACACGCCTCTTCCACGGTCATCTTTAAATTTGCTCTGGGATCAAGTATATGTCCCGTTGCTGCTTGAGCCTCTAGCAGTTTCACTGCAGTGTCCTTTGAGATCAGCTTATCTCTCTTGGCCTCTGTGACTGTGCACTTTCCACTGGGTCCCGCTAGACCTGCAATGGCTCCTGTGCCCTTGAGATTCAGTTTGATATCAACAGCTACATCCTGGACAGTCTGCTGGCCTGTTATCAAGTGCTCTAGTGTTTTTTTGTCAATAATACCACAGTCATGTAACTGTTGGGCTGTGACTTTTTTGCGGACACCATCGAACACCAGAGAACCTGGATCGATAGCCGTGCCAAGAGAATCCGTCTGCGTGTACCTGTTTACGGCGTTCGCTTTCTGCTTCACTCTCAGAACCTCTTCCTGCAAGGAGTCTCTGAGATTAACTAAGTCACTTCGCTCCTGCTCCAATCCCCTGATCTGGAGCTTGTACCGCTTTTCGACTTCTTTCATTTGGGCCTGAAGCTGCTCCATACGGCTTCTCAACGAAGTACATTCCCCTTCTAGCGCCAAACGCGCTGTTGCGTTCTGCTGCACATGATCTTCTTGGCTCTGACTTTGTTTTTTCCAGATGCCGAGCTCATTCCTGAGCCTCTCGTTCTCTCCCTGAAGCTGCTGTTTAAGCCGCAGTTCTGTCTCGAGTGACATTTTGATGTTTATACGTTCCTCCTCAGTTTTCTGCATGCGGGATGTATTTTCTTCTAGAGTTTTAATCTTCCTGAGGAGGGAATCTCGTTCTCGTTGTAATTCGGTGCACTGAGACTGGGAAGACTGGATCAAGCTTGATGTCTAAATAGAGAAGAAGAAAAAAGGAGAGAGAACAAGAGATGCGTTAATACGTTACGGAAATTTAACTACGAAACAGCATAAGTGTTCAGACTTTAGAACTTCTAACAGCATGCATATTAATGAAAGCTATGAATCATTCATAAGTAGTTTTATGATTAGTCTACTACGAGATCTAATCTAATGATTGTTATTTAGTTATTGCCGAATGCCAAGAGAGCTGGTCAGTTGATTTATGCATTAAGTGTTAAAGTACAAATCATGGTACCTAAATCAAAAACACCACAGAGTCAATAAGGAAGCGAATATATAATTATATATTTTGGAGAATATCTGCCAGAGTGATGATTTAAGAACGACTTGATTAGAGATTGAGTTGCAATGATCACGTAAACAAAAGAAGAAGCTGAAAAAGCACACAGAGTGAGGATTCCACGTGAATAATTGCTTTCCATGGGAATGAGAGGCAGACTCAGGTGTAGAAACAGATCATGAAATGGTAGAGTACAGAAGACCATCTGCAGAGTGTGAAGAGATTGAGAAGGAGGAAGCAAACTGGAAACCATCCTACGTAATGTCTGAGTGGATCTACAGTCTATGACAGACTCAGACATTTTACAGTTGATTAGTACCTCACTGGCCTGTTTGACGATATTCTGCATCTCCAACCGAAGCTTCTCTCTCTCCTGCGAGAGCTGTTGGGTAAGTTTCTCGTGCTCTACACGGGTGCTCTGGCTGTTTTGAAGCTGTTGCTGAAGTGCTGCAATCTGGGCGCTCATCTGGTCATCCTCACTTTGCTTGTCTTGCAGCAGTGTGTCGTGCTCCAGCCGCACAGCTCGTAGCTCCTCCTCCAGTCCGAGGCGCTCTTTGGTGAGAGACTCTGTGAGCTCCTTCAAGCGATTGGTCTCAGAAATGGTCTCGTTAAGAGTTTTGGTTTTCTCTTCCATGCTCCGGTGCAAGACTTGAAAGCGCTGATTGGCCTCAGAGACCCGACCTTGCTCCTGCACCAGCTGAAGTCTTAAAGTTTTCATTTCAACTTCCAGTGTAGCTTGATGCTGAGTGGAGGTACTGTGCTCCTTTAGGTTACGCTCAAGAGCCTCCTGGAGCTTTCTGCGTTCTTCTTCGGATCTTCTGGCGTCCATGCTAGCCTCCTCCTGACTCTTTTGTAAAGTAGTGATGGTGGACGTGTACTCTCGCATAGCCTGGCTTGTCTTCTCAAGCTGAGCTTCCGTCTTCCTGCGCTTGGCTGCCTCATCTTGGGTTACTTTTATTTGCTGATTCAGCTGCCCGTCCAGTTCTTTCAGCTCCCCCTGGAGCTCTTGGATCCTCGCCTGAAGGTGTGCGATGTTCAGTTCTGCCCGGTTCCGCTCATTGCCCTGGCTTTCCAACTCCACACGGAGGATGCTTAGCTCTTGGTGTGAAGATCGGAGTTTGATTAGTTCCTGACTAGAAGTTGTATGTTTAGCATGGAGGTCTGCTAGCTCCTTTTGCAGATGGCCGTTCTCTGCCTCTAGTGCTCTCCGCTTGTGCATCTCGTCATCAAGTGACTGTCGGAGGTTGGAGATCTGAGTGGTCTTTTCCTGCAGAGACTTTGTGGACTGCGCTTGCACTCCTTTCCATCTGCTTTCTTCTGCACTCTGCTGACTAAGAATCTGTTGTATCTGAGCCTCCAATTCACTCCTTTTTCTGGCTTCCTCTGTGCCGGCTTGGACTTGTTGCTGCAGCAATACCTCTGCATGTCTTCTTTGCGCTTGTTCTTCACTGAGGGCGAGCTGCACCCTCCTTAACTCCTCCTGCAACTTCTTGTATTCCCCCTCTACTCTGCTGCACTCCATCTGCATGGACATGGAGTCATCCTTCCGCTGCTTTGAGAGCATCTGTATGTTTGTTTGTGTTACCAGGATTTGCGACTCGTAGGTCTGTTTGACCTCCCTCATCTCTGTACTGTGTTGCTGTCTTACCTTAGCCAGCTCCATCTGTGTCTGTTTCAGGTTCTTCGTCTCCTCCTCCAACTGCCTCCGCACGCGCTCGAGCTCCCGTGTCCGTTCCGACACGGTTTGCTCCAGTTCGATTTTGGCCCAGTTGGCCCCTTCTAACTCCTTCAGTCTTTTCCGCATGCTCCCCTCATGATCATCCTGCTGACTGCTATACCGTTCCTCCACGATCTTCCGGTTTCTTTTCTCCTCCTCCACAAGAATTTTCAGACGCCACACCTCATCCGTGAGCTCTTGTAGGCGGTTCTGCGAAGAGCTGAGATTCTCCTGTACTGTGGTGCACCTCAGAGCCTGGTTTCTCTTCACCTCCTCCAGGGAAAGGAGGTGCTCCTGAGATTCGTTCAGCTTCAGCTGGTAGCGCGAGAGCGCCTCTTGCAGCGACAAGTTCTTAGCATTGCGGTCTTCTATGTCTGCTCTCAGAAGTCGGAGCTCCTCTTCAAGCAAATCTATCTTGGTGTTCCGTATCTATGAATGAATCACAAGAGTGAAAAAAACAGAACTTTTTTTTTTTATAAAAAATAAATTAAAAAAAGAGCCATGCATGAACTCTACAATACAATTAAGTGTTTTTTATATACCTTAAGCTCTTCCAAGTTCTTTAATGAGTCTCCAAGAGATTTGCAATAATCACTCGAACGTGTAAGCAGCTCTAAATAGCGGCTATGCAAAGAAGAAACCTAAAACAGGTGAAAAAAATAAAATAATTAAAAGCCTAACCCAGAGACCAAATACAATATCGTATTGGACGTTATTTCGTACCTCCTCTATCACAACTGTAGCTGGAGACTGCAGCATTGATTTCTTTATAGGAATGTTGAGCAGAGTTTCTAGCCCAGCACTGTAAGATGCCAATCCAAGCTCATAGTCCTACATTATTATTATAGAAGAAAAAAAAAACTTAAACATTTGTTTTGTTCTGATGAACCCATACGGCTATGTTAAAAAGAAACATGATGCCATCGCATAATTATACCTTGATGGTATTAACGCAGGTGTCACCGTCTCTCTGGACAGCATCCACAGTCTCCCTCTTTGCTGTTATCTCAGAATTCAGTGCCTATGGATTATATATACACACATGACATCTTTTTTTTTTTTTTAAAGATTTTAAGAGCCGTTATGGAGCTGAGCTGGATTAAGTTGAAGTCTAACTAACTACACATTTTATAAATAAAGAAGACAGTCAAACCTTTTGTTGGGTAAGGAGTTTGTTGACAACGGTGATGTCATCTGTCTTAGCGCTCAGCTGAGCTTCTGTACGCCTTTTGGTGTCATTAATCCAGGTGGTGAGAGCTGAGCTTGAGTTCAGGTAATACTTTAGCTGCTGCAGGTATGTCTCCAGATCTGAATACCTAAGACAAAAAGAGTTTACTGAAGTTAAAATTTTATAAAGGCTACATACTGAGTCAGCCAAAAAAAAAATGTATACACACTTCAGAAAAGAAAAATAGTATGATACCTTGGATTGTGAATAACTTGGTCTATGAGCGTTTTGCAAGACGAGCAAAATTCTTTTCATACAATTTAACTTAATAAAGCAGGTCTTGATATACGACTACTGTAGTACGCATGTGCTTTGTCTGCCGAGCGTCACATGATCACAACTGAGCCAATTCTTCTCTCTCTCGTGCTGTGGGATTGTGGGAAATCGTCACCCATGCTCAGTCTCAGTGGGTCAAGTGTGTTTGCGAATGAAGCATTTTTTTTTTGTCCAAGTGTAGTGACTGTTCTTTAGTGACTGTACTGACAGTTTTTCTTGTGAAGAAAAAGGTTAAAAGGCTGTAGCAGTGCGGGAGATCAATCAGTTTAACGACAATCCAATGTCACATTTTCAGAAGGAGGCGAAAGCGAGTGTCATTAGAGAGGATCCTTGTTAAAGAAGTTTGCTGACAGAGAAGTGATTGCGTTAGTGTGCGCGCGCGTCAGAAAGCGTCCTACACAGTAGCCCCCCTCCTCCTCCTCCCTCTTGTCTTGCTTTAGCCACAATTCTTTTAAAGTGAAAATACAGGTTAATTTGTTTAATTTTTACTTAGTATTTTGCAGTAATTATTTTCATATGAATATTTTCGGGTTGTGGAACGAATCGTCTGAGTTTCGATTATTTCTTACGAGGAAATTTAACTGTATACAGTGGAACCTTGACTTTCTAGCCCAGAGTTTCTAACTGTTCTTTAGTGACTGTACTGCAACAACGGGCCTCGTGAAGAAAAAGGTTAAAAGGCTGTAGCAGTGCGAGAGATCAATCAATTTAACCACAATCCAATGTCCCATTTCCACAAAACTTTCAGAAGGAAGTGAAAGCGAGTGTCATTAGAGGTTCCTTGTTAAAAAAGTTTGCTGACAGATAATTGATTCCATTAGTGTGCGTGCGCGTCAGAAAGTCATCCTACACAGTAGACCCCCTATTCCCCCCTCCAAAATATAAAGTAAAAACAAAAAACAAATTAACCTGCACTTTACCTTTAAAAAAAAAAAAATAATAAATCCTGACAAATAACAAATTCACTTTATATTTTGTGTTGTATATATTTATTTATTTTATGACTGTGGAACAAATAATTTGAGTCTCCATTATTTCTTATGGGAAAATCAAATTTGGTTTATGAGTGTTTTGAAATATGAGCCTGCTTCCGGAACGAATTAAGCTCGTAATCCAAGGTTCCACTGTATACAGTTAAATTTTCCCGTAAGAAATAATCGAAACTCAGACGATTCGTTCCACCACCCAAAAATATTCATATGAAAATAATTAATACAAAATATAAAGTAAAAATAAAACAAATTAATCCTGACAGACAATTATTTCCATTTGTGCGTGCAGGCGGTGGGTATGTGTATGTGAATCTAAAGTAAGCTCCCCATCTCGTCTTACACAGTTACTCTTCCTCCACTCTTTTCACACGCGCGCACATAACGGAAACACTGAGCAGAGAGAGAGAGAGTGCGTGTGTGTGTCTGGGAAGGCGAAAGTAAGAGGTGACTGTGTGTGTGGCACGGTGTCCAATGACGCATGCGAACACAGACACAAGAAGCAGGCTGAGCCTTGAGCAGAGAGAGAAAATGGATTTTTAATCCTCTCTAATGCGACTTGCTTTTGCTTTATTCAGCGCTGTACACACACGCATACAGACAAAGTAAAATATGTTTTACGCGCACAAACGTGGTCACAGTGTTATAGTAAACAGTACCCGCTGCACGGATGTTGATTATATCAGTAAGAGACGCGCAATCAAAGTTGCGATCACGTGCCGCTCGGCATCAAAACAAGAAGCGCTTACGTGATACATGATACTCGGTACTCGTAAACCAAGACTTGTTGGTTTTCCAAATCAAAATGTATTAAAAATCTTTGCTCGTCTTGCAGAACACTCGTAAATCGCGTCACTCACAATCAAAGTTTTCACTGTGTTTTGATATTGATATATTAACATATAATCAATGTACAGCAATAAATTTTGTATTAAAATATCTATACAAGTTTTTCTTTTCCTGAAGAGTATATAATTTTTTTTCTGTCTGACTGTATATAAAAATATTAATGTAAAGAAAAAAAAAAAAATTTTTAAATTAAAAAAAAAAGAGAGAGAAAAAAAAATCTTGCCTGCTGTTAATCTGTGTCTGAATTCGCTTCCAGCGATCAGAGAGCTGCTTTACATGCTCACTGTACAGGCACAGGTCAACATCACACCTGTGACAGTTCTGATCAATTTGCTCATTGCACTGATGAGCCTTGATCATTTCATCCTCTAGTGAATGCAACACACTTTCCTTCTGATCGAGCTCAGACCGCATGGCCTGAAAAGCATAGACATCTATTATAAATCCACATTTTCAGATTTTGTTGATGTACTTAAACCCTAATACAAACAAAATTTTACCGTTATATCAGCTGCACAGGCTAATTCATGGCAGATACATATTAAACATTCAACCAATATATACTGTGTATATGTATGTATTAAAATAATGGATAAATAAATATCACATTATAACTTGGCCGGAAGAACAAAATTGTACACATTCTTTAGATGGACTTTTGGTAGATGTCTTGCAGAATATATATATATATTTTTTTAAGTCGTTGTCTCATGGCATTAAAACTTGGGCAGATCAAAATTATATGCTTTATAGTCAATTAGTGCTACAGCGCTGACATTTTGGAGCTTAGAGCTTATGCCGGTTAAATAAATAAGCATTACCCTAAGAGCACTCTGGTACTCCTGGACTTCAGCTGGCTCCAGTGATGTTGTCTCTCTCTCCGTGAGTCGAGCTTCATAAACCTTCACTACGTCCTCTGCCTGTAGTAGCGCCTGATGCAAAGACTTGAGCGCCTTCAACCTGAAGCATAAATATATAACTTAAAAAAACATAAAAAAAAAAAAAATTAAAAAAAAAGCTTTTTTTTTTTTTGCCAGTTCTGTATATTTTCTACCTTTGTAGATAAATAGAAGAGTGAGACCCCAGCTTGTCAAGTCTCTGGTTAATGAGGTTGAGTTGACTTTGAAGAAACTGCGCTTTATCCGTGTCTTTCGTAGCCTCCAATTCTGTTAGCACCGGTCCTTTCAGCCTCTGGAACTCTCCTCTCACTGACTCCACATCCCTTATTGTTGCCTGCGTACAACACAATGACGAAGAAAATACAGATATACAGTTATTAAGTACTATATATATATATATATATATATATATATATATATATATATATATATATATATATATATCGGTTTGCTTTATGAGGCGTGTGTGTGTGTAATGTGTGCTGCTTTTACCTGTGTGCAAGTGATAAGACTGGTGTATTGTGCTGGTGCTCCCTGTCCCATTGGGATGTGCTGGTGTGTACCGAGTGCAGTCTCCAGAGCATGAAGCTTCAACTGCAGGGCATGTAACTCACTCAGCACGCTGATACCAGTTACAACTACCTCCTTATCTGTAAAACACAAAAGTTGAATTGAGGAAAAACACGTGCTTGTGAATCCGGCAGGTCGATCTCTACTTGTACTGTATGGACTCACTGTAGGCTGGAAGCTGTTCGACCAGGTTATCGTAGTGTAGCTGGGCTCCATTATACTGGCTTTCAATGGCTTTCTTATCCTCCTCTACAAACATCTCGGACCCCGAACAATTCCTCTGGTACTCCTGATAGTGAAACTCCAAGCTCTTCATGATGCTGCGGTACTGCTCTGGACGCATTTGAGTCAGCTGCAGACACAAAAAGCCATAGTATTAGATCATCGCAGATGAGTTATTAAAGAAATAAACCGGTATTCAGGGTGTGGGTTGTTTAGTGCTGAGCTGCAACAATGAGGAAGCAGTCGGAAGAAAATTAATAAACACACAACCTAGAATCGTAAAACACACAGTGTGGTCTTTAAAAATAATTCTAAATGATATGGATTAGGCCTTACAATAACTAACACTTTAATGTTCTGATTAACTTTTTGGTAGAGCATATTTTGAGCCATTATATCTCATTATAAATTATGTTAAAATTAATCAGATTGAGCTACCTCTACCACCCTGGTTGAGGTATGCTATGCTAAAAAAAAAAAAAAAAGGCAATAAATATTGCACTCTGTCTCATGCTATGAAAAATAGTGATGGTTTAATGTCTAAAGATACTTTTACCATGAAAGGACATCTAAACCGTTTGAAAGAGGCCTCTATATTAGGGTCTATACAAAAGCATTGATTGTTGTTATTAGAAAAAAAAAAGATGCTAAGTAAAGTGTTTTGCAAATGAGTTTTCCTGTCAGGAATTTCAATAATAAGCTCTTTAAATGAGCATTAATAATATACATGTTTTTCTATTTGCTGTATCATAAACCCCTCCACCTACCTCTTATCTAAGACTAAAAAAAGAAAATCTAAATAAGAGCCGAAAAGGTTAGAAACAAAGTATGCTAATACAGTGGAACATCGGATTACGAGCATAAGTCGTTCCGGAAGCGGGCTCGTATTTCAAAACACTCCTCAACCAAATCGAATTTTCCCATAAGAAATAATGGAAACACAAATTATGTGTTCCACAGCCCAAAAAATCCATACATAAAAATAATTAATACAAAATGTGAAGTAAAAATAAAACAAATTAACCTGCACTTTACCTTTAAAAAAAAAGTAGAAATAAATTCCGACAGACAAGTGTTTGTTTGTGCGTGCAGGCGCTGTGTAAGTAAGGAGCCCCTCCCCTCTGCCCTCTCTCATCTTACACATTTACCCTTCCTCCACTCATTTCACACACAAGCGTGCACACAACAGAAACACTGTTTTACCGGAAAAATATACAAGAAATCTCTCTAATGACACTCGATTGAGCGACACACGAGCGGTAAAGTAAAAATAAAACAAATTAACCTGCACTTTACCTTTAAAAAGAATTGCGACAGAGCAGTGTTTCTGTGTACAGCAGAGAGAAAGAGTGTGTGTGTGTCTGTGAAGGCGAAAGTAGGGGGGTCTATGTCACAATTGGCTCAGTTGTGATCACGTGCCGCTCGGCATCAAAACGAGAAGCTCATGCGTGATACATGATACTCGTAAAACCAAGACTTTTTCCAAGTCAAAATTTATAAAAAAAAATCTTTGCTCGTTTTGGACTGCGTTACTCGCAATCCAAGGTTTCACTGTAGTATCAAAATTAAGGGATTGTCAAAAATTATACACTCAAACTGAAACAGTAACATTTCAGGCGTGTGTACAGTTCTGGTATTACTGATATTACGAGATGCACATATTATTAATATATATATTAATAGTCCTGCAGGTTATTATGAGTGTGACAAAGTAATGATTTACTATGGTGATTGTGAGGGAGTTGATGCGGCTGATGTCGTGCAGGCAGTACTGCCAGGAGATGAGGCTCTTTATGTTGATGAAGAGCTGGTTCCAGACTGTCTGAAGGGCCTCGTAATACTGCTCATTTCTGCAAACACAAGACATGCATCTCAAGCCGTGTAAAACTAAGATAGATAGATAGATAGATAGATAGATAGATAGATAGATAGATAGATAGATAGATAGAGATATAGATGAGTGTGTGTTGTGTGTGTTAATGCATGTTTCATACTTGCTTGCGAGGTTTATGGACAGCGGGTTGGGTGGAGGAACTATCAGGCAGATGGAAGGCACCTCCATATCCAAGCCTCCGGGCCCAGTTATAAGCCACTTACTTCGCTCCGAGTTATCCTTCAGTATAGCCACATCACCCTTACAGATTACTTTCTGCTCAGAAAGGAAGGAAGGAAGGAAATGTTTAGAAAACAATTTCATTGTACATATGTACAGGATGTGCACAAGCTTGTGTTTCCATGTGTTACCTGATCTTGTCTAAAGTCACACAATGCCTGGACTTTAACAGGGCTGGTACTCTTTTCTTCTGGGTTTCTTGGTCTTAGACTCACGATGCTCTTGGATTTATTGACCAGTTGATGGACCTGTTGTTTGTGCTCCAACAGATAATCCTGCTCTTTCTGAAGACACAAACATAATCATATCTAATGTTTGAGCAGTCAGGGAACAGTCCAGAGAAAAATCCTAGATGTGATGTGTGTGTGATGTGTGTGTTTGCGTTACCTCTAAGACTTTAAGCAGTTCCTGTAAATTGGGCAGAGGAGTCATTTTGTCACAGGAGAATTTCTTGCGGATCATCTCATGCTGCTGTTGTAGTCTGCGATTTGTTTCATTTGCTTCTATGAAGAACTGAATATTGTACATATATGTAATAACATTTAAAACTAATATAAATAAAAAGTTATTAATAGTAAAAATTTGTCATATCTATATTGATTTATATTTGTACTGATTTTTGTTTCTTTTTTTGCATATTTGTCAAACTTAACAGATCATTAACAAATTTTACTATTACACAGAGATAAGTAAAAACAAAGTTTAAGTTTGGAATAAGATTTAAGATATTTAATTTATTTATTACAGGCCTATGTGGAAAAAGTAATTTCCAGAGGTTCGGACAGTTTTTTTTGCCCTTAATAAATTAAATCAACATTAAAAAAATTAAATTTGTTATTTACTTGGTATATCTCTGTGTAATATTAAATTTAGTTTGATAATCTAATTCAATTGTGACAAATATGAAAATAAATTTTAAAAAAAATAAAAAAATTATGAATCAGCCAGGGCAAATACTTTTTCACAGAACTGTATGTGTATTTATTTAATATAACGGAAGGAGTAGTAGTTTTGAGATGATGTGATGGGGCAAAATGCATGGAGGATATCAGGTTGTTGCTGTTGGGCAAAAATCTATCCTGAGTGAAAATGTCCACAGCATATGATCGTTATCGACAAACTTCATCGCAATGCTGATTCAAGACTGTTTTATCGCACAGCCCTATCAAACACGACTATTCATAAAACCTATAATAGTAATCACCTATACTGCTTTATACTGTACACGGGGTTGCCTAGAGCCTATTCCAGGAGATTTGGGGCACGATGCAGGGTACAACCTGGACAGTTCACACACTACTGGTAATTTGGGAACGCCAATAGCCTAATCTGCATGCATGAAACCGGAGCACCTGGAGGAAACCCACCAAATACTGGGAGAACCTGTTTTTTTTGCTCTCAACAAAGACATCAAAAGTGTATGATCTGAATCTCACATGTAAAGTTATGCAGCAAAGAAAATCAAAGCAAAACACAAGATCAAATCTACCTCTGAACTTTGGTTCAAAACAAAACACATTAAGATTTCAGAGCGGCTTACTATACACATTTCAGGAAAAGAAGATAAAATGGTGTACATTATATTAATACAACATTAACAATATTAATTTAGTATTAAAATATTCATGCTAGTTTTTCTTATTTAAAAAAAAGCATTTTTTAATGCTTTAGTCTTTTACAATATGATGAACTGAATTTAAATTCATTTTAACCAACTGTACAAACATAACTTGTACATTTGGTCGCATAGGCAAAAAAAAACAACAACTATGATTTATAAGGTCATGCATTTTTATGGTTGTTTCTATGACCTAATAATAATAAGAACAATAACAATAATAATGCCAAAGGCACAGTGTGATGATTTTGGATCTGCACTGCTTGAGTTTTAAGGGTTAATCCTCTTGTTTTTTTAACTGTGCGAAACTGTGCCTCGGCATTCGTATGCTTTTTACAACTGTCTCAGTACACCTCTCTTGCTCTACCGCTCCTGTACATGTTTATACTGCTAGCACAAGAGCGAACTGTCCGCTTCTAGTTAATCAATCGTGGATGATTTTTTTTTTTAAAGGGGTTGGCAAATTTTCTTGGGCGGACTGCCCAATGATACATTGGAATTGAAGCAAACAAAACAAATTCTCCAAAGAACTTTACCAGAAATGTTTGGTTGCACAACCGGTTACCAGAATTAGCACGGCAATTACTTGTTTACACGGGTGATACAGGTGTTATATAAACCCCACCCCCCCTACTGCTGATTACTAAACGCTGACTGTTAATTGGTTACATCCCTGGTGCAAACTCAGCTTGTCTTTTACCTGACTGTAAGCAGCATTCTCCTTTAGATGTACATGAATGCATTTGGTGATCTGGAGAAGCCAGCTCCACTGGGTCTGAAGAGTCTCCATGTACGCCTAGGAGAATACAACAGCTGAATGTTTAGGAACAAATGGATGAATAAGCAAGTTATCCTGTGCAAAAATAAATAAATAATTACATAAAGGCAAGACTTAATCGAGCACTGACCTCAATTTTGTCTGATGCAGGGTGATTGCTTGCCAGCAGGTTGTCCACTTTCAGTTTCAGTTTATTCAAATGTTTCTCTTTCTCCTCCAACTCACTCATCAACATCTGAAACAAAAACAAATATAACAAATATAAATAAATAAATATATAAAACCAGAAAATATGTTAAATGTATTTTGCCACATCATGTCGCTGTATGTGTAGCTGATTGTGCAGTCTTACGGAATAGCTTTCCTGCTTCTTAAGGATATAGACGTCAATGTTTCTGTTGCCCCAGTCAAACATCAGTTCCTCCTCTTCTTTCTCGTTCACCCACATGATCTCCCTAGTGATCTCATCGATGACGTCCTGAAGCTCGTGTAAGTGAGCTCCACGTTCAACTGACATTTTCTGAAAATAGGGGGAATAAGAATTAATCTCTACAAACTAGCTCTTTGGGTGGACAACCAACTCACTGCTTAGTTACCCAATCAACCAATTAGTAAAGTTTAATTGATAAATGCGCTCAATCAGACTACACTAATCCAGGTTTGTACAACCAGCCATGCTGAATTCAAACCTTCCTGAAACATAATATCTCCAGTAATGAAAGTAGGTTTAAAGGTTCCATATTTTACTATTTCTTGAAACACATGTTTCAAAAGTTGCCCAAAATTGTTCTCTCATACATCAAACTATATTTATTTCACTCCTCCTCCAAACCCACCATTTCATTGTCTATTAAAATGAGCTTCTTCTGAGCCACGCCCCTCCAGAGATATGAGGTCACATAAGGGGGAAATCTAATTGGCTTGATTGGTTTAAGTCCCGATCAATACAACAATGAAAAATAGGGCAACAAATAGGCAATTTTTTTCTTTGTCTGTACACGCACACTGCAGACCCAGAGAACTTTGCCATAATACACGACCTTTAAAAATCTCACTAAGCAGCACGCTATGTTGTGATCAAAAGGAGGATGGAGAGAGCTACAAAGCCATTTTTAAGTCTCTGGGTTTCCAGAGAACCACAGTGAAAGTCATTATCTCTGCCGGGAAAAAAAAAAACTTGTTGTGAATCTTTACAGAAGTGGCCAGTCTAGCAAAATTGCTCCAAAGGCACATTAATGACTCATACAGGAAGTCACAACAGAACCCATACAAACATCTTTGGAACTGCAGGACTCGCACGGCTCAAGACAAGGTCAGCATTCATGATTAAAAATAAAAAGTATCAATGGAAGACTTGCAAATTAAAAAAAAAAAAAAAAAAAAAAATTATATATATATATATATATATATATATATATATATATATATATATATATATATATAAAATAAAATAAAATAAAAAAACACTGCTTTCAGGAACATTTCACCACCTCCAATGCAACCAAACATTGCTCTGCCAAAAAGAAAGTTGCTATTTCGGGCATTTCAGGAAATAAAAAACCTTAGACAAAAAACAGAACTATGTTTAATAGTGAAAGTAAGAGAACTCCATACACACACACACACACACACACACACATATACAATGTGACAAGAACTCAAACAGCTCTGTGGCCATAATAGAAAAAAACACTTGTTAATGAGACTAATCAGAAAAAGGTTTCAGTTTGCATGCAGTTTGGACTTTGAAGCAATAGAAAAATGTCATGTGGTCCGATAAGTCCAGATTGACCATAATTTCATAGGGTGTGTCAAGGTAATAAAGGCAGAGCATAGTGCAATACACCCATTTAGAGACAGTGTTCTGACAGTCTGTGGTTGCTTCAGTTGGTCAGGTCTAGACTCAACCACAACGTTATGTGGCAATAAAACTAAATCAGCTGACGACCTGAACGTACTGAATCACCTGGTTATCACATCTATGAAGGTTTTCTTTCCTGATGGCACAAGAATATTCCAGAACTCTAATTGTGAAAGAGTGGTTCTGGGAGCATGAGTAAGCATTTTCACGCATAAGCTGGACACCACATTGTACTGTCAAAGCTAAATTGTACACACTGTACACATTTCAGGAAAAGAAGATAGAATTGGGTATATTATATTAATATAATATTAATAACATTAACATTATTATTATGATAATACTATCATATGTCTTTATAACGTACAGCATTAAATTTAGTATTAAAATATGTATGCTAGTTTTTTTTAACCAGCATACAACCATAACTTGTACATTTGGTCGCATAGGCAAAAAAGAAACCAAAGATTTATAAGATCTTGCGTTTTTATAGTTGTTTCCGTGACCGAATAATAATAACAACAATAATAATAATGCCAAACGCACAGTGTGATGGCAGGACTTACTGTAAGTACAAGCAGTTTTTTTATTTTTTATTTTTAATCGGTCCAGAGTCGTGTTGCTGCATGGATCTGCACTGCTTGAGTTTTAAGGGTTAATCCTCTTGTTTAAAAAAAAATAAATAAATAACTAAATCCAGATTTTCTCCCTAATTTAGTCGTGTCCAATTCCTCCCCGTCACTAGGGGGGCTCCACATTAAGGCTACTACCACTATTCAGTCGGTTTCCTCCGAACCACGTGACGCCAGTCGACCGCATCTTTTCAAACTGCTCACTCACGCACAGTTGGGGGCGGAGTAACACACTCGAAGGACAGCGCTATCCGCTCCTTCCGCATGCGTGAGCTCACAGACGCCCCTGATTGGCTGTAGAGCCGTGATTAATGTAGGAGCACGAAGTACCCCTCATCCCTCCCCTCTGAGAGAGCTCGGCCAATCAGCTCACTTTAGACCTCCGGCTGTGAGAGGTTACAGCATCACCCGGGAACCGAACCAGCAATGTCCGGATGAAAGGGTGAGCAATTTACCACTGCGCCACTCGGAGGCCCCTCTTGTTTTCTTTTTAAGTCAATTTTTGTATCTGTGGGAAACTGTGCCTCAGTACAGGCATGCTTATATTTTTTTACAACAGCTGGTATCGGCTGCATTTACTGTGTCTCAGTACACCTCTCTTGCTCTACCCCTCCTGTACATGTTTATACTGCTAGCACAAGCGCGAACTGTCCGCTTCTAGTTAATCAATCATGGTTGGCAGACGGCCAGACTTTTTTTTAAGGGGTTGGCATTTTAAGGGGTTGGCAAATTTATTTGGGCGGACTGCACAATGATACATTGGAATTGAAGCAAACAAAACAAATTCTCCAAAGAAATTTACCAGAAATGTTTGGTTGCACCGGGACAACCGGTTACTGCAATAAGAACGGCGATTACTTGTTTACACAGGCGATGCTTAACCCCCCCCCCCCCCTTAATCATTTACAAACTGCGTTTTTCGTATTTTGGCATGTTGTACTGTACTTGTCTCATGTTACTTTTTGTAAAAGAATTACAATTTCATTAAGAATGGCATAAATAATGGAAGCCATAAAATACCCTTTTCACAGCACATCAAATCTGTGCTATTGACGTGTTTGAGTAGCGAGACAATAATAAAGTTCACGTAGAGCCTACCTGTAGGCTGTCCCATTCCTGCTCCAGCAAATGCAGGCTGGCCTTGTCTCTTCTCTCTCTCTGCAAAAGGGCAAAAACATTTATGACTTTATTGCACAAAACTTTCAGCGTCTGACATCGTACCATACACCTAACATAAAGCTTTATATTTACAGCCCTGCTGAGTTTATTCTCACTGGCCGTGTTACACCAGAAAGCAATTCATTTTCATCTTGAGTTAACTGGTATGGTACGTTTCCCTAGAGAATATTGAATTCGAACAGGACGTGTGTGCGTGTGTTTTTTTTTTTTTTTTTTCCTGTAGATCGCTTTGTCCTTTGTGTGGCCTGTTAAACCAAAGACAGATCAGAGTGACCTGACTGACCCGAGGCAAAAAGGAAAACAAAAAACCCTGCCGATACCATTACAATGAAGTTCTTGTAAAAGAACGCATGCTTATGCGTGTGTGTGTGCATGTGTGTGTGTAGTAAACTTACTAGTTCCCCTTGAGCTCGATCCACTTCCACACTTCTCTGGATCGAGCTGTGAAATTTGTTGTGATTCATGATCTGCTGCTCGATCATGCTGGGCTCGTCTCCCCATGGCGATGTCTCTATCAGACCCTACAAAAGATGGACACGCAGTGGTTTTTACAAAAGAGCAAAGCAACAGAAACAATCCACCCACCCCCGATTAAGTGTGCTGACAGCAAACGGTGTGTTTAATTTTGGTTGATTGGACTGGAGTATTTTAAAGCTCCTTTGTGTGAACAAATTTAACGTTCTAGAGTTGTCCCACACTCATCCTGATATGTTTTCTTTTTAGGAGACGTGAATGTTTTTCGGTGCAGTTTTGTCCTTCTTGACGTCAAGAAGGAAAAAAGGGAGACTCACGAGGGCACAACTGTTTATCTCACATGATAACAGGATCTAACGTGTCCTGCAGCGTGTCACACCACCGTAACATGTATTACTTTCCTTCACTAGCACGGCCCGTCATGTGTTGTTTATTACATGACACGCCATAGTGAGTTTTATGACATTATTGTACGAGATAAAGGAAAGTAAATAATTGCCATATTAAATGTTCTATGCCTAAAGACTGAATGTTTAATTTGTAAAGAGGGCTGTAAATCTCAGAGTCTGAGAACTGGATTAGTGCGTCATGTGACCTGGCAGTAATTCTTTGTTTGGCATGAAGGGGTGGGGGAGGAGGGGGACAAATTTATTGCATGTGCATAATGACTCTTTCGGTTTGCCTCTCCAAAATGCAAATCATCAAGTTCACCCTTTTGTGATGCAAAAACAAAAAAAAATAACTTAACTTTCTGGAGACAGAGTTACAACCACTTTGGTTTGGATAACAGTGTTAGACTGAGGGGGGGGGGGGGTATTATTTACTCAATGTACCTCTGTTGTGGGAACAATAGTGCTAAGAAACAGTTTCCTTTACGCCAAAAAAAAAAAAAAAAAAAAAAAAAAAAGTTCTGCCCTGATGAAAGAAGGAAGACCCGCCATGAAAAATAAAGATCCTGAATTTACAGTGATTTTTTTTTTCTTTTTTAACAGAGAAGTGATGGCAGAGTGCCTACATGGGCCCGAATACAGACCTCTCTTTATAGTGTGAATGGACTCCCTTTTTCATTCATTCCTTCTCTAAAGAATGTTGTTTTGATCCATCAAGAAATAAGAAAGATGGTACTTTCTTTGTGCCTCCCTTGACTGAATATAATTAAGCAATATCACACGAGAGAGCGCGATGAACATCAGCACAGCTGCGATCCTGGCAGAACTAACGGACCCCGAATGGCGACCGACAGGATCACATGTAGTAATTAAAAGGGGTGAAAGTACCTTTACTGGTACCATTTTTACTGGTACTATTGTAGACAAAAGGTCAGGAGAATAAACCATGGAGGTGGTGGACAGTCACGTGAATCTAATAAATTTCTCCTTATATTTCCAAAGGTTCCACTTTAAAATATCAGCGACGTCAACTACACAAATAGTGTTAAATGGAAAGCTAGTGCACTATGTAGGGTGTACAATCCCTTGTCCCATATTCTGCTAAATTATTTGCAATTGCAGGTTGGTAAGAACAATTGTTAGACGGTTGTTGATCAGGGAGTTTCATGAGCGTGTTTGTTTATCAGTTCAATTTATTAGTAGCCATAAATAAAAGGATTGTTCAAAGCTGATCGTGCTTGAATTAAAAGTGCTTGAGTGACTTGTTTTTACTCTCTCCTGAGCAGCGACTGTCAGTTAATGTAATTAACGACTGTTGTAACACCTGTGTGTTACATCAAGTTAAACGCCCCAGTGCTATTATCACCACTCGTGGAATGTCTCCTGTTTAAATCAGATTGCTCAGTTGGAACTCGCTCTTGTGTAATTAATATTAAGTAGGCATGGTGATAACGATTAACTATCGACCGGAGATTACCTTCTGTTGGGCGATCCACGCGAGGGCATCTTGGAGGTTTCTGTCCATCTCATCCCAGCCCATGCTGCTTCGGCTCTTCCTCTGCAGAGAGCCGCCTAGAGCCATGTGTACTGCTCTTAGGTGCTCTGTGCACTCGTTAACACTGGGCCCAAAAAAATACAAATATTGCAAAATTATTGCAGAATAAAAACCGGATAAAGAGTAATAAAAATTTTATTTAAAAAATAAACAAGCGTGCATCTAATGTGGTAGTGCCGTGCCGTCTTCTATGCTTCTTATTGAAATTCACTGGTAACATTCCTGACCTTAATTGTTTTAATTACCAACTTAGTTCCTCATACTCAGATGACTCAGATGCTCAAGTTCCTAATTTTAGATGGGACGCTGTGCTCTCACACCACTGCAGCGCAGGATGATAAAATTCCTGGCCAGGGAATGACATTTCTACAATTTCACTCTCCGTAAGAATGCTGACAAAAGTGAACCTGTTAAAAAAAAAACGAGAAAGTGTTTTCCAGTAGCACCGCGTCTGCCTCAAGCACTTTGGCTTTAAGCCCAGGAAAGAAAGAAAATCTTTTTGATGTGATATGCAATAGGATGCGACGTAAAAGCAACAAAGTATTTACATAGGTAGATAGACAGATAAATAGAGCTGCTATAACTAGATGTCTTTAGTCCTATTACATCCATCATCTCAGAGACTTGAGACTATGATTTATTTATTTATTGGTGCCCTCTTATTATTATTCACTTTGAGTAACACGAATAGCATGCATTCTTTCATATTCGCAGATTCTCATTGTGTCAGATCTGCTACGTTTACAAGGCTGTGAAAATAATTACTCAGCATCTAGCTCGAGTATTATCTAAACAATGCGAGCTGAAAGATAAAGTATCAGAGAATGTGCACAGTGCAGGGCAGCTGTCTGCTTGATATGTGCCAGGTGTGCTACTCTTGTTTTTTGTTTTCAAGATTTTTCCATTCTAGAAATGCTTGGCACATGCTTCAGCAAAGTCTCTTATTGATTGATTTGCAGACCAAACACAGAGTTTTCATTTTCTTTTAATAAACCTGTTGGATCACTCAAGTCAGAACAAAATACACTGCGAAATCAAATAAACTTTGATCAGAAAGAAACTGCATCGAAACTTTTCTTACAGTATATATATATATATATATATATATATATATATATATATATATATATATATATACACAGTGGTGTGAAAAACTATTTGCCCCCCTCCTGATTTCTTATTCTTTTGCATGTTTGTCACACAAAATGTTTCTGATCATCAAACACATTTAACTATTAGTCAAAGATAACACAAGTAAACACAAAATGCAGTTTTTAAATGAGGAGTTTTATTATTTAGGGAGAAAAAAAATCCAAACCTACATGGCCCTGTGTGAACAAGTAATTGCCCCCTGAACCTAATAGCTGGTTGGGCCACCCTTAGCAGCAATAACTGCAATCAAGCGTTTGCGATAACTTGCAACGAGTCTTTTACAGCGCTCTGGAGGAATTTTGGCCCACTCATCTTTGCAGAATTGTTGTAATTCAGCTTTATTTGAGGGGTTTCTAGCATGAACCGCCTTTTTAAGGTCATGCCACAACATTTCAATAGGATTCAGGTCAGGACTTTGACTAGGCCACTCCAAAGTCTTCATTTTGTTTTTCTTCAGCCATTCAGAGGTGGATTTGCTGGTGTGTTTTGGGTCATTGTCCTGCTGCAGCACCCAAGATCGCTTCAGCTTGAGTTGACGAACAGATGGCCGGACATTCTCCTTCAGGATTTTTTGGTAGACAGTAGAATTCATGGTTCCATCTATCACAGCAAGCCTTCCAGGTCCTGAAGCAGCAAAACAACCCCAGACCATCACACTACCACCACCATATTTTACTGTTGGTATGATGTTATTTTTCTGAAATGCTGTGTTACTTTTACGCCAGATGTAACGGGACACGCACCTTCCAAAAAGTTCAACTTTTGTCTCGTCGGTCCACAAGGTATTTTCCCAAAACTCTTGGCAATCATTGAGATGTTTTTTAGCAAAATTGAGACGAGCCTTAATGTTCTTTTTGCTTAAAAGTGGTTTGCGCCTTGGAAATCTGCCCTGCAGGCCGTTTTTGCCCAGTCTCTTTCTTATGGTGGAGTCGTGAACACTGACCTTAATTGAGGTGAGTGAGGCCTGCAGTTCTTTAGATGTTGTCCTGGGGTCTTTTGTGGCCTCTCGGATGAGTCGTCTCTGCGCTCTTGGGGTAATTTTGGTCGGCCGGCCACTCCTGGGAAGGTTCACCACTGTTCCATGTTTTTGCCATTTGTGGATAATGGCTCTCACTGTGGTTCGCTGGAGTCCCAAAGCTTTAGAAATGGCTTTATAACCTTTACCAGACTGATAGATCTCAATAAATTTTGTTCTCATTTGTTCCTGAATTTCTTTGGATCTTGGCATGATGTGTAGCTTTTGAGGTGCTTTTGGTCTACTTCTCTGTGTCAGGTAGCTCCTATTTAAGTGATTTCTTGATTGAAACAGGTGTGGCAGTAATCAGGCCTGGGGGTGACTACAGAAATTGAACTCAGGTGTGATAAACCACAGTTACGTTATTTTTTAACAAGGGGGGCAATCACTTTTTCACACAGGGCCATGTAGATTTGGAGTTTTTTTTTCTCTCTTAATAACGTAAACCTTCATTTAAAAACTGCATTTTGTGTTCAATTATGTTATCTTTATCTTTATTATGTTAACAGTTTTTGATGAGCAGAAACATTTAAGTGTGACAAACATGCAAAAGAATAAGAAATCAGGAAGGGGGCAAATAGTTTTTCACACCACTGTATATATATATCTCAGTAAGGCACTACATTTGCAGTAAGACTGTAACTTTCAGTCTTGCAGTGTGAAGATTGATATGATTGATTATGTACAGCATCTATGCACTTGTGTAACATCGATTGTGTCTGTAAATACGTTCATGCGTCTTTAATCACGTGTATGCGCATCTCACGTCATTAGCACACTGTCGTTGGGCTGGCCCAAGTCCCTAAGCTCCAGAGCAAGACCTTTGAGATGTTCAATAATATCTCCGGCAGACATTACGCAGTGCTCGGCTTCTGCTGTAGCCCGCGCTCTATCTGTATCCTGTAACACCAATACACATTAACAAAAGACATTAACACGGTATAAAACAAACCATAAAATCACACACTGTAATCAAGTGCAACGGCAAACTGTACTCACCGTCTGTAATATAAACTCTGCTTGACTGAGGAACTCTTGGCATTGGCCTTGGAGAAAAGAAGCTTTTTGATAGATGATAAGATGTAGGGGAGGTCTAAAGAGAAGAAAAGGGTATTCCTTTTTTTAGGTTTTATTGCTGGATTGTGATCAAAGAAGCATGCAGGAACATGCACGAAGATAATTATAGTTTGTACAACTGAAAACCCTATCATTCGTGTTCAACAGCCAGTATTCTAGTAATTTTTTTTTTTTTTTACAATATAGCACAAACTTAGTATTAAATAAAGCAAAATATTAAATAAATGATCAACTAAATAAATTATATATAACATATCCGGAATGTTTTACTGCTCCATGTGCAGTGTGGGTGTTATTAAGCTTTCTATTTTTGTCCCAGGCTTGACTATTAAACATTGTTTTTGGTTTGCTTTCCCCTACAGAATATGAACTTGAGGGGGAAAAAAAACATGCTCATGCAAAAAAAATTATGATACTTGCTCCAGTTTGTGGGCATGAACTTTTGCAATTGCTGACAATGAATAAAAATGTAAAAAAAAAATAAAATAAATAAAAAAAGAATAGGCAATAATATGTGCCTGTACATTATTATTCCTTTATTCTAGGAGAAATAAAGAGACCATGGGACCACAAATTGGGTTTGTGACTGACTTTGTATTATATTTTACATGAAAAATAAAATAAACACATACTGTATGCATGGTATGTGTCCCATTTGTATATCCTGGTTAAAAATTCACTACAAAAACCTACGTTCAAGTCTAACTTCCTCGTCTTTGTGTCCTGATTTCCAGGAACCACTGAGGGGGCAGATAATAACTACACAGAAAAGAATTCGCACTCCATGCACTTTCTTTCTGAATATCTGCGGTCACAGTTTTCCACACTATAGCACCACTAGTCATTGAGGCCAACTCGTAAGAGAGCGCTAACAAATCATTTGTCACGAACCAGAAGACCTGCACATAAAGAATTAATGAAGCATGAAGGAGAAGGCGTGAATGGGAATGCATGTCGTAGAAATGCATTTAGAACTTTGAGTGTTGCAAACAGTAAATAAAAGTTGTAATATAAACAAACACATATAAAATAGGTTTTTAAAATTGTAAAAAAAATAAAAAATAAAAAAAAACTATTTGGAGTATTGTTGTTTTTACGAAGCAAGTCATTGTTGTGGACTGGTAAGAAAACACCAGAAGCACCTGGTGGGATAAAAGCCCTGAAACTGTATACACAGGACACGACAGAACCCATGCCAAATAGCTAGGGCTCAGTTATGCAAAAATATTGGCCCCACCTCTATTTATTTTATTTTTTTAAATAATAAATCAAGGTAAAGGTGTGACATCAAAAAGCAAAACCATTATTAAAAAAAAAATTTTTTTTTTACTTTGTCCAAGCAATCTTGCCAGAGAGCTGGACTCAGTTTTGCAAAAATATTGGCCCCCACCCCTCAAACAGCAAAAGTATTGTTTTTTTTTTACTTTGTTCAGTAAATTTCTTCTATTAAAAACAGAATGATGATTATATTCACTATTAAATATTCCAAGTTGGAATTATTTAAAGTGCATAGTGTTTCATAGTGTGTGTGTGTGCACTGTTGCCTAGGTTTTTGTTTTTCTCTGAGCAGTGCTTACCCCTGTCCTCCCCCCATGGAGCTCTTGGAGAAGTTGTAGTTCATGTCCTCGACAGTCTCCGGTCCGAACCCGTTCCCGCTCAGCTGATAGTTACTGACCGCGACGTCACTGCGCGAGCTCGACCGCGAGCGCGAACGCCGGCTGAATGAGT
Source organism: Channallabes apus (assembly GCA_030522415.1). NCBI lineage: Eukaryota > Metazoa > Chordata > Actinopteri > Siluriformes > Clariidae > Channallabes > Channallabes apus. The sequence continues at coordinate 46,831,715 of CM060107.1, read as the reverse complement.
GCAGCGCGCGCTGCGACCCGTAAATACTCATAGCTTCATACGAAAAAGTAACAAAAATAATAATAATAACCCGCAGAAGAAGTGAGATGAAAACAGGCGCAGCGGCTGTAACTCCAGAAGCGAAAGCGCTCCGCACTCCCTGCGGTTCCAAACTAAACGCCACCGTCAACACGGAAGCGCCTCCCAAACCCAACCCACCTCCCAAAACCCCGCCCCAAAGCCCCGCCTCCCGAACAACACCCCCTCGCGCGCGCCTTATCTAAACCCCGCCTCCCGAACAACACCCCCTCGCGCGCGCCTTATCTAAACCCCGCCTCTTAGGCCCATCACAAGTCGTCCGGATAACAGGAGATTTTATTTTTTCTGTGATAAAATTTTAGTGACATTTCTCTCACAAACTTTGGATAACAAAAGTTACTTTCTTAGGATAATTGTTCTCCTTGTGAACTTATACAATCATTGTTTTCTTTAAATCATAAAAGTCATTTTCTATATTTTCTATATTATCATACTCATAATCTCCACATGAAATCGGTTTATCCTTTGAGAGAAAAAAATCAGACGATACCAAAGGTTCATTTCTATGGAGATTTTTCATTCCTCAACAGGTTTCTCATAGTCTTGAGATAACAAATGTTATCTCTTTTTCTTAAAAAAAGATCAAGTAATGAAGGTTGCTTCATCATAATAGCAAAAAAGTTATTTATCTTGAGATACATTCCTCATGACCTCCGGATAACAAAATTTGTTCTGACATAACAAATAAGTTGATTTCAGGTCAGGCCAGGTGTAGCTCAGTGGTTAAGGCATTGGACTACGGTTCGGAAGATCCCAGGTTCAAACAACCACCAAGTTGCCACTGTTGGGCCCTTGAGCAAGGCCCTTAACCCTCAACTGCTCAGATGTATAATGAGATAAAAATGTAAGTCGCACTGGATAAGAGCGTCTGCTAAATGTAAATTTCTTAAACCTAGAAAATATTTTTTTCCTCAAGTTGTTTTCTAGAATTACGTTTTTTCCACATGACTTCATGGTAAACAATTTCTCAAAACACCCTATTTTTTATGATCTTCTGAAACAAAAATTATTTTTTCTTGCAATAACTTAATTGACTTAAGATCTCATGACAAAAGTTGTTTGCTCCTGACTGTTTTACAACAACGTATGTGAACTTATGATCTCACGATAACAAAGTAAAATCTTTGAGATAATAAAAGTTGTTCTCTTGAGATAACATACAATCTCATGATAGCAAACTCAAACAAGCCTTTTATAACTGGAATGTTTTCTGGGAGCGTCCTAGGCTCTATCACACCGATGGCCTACACCCTAGCAGAGCTGGAGCAGCGGTCCTCTCTGACAACATCTCCAGAACACTACGAACCATCTGACTGGCGGTAAGTCATACTGTAGATTCCAAACATATTAGCCACATCACAACTCACCGTAGTGATAGACGCACACACATAGCTTGTCCTATAGAAACTGTGTCTGTTCCCCGAATACTGAGAAAAAAGAATAAATTTGTTAAATTTGCCCGAAACAATCTGATAACCATAAAACCAGAAAAAGGCAAAATAAGTAGTCAAAATCCACCTCTAAAGTTTGGACTACTCAACATTAGATCCCTTGCACCTAAAGCACTTATTGTTAATGAAATTATCTCAGATTATTGCCTTGACGCACTCTGTCTCACTGAAACCTGGCTTAAACCAAATGAATATTTTGGTCTGAATGAGTCTACTCCGTCAGGATATTTCTATAAGCACGAGCCCCGTCTAATTGGTCGCGGCGGTGGTGTCGCCACTATCTACAATGATGTACTCACTGTTACCCAGAAAATAAGGCCCAGGTTTAATTCATTTGAAGTGCTTATCATTAATGTTGCACTAAATGAAATACGTAATAAACCCTTGCTATATTTTACCTTGGCCACCGTGTACAGACCCCCGGGGCCATATGGCGATTTTCTTAAAGAATTTGGACATCTGCTATCAGACCTATTGGTTAACTCTGACAAAGTATTGATAGTAGGAGACTTTAACATTCATGTAGATGATGCTAACGACGCTTTAGCACTCACATTTATGGATTTACTAAATTCCTTTGGGGTTAAGCAAAATATAATTGGAGCAACTCATCGCTTTAATCATACGCTAGATTTAATTATATCCCATGGTATAGATGTCTCTAATATAGAGATCATACCTCAAAGTGATGATATCACAGATCATCACCTCCTGACATATACTCTACCCGTAGAACAGATTAGCTGTGTCTCCCCACGCTATCAATCTGTTAGAAATATGAATCCCACCACTAAAGACAGATTCACAAGTAATCTGCCGGATCTGTCCCAATTTCTTATTAGACCCCTAAATGCAGATGATCTAGATGAAGTGACTAGCAGCATGGGCACTATTTTTACCAGTACATTAGACACTGTTGCTCCCATCAGATTAAAAAAAGTCAGAGATAAAACATTGGCACCGTGGTACAACAGTCATACTCGCGCCCTAAAGAGAGCAACCCGTAACCTCGAGCGAAAATGGAGGAAAACTAAATTAGAAGTTTTTCGAATTGCGTATAAAGACAGTATGTGCAGCTATAGACAGGCTCTAAAAACTGCTAGGACCGAGCATCTTAGCCAACTGATAGCAAGAAACCAAAACAATCCCAGGTTCTTATTTAGTACAGTGGCTCGCTTAACAAAACCTAAGATGCCCGCAGAGAGTATCCCATCACAGTTTAGAAGTGAAGACTTTATGGACTTCTTTAATGAAAAAATCAATAATATCAGGAAGAAAATAATGGAGGTTCAACCTCTAATAGTATCTCACGATCCAGTTCAGCCTATAGCTTCACATTTAGATTTTCACTGCTTTACAGGTATAGGACAGGAAGAGCTGTATAAACTCATCACCTCGGCTAAATCAACAACGTGCCTGTTAGACCCAATCCCAACCAGATTTTTAAAAGAAGTGATGCTTACGGTTGGAGAGCCACTCCTAAACATTATTAATTCTTCATTACATCTAGGTCACGTCCCTAAACCTTTCAAGTTAGCAGTTATTAAGCCGCTTCTTAAAAAATCTAATTTGGACGCGAATGAAATAAAAAATTACAGACCGATCTCAAACCTCCCGTTCATATCAAAAATACTAGAAAAAGTAGTATCAGCTCAAATTTGCACATTCTTGCAGGATAACAACATCCTTGAAGAATTTCAGTCAGGTTTCAGGCCCCATCATAGCACAGAAACTGCACTAGTTAAGATTACAAATGACTTGTTTTTAGCTTCAGACCAAGGCTGCATCTCATTGCTAGTCCTGCTCGATCTTAGTGCTGCATTCGACACTATAGATCATAATATTCTCATAGATCGCTTACAAAATTATATAGGCATTCAGGGACAGGCACTAAAATGGTTTAGATCTTACCTGTCTGATCGCTACCATTTTGTAGATCTAAATGGAGAACCGTCTGGTATAATGCCAGTGAAATATGGGGTCCCACAAGGGTCAGTTTTAGGACCTCTGTTGTTCTCAATATACATGCTTCCCTTGGGTAACATCATTAGAAGACATGGGATTAGTTTCCATTGTTATGCTGATGATACCCAATTATATATCTCAACTAAACCAGACGAAATACCTAAGTTGTCTAGATTAACTGAGTGTGTCCAGGACATAAAAGATTGGATGACCAATAACTTTCTTTTACTAAATTCAGATAAGACAGAGATATTACTTATTGGCCCAAAAACCAGCACACAACAGCTTTCACAATTCAGCTTGCGCTTAGAAGGATGTACTGTTATTACCAGCTCAGCAGTAAAAGATCTGGGAGTAATATTAGACAGTAACTTGTCTTTTGAAAATCACATTTCAAATATCACAAAAACAGCCTTTTTCCATCTTCGAAATATTGCTAAACTTAGGAACATCTTATCCGTATCTGATGCAGAAAAACTAGTTCATGCATTCATGACCTCCAGACTGGACTATTGTAATGCATTACTAGGTGGTTGTCCTGCATCCTCAATAAACAAGCTTCAGTTAATCCAAAATGCAGCTGCCAGGGTTCTCACTAGATCCAGAAAATATGATCATATAACCCCAATATTATCATCCCTGCACTGGCTACCTGTTCAGTTTAGAATAAATTACAAAATAGTATTACTTACATACAAGGCCTTAAATGGTTTAGCTCCCACATACCTAACCAGTCTTCTGATACGCTACAATCCACCACGCGCCTTAAGATCACAAAACTCCGGACTTCTGGTAGTTCCCAGAATTTCAAAATCTACAAAAGGGGGTAGGGCTTTTTCATATTTAGCTCCAAAGCTTTGGAATAGCCTTCCAGACAGTGTTCGGGGAGCAGACACGGTTTCTCAGTTCAAAAGTAGACTCAAGACGCATCTTTTTAATCTGGCATACACATAACTCATCCCAGTACTCATACTCCAGTACACCTATACCGAATGGCAACTACGCTAATTCTCCCCATCTGTTCTGTATTTCTCTACCCATCCCGAGGCATCGGGAGATTTTGCCAGCTTCAGTAGACAAAGGCCGACCCTGCGAGGTTCCTGAGGCATCCAGAGAAGGACCAGCTCCAGCTGGATTCAGCTTTATGATGGTTGGAGCTACACATGCTGCTCCTGTGCTTCCAGTGATCCAGACCTCATCTGCCCTCTGCACCTACTGACTCGTCCCTATGCTGAACTGGTCTTCATGACCATTTAAATAATTTCTGTCGTATTGAATTTTCACCTGCACAACACAAGATGTTATATCATTTCTATCTGTTATCGCCCAAATGAGGATGGGTTCCCTGTTGAGTCTGGTTCCTCTCAAGGTTTCTTCCTAATGCCATCTCAGGGAGTTTTTCCTTGCCACCGTCGCCGTCACCCTTGGCTTGCTCATCAGAGACATTTCATTCATTCATCTCATTATTATCTGCACATTTTTCTCACACATCCACACTTCCAATTATTTTCTTTTCTATAATTATTATTATTATTTGTTTTTATTTATTTATTTTCTATTATAATTTTATTTATTTACTTATTACTTTATATATAATTATTCTATATATATATATATATAAAATGGTTTTTTTTTTTTTTTTTTTTTTGTTAAATTAAATTTCTTAAATTTTTGTGAAGCTGCTTTGAGACAATGACCATTGTTAAAAGCGCTATATAAATAAAATTGAATTGAATTGAATTGAATTTTACATAAATACTGTACAACATGGTCAAGTGTATCTATGTTACTTTAATCGGCGTATTTCAGCAACCAGGATCTAATATGCCGATGGCTACAATAAAATGTATTCAATGCCTCAACCAAGCAATCTGATTTGATAAGAAGCATTCTGCGAGTGGTGATAATAGACGATAACAGCACTGGGAAGTTTACCTATATGTATCATTCTGTGTCACAGGTGTTCTAACAACAGTTACGTCAAATTATGGGTAAAAAAAAAAAAAGTTATCAGTCGCACTGAGGAGAGAGCAGCTGCCTGCCAAAAGCCACATTCAAAACCAGTCACAGAAACACTTTCAGCCAGAAAACACATCTGATGACATTATGCCATTTTAAGCAACACTTCATCTCCTTCTAAGTCGTTCCAAATTGCATCTGAACTATCAGTGTTCCTTTTATTTATGACTATAAAGCTAACTAGCTCCTAACACAAGGCTAAAACATCTGTGAAGATTCTCAGTCATGACTCAACTTTCAGACAAGGCTCAAATCCAAAGCTCTAAAATCCAACCACTGATCAAGACTACCTGTGGATTATACATTCTACATAGCGCACTAGCATTTAACACTATTTGGGATTTAACCCCGGATCCCGGAAGATAACATGGCTAATATTCTGAATTGGAATAAGTGGAACTATGAAGAGAGACTTACAAGACTTACAGGACTGTCCACTAACTCCATAGCTATAACCAGCAGTACAGCATGACATTGGGTGTGATATTGTTTAAATATGTTAACTTGGAAAAAGTTTTTATTATCTTAGACAATAAGATTTTTAGATAACAGTACAAGAAAAAAAACATTCTTTCTGGACTCCCATAGTTTCAGTCTTAAAGTGATGTGAGTTAGTTGAATCATTTTGTCTCTGGTCACTCTAGATTCTAACCGGGTCAAAATGGGGACCCAGGGTTCATGAATTCTTTTTTACTCTACCAGCTAATGAATAGACCAACATTATTTTGCATTTAATTTTATGAAATCTTTTTAAATATTTGTTTTCTTCCTGATAACGGTTTGCCAGGGAGAAGATTTTGTACTGGCGGGAAAACCATCCACATAGGCAAACAAAAATACAAATGTTGTTTTTTTAACACTTACAGTAGGAAAACGTAGCACTCTGAAAGTATTCAGCAGAAGGGAAACTGGCTGCTTTTTGGGAGACACATACTGTACAAAAAAAAACATACACACTGAAAAGCGAAACCTTTTGATCGAATTCTAAAGGAACTCCCTGCATTGGTAATGGTTATGCAATGGGTAAACATTTAAATGCACAGATGATTTGATAAATGTCAGCTACTTAAACGATGCTTTCATCAATATGTTTTTCAGGAAAAACAGGTTTGTCTTTATGACCCCTGACTGAAATCCAGGCGCAGCGAGCAAGGTGCTGAACATTCCAATCCCAAGTGTTTAAAGAGTATCATTCCTTTTGATGTTTTTTCCTATGGTGCGCTATTTTATTTGAAGTATCAATTTAATAATAGTTAAAAAAAAAAAAAACCTACACTGTCAGATTTAAGTGCTTGACTGTAACTGAGAATTTGTTCCTGTTTGAATCTGAGCACAGAATAAACACACACACACACACACACACACGCATGGGTGTGTTGATGTAAGATACCAGCTCCTCACATCCAGCTGTAGTATTTCCCTCGTCTGTGTGTGAATGAGCACATCCATCCTGACACAAGGTCGACCAGAGTGAGAATACAAAGCAAAGTGAAGTAGGCTGACTAGTAGTCGAGGTGGTGAGAGTTTCTCTGACTCACGCTGTTATTTGACATGTAGCTCTGGGCACATTTTTGAAAGTGTTTTAGACATGTCCAAACCTGACACATGCGCTTTAGGCGGTATTAGCCTCTCCCAATTCGTATCACTTATATCATTTCATAAATATAATTTCTTTCAAACCGCAATGATCAACAATATCTTTTTACAGTATTTTCTAAGATATATTGTTGCCATCTGTATAGGGATTATTATTAATATTATATTATTATTATTATTATTATTATCCCAATGCATATCTTATAGAACTAGCAATATAATATGTCGCCAATGGTTAAACATTACATTTACTTTCTCTCTACAGTTGATTTCCTTTGAAGGAAATAACATTTCGTGATACAAAATCACAACATGCCTAAGGGCATTTTATCTTATAGATATATATAATAAAGATAATATAGAGACATTCAAAACTGTAATATGAAATATTAACTACATATTATGAATTAATAATGAAATACTCCAATAATGATATATATCACACAGACACAACTGAACTATATACTTTAAAAACTATAAACTAAAAAAAATGACCTTTTCAGAAGGGTCAGATTATTGGCCTGTATGAAGCAAAGAAAACAACTAAGGAGATTTCAAATAACTGTAACTGGTCAAAGGATGATGTTGAATGATCAACTTTGTTAGAGAAATGTGGTCAAGAAAAAAATATATAACGAGGATCACTTAAATGCTTGGTGAACTTGAATAAAAAAAAAAATTAAAAAAAAGGAAAGTAGAAATGCATAGGATTGGGACTAAACAGCAGTGTGGCCATAAGAAAAGCACTTGTTATTGAGGCTAATCAGAAAGAAGCTAGGAAGCATAAGGAATGGACTTTGGAGCAATTTAAAAAGGTCATGTGATCTGATGAGACCAGACTGACAATATTCCAGATGAACTGAATCGGCCCATCAGGCTAAGAAAGGAAGTGCATGGAAAGATGCACCCATCATGCATAGTGGCCACACACTACGTGGGAATAAAATGAAGTCAGCTGACAACCTGAATGTACTGAATGACCAGCGTATTACATCAATGGAGTTTTTCTTCTCTGAACGAGCATGTTCCAGTAATCACATAGTGAAAGGCTCTGGGAGAATGAGAAATCCCTTTCATGCATGAATTGGATACCACATTGTGCGCTGTAATCAAAGCTAATGGCAAACAACAAAGTCTTAGAGCGTGTGCCAGTTTTTTTTTTCTTTTCCTGAAGGTGATTGTGGAATTAAACCATTCAAATAGTAGGTAAGCCTGAAATCCTCATGACATGACAGCCCTAATGTGGTGCTGTTTTGTACTAGGTGTTGTTCCCTCCTGCTGTAATCTGTATCTGCTGAGGTTAATATGAATCAATACTTCATCACAGGAGGCACTCGAAACTGATGAAGCTCATGAAGCCCAGGGGGTAAAAACAGAAATCTGATTAAATCTACTCTAATCCTGGGTGTAGCTGAGGTGATTGAGCCTTAACAAAGCTTATGTTGTTTGGTCATGCTGCTGAGACTGAGGGTTTTTTGACTGAGGGTATGACCATACAGTAATTTATAAACTAGCCAGACTGTTAGATAGTCTAAACATAGACTCAATTAATGTAATTATAAAGATTGATTGTGATTTTATAAATGCAGTAATTGAAAAGAACAATGTTTGATCATTAAAAAAAATTCACCTGTAATTTGCTCCACTCAACTTTTCGGAATACACCATGGATCACACCCACGCATAACTTAATCATTTTTACTCTAACAAGTCTGGGCAATGCAAATTGTATTTCTCATACAGGTATTGTGAATTCTCCTCCATGACTAATAACCTTATCTATCTATCTATCTATCTATCTATCTATCTATCTATCTATCTATCTATCTATCTATCTATCTTTATATTTACAGTATCTATCTACTGTATGTATTTATCTATCATACGTGCATAAGCCATATGATTAAGATTTCATATTAGACAATATGACTCAAAATGAAATATGAGATTGTGTGACAAATCAGTGTGGCATGGTGTCGCCTTGCACCTGCAGGGTCCGGGTTTGATTCCCGTCTTGGGTCTGTGTGCAAGCAGCTTGCATGTTCTCCCTCTTCCACAGTTCAAACGGGCAGATCAGGTTAATTGGTGATCCCATATGCTCCATATTGTGTGAATGAGCATGTGAGTGTGTGTAACTGGCAAAGGAGTAAAGGATTTGCACCCCATCCAGGCTGTACATTGCCTCATGCCCTAAGTCTACTAGAATAGGCTCCAGGCCCCTGTGACCCTGTATTATACAAGATAAGATGGTATAGACGATGAGTGAGTGACTAAGCAGAGTCTAGAGTAGACTACAAGTTAAGGATTTTTTGTTGTTGTTTTTTTACATAGGTAAATTTATAGGTAAGTAAATCCTTTTGCTAAATTAATTCACATTGATCATGTAAATCATATTTTTTACACAGCTGTCTGTCCTTTTTTTCTGTAGTAATTGAGTTATATAATAGTAATCTTTTATAATTGAGAATTATTGATATATAATAAATTATAATCGATAATGTCCAGAAAAAGAAGTTTCAGCTACTGTATTTAGAAACAAATTTATTTACTTACTTTATCATAATTGAATACTGACTTGTTTCGAGTGAGCTGTAAGCATGTCAGAGGAATACTTGGTCAGTTTACCCTTCAAACATTGGGCACAAGGAAATTTCCATTTTTGGAATAATACAGGTTCTATTTCTCTCTTTTTTTTTTTTCTTGCTTTCTCAGGTCCTGCCTCCACTCCTGACCCCTGACTCGTTTGTTTGCTACGTTTGCACCTGATTCCTCTTTCTCCCTTTGACTAACCAGCATATTTAAGCAACACTTTCAGGTCTTTGTGAGGTTTTGAATGTCATTCCTGATTTCAGCAGAATGTTCTGGATCAACTGCTATTTATAAGCTGCTGAATAAAGACAATATATAGTGCATATACTGTATGACCAATATTGTATACAAGACAACTGTTAAATGTCTACGACAATTCTTGTCATATTCTCATACATATATAGTACATTATCTTTATCTTTATCTTTATCTTCAGTATATATACTGTACATATACAATATTATCTTTAGTACAACTTGTTGTATATGTTTATCATGTCTGTATTAAATAAAAAAAAAAAAAACATTATTTCCAAACATACCTTAAAAATGAATAAATAACATTACAGAAGAATATATGCATGCCTGTAAAGAAAGCAACACTTTACATGACAGATCAGATTTCAGATGGAAACGAAAAACCAAATGTTCTGTACGGTCCTGGGTTTTGCAAGTAATAAGAAAGGAGCGAGTGTGACAAAGTTACCAGAAGAACCCATATTCTCCAGCATGCTCAGTAAAACCTAACAGCCGTTTTTACTTATAAAACGGCACAAAGATACTAAAGATAGTAGGTTTTGCACAGTAATGTATATTATTGTATAAGATTTTTATTTATTCATTTAAAATCTTCTTACATTGCATTCATTTTGACAGTAAAAAAAGATGTTATTTTCATCTTCAGTCCTTATTTTCTATGTATAAATCCATGTCCGTGTGTTTAAAATTAGTTTTCTAGGCGGATTACGTCATACAAGATAAAAATAACAAGCAAAACCTGAAAATCTGGAGAAAAAAAACTGAATCTATGATAACATATATATATATATATATACAAACCGGATTCCAAAAAAGTTGGGACACTAAACAAATTGTGAATAAAAACTGAATGCAATGATGTGGAGATGGCAAATGTCAATATTTTATTCAGAAAAGAACATAAATCAAGTTTAAACTGAGAAAATGTATCATTTTAAGGGAAAAATATGGTAAATCAAAATGTCATGGTGTCAACAAATCCCAAAAAAGTTGGGACAAGGCCATTTTCACCACTGTGTGGCATCTCCCCTTCTTCTTACAACACTCAACAGACGTCTGGGGACCGAAGTTTAGAAATAGTCTCCCATTCTTGTCTAATACAGGCCTCTAACTGTTCAATCGTCTTGGGCCTTCTTTGTCGCACCTTCCTCTTTATGATGCGCCAAATGTTCTCTATAGGGGAAAGATCTGGACTGCAGACTGGCCATTTCAGTACCCGGATCCTTCTCCTACGCAGCCATGATGTTGTGATTGATGCAGAATGTGGTCTGGCATTATCTTGTTGAAAAATGCAGGGTCTTCCCTGAAAGAGATGACGTCTGGATGGGAGCATATGTTGTTCTAGAACCTGAATATATTTTTCTGCATTGATGGTGCCTTTCCAGACATGCAAGCTGCCCATGTCACACGCACTCATGCAACCCCATACCATCAGAGATGCAGGCTTCTGAACTGAGCGTTGATAACAACTTGGGTTGTCCTTGTCCTCTTTGGTCCGGATGACATGGCGTCCCACATTTCCAACAAGAACTTGGAATCGTGACTCGTCTGACCACAGAACAGTCTTCCATTTTGCCACACTCCATTTTAAATGATCCCTGGCCCAATGAAAACGCCTGTGCTTGTGGATCTTGCTTAGAAATGGCTTCTTCTTTGCACTGTAGAGTTTCAGCTGGCGACGGCGGATGGCACGGTGGATTGTGTTCACTGACGATGGTTTCTGGAAGTATTCCTGAGCCCATTCTGTGATTTCCTTTACAGTAGCATTCCTGTTTGTGGTGCAGTGTCGTTTAAGGGCCCGGAGATCACGGGCATCCAGTATGGTTTTACGCCCTTGACCCTTACGCACAGAGATTGTTCCAGATTCTCTGAATCTTCGGATGATATTATGCACAGTTGATGATGATAACTGCAAAGTCTTTGCAATTTTTCGCTGGGTAACACCTTTCTGATATTGCTCCACTATCTTTCTGCGCAACATTGTGGGAATTGGTGATCCTCTACCCATCTTGGCTTCTGAGAGACACTGCCACACTGAGAAGCTCTTTTTTATACCCAATCATGTTGTCAATTAACCTAATTACTGTTAATTGGTCTTCCAGCTCTTCGTTATGCTCAAATTGACTTTTTCCAGCCTCTTATTGCTACTTGTCCCAACTTTTTTGGGATTTGTTGACACCGTGAAATTTGGAATCAACATATTTTCCTTTAAAATGATACATTTTCTCGGATTAAACTTTTGATCTGTCATCTATGTTCTATTCTGAATAAAATATTGACGTTTGCCATCTCCACATCATTGCATTCAGTTTTTATTCACAATTTGTTTAGTGTCCCAACTTTTTTGGAATCCGGTTTGTATATATATATATGTGTGTGTGTGTTATCAATATAACTGTCACTACAGTTATATTGAAAAAAGTTTCAATTGTGGTGCCTTTCTCTGTGCAGTCAAATCTTGTACAATCTTGTATGCATGAAATATGAATAATAATAATTATTTTTTCAAACATATCTAGCTAGAATAAAATTACCAGCAACACCTGAAGTTCCATAAACCACAGAACAAATTTGTACCTATATTTCATGGTGGCTGGTACATTGATGATATAAGTATTCTTAGTGGTACCCTGCGATGGATTGTCTTAGTGGTACCCTGCGATGTACCCTAAGTCTCCTGGGATAGGCTCCAGACCCAGCGTGATCCTGTATACAGGATAAAGCAGTATAGACGATGATTGAGTAAGTATTCGTATTGCCTCAAAGCTATATTGAATCCTGATCGATGGTTAATATCTATTTGGAGTTTCACATATTATCGCTATGTTTCTGTGGCCTGTGTCTGGTTTTGTTTTCACCAGAGAAAAGAATGCTGCTACAGTAGGTGTCTATACTAGTCAAAATACCCCCTGGCTGTTAATACGTGCGGGAGTAATGGCCTGTGTTTGTTTTTGCCGCATGTTTAATGTCCGTCTGACAGGCTTCGATTCAGTTCCCCGGAAACCCAGACAATGCTGGCTGTCATGTCATACTGTATACAGCTCATTAAACAATAGAGGGAAAATGATGCAATTGATCATATAGGGGCAATATTTTTATGGAAATTTTCACTGGGTTCAGCTTAAAATTCTGTACCTGACATGGATACTCTCTTAGTGGAGGAGTGCGAAGATCAGCGTGCTGTTTTGGCGAGGCTAAAATGATCGAGTTACTGAAAGCTGACCCTCCCTCAGGACTGATGTCCATTGTGAGACGTTACCTGGCTTTACTTTCCCAAGAAAGACAAAGACCAACAGTGCTGTATTTTACAGCAAGGATTCCTTATAAGAAGTCTTTTAGAATTTACACTCATACTTGTTCAGTGAGAAATGAGTGTTTCTCATCGTCAGTAGATGAGCACTCCAGAATAACACACCCTACTTTTGATTGATTGGAAGATATAATGGACGGTTCACGAGGTGATGAGAAATGAACGAGGTCTAATGTCATGCTCATATCTGCTTGTGAAATAGCTGATCTCATCTTTGGCACAGTGCCAGGTGACACTTGGTCGGTGCTCGGGATGGACACCTCGGTTACTTAAAAGAAATATCAGCATGCACTGTACTGTACATGGGGCTGTAGGGAGAACTTGAGGGAGAGCCTCGGGGCTGTAACAGAAAGCAAACTCATTTTTATTATGCAGGAAAAACCTGTTCAGATATTTTGTATGCAGACATGGAAAAAGCAAATAGGGGTTACCTCCTGGCTGCTGATGATCATGTTTTGCCGTTCCATCGAACCTTGAAGCTTTGAACAGCACAAAGATATACAGTAAGATGTATGTAGAAGGCCGCAGGTTCATTGGTGGGGCTCGGTGGTTGGTTTCTCACCTGCTGTGTGGAAGACCTGGGTTCATTTCCCCTCTCAATGACAAACCCAAAGCCCAAATAAAATGGGAGTTTTGTGGCCGGAAGGGCATCCACCGTAAAACCTGTAGTAGGGGTCACTGTACCAAGCTGTGTGTGGATCAGATCAGGTCTGCTACAGTATGGTGACCCCCTGACAGGAGCAGCCCAAAGTCTAAGACTAAGACAATGTAGAAGACCTGGGTCGACCAGCTGTTAATCTAATCCTGTTACAATAACTGTAGCAATTCCTGTACCTCCTTTTGTCACTGGGACAGTGCACCCTGAGAGTGACCGGTAATCCAGCCTCTTTAGAACTCTCCTCGGGATTTGCACTTGTTATGTGTACGGTTGAGTATGTTCCATGCTGAAAAGAAGAAAACAAATAGTGGGGCCGATAAATGCAAAAGCAACACTGCGGCTTAGTGGTTTGTGCCATCACATCGTCCCTCCAGTATTAAGGGTTTGAATCTCGACACCACTCTATACTTGTTGAAATTGCATGTTCTCCCTGTTTCCTCAGGTTACCCAGAGTTCCTGAGTATTTTTCCCCTACAGTGCAAAGATATGATGGGATTTTCCAAACTGCCCATATGCATGGGGATTACCAGAGGTTGTGTTCCTCAGCAACGTCGCTTCCCTACAGCCGTGACCGCTGGCATGAGGTCATAGGGTATTGCAGTCAACCTTTACCTAGTGATGTTGGCTTGAATGAAAAGATGTATAATTTTTGTGCATACAATTTATCATAAAATTACGGGGGTATATTTACAGTATGTCTTCCATATCTACAGTATGTGGGAAAAAAAATTGGTTTAGAATGTTTTCTACAGTAGACTTCTCGTCTAATGTCTGATCACATGGCTCTGCAGCCACAGACATGTTCGTCATGCAGCTTTATTTGGTTGAACATTTGACTACCAAATTACCTAACACACAAGGTATATACACACACACACACACACACACACACTGACACAGAAATTACAGAATGGATTGCTTCATGTTAACTGTCACTAGACATCATATCAGGAAATATTCTTTCTTCACCATTTGCCTTTAATGTGAGTGTAACAATATATAATATTTTCTCTGAGCAACTTACTAAACTGTTAGAGGGGTGTGTAAAAGAATATCAGAAATAAAATGGAATTGCTGAAGATTCTTTAAAGCATAGTGACATCTAGTGGCTGAAAGTTGTATTGCTGTCCTGTGGAGTGACGTAGTTGTGTTTCAGAGCTGTTGCACCATTTTAGATTTTCTTACAAGGTTATCTATTGACTATAATTTGGTTTCTATTAAAATGTGGATAAACCAAGTACAGGCTTAATTAAACCTAGATCCAATGAGCAGGAGTGCATGATCAGGTGTTTTCCTTATAGGGACACCCTAAGACAAGCTCACATGACCAGCAAACAAAAACAACAACAACAATATTAATAAGTGCTACGATTGCTCTTCCTTGATTGTACAACTTAGTCGTCACCAGAAGATGCCACCCATCCATCCATCTAGGAACCTCTGTCGTCCAACTAGGCACAGAGGAGGCCAGTGGTGACCATTGTATTTATTCCCATTTTTACTATGGTTGTAGAACCTTTCAACATTTAACTGCTCATTCACACACTACGGGAAATTTGGGAATACCAGTTAGCCTAATCTGCATGTCTTTGGACTGTGGGAATTGAACCCTCGACCCTGGAGGTGCAAGGTGATAGATCTAACCACAAAGCCACTGAGCCGCCAGATGTCACCCATGACTGCTGTAATTTTATATATATATATATATATATATATATATATATATATATATATATATATATATTTTTTTTTTTTTTTTACATTTTTCTTGAGATGCATCTACAACTTGATTGGAATCCTCTCATGCTTAGTTGATTTCATTGGGCATAATTGGGAAAGGCACACACCTGTCTGTATGAGGTGCCACTGTAAGTGGTGTATGTCAGAGTGAAAACCAAGCTATGAGATCAAGATAATTAGCTGACATTACTGTATCGCGACACAGCCCTGGGGAAGGATAGAAAGACATTTCTGCAGTGCTGAAAGTACCCAAGAGCACGATAACCTTCATCATTGTCAAATGGAAGAAATCTTAAATGTCTTCCCAGAACTGTCCGAGTTCCCTTGTGGAGACAGGAGAGTCTTACAGAAGGACATCCATCAGCCCTCTATGGTACAGTGACTAGACAGAAGCCTTTCCTTATAAAAAGGCACATGACAGTCTGCTGGGAGTTTGCCACACAGTCCCTGAAGAATTTTCAAACCATGAGAAGCAAAATCCACTGGTTTGATGACACAGTGACTTAACTACAGTATTTGGAAGAAGGAAATTAGGCGCTGCGCATCACCTTATTAAAACCATCCCTACAGTCAGACACGGTGGTGGGAGCATCGTGCTGTGGGGACTGATAGCCTAGCCACAATAATGGAAAATGGATGCTGGGAAATAAAGAGCTTCTCCAACCTGGGTGAGTTTGAATGATTCTGCAAAAATGAATAGAAGATGTGCCAAACATGTAGCATCAGACTGTTAATTATTTAACATCAATGAGATCCCTCAAGTGGACAAAGGAACAACTTCTTTCCCAAGCTGTGGCCTCCATCACACAGCAAATATAACCAAGCTCTGCAATACAGTATGTCACCATGTCAATTGCAAATTAATTAATTAATTAATTCATTCATTTTCTATACCGCTTAATCCTGTGTTCAGGGTCGCGGGGGACCTGGAGCCTATCCCAGGAGACTTCGGGCACTAGGCGGGGTACACCCTGGACAGGGTGCCAATCCATCGCAGGGCACACACACATAACATACATTATTATTCATTCATTCATTCATCTTCTATACCGCTTTATCCTGTATTTAGGGTCGCGGGGACCTTATTTCTTTCTCTGATCTTATAAGAGAGATGCCATACAAAATTGTATTGTAGTATCATAACAATAAAAATATTTTTACTGTAACTTTCCATCAAGACTATTCCATATTTTTTCCAAAATTAGTCGACTAATGTTTAAAGGCGTAACAGTTTTTAAATTCCTTATGTGTGAAAAAAACCTTGGAAGCAGTCATTTTATATTCTTTATTTGGCATGACAGCTTTACACCGTGCCAGAGTATGATCGTCCCCTCCACTCCCATGACAGATAGCATTCACATTAGTTATGTTATTCAATACTCAAGCACACTTATTTATCTACACACTCTGATACAGTAGGTGGCAGTATGGATCAGGTTTGTTTTGGGGTAGACACTGAGCATTGATGACATTGCATTCTAAATAGCAGCCCACTGATGTGTTCCACAATGGTTGGCTTTCTTTCCTGATTTGAACTGATTGCTCAATACCATCTTTTTCAAGTAGATACAGACTCAGTTATCACACTAATCAAATGTCCCAGACTTTGGGTCTCAAATGTGAAAGCAGTCATAACAGACACTACATGCCAAGATCCTGTGGGCAGACATAACACGGCTTAAAGCTGACTAATGCTGCTTAAATAAGTGATTGGTTTATGATGAAACACATGAACTTCTACATTTCTTGTTAAAACTGTATATGTATTTGTCTGATAATGTGGCTCCTTTTCCCAGTCTTGAACGGTAAAATTACCAGCAATAAATGAACACTTATAGTTAATTGAACCCTGGGGCCTTTCCTGTGCATGATTGTTGTGTTCTGTATGATAAGCTCTAACACACGTTACACAACAGGGCACACAAAACAGAAAAGGTGAAATTAAGGGTACAGCAGATCCATGGAGATCCCAGGGTGAGACTTCCTTCTTGGAAGATACGCGAAACTAAGATAGGCCTATATATATTTTTTAGCTTTACTCCCCAGCAGCACATTGGCTTAATGGTTAGCTCTGTTACCTCCACAGTTTAAAGACATGCAGATTAGGCTAATCGGAGAAAAATTGCCCGTAGTGTGTGAATGCGCATGTGTGAATGTGTGCCCAATGATGGACTGGCACACTATCCAAGGTATACCTTGCCTCGTGCCCTGAGTCTCCTGGGATTGGGACCCTGTATACAGGATAAAGCGATCTAGATGATGAGTGAGAGTATGTGAGATTTATACCCCGGTGGCTTAGTAGTTAGCCTTGCACCTCCAGGATCCAGGTCTGAGTTTGTATGTTCTCCCTATGCTTGGCGGGTTTCCTCCAGGTGCTCCGGTTTCCTCATACAGTCCAAATATGACTAATGGACAGCTAATTGGCGTTCCAACTGCCCATTGTGTGAGAATATCAATGTGTGTGTGTGTGTGCGACCCTGCATACAGGGTAGAGCTATGTAGACAATGAGTGAGTGGGTGAGTGAGCCCCTCCCCATGATTCGCACCCATGTTTGCAAACCTCATCCAATTCCAAACAAAGATTCTAGACTTTAGGAAATAGTGTTGTCCTTGTTTATTTCTAGCATTTTCCGCATACTGTAGATTGAAGGTTCGTGTAAGAGAAAAACACCCACTGCACCTTTAAATGAAATGTGCTTTAAGGAGACACACCACAAATCATGCAGAGAGGCTGGTGCAAAAGATAAAAAATCTTGTCCTATAAGATACCCCTCTCACTCAGATGAAAGGGGGAAATGAGTGTCAGGTTGATGAATGAGTGAAATGATTGAGATGTACCACCACCACCACGCTGCTGAGATACAACTTTCCCAATTGGGAAGCCTCACTTGATGTTTTAAAAATAAAATAAAATAATAAAATATGATCTGAGTTGTGTAGGCGAAGAGGGAGGGGTCGCTCGGACATTTCCAGCGTTTAACTTCTCGGGTTATATACAAAGGTGACTCGCGGGGGAGCGGACGCACAAAGCTTCTTTGTTGCTCTTCTGTCCAATCAGACGCCGCGGGGGGGGGGGGGGGGGATGGAGGGGGGGGGGGAGATCGCCACGAGCGTCTCAGCCAATCAGGGCGCGCGGCGAGCCCGTGGAGAAAGGCGTTTCATTTGGATGCTGCGAGCGTGCGCGCGCGCCGACCGACTCTGTGTTTGTGTGTGTGAGGAATTGATCGCCGGTTAAAACAGAGAGAGAGAAAAAAAAAACATGGTCGCGTAGCCTGGTACGATGTGTGCACCCGGAGGACAGAAAGCTGCATTTCACAACATGGACACTGAGATCCGCGAAGGCGCACCGGACACCGAGGCATGATGCAATAGTCTATTATTATAATTATTAAAAAAAAAATATATATATATATATATATATATACACATATATAGATATATATAGATCGCGAGTTCAGGGATGGGTCGGAGAGCCACGCCTGCCCGTGATGTGCGCATAAACAGGTATGTTACCTGTGCACCTCGGGGACTCGGGGTTTACCGGAACACTCTGTACAAGGTTTTGGCGTCCAGCGTCACGATGGCCTGATCACCCGGAGCGGCGGATGAACGAGGGCATGTCGATCACCCGATTCACGGCTACACTCAGACTACCAGACCGTCCCGGCTTCTGGGTTTAATCTGGTGCTTGTTTTTATTCTTTATCGTGGGATATATCGCGCGTACTGGATCTATCTCAGACAAAGAGCGTGCAGCCGACCCGCTATGGCCTCTATAAGTTTGCACGGATTGGATCAGCTACCGGAGAACGGCAGCGCCTCGCGCGCCCCGGATCCTCACATCCCGAAGCTGCTGTCTCAGGTCGACACCGCCGTGCTGCCGTTTCTCGGGGGCTTCGGCCGCTTCCAGAAGCGGCTCGTGGCGCTGACCTGGCTCCCGGCGTTGCTCATAGCCTTGGGGCAGTTCTCGGATTATTTCCTCCTCGCGCAGCCCACGAGCACGTGCGGCCAGCAGGGCGATCACGCGAGGAACGGGAGCGGCGTGCTGGGCGCGAGCGCCCCGCCGCCGGCTCTGTTCGAGAACGCGACGCGCGCGGAGAGCAGCAGCAGCAGCAGCGGCGTCAACGGCGCGGAACCGAGGTTTGAGCTCCAGCTGGGACTGCAGCAGAACGTGGTCACCAAGGTGATGGTGTGTTTGTGTGTGTGTGTGTGTGAGGGACGATGGTGTCAAACTGGTCAGGTGTCCTTGACATGCCTTTTTGCTCGTGCATCACTGTTTCTTTATTCTCATTTAACACGAACAAGTGGTTACACTGAAGTGTCCTTGTAAATAGGTGGCTTAGTGGTTAGGGTTCTGGGTTCGATCCCCACTTCGGTCTGTGTGCATGGAGTTTGCATGTTCTCACCTGAGCTTGGTGGGATTCCTTCTACAGTCCAAAGACATGCAGATCGGCGTTCCCAAATTGTCCGTGTGTGTGTGCCCTGTGATCGATTGGCACCCTGTCCAGTGTGTACCCTGTCTCGTGCCCTAAGTCTCCTGGGATAGGCTCCAGGCCCCCAGCGACCCTGTATACAGGATAAAGCGGTATATAAGATGAGTGAGA
Source organism: Channallabes apus (assembly GCA_030522415.1). Taxonomy (NCBI): domain Eukaryota; kingdom Metazoa; phylum Chordata; class Actinopteri; order Siluriformes; family Clariidae; genus Channallabes; species Channallabes apus. Next base: position 46,811,449 of record CM060107.1, on the reverse strand, counting down.
GAGGCCTTGTAAATAGGTGGCTTCGTGATCAGCGCTGTCGCCTTGCACCTCCATGATCTGGGTTCGATTCCACTTCCGTTTCCTCCCACAGTTCAAAGACATGCAGATAGGCGTTCCCAAATTGCCCATAGTGTGTGTGTGTGTGTGTGTGATGTTTAAATGTGTGTGTACCCTGAGATTGGTGTACCCTGCTCCAGGCACCCCGTGACCGTGTATACAGGATAAAGCAGTATAGACAACGAGTGAGAGTCTGTGTAAATCTGACCTGGTTCCACTAGGATGTTTTTGCACACATTTATTTAACTGTATTACCAACTCTGCAAAGTTTTACTCATTAGGAAGTTAAAGACTATCTGACTCAGTATAGTTAACTCGGCAGGAACTGATAAGGACATCTGGGGTGTTCCACCCGCATAGCCTGGGACAGATAACCCCTCTGTGACCGGCAAACCCAGCAGTATATCTATGCGTTTTGTTTTTTCAGCAGTTGGTGATGATAAGGATGTCTTGCAGGATGTGGTTGTTTTTCACAGATGTCCAGTGTATGGTGCAGAAAAACACCCATGAACCTCGAGTAGAAACGAGATAACTCTGACAGACATGGCGTGTTATCGGTGATTATTTGGATCACCAATATGTGTTTGCTTCTTTAGTTTTGTGCTAGAACTGTAAGGATAATTTTGCTCATAAGTAACAAAGAAGTTGTTCAGATGTAACAAAGCAAAAGTAGACGTTACTCATAAAACATTCACAAGTTGAGTCAAAAATAATCCACACTCTGGCTGTAGAATTTATTTAAATTAACTATTAGAAGAGAAAAATTTACAGGCTTTTTAACATCACCAAGCTTTCATATTCCCTGATTTAAAAAATGTTTTAGGCTGAACTTTGAGCCACGAATGCACCGTTGTCTTCACTTCTTCATCATCCTCATAGGGCTGCTTTCAGGGGACCAAAAAGGTGAAAAAGTCTGATGGAGTGAGATCAGGAGGATGCTTTAACATCTCAGAGTTTTGCAGAGTGGACGTGCATCGTCATGCAAGATCACAACCCCCTTGGATATCAGTCCTCTGTGTTTTAATCTGAAGTTTAGGCATCAGCTCTTTAACAAGCGTCTCACTGTAATGAGCACTGCTGATTGTTCAGCATTTTTCCTGATAATTTTCCAATACTGGCCCTTGAGCATCCCAGAAAACTGTAAGCATCAATTTTTCCAGCCGATAGTCGACTTTTGAACTTTTTCTCGGTCTCTGATTGAGGGATGTTTCCGTTCCGTACTCTGCCATTTACTCTCAGACTCGTAGTGATGAAGCCACGTCTCGTCACCAGTAATGATTCTCTTTAAGAAACGTTCACCTTCTTTAGAGTATCGGTCTAAATTTTGATTGCAGATATCCAAACTCTTCTGTTTATGCTCGTCCATGAGTTGTGTCGACACCAGGTACACCCTCAGACCAGAAATTAACGATCCGCTCATCTTTCGTGCAAATCACAAGCGGGGCATCCATTTTTGCTCACATCGCAGTTACAAACGAACTGATGTAACACGTTCATGCCTGCACAGCAGTGACTGGGGAGACGGTAGCCTTGAACGGAAAGCGCTGATAAGACATGCGGAAGTTTTAATATGATCAGCGTGTGGATAATTTTTGACTCACCCTCGTAAGTTTCAACAACGACACACTTTTTAAATGTCTGCTAATTTGGTGTGATTCCGGCTGTAAAAGACTTGGTGAAAATGATTATTATTATGATTGAAATGATGACATTAGGAAAGCCGATCATATTGTTCCTTCTGACAAATACATTTCCTCTTGGACAGCACAGTGTTGTAACAGCTTTGTCTTCGATTGGTTGTGATTGGTGTGTTTTGCCTCCACAGTGGCAGCTGGTGTGTGACGAGGAGTGGAAGGTCCACATCGCTAAGTTCTCATTGCTGGTGGGCTCCATATTTGGTTACCTGCTGATGGGTGCTATGGCAGACTGGTAAGCTATTTTACTTTATTTAAAAAATCTTTGTCTACTCTTTCTTGCTGTAATTCTTGATTTGGAGATTCATTGGATTACCAGGGATCTAGATCTGCAGTTCTCGAGTTTGGCCATGTTGGTGATGCTTTACCCATGTTAGACATGCTTTGGATGTACCTTCTTCCCAGGGCTGGTCATAATACAATACAGTAATCCTTTTTCTTTGTTTAAAACCAGATAATGAATAAACTAGTTGCTGGCATGTTTCATGGACAACACTTTGTGACTTATTGTCCTGCATATCAGAATCCTTGACTCATAAGTACAATCCCTTTACCCTGCTTAGACTTGTATAGCACTGACATTTGTGGATCGGTTTTCCAAGCAGTCTTGCATTGATTACGTATCTTCCAGGTAGGTCAATGAATAGGCGGTAGGCTGTCCTTCATTACTGCCTGACTGATCAGCTCCCAATGTGTCTCCAAGACCAGTCAGACCATTTCCAGTCAGATCACCCAAAATGTTAATGATATTAATGCCAGGACCAAGCTCTGCTCTTTCTTTAGATTTCTTTCCACAATGCTGCTTATTTCACGGAGTGGTTGTTCAAAGCTGGTGTTGAGAAACCTTAGAATAAAGGTTGTACAGTGCTAGGAATTTACATACAGTAGCATCTCCTCTTTCAATTCAATTCAATTTATTCGTATAGCGCTTTTAACAATCGTCATTGTCGCAAAGCAGCTTTACACAATCAAAAGAATTATTTAAGTTTGTATGGAATGTGAATGTGTATGAATCAAAATGGTCAGATAGTCCCTGGTGAGCAAGCCGAGGGCGACAGTGGCAAGGAAAAACTCCCTGAGATGGTAATAGGAAGAAACCTTGAGAGGAACCAGACTCAACAGGGAACCCATCCTCATCTGGGTGAAACAGATAGCAGGAAATGATCTGCATTTATACAGTGTGTTAGGTGGCAGCCAGTTCAGCTATAATAGTTGATGTTGATTGATGTTAATATGGAGTCCAGGTAGTTATTGGAGACTCGGGTAGACTTGTAGGAAATTCCAGTCCTGAACTATCGAGCAACTGCAGCCAAGTCAAGTCCTCAGGAAAACAGCTGTCAACACCAGTCGAGGAACCAGAACCGTCTTAATGGTAGAGTGAAACCGTCCCCAGACACCGGACGCATCCCAAAGAGACACAGGGGGCATCCATGTGACGAGGGGCACCAGGATGGGTCAGACAGGTACAGAGGGAGTCTGGATCACTGGCAGCTCAACTCTTTCAGCAGCTTTCATTTTTACCAATTAAAAAATAAGGAACGTGCCTTTACAGCGATTTTACATATTGTCTAGTAGGAAAGTTATCAGTGGTTTACATCAGTAACCACTCGTGGAATCTTTTGTGCTGATAACGTTTTAGTTACCTAAAATACCTTAGTAATCAGTAACCTGAACTAATTCTAGCTCCAAACATGACTATACAAAGATTCTGGGCTTTTTCCCCCTCCTACTGTTAATTTGTTAGTATTTTAAGCAAAAGGAAAAAAAGAAGTTCTACACTAAAAAGAACAACTGTTACACTTTTTATTTAACCACAATTAAAAAGGCAGGGAAAAAAATTAACAGATTATTTTATAGTAGGGATAAGAATCAACAGGGACCACCTGATACGATATTATCGCAATAGTCCTAGGTGCTGATCAATTTGTATTGCGATTCTGTTAATATCTGTAAATATCCTGATTCAAAATATTCTAAACAAACTTAGCAAATAATTTGGTCCTTTAACACAGTCAGCTTTACTGCCTGCAAATGTGTGAATAGTTTAAAATGCACCACCTGCAGGATCTTGGAGGAACTGCAACCTTTTAACACCTCAAATGCAAACATACTGTACTGTATATAAATTATGCAGATAAAGATTTTGGATACATGAGATGCCATGCAATCTCATGGAATCCCAATATCTAATGGATTTGTTTTCTTTTCCCTCATCTCTTAAAAAAAAAAAATTATACCGTAGTAATCCTACTTGATAGAAAGAAGTGCTTTTTCAGTCGCTTATAAGCAAGCCAGAGACAACGGTGGAGAGGAAAAACTCCCTGGGGCGACACCAGGAAGAAACCTTAAGAGGAACCGAACTCAAAAGAAAACCTGTCCTCTTTTGTGTAATCCAAAAATAAATCCCTTCTGTGCTATAAGGTCATAGCGATTGCCATCATAAGGAAACATCACGGACATGGCCTCTCTGGTCATCACTACTATATAGCGCGCAGGGCTGTGCACGGTTAGTAGAGATGGGAGGGAAATCAAGTCGGTTATGAATCGTCATTTTTTTTTTTTTTTTGTCTCACATGATAAAAGCCTCCGATCTGCCTATTTCGTCACACTGTTTGAGTGAGTTACATCCTTACACCAGTCTCAAAACACAGCGGCTGCTAATTAAGCGAAAATCACGAGAATATTTATAAAATGGCGATGATTATAGAATCTCAATTGTAATCAAATCGGCCCCTGGGTATCGTGATGATCTTGTACCGGGTAGTTACCGGCGATTCCTGTGACTGGTGATTCCCACCCCTATTGTTAGTAACAAGGCAGCAGGGGTTTAAAAAGTTTTTTTTTTTTTTAAATGCACATCATCTTACTATGTAACAGCCATGTGCAGTATGCAGGCGGATGTTTGACACCTGACTATCACACATATGTGCTTGTTGAACATACTGTATGCAGTCCCTCTTAATTTGCTGTTAACATAACCTCCAGCGTTATGAACCTTGGAGAACATATGATTTACGGAGCTCTCTTTGTGCACATGAACATTGTCGTAGTAGAACAGGTTTGAGCCAGTTTGGTCCATTCTAATGCTATACAGCATGGTATTGGTGCTAAAGAATGTCTCACCTAGGTCAAAAAGTGAATTTTCAGATAAGATAACACAAATTTTCATAATATTTAATGCTTAATCTCCCGATCCATGTTTATTTATAATTAAAAAATATATATATGCATACAGATATTTTTATCAGATAAAAATAAACACATTTGCTAAATACAATTTCATGCCCTTTTATGTAGTATCCATAACTTTTTTTAAATTCATATCTTAGATGAATGATCTTAATGAATTGTTAATGAATTGTTAAGATATTGCCGCGTTTTGGTAAGAGCTTAAAAAGCAAAAAATCTATAATTTGTACAGGTCATATGTGTCTAGAACACCAAATTTACTATCAATAATCATTTAAAATGCAAATTATCCATATTTTTTCATGACTATTGTTTGAAGCGAGACTGTATACCGTTGAAAAATGGCCATTTTTGGGGCACATACAAAATCATCTCTCCATCAGCTGGTGTTAGCAAGTTGAAATTTTTAGGGAAGCAAGATTGGTCACTTCCATGTTGCGTAAACTTCAGAAGTATCTTCTCTGGCTCACACGTTTTCTGCATTATACGTATAACATGGAAAAAAAATCTAATCAGCACCAATACTTTAAATCTTAAAAATAATATCAAGCTATCCTCCGTCCAAATCCTCATGCATAAACACTGTACCTTAGCTTGATGCATGAACTGTGAAAGCCTTCAGTAGCAGGGAGATATGTACTGTACTGTATAATTAGATTAGATTTAAGTGTTAGTTACACATCTCTGTTTCTTTCCCTCTACCTATGTCTTTCCCTCTCAGGATAGGTCGTATTCCGGTGCTGCTTGTCTCGGTGTTGTCTGTGCTCGTGTTTGGCTTGTGTGTGGCCTTCTCTGTGGACATGGCCATGTTCAGTACTCTGCGCTTCTTTCAGGGCTTTTGCCTCGCTGCCATCAGACTCTCCCTCTATGTGCTGAGTAAGTTTCTCCTTTCTCACTTTTCTTCCTTCACACTCAGACCCTAAGGGCTACGATCTGCTTCAGACACCTTTTCACATTACTGGGGGAGGGGGGTGGTGTGGGGCGGTTGGGGTCGCGCGCTCTTTTCTCCGTTTTCTCCTTATTTCTAGTCTGTTCTGTATAGTATTAATTTCATGCCTGTCTGCTTGCTTTTTTTTTTTATTTTAGATCACATTCATTTTATTTACAAATGCACAAACTTGACTTCGAATAGCGGAGGCTCTTTAAAGGAGCTTCATGCATTTAGACACACACACACACAAAAAAAAGACGTGGGTTACTGTAAATAGGTGGAGACCGCTCTCGATGGAGATGATCACTTTACAGCTTGGGGAAACAACCCCCAGACTACCAGAGAAGACAACAACAAAGAAAATCCTTCTCCTCCTACTCCCCATCATCATCATCATCATGTTTAGCGCAGGCTTATTGTAGACAAAATAATAATCAAACATGAATTCTACGAAGACTAAACATCTGGATTGAAGAATGAAAATGAGTAGAAACCAGACTGCTTTAAACACATAAAGTAACACAATCCTAATGTACATTAAGGTGGGATATTGTTTGTTTGCTGTAACCGTGCTTCGCTCTCTCTTAGGGATTGAGCTGTGCTTGCCGGCGTGGCGCTTCTCCATGACAATGGTTGCCAGTCTGGTGGTGGTGGGTGGGCAGCTGCTGATGCCAGGTTTGGCAGCGCTGTGCCGCGACTGGCAGCTCCTTCAGGTCCTCATCATTGTTCCGTTCGTCCTAATGCTTCCTTACATTTGGTAAGTTCATCCCTACTGAATAGGGGCATGAATACAACGTTGCTTAATAACATTCATTCAGCTCTGACTTGCATCGTCCCAAAGGAATTGTACGTATATAATTGTACAAATATAGAAGTGTATAGAAATATAGAAGGAAAAATAACCCTTGGCATTGGTTTCGAAGTATATTACGCAAAGACTGAAAAAAAAAGCTGTCTTGGGCCTATGTGAAAAATAATTCCCTCCCTGAACCTAATAACTGGTTGTGCCACCCCTGGTGTCGACAACCGCAATTAAGTGTTTGAGATAACTGGCAATGAGACTGTGGAGGAATTTTGGCCCACTCTTCTTTGCAGAATGGTTTTAATTCAGCCACATTGGAGGCTTTTCGTGAAAGAACGTCCTGTTCCAGACTTTGACTTGGTCATAAATTTTTTTCTTTTTTTTTTTCCACTCGTGTGTTTCGGATCATTGTCCTGCTGCATAACCCAAGTGTGCTTGAGGTCACGAACTGATGGCCGGACATTCTCCTTCAGAATTCTCTGGTAGAGCGCAGAATTTATGGTTTCATCAATAATGGCAAGTCATCCAGGTCCTGAAGCTGTAAAGCCCCAGATCTGTTACTCTGACGGGTTATATTCGTGAATCATTTAATTGAGACAAAAAATATATATATATAATAATAAGGAAAGGGCAAATACGTTTTCTGTACTGATGTTAGACCTTTTTTTAGTAGTTGAAGTGCACTCGGTTTTGTGAAGTATAGTTCTTGTGGACATTAAGCCAACTAACGCTCGTGTCTTTTCTAGGGTTTTTCCCGAGTCGCTGCGCTGGTTGTTAGCCACGCAGCACTACGACCGAGCAAAGAGCCAAATGTACTCAATCGCCCGAAGCAACGGGGTCGACACTACATCTGACCCTAATGGAATTCTCTCAGGTGGGAACTAAGATCATACAGACCGAAAGAGATTTCTGGGAAAGTGAACATGTGTCGCATGTAAGGATGATTATAAAAGTCCTGATGAGTTTTTCTTGTGTCCAGAGCTGGAGCGTGAGCTGCAACAGAAACCCCAAACCTCCTGTATCACACAGCTGAGAAGCACACGCAACCTCTGGAAGAGCACCGTGGTACTATGTGTCAACTCGTGAGTATATGTGTGCTTGATGAAAGATAAAGTCTGGAATGATCAAAGCCACCAGGGGGCATCATGGAAAATGTTGTCCTTATGATGTGCCCCCCCCCCTCTGTCTCTCAGGCTGACTGGCTATGGTATCCACCACTGTTTTGCACGCAGTGTTCTAGAGGGCAGCACCTCTCACCTGCACTATTACGCTCTGGCAGGCATCGCCATGGCCTCGAGTTTGGTGCTTTGTCCAGTGGTGACAGCGTTCGGTAGACGAGGCGGCCTCCTCACCTTCATGATTATCACAGCACTGGCCTCTTTGCTGCAGCTTGGACTTCTGAGCTGTGAGTTCTGGTACATGTATACATAATGCCTGTATATACTGTTTTGCACGAGGTTTTTGAATAGAGATTTAAAAATTGGAGTAACGAGGCTTACGGGGAGATTAATAGCAGAGGGGACATTCATAGGGAGAGGGACGTTAATAGTGGATATTAATAGGGGAGGGGACAATAATATTGAAGGGGACATTACTAGGGGACTGGACATTAATAGCGGAGGGCACATTAATAGCAGAGGGGACATTTATAGGGAGCGGGACATGAATAGTGGACATTAATAGAGGAGGGGACAGTAATATTAAAGGGGACATTACTAGGGAACTGGACATCAATGGCCGAGTGGACATTAATAGCAGAGGGGACGTTTATAGGGAGAGGGACATGAATAGTGGACATTAATAGAGGAGGGGACAATAATATTGAAGGGGACATTACTAGGGGACTGGACATCAATAGCCGAGTGGACATTATTCGCGGAGGGCAGATTAATAAAAGAGGGGACATTTATAGGGAGCGGGAAATGAATAGTGGACATTAAAAGAGGAGGGGACAATAATATTGAAGGGGACATTACTAGGGGACTGGACATCAATAGCCGAGTGGACATTAATAGCAGAGGGGACGTTTATAGGGAGAGGGACATGAATAGTGGACATTAATAGAGGAGGGGACAATAATATTAAAGGGGACATTACTAGGGGACTGGACATCAATAGCCGAGTGGACATTAATCGCGGAGGGCACATTAATAGCAGAGGGGACGTTTATAGGGAGAGGGACGTTAATAGTGGACATTAATAGCGGAGGGCAGATTAATAGCAGAGGGGACATTTCTAGGGAGCGGGAAATGAATAGTGGACATTAAAAGAGGAGGGGACAATAATATTGAAGGGGACATTACTAGGGGACTGGACATCAATAGCTGAGTGGACATTAATAGCAGAGGGGACGTTTATAGGGAGAGGGACATGAATAGTGGACATTAATAGAGGAGGGGACAATAATATTAAAGGGGACATTACTAGGGGACTGGACATCAATAGCCGAGTGGACATTAATAGCAGAGGGGACGTTTATAGGGAGAGGGACATGAATAGTGGACATTAATAGAGGAGGGGACAATAATATTAAAGGGGACATTACTAGGGGACTGGACATCAATAGCCGAGTGGACATTAATCGCGGAGGGCAGATTAATAGCAGAGGGGACATTTCTAGGGAGCGGGAAATGAATAGTGGACATTAAAAGAGGAGGGGACAATAATATTGAAGGGGACATTACTAGGGGACTGGACATCAATAGCCGAGTGGACATTAATAGTGGAGGGCAGATTAATAGCAGAGGGGACATTTATAGGGAGAGGGACATGAATAGTGGACATTAATAGAAGAGGGGACAATAATATTGAAGGGGGATTGGACATATAGCAGAGTGACCGTTACTGAGTGAGTGGACGTTAATATTGGAGGGCACATTAATGGGGAGTGGTCATTAGTATGGTTGAGGATGTTAATAGCAGTGGGGACAGTAATAGGAGAGAGGACATGTAAAGGACAATAATATAAATAACTTTAGTGGAAGAAATTCTTAATGAACCAAAATCTGCAACTAAAATGAAGACCATAATGGATTTCTGTACAATGGCTGGAAGATGTGACGTCCTGTAGGTGGGCCATAGTTGTGTAGTTCTTGTTATAAGGTGGTGCTGGTATTGTTTTAGAGACATAAATGTATTATAATTCAAACCTGCAGCTCCGTGGATTCAGTGTGATGAATATTTAGGACACGTTTTGTAAATCTTGCTCGGCTATTCTTGTGTTTTTGTTTTTTTAAAGGCTTGTATATCTTTTTTTTTTTTTCTTTCTTCTTTTTCTTTTCTTCATGACAGTAATTGGAAAGTACAGTCTTCGGCACAACACGGGTAAGAGGAATTGATTAACACACACACACACACACACACACACACACACACACACATACAGACTTTCTCGAAGACTCCATGCGCAGATATTTAAAGATGTCCTGTTTAATATCAGTTCTCAGGGACACGCTCAATCAGCGGTTCTCTGCGGCGTTTTCCATCATCGGAATGTTCTCGTCTCACGCCGTCAGCACTCTCAGTATCTTCTACTGCACAGAGATCACGCCTACTGTCATCAGGTGAAACCTCTATCAGCATCTCTCTCTCTCTCTCTCTGTCTATTTTTAGCCGCCTCATGCTCTCTATTCCTCTGCATCCTTTCATCTTCGCCCATGTTTCTCTCGTTCTGTATACTCTATGCATGCATGTACGGATGTTCCACTGCTCACGTTACTTATATGATATGTGAATAATGCTCCGTGCTCTTGTGTGTGTGTGTGTGTGTGTGTTAGGGGTGGAGGTGTAGGTTTGGTCCTGGCTAGCGCAGGCTTCGGCATACTAACCGCCCCTCTCATGGAGCTCCACAACCAGAAAGGCTTCTTCCTTCACCATGTCATCCTGACGTGCTGCACACTGCTCTGCATCATTTGCATTCCGCTGCTGCCCGAGACCACCGGCCAACCTCTGCCCGAATCCCTGGCCGAAGGGGAGGGGCTTTTGCGCAGGCCCCTCCTCCCTGGAGAACAGCACCACCTTCTGGCCAGGCAAGAGGTCAGGGAGTACTCTCGGGTTCAGGAAACGCCTCTCCGTCAGGTTGTCAGTCAGAGCAACGCCACAGCACCCAGCAACAGCACAGCGAACGGAATGAGGACTTGAGAGCCGCGTGTGTGCGGCTGCCTGCGTGAATCCAAGCCAGCTCAGGCCGTGTGAAGGACAGCGGTGATGATCTGACCGGCCCGCAAGCACAGAAACGCATCACGAGGTCACAGGCGATAAGATTTCTTAAAGCGCAGCCACCGGTGAATGATGCCGATCTACTGACCGCTCGTAAATATAACGTGTCGAACCTCTTAGTCCAGGAGGTATGATGTGGTGGAGTGTTGTAAAAAAAATTGAATGTTGACGTAAATTCACTCAAGTCTATTTTTCAAGTCGGCAACAAAACTCAGTTTTGTATAGCTTTTCTATAGTTTTGTACAACGCCCCGGAGAAAGAAAAAAAAATCATGCTACTCTTAATTTGTTATGCATGTGTGTAGTCTCATGCATGCATGCGTGTGGGTGAAAAAAGAAGGACCAGGAAGCGAGCCCTGATTATGGATTATGAAGTTTGGAAGGGAAAAAAAAAATAACAGACTGAATCCATAGGGGAGTTGGGTGAAAAGTTTCAAAATGTGAGTGATCTTAGTATCCGGGTGTTTTAGGGAAAACAAGCAAGTCTGTAGAAGCTGCAAAGGTGTGTGTGTGTGAGGTGCGTGAGAGAGCGAGCGTGAATATCCTACAAACTAGAACATTCACTGTTTCCGTTTGGAAATATAAAAGAAGGCAGGGCTGAGCACAGACGAAGTACAAAGGCCTGCTGACTTGGCTGCTCAGTATTAATGTTCCTAAAAGATTTCACTGTTCCTGGGATTGAGTTTGTTGATTTGCACAAAATATGCAATGAAAATTATAATTGTCTTGATTGTTTTGTGCACAATATAGGCTGCGATTTTTATTTTTTCCCCTTCCAAAATGGATGTACCGTACAACTGGCCTTAAATTGTGACTGATAATCTGAGAGACTCTCAAAAGAAAAAAAAGCACAGATTCAATGCGGTTTCAAGAAGTAATAAATATGATGTGCACAGTGACAAAAATCCAAATTCTGTAAAGAGATTTAATGGGTCAGGAAAGAAAGAAAAGGCTCCGTGGTATTTAAACGGTCATTTGAGACAACTGGCGTGACTCCATGACTGAAACGTACTTCTTTTGTATGACTTGTTGAATAGTGTTTATCTTCAGTAATATGCAGGTATATGCAGTGCAATTGATGGAAATGTATCCACTCTTCATTTTTATAAGACATTCCATTTGTGAATAAATGCATTTGAATAACATGGGTAATTAATTTTTATATACATTGTCAGTAAATCAAGATTTAATCTCATCATATACTGTATACTTAAACGTAACAGGGTTCTATTTATTTAGGATTCAGTAAAAAAAAAAAAAAAAAAAACATAGATCATGGATACTTTGTCATCCTTTATTAGTTTAACTATGTACAAAAGCACAAAAAAGGTATTTAAAAAAAGAATACATCAATGAAAATTTAAAATTTGTCTGGATGTAGCTCCATCTCCTTCTTTATTCGGTTCTCCACCAACATTGTTAGATTGGAATACGTCACTGGAAGGTTATAACTCACAAACACCTGCTTCTTGGTTTTCTTCGCTGCAAATTGTGAAAGAAATAGTTAAAATTAACAATATGCTTAGATTTCTATATCAGGAAAGCAAATCTGGAAAATATGGAAACTTAAATTTAGTATGCCTGTGAAGGCTAACAAAATTTTAAATCTCTATACATTATATATTGCTGTATAGAATATGGCTTTAACTTTTATTTAGATATATTTTAAAGCAATGTTGTCAAAGTCATACAAGTTTGGAAACAAAAAACAACCCACCATAATTAAAAATATTCAAGTCATTATTGAATGCTGCAAGAATTATTTTAAGGCTATTTTGAATGAAGGAGATCCAATCCCCATTAGCCCTCAGTCTTGCTCATACAGTAGGATACTGCTTTTACACTGCCCGCCCCAAACCCCATAGAAAAAAAAAGTAAAAATTTCAGAAGGGTCCAATTATTGACCTGCATCAAACAACTCAAACGTCAAGAAAACAACTGAGGAGACTGGAATTGGATCTGCACAATGTATTATTAAAACAAGTAAGAATAGTGCTGAACCCTGAACTTCATAAAGAAAATATTGCACCCATCATGCATAGTGTCCACTGTACAAGCCTCTGAAGGTCTGGTGTTATCATCTGGGGCTCAGCAACGTTATCTGGTAATAAAATCAAGTCAGCTGACGACCTGAATGTAATGAATGACCAGATTATTATATCTATGGAGTTTTTCTTCTCTAATGGTACGGACTCTGGATGCATGAGGAATGTTATTCAAAGGCGGTCAAACTAAATCTTGAAGTGTGCAAACATGTAACTTTTATATGTCATTTATATTTTTGTTTTCTAAATGTTCATGACTTTTTGTATTGAATGAAACCGGAAATATCAGCAAATATTAATTTATACAAATTTACATGAGGTGCATCAAAATCATGCGATCACCATCTTTGAACCGGTGTCTTAGATTATCTTGACTTTAAAAAGGTTTTCCGTCACTTTACATACGTACATAACAAACTGACATTTTACTTGTCCACTTTTCATGGCATCTGTTTTGTGAATTTCGAGGAACAATAATTAAATGAAATACTTAAAAATAATTTCTATGTGCAGTAGAACAGTAGCACTTGAAAAAGCGTTTAGAATTTTATCTAAATGGCGTTAATTAAAATAACATGTCCGCTATATTACGTCACTGCTTTGTCAGAATTATTTTATTCCTCAGAAAGCATAATCAGCCCTAGTCACATGACCAAGTGCGCTTTCAGACAGAAACGTTTCTGAAAAATTAGCATTATATACACACACACAAAGGAGTCCAAAAATATGTATACACGCTTTAACATGTGTATGAAAGTTTTTATAATAATTTTATTTATTTTAGTAATTAAATTAAAATAATAAAACTAATTTAAATTCATTACACACAGATTGATACATTTCAAGCGTTTATTCCTTTTAATTGTGATGATCATGACTTACAGCTAATGAAAACCCAAAATTCAGTATCTCAGAAAATAGCATCACACTCTAATCAGCCAATTAACTTAAAACACCTGCAACGGTTTCCTGAGTCATTAAATGTTCTCTCAATCTGGTTCAGGAGGCTACACCATCATGGGGAAGACTGCTGACAATCGTCATTGCTGAAGCTGACTGTTGACAAAGTGCTTTATCCAAGCACATTAATGAAAAGATAAATGGAAGGAAAAAATGTGGTAGAAAAAAAAATGCACAAGCAACAGGGATAACCACAGCCTTGAGAGGATTGTGAAACGAAGTCAATTAAAAAGTTTGGGGCAGATTCAACGATCATTTGAGATGACTGACTTGACTCCATAACTGAAATTTGTATGACTTGTTGAACGGTGTTTCTCATCAGTAATATGCAGGTATATGCAGTGCAATTGATGCAAATGTATCCATTCTTCGTTATAAGACACACTTAAAGAAAGTATACATCAATGAAAAGTTAAAATTTGTCCGGATGGAGCTCCATCAGCTGGAGTTAGTGCTTCAAGAGCCACTACGCACAGACATGTTCAGTACATGGGCCAAAACTCTCACATTCCTTGTGTCAAGCCACTCTTGAAACAGAGACAATGTCAGAGGCGTCTTACCTGGACTAAAGACAAAAAGGACTGGACTGTTGTTGAGTGGCCCAAAGTCCTCTTTGCAGATGAAAGTAAATTTTGCATTTCATTTGGTAATCAAGGTCCCAGAGTCTGGAGGAAGAGAGGAAAGGCACAGAATCCAAGTTGCTTGTGGTCCGGTGTAAAGTTCACACAGTCAGTGGGGGTTTGGGGAGCCGTGCCATCTGCTGGTGTTGGTCCACTGTGTTCTATTAGTTGTTTTAGGGACACTCCATGCTTCCCCTCTGCTGACCAGCTTAATGGGGAGGCTGATTTCATTTTCCAGCACGACTTGGCAACTGCCCACATTGCCAAAAGTACTAATACCTGGTTTAAGAACCATAGTATCGCTGTGCTTGATTGGTCTGGAAACTCCCCCGACTTAAACCTCACAGAAAATCTGTGGTGTTTTGTTAAGGGGAAGATGTGAGGCACCAGACCCAACAACGCAAAAGAGTTTAAGCCCGCTATCAGAGCAACCTGAGCTTCCAAAACACCTCAGCGGTGCTACAGACTGATCGACTAAATTCCACGCCACATTGCTGCAGTAATTAATGCGAAGGGAGTCCCAACCAAATACTGAGTGCTGTACATGTTCATACTTTTCAGTACTCCAACATTAGAACATTTTTGGTCTTAATTTAAGTAATATTTAAATTTTATGAGATACTAATTTTTTTTTTAATATAGGAAATTAGCTGTATGCCGTAATCATCAATATTTAAAAGGAAAAAAAAACACTTGAAATATATCAGTCTGTGTGTAATGAATCTATACGAGTTTCAGTTTTTGAACTGAATTACTGAAATAAATAAACTTTATGATATTCTAATTTATTGAGATGCACCTGTATGTATGTAATTTACAAAAGTTATTTGTTTTTAGTCTTTTGGCTGCACCCATTCAATTTTATCTGGGCTTGGAACTGGCACTGCATGTGGTCTCTGAGGTTTGGTTTGGGCAACACTATATACTGTATATGCAATTTTTTTCATAAGTGTTTACAGGGTTGTGGGGCCTGGAGCCTATACACCATGAGACTCGAGGTACAATACAGGGTGGCGATCCATCACAGTGCGCACACACACCAATTGGGACACCATTTAGCCTCATCTGCATTAATACATTGAGAACCTGGAGGAAACTCACCAAGCACAGGGAGAACAGACCTCAACTGGACCTTCAAAACCTTGAGGTGTAGGGCTCAATGCTAAACACTACGCCACTGTGCCATGGCATTCAGATGACATTTAATAAACACAGTTATATTATTTACACATGCGGCTTGGGTTTGTCCCGTATATTCCCCCCAGTATATGACTTAGTTAAAAGAAGAACCGCAGGATGTGCTATAAGTAGTAGTGTTAATATTAACAACAGTGATGATGATGATGTGGTGAGCTCTTACTCAGTCTCTGAGCTAGGGAGGTTGGTGTTGTGTCTGATGAATCCCCCAGTATCAATGTAGACAGGGGCATGGAGTCCTGGTGTTACAAAGAAAACATCTGTATTATTATAAATGAAGTATTATTATTATTATTATTGTATAAGTTGAGATACATTTAAGTCCAACTTTCAAACTTCAAAGAGAAGCTCTTGGGATTTGGAGCACGTGACACATGCGCGTGTCACTTACGAATCTGCTGTCCATGGACACCGCCAGGTTGGACAGCACAGGACCAGTTCCGACCCAGAGGAAGAACCCGCCGCTGAGCTTCATCACGTGGAAGTGCACCACCTGCTCCAGAAGCTTCTCGGAGAAGTCGTGAACCCCGATGGTGTCTGAGTGAGCCGGCTCACTGCCCTCCTCCATAGCGCTGACTGAACACAAACACACACAAAACAAACCCGGAACCCAAACGAAACCGCAGCACCTTTCAACTGAGTCACTCCGCTTCTTCAACGCGGGTGGTTTCACGGTTCGTTTCGGGTCCGAGCGCCATCTCCTGGTGGGGGAAAAAAAATTAATAGAATACAGCGCATTAACTCTTTCACGGCGTAGCTTGCAGTCACGTGACCAGAAGCCATAAAGACGCCATTTTGAACGTCATGCGTCCTTCCATGTTAGATCAGTCGTGTAAATAACACGCAGGAAGATATTTCTGGCGAGTGAGTATACAAAAACACCTTTTTGCTGCTGCCCTGGAGCACGAAACAAAAAACTGTAATCTAAACATTACGAAGAAATTTCATATTGCGAACCGCATTCAGCCATAGGAAATAATGGAAAGGCGGATAATCCGTTCCAGCCAGCCAAAAATATGCCCACTATTACCCATTTCCAACACTGTTTACATATTTGTCCATATAAAAACAATCAAAACAATTAGAAAAGACATGTACATGAAGTAAAATGTGAAATAAATAGACATTAAACCTCACTTTAACCTCACCTAATTTATGATTCCTCTTGGCGAAACTGAAAGTGGCTCCCTTTTCTTCTTGCTGCCATTCTTTTATCCATAAAGACATTCTTGGGACCCATGGTGCTATGTCTTCACTAAATCTTGCACAAAAATGCAAAAAAAACCCACAAAATATTTTTTAACTCACTTTACTTGGCTATCCACTGACGCAAACGAGTTTTGATTGGCTACAGGAAGTATGCGCGACCGGCTCGGCCACTCAAATGCCGAAAATTCTTCCCACGCCGAGGTAAATTTCTTTCAAAATTTTGGTTTGTAAGGCGAAAATTTGCAAGGCAGTGTGTTTGTATGCAGAGGTATCTCCGTATTAGCAATTTACGGCACTATAATCATATTTTTGCATATTAAAACAATCAAAACATCAAGCAAAGACATGTTAATGAAGTAAAACATAAAAATAAATAGACATTAAACCTTAAACGAAATCAAATAAATTTATGGCACTGGCTTCTTTAAAAACGAAACTGAAAGTGGATTCCTTTTCTTCTTGCTGCCGTCCTTGTTAACATTCTGGGCACCCATGGCATTATGTCTTCACTAAAAAAAAAAAAAATCATTTTGCTTGGCTTTACACTGACGCAAAAAAGTTTTGATCTACTACTAGATAGATGTAAACGCAGCTTAGCCGGTGTTCAGCCGAAAAATATTTTGAATGACGGAGCAAATTTCTTGCAAAATTTCAGTTCTTAGGGCAACAATCTGTGAGACTGGACGTTTGTATGCTGAGGTTTGGATGACACGATTTTGCATATTATTGCTGGATACAACATGCAACTGTTTCTTTGGTTAGAGATTAAAGAAGCAGGCAAAAAAAAAATTTTTTTTTTTATCCATCCAGTTATCCATTGTCTACACCACATATCCTTTGTAGGGGCCCTGAATGGTCTGGAGCCTAGAACACAACACATGGCACAAGCATGCACACACGCAAACACACACGCACACACACAGCCATTCATCCACCATGAGCAATCTGAACCTACACGTTTTACTTTTAAAACATGTAAAATCTACCATTAGTGGGAATGATGTCGCAAAAATTTCGAACTTACTAAACGCTCATATTATTATTATTATTATTATTAGCAACTGAAAACTACAATAAAAACAAGCGATTGTATCTATCTGTGCTATTTCTTTTCTGTTAATCAGTTTTATTCAAACATTGTAATGCAAAAAATGGCAAAAGTTTTTCTGGATTTTAAGGGCTACTAAACATTTAACGAAACAGCAATTAGATGTATTAGTTCTTTGGTGCACTGTTATGAAGGAAATACTAAATAAATACCCAGTAGCACTGTACTAATATCTTCATCTTTAACTTCAGCAAGACAACTATCAGACATAATGAATATACTCCAGTAGAAATGATGGGGAAAAATGTATACATTATCAAAAACCGTGCGTGATAAAAGCAATCAATCTGCCTTTTTCTCCAAACTCCACTCAACTTGGACACTCACTGCATGTCAAGTTGAGTTTTGAGACTTTGGAGGCATTTAAAGTGGTAAAATGTCAACCTTTCTTCATAATCCTACAGGTGGTGCACTCTGAACTATTTACACATTTTCATCCCATGTTCATCCATTCATTCATCTTCTATACCGCTTAATCCTGTGTTCAGGGTCGCGGGGGACCTGGAGCCTATCCCAGGAGACTTCGGGCACTAGGCGGGGTACACCCTGGACAGGGTGCCAATCCATTGCAGGGCACACACACATACACACACTCACACACCCAATCACACACTACGGGCAATTTGGGAACGCCAATTAGCCTAAGCTGCATATCTTTGGACTGTGGGAGGAAACCGGAGTACCCGGAGGAAACCCACCAAGCACGGGGAGAACATGCAAACTCCATGCACACAGAGACGGGAATCGAGCCTGGCCGGGGAATCGAACCCAGACCCTGGAGGTGCAAGGCGACAGTGCTAACCACTACACCACCGCGCCGCCTTCATCCCATGTTGTAAGACTGAATTATTTGCGAAAGTTTGTTTAGTTTAAATTGTAACAAAATTGTGTGAATAAAAAACAAAAACATAATATTGTATTGACATATTTATAAAATCGCAGTAGAACAAAATCACAATTATTTTCTAGAATTGTTATTTATTTATTTATTTTATAATTTTTTTTCATTGAATTTTAATCGAATCTGCATCTAGGTGATAATATTGTACAGTATGACTGGTGATTCCCATCCCAATACTCTAGTGCTTTTCAAAATAAATCTATTTTTATCTTTTGAAATTTGTGAGTGCCTTGAACAAGAATTTCTCCACAATTCTGAGTACTAAGAAAAGAACAGAAAGCACATCTTGTCAATTTGAAACTCAAATAATTGAAGATTAAATGTTAACGCAAAGCATATATTCCCGTAAAACGTTTATCATCATGAGTTTTGTAGTAAAGTGTATTTGAAAAAATCACATCCACATCACTTGTTCCTGTACTGATCAAGTTTTGGAAAGCGGTATTAAAGTACATAAGTGTTGGTATAATAAAAAAGGTATAGCTGGGTTGTATTTATAGATTGAAAGATAAATAAACAGTTTATTTGAGATTTTTGTCCAAACATGCACAAGAGCACCACCTTTGTTCGTAAAGAAATAACACACAATGATATGATGATGTGGAGCTGATTTCATTCTAGCCCAGATTGTAGACAAATTAGATTTGATCTCCGCCAGTTGCTGATACAATAACATGTCATGAGCAGACGTTGAGAAGCTGCATTGACACATCTTTCACTCAGCAAAATCAGGATGTGATCATACAAGGTGGTATCAAAAGGTTTCAAGATTAGTTTTGTAATACCAGATGTTTTGTAACACCAGATGTTTTGTAACACCAGATTTATGCCAACAGATGGCAGCACAAGGCTGCACACAAAGTCACAGGGAGTTCTGACCTTCAAACAATAAGACAGCCAAAAGACATTGTTCTATATCGTCGAGACATTTGACATGATTGGGCAAGTTTACAGCGATGCTGCAATGAGTTGTTCAAGGAGTTTAGTGGCAGGCATACTTCAATAGCAGAAAAACATTAATGGAAGACAACAAAAGATCAGAAAGACCTTCAATGAGCTCAACCATTCTGCATTTGGCAGAACAATCCACAACATTGCAATCACTGTCGGTGTGTCATACGGAACACCACCAGCCAATCCTCACATGTGTGATTTGAATATGCGCTGTGTTAATGGCAAGTTTGTCTCCAGGCTGCTGATTCACGAGCAGTGGTAACATTGCATCGAAGTCTGCCAAGAACTCTGTCAGCATGCCTTGGATGATCCATCCTCCATGTCGAGGATCACTACCGGTGATGAAATTTGGGTGTATGGGTACGAACCCTCAGACAGTCTTCACAGTGGAAGAACCCATCATCTCCACGACCGAAAAAGGCGAGGCAGGTCCGCAGCTAGACCAAGTGCATGCTCATTGTCCTTTTCGACATTCAGGGCATTGCTCATCAAGAATTCGTCCCCAGGGGCAAGACCGTCAATTAAACTGCTTGGTTTAAGGCATGTGAAGAAAGACATACAGCAAAAGCAACCTGATCTGTTTTTTTAAGTTAAGCCTGTATTTGTCACATATACATTACTGCACAGTGGGGTCAGAGCACAGGGTCAGCCAGGATACAGCACCCCTGGGGCAGATAGGGTTAAGGGCCTTGCTCAAGGGCCCAAAAATGGCAACCTGGTAGAGCTGGAGGTTGAACCACTGACCTTCCCATCAGTAAGTCAGCGCCTTAGCCCTCTGAGCTATCAGTGAATTTTTTTTAATATGTTCAATTCAATATTTAAGCCTGCTATTATGCAAACATTTTATTTCATAATAGGATTTTAAAAAGTATTACTGCCTCCTTTTATATTTTATTAATTGGTGTTTATTCCTGTACAATATGGATTTTGTAATCTATCTATCTATCTATCTATCTATCTATCTATCTATCTATCTATCTCTCTATCTATCTATCATATTAGACAAATATATTGTATATTATCATTGTTTAGAAAATTTTCAGTTCCGTCTGTTGCAGAAACCTTCCGATCAGTTTCAAATACTATGCTGTTATGTCTTTAAGTAGCTTGTATTTAGAAGGCAGGAAGGAACTGCAGCACTTTCTTTAACTTCAGCACTTTCAGCGATTAACATCTGGTGGTGGCCTGTTAATCTGTTAAATGGTCCCCAGATAAAGTTTCAATGTTGAAAACTTTTTGTATGACTAGGTGAGAAATATAAAGCCATTTTTTCCCTGTTTCATGCTTATGAGTTTGTATGAGGTGGTTGAGTGGTTTCAGTTCTAGTTGGATGGTTGAGGCCATGTGTGGTGAGAAACACTGGACTGCTCAGGTTTTAGTCACCTGGACCTCTCAATCACATGTCTTCTGTACATCTTTGAGCTGGTCATGAGTCATTTTCAGTTATTGCCTGAAATAGATGTTTTAACGTAACCTTCCTTTGTTGTGTGTGTGTGTGTGTGTGTGTGTGTGTGTGCGTGCATGTGGGTGGTGTGCTTTGTGGGTGTGGGTGGGCATGTTTTACATCCTGTTGGGAATCAAATGACCCCTTACACTTTTGACATTTTCTGATACCAATAAGTTAACCTACAACACCAGGCAAAAGGTTTACGTTTGGTTACTGAGGTGAGGTTTAGGGTTCAGGCATTATTTAACTGTATTTATTATTTTGTCAGTGGAAGGTCTTTACAAGACAAAAAAAATGTGCGTGCGTGTGTGTGTATATGAGTATGTGAGTGTGTGTGTGTGTGTGTATTTGAGGGGGTGTCCCTGCTAACCTCGAAGTCTCTCTAGAGATTTAGCCTTCAGAGGGTCAGTGGAACATTTGTGAGTTAGCTTCTGTGTGCAGCGTACTGTATGTGTGAGAAGAAGTCAGGGGCTTTAGGGGATTTTTACTTACACCTGCCATCCTCAGCGCAACGTAAACTCTGAAAAATATTAATCATGCTTACTCAAGTCATGCCTGTTGTTAGCAAGTCCATTCACAGAATTTGCAGGGAAATATAATATTTACTTAAACAGCAGCTCTCTGAGAATTCCATTTACCAGTTTATGCCATACAAGACCTGAATGAGGATTGTTTAATCAGCAAAGAACAACCCTAATCACCAAAGGGTTTTTTTTTCTTTTGCTTTAATTACAGTTATCCTGAATGTGCAATAACTTGATAAAACATTTGCTGTTGTGCTATTCTAAGGGATACTTACTTATTAGAAAATATTTCAAATAACAAACCGATTATTTTCACATTAATATAGTCTATTCAGATATTTACATATATTCAGTCTGTGCATGCAGCTCTAATCCTACAGTCTCACTGTGACTTTCCTGCTAGATCAGTGAACATATACTTATTTCCACCCAAATTTATTTCTGCATTTATTGTACTATACAGACATTCATATATGTATATACAAAGTATATAGTGTTGAGCATGTTATCTTTTGACAGTTATACTGTTTATTACTGTTTGATCTGTTCATAAGACACTCACATTTCTGTACATATGGATTCATACGGGCGGCACGGTGGTGTAGTGGTTAGCACTGTCGCCTTGCACCTCCAGGGTCTGGGTTCGATTCCCGTCTCTGTGTGCATGGAGTTTGCATGTTCTCCCCATGCTTGGTGGGTTTCCTCCGGGTACTCCGGTTTCCTCCCACAGTCCAAAGATATGCAGGTTAGGCTAATTGGCGTTCCTAAATTGTCCGTAGTGTGTGATTGGGTGTGTGAGTGTGTGTATGTATGTGTGCCCTGCGATGGATTGGCACCCTGTCCAGGGTGTACCCCGCCTAGTGCCCGAAGTCTCCTGGGATAGGCTCCAGGTCCCCCGCGACCCTGAACACAGGATTAAGCGGTATAGAAAATGAATGAATTTGAAGCTGAGAAATTTCCCGATGTGGGACAAATAAAGGTATATCCTATCTGATCTCTTATCATAATTATTTATCGTAAATAGGCCCTTATGCACTTCTGGTTAGATGCTAACTGCATTTGATTAGCTTTGTACATGTACTTCACACAATGACAATAAAGTTACATCTATTCTATTCTAATCTGATCTAATCTAATCTAATCTGATCTAATCTAATTATATACAAATACAAATAAATTAACTGGATACAAGTAATATTTATTAATTTGTGCTAGAATAAACAAGATGCACACCAAGACCTAAAGAAAGGATATGAAGCACTCATGCACACTTTGTGACTTAGTTAACCTATATAATCCACATTTTGTTTAGATAGATATCACATAATAATAATGTTAGAAGTTAAGTTGTACTACTATAGTGTTGATTCGCTAATAAACTATGAAAAAAAACAATAATTGATTAGTGTTAGTTTAGAATGCATGCATATGCACCAGTAAGGCCTAAATACTCAGCTTTCAGCCATATTTCAAACATCTGCCCAAGGTACATGATCTCTGGCTTCCTCTCACTCACCACATTTGATTAGGACATTTACTGTTTCTTGCTTCTGGAACAAGGTGTTGGACTCTTTTAGCAACACTGGTTTTCCGGTTTTTCTTTCAGTTCAAATGAAAAAAGCCTGTGAGCATGTTTTAGTATGTGAGAGCAAAAACATGGCAGCAGCTGTTGTAAGGATTTTTTGGAGAGGGGGGCAATGGGTGCTGTTGCCAGGCAAAAATGACAAATTTAGGCTAAAATTCTGTTAGATCTGTTTTATTGTGATTGGTGCATGTTTAAGATGGCAATAGGGTTGGGTAAGCAATAAAGCCTGGGTTATTAATCAGTATTTCCTCTTAAATAATTTAGTAACTATGAATTATTCAGTAGCAACAGTTAAAGAGGACTTAATATTAAGTGTATTTAATAATTATAATATGCAGTAATAAATCTAACAGGTCCTCAGAATTTATGGTGAAAAATGGCTAATTAGATTCTATGGTTACATGTTTACACTTTTTACATAGGATTACACTTATATTATTATTATTATTATTATTATTATTATTATTATTATTATTATTATTATCTAAATCTTTTGGCTGGGCCAGTTTATGAACTTGAATCAAAGAGATACATGGCCCAATCCTATGCAACACAATTTATGCTTTTATAATATTTTAAATTTGTTATGCACATGGATTTTGTCATTTGTGCATTTGGATAAAAATCAGTGTTATTGTTTTGAAAAATTTAAAAAGAGAAATTTCACCACTGAAAAATAAACCTGAAAGTGTGACTTTCTTCTCCCTGTTTTGAGAGCTCAATGGAAAACGGAAAGCGCAACAAATTTCACTAGATAATGGCTTTCTGTAACAAAAAGACAGAGGTGTGCCCATGTCCCTGAATCAGAGAGAAAATAAAACATATATATCAATGAGGTCATGTGATTTTTTTAAAGCAACGTTCTTGTTTTTGAGAAATTCCTGTTTATTGTTCAAAAGCATCAAAATATTTTTTAAAATATATTTTAAATTTGATGTGAAAGGATCTTAAGGTTTCAGAACGAAAGAGTGGTTGGCAGGAAAGTGAGAAGGGAAAGGTAAAAAAGCACAAGGAGTCTAGCACGAGTCTAGAAGTACTTCTCAAGCTGATCGTATAGTCAGAAAAGCAGTATTAGAACATACGTTTCAGTTTCTGTGTTAGAAAACAAAATCGGTAAGAAATCATTCTGAAAATAATGTTTCTAAGAAATGTATGTGAAAATTATTAAATGCTACATTAAAGTAGGTTTTTTAAAATTTACATTTAACGTGTAAATAAAATGTAAAAACCTGGAAACAACATGGCAACGAATACAGAAATAATATCACGAAGTTATGACTTTAAAAAAATGAAATCTGAAAATGAGATTTCATGTAATATTTTTAGTCAGAAAATTAGACATTTAGTCAGAAAGTCAGATATACAGTATATAGAACTGACTAATATTTTGATGTAATAATCAATTTAAAACACTGCACGAATTAATACCCCCAAAAATTGCTTATCACAATAATTCTTTATTTCTAGATTTCTTTTTTTTTTTTTTTAATGTAAAAAAAATCTATTTTACATCGCTACATTATATCGCCTCAAATTATTTCTTTATTTTATTTCAAATTCTATTTTATTATAATAATTTCAAATTTATTTATTTGAGTTACGTATATTTCATAATTTATTTCCCCCCGCCATTCCTTTTTCAATACCAAAAAAATGATAATAATAATAAAAGAAATAAAAATCAGCTTATTCTTTTTTTCATAAACGATTACATATTAGAGAAAACACTTCATCGGTCAAATGAGGTTTTTTTATATGTTCATGAGAACTAAAGCTTCGTTTTCATTTGTTCATATTTCGATGTTGTTGTTTGTTAAATAATAAGTATTATTATACTGAAAGCTTGGTGTTGTAGTGTGTCTAGATGCAGTATCAATATATAGAAACGATTATTATGTTATTGCTTATTTTATAGCCTTATTATAATGACATCAATAATGGTATCGATGTTCCTTCATGCCACTGGAATAATATAGAGATTTCGGCTCGCAGAAGAATTAGCTGTGTGTGTGTGTGTGTGTATTAGATGTATATTTTCGTTGAGCTTCGGTATTGCATTGACTCAGCATGTTTTTTGAAAGCCATCATAGATGCGCAGAGTAATGATAAGAACAGGTGGCCTGCAGGAGGGGTAAGGCTCATTTGAATACCTGACTAGCAACCGCAAGATGTACAGATTTCTGTGAAAATCATTTGGTGAGAGAAGAGGGAGGGGGGCCAAACAGACTAGTGGTTTGGGTTGGCAGCCAAGTGATATATGGATAACTTTATACACTTTTCTTCAAGTGATTAATATGACTGATGAACACTTTTCAATGGTTTGACAAACATGATCTCCAAATGTAATAACAAAAATAAATATTTGTTATTCTTTATTTCCAAAATTGAAAAATTGCTCTTTTTGTTAGTTTTGGTTTTCCTTCTTTACACTGCACAAGAACAAACCATTTCCCACTTAAGTTTGTTCCCTCATTTGCTGCTATTTTAATACTATTTAGTTGGAATAAAACAACAAAACAACAATCCCAGATCTTTCATCTTGATTTAGCTTCGATGCCATTTAGTTTGAATAAAACAACAAAACAAAAAGATAAGATCTTTCATCTTGATTTAGCTAAAGATGCAGAAACGTGGGGGGAAACGCATGGAAACAACCAAAAACAAACAAATAAAAACAAAAGTTGCAGTCAGTAAACAAGATATTTAAAATCTTGCAAACGCACTTTCTTTATAAGATATAGATATATAGATAGAGAGAGAGAGATAGTACAGAGAGAGAGAGAGAGAGGGAGGGAGAGATGATGATGATTGCTGAGTAACTATCTGGTCCCAGAGGACACATGGGGTTCGGGGGTTCAGATCTAGTCATCTCTGGACAAATCGCATTAAATAGCAGATGTGACTCAAGTTTAAACGGAAAATGTGCAGTGTCAACCCCGGTGTTCAGCTCGGGGGGAATTTGGAGTTGTAGCTAATTCCTCTCAAACACAAAGAACACAGATGCTTTTTAATATATATGTATAGCCTATCTCTATTATCTATATATATATAATGTCTCATTTTCGGCCCTTTAGATGCGTGTGTTCTTAATTATGTTCCAATCCTGTTAGATCTCAAATCATGGTCTTTATCTGTGTGTCTAAATCTACGAAACGCACTTTTTTCTTTTAATATATATTTAGACGTGTGAGGAATGAGGTGATACGTTCAATTCTGACTGTTCATGACCTCCATGCACCAAAAACTACGACTGTTATAAATGTTCTACAGTAATATAGGACAGCTTATGCAAGACTGTCTGTTCTTGCGCGTTTTTTTTTTTTTTTTGGTGTGCCTGCTGTTATGTGCGCGCGTACGTGCTTGCGCGCGTCTTATGTACTTTGGTGGAACCCCTGGCGCACATCTGGCCGCTGCTTTGAGTTCAGATGACGCTGCGCCTCTCAGCAGGCAAATAATCAGGAAAGTTGCGGCTGAAATTTGAACGACGGCAGTTTCAAATGTCAAAATATCTGCGTGAGACGAGGGTGAGAGCTGCGTTTTGCGTAAAACCATCAAAATGAGCTTGTTTGATAACAGATGACATTATTATTATTATTGTTGTTGTTATTATTATTATTATTATTATTATTATTCATTATTATTATTCATTATGTCGGATTGTTTTTTTTCCCTATCTCATCCCTTTAGAAAATTGCTGCTAAATGGCTGGGATCTCAGGGAACGGGAAGCTTCGCCAGTGGCTGATTGAGCAGGTGGACGGGGGCAAGTATCCCGGGTTGGTGTGGGAGGACCGCGAGAAGAGCACTTTCCGGATTCCATGGAAACACGCCGGCAAGCAGGATTATAACCGCGACGAGGACGCGGCGCTCTTCAAGGTGAGGTGGAAAAAAAAACTCAAATTCACCTACACCATCACGTAAAAAAATGAAATAATCAGTTGTATTAACCAGTTCCTCAACCTGCCCCAGGCTTGGGCGCTGTTTAAGGGCAAATACCGCGAGGGCATCGATAAACCGGACCCGCCGACCTGGAAAACGCGGCTCCGCTGCGCGCTCAACAAGAGCAACGACTTCGAGGAGCTGGTGGAGAAGAGTCAGCTGGACACCTCCGAGCCTTATAAAGTCTACAGGGTCATTCCCGAGGGCACTAAGAGAGGTGAGGGGGGGAAAAAACTGATTTTTCACATGCTTGCGTTTCTTTTTAAGACAGAAATGGAGCGCACTGGACCTCCACGCGCGCTAGATCTCCACGCGCGCACTGGACCTCCACGCGCGCTAGATCTCCTATAGCGCACTGGATGTCCACGCGCGCTAGATCTCCTATAGCGCACTGGATGTCCACGCGCGCTAGATCTCCGCGCGCTCGAAAGTTTATATAGTTTAATTCTAAAATCTGCTTGTTGTTTCAGTGACATGTGAGAGAACTTCCACAATGACAAGCCCTCACAGCTTCCCGCTGTATTCGACATACACACCCCTGCAGAGTCAAGTATGTACCTCCCCCCCCCCCCCCTCTAAAAAAAAAATTTTAAGAAAAAAATTATAAAGTCAGCCAAGTAACATAAATTCATATATATTTATAAACGTATAGCAATATATACATTTTTATTTTATACAATAGAACTATACATTTTTCTTTTCCCGAAGTGTGTCTACATTCTTTTTTATATTCATATTATTTCACTTTGACTTTTTGATTGAAATATAATTTAGGAGTGATTAACTGTGTGCGCAATGTGTGTGATGTGTTCTTCTTTGCACAGGTTTCCAACTTCTTGGCTCCAGGTGAAAAAGGATGGAGAGATTTGTCAGAGCAAGCTCCATTCCCAGATTTCTACTATCCCTACAGTTCAAACTCATACACTGCACCCTGGGACCCAGGTAAGAAATCAGAGTTTGAGAGAGTGAAAAAGATGACATGATTTCAAAGAGAATGTCATTTGAGATTTTATTTTTGCTCTAGTAGGTTACCAGATCAGCAACTCGTTCTACAGCTGCAATGGTTTTGATCCTTCACCATCTACCTTCAACTTGGACCAAAGCATGAGATCTGTGGCTTTCTCCGGTATGTCCGCATAAACAAAAAGTGCTTAAACACAAACTGTTCTGCATTCATATCTCCTAACTCACCATACATGTGGCAGATCCCAGACTGCAGGTGTCGGTGTACAGCGGGGATTCTCTGATCAGAGAGACAACTGTGTTCAGCACAGAGGGCTGCAGGTTGGCTCCTTATGATGAGAACCCAAATTACGGAGGTCCTGAACTGGTGCAACTGCCTCAGGGTGAGGGTACAGAACTGGAGCAGGGCATATGGGTCTGGATGGCTCACGATGGCCTATATGCTCGACGGCTCTGCAATGCCAGGGTGTATTGGGAGCCGGTGCCCACAAGCACTTCTGAAAAACCTAACAAACTGGAGAGGAACCAGACCAGCAAACTTGTGGACATCCAGCAGTTTATCACAGGTTAGAGCAATCAATCAAGTGATCCCTTAGCATTTGGTGGCACGCATTAGATTTTTAGAAGTGAGCGTGTGAGGCAGAACAACAATTGCTCATGTTGTTTTATAAATTTGTTTTTTTCAGAGTTACAAGGCTACTATCTCCAGGCACGTCCTCCTCCTTGTTTCCAGGTTCTGCTGTATTTTGAGCAAAGCCACGACATCCATGGTCACAGGAGGCCCATAACAGTGCAGGTACAGTGCAAATACAACATACGATAATAAACACAACATAATTTCCTTTGTCTTTACAGTCTAAAACATGAATGTCTACACATAGAGTAAGCTGATGTGAGTATCCTTGGGCCAACTGGTACCAATTTTCACCTATAGGTGGAGCCACTTTTTGCTCGCCAGCTGTTCATCCTGAGTCAGCAGAGCCACATGAGGGCTCCGGATCACGCACCTGCGATGTGGGAGCAGCAGAACTACTACACAGGGAGCTCCCATCAGCAGGACACCCTGCAGGACTAAATCCCATGAGAGCGAGGAGGCGACGACATGGAGACTGAGATGAGGATATTTTGAGAAAGACATTTATTTTTCTTTTATTACTCTTGTATTTCTGTAGCAGGATTATGGTAGTGCTGTGGTATTTTGTGAACTTAAGCATTTTTTATTATATATATATATTTTTTAAATTTGCTGCACTGATAAAGGTTTTTTTTAGTCAAGTCCACGGAAATTAAATAAATATTGTGGCTTGAAAAGATTTATTTCCTTCTAAATTATTTGATTATTTGATATGGGAAAAAAACTGCTGCCTTGAAAGAAATTTCTTTTGACTGAATATTAAAGTCAGTTTACATGTAATGAACCACTGATATCTCTTCTTTTTTACTTTTTGGATTTACCTTAGAAGCATTTCTTTGCCACTTGCAGCTCAAAAATAAATTTAGGCATGTTAAATAAAATGAGTCTCATGTTATATATTTATTACATTTACTTAATTCAATTCAGCATAGCGACAATAAATAGAACATTCAATGGTGATAACATACAAGTTTACACTTACGACTCTGTAAACCCCTGCTAAGAGCCAGAGGTGGTGTGGAACACCTGAAACACCTGGATACCATGTACAGGCATGCAGAAAAATTCCAGTAAGGTCATGTAGTAGTGATGTATGGTGTAGTATCAGCTATACACACACAAATTCATATACATACAGATCTGCACCTTCTGCAAAGTCGGTGGAGCGAGGAACTTCAACTGTAGTTGATACCTTAACGTTCTGTTTTACCCCTGCTAATCACTAGGGGCTGTCTGGATGTATCCATCTATCCATTATCTCTACTGCTTATCCTGTGTAGGGTAATGGGGGACTGGAGCCTATCCCAGGAACTTAGGGGCCAAGGCAGGGTACACCACAGTTAGGGCACTAACTCATCACATGCACAATTGCCCATGCACTATGGGTGATTGGAAAAAAAAAGCCAGTGACAAGTCTTTGGCCTGTGGGAGGAAACTGACTAATCACAGGGAGAACATGCAAACTCCATGCATGTACAAACCATGAGGCATGTTTTTAAACCCTGGATGTGCAAAGCAATAGTGTTTATCACTAAGCTGTTTGGGTGTAGCATCTGGGTAATGTCCCATCACTACCAAGAGCAACAGAAGAACCTTAAACAATGATGAGAGAATCAGGCCAACAGGGCAATGCATGGTACCAGGAGCGTGGACTTGTGGCTTATGTAGCGATTAGACTTCCTAGTCACATCAGGGGGTTCAGGTTGTTCAGCCTGTCTGTAGCTCAACCTACACCATCCAGTGGGTTACCCTTACAAGCTGGACGCAGTGTAAAAATAAAGCCATGATGAGGGGTTTTAATAGACTCCAGCACTAGGGGGAGTTCCATACCAGGCTCCAAAAAGAAAGACTATTAAAAGTAAAAGCATTATACCCCCATATAGAAGAAGATTTAGCGGTCACTAAAATGTCAGAATTCGGCATTCGGAGACGGCATATCTGCAGACAGAAGGAAGCTGGGCTGATGAAAAGACCAGAGAGACCCTGACCTGGTTGGCCATACTGGAGTCAAAGGTAGGACTTTGTAGCCTAGTTTGTAGCCTATAACCTTCACAAATTGCTGGAGAATAGATTTGTTAAGGCCAAATGTGTGTACGAGTATTCTGATCCAGTAAGCTATTGGTTCTTCCAGTGAGAACCACAACATGCAGAGTGAGGATATCTGCTGTATCGAGGGGGAATGTGGACTATTTGAAGGTAACAGACAGGGTGGTAATAAACAACATAGCTAACAAGTGGTACAGCACAAATACAGTGCATGGAATATGGAAGAAAAACACATTTGCCAGGATAAGAAATTCGTGGAAGCTAATCCTGGCTTTGGAGGACCAAAAAAAAAAAAACCAGCACACAACCTTCTAAGCAAAAAGCTCCAACTGGTTTTAATCGGTCATGGAGGAAGACAAAGATGGAAGTAATAGCAAGTACTGCATCATACATAAGTGACCTTACTGGAAGATCTCAGGGTATGAGCGCACACATCCAGGGTTTGCACGCCACACTGCCCTCGGCGGTTAAGAGAAGTGAAATAAAAACTGGACATGATTTGGATTCAAGCAGCAAACACTTTGGAACATCTGTAAGTGAAATGTATTTTGTGTGCACATTTATTTCCCTTTTCACGTTTGACGTTTAAACACGGCGAGCTGTTTAAATATTAGCAGGGTTTTAGTGCACATACGCTGTATTGAACTGGACTGACCAATCACGATCACGTTGAGGAGACGAAGCTTAATTAAAAGTGGACCACGCACACCAATACAGTTATATCTGGTGTTAGTCTGGGTTAGGATGAGAAAGGGATTCCCTGACCGTAGTGATGACCTTCCACCCAACCTTCAACCATGTGACAGAGACAAAATTACCGAATTTAGTTAGTTCAGAGTCCGTCAGTATTCATCGTGTCAAAACCAGGAGACTAGACACCTTTCCAAGGTTGTATAATAATCAGAAGTTATTAAAGTTCATACACAGAAATAGTGCTTAATTATGTTAACTCTCCAATAATTCACAGCTTTTGTTTTGAACAAACTGTAGAGCATGATCGACCAAAAAGAACTGAATTCACCAGGAATGTTAAAATGCCAACAAACAATTAATGGAAGCATGCAGGGACAATTAGCCGTAAACTGTCGATGCTTGCTTGTACTCATGACGCTACGATTCATCACTGAAGCACTGACTTGACCCTCTCCTACACACAAGAGCGCATTATGAAGAATATATCGGTGCATTAGACCTGGAGACCAGTAACACTACCACAGTGAAACAGTCAACAGTGAAACTCAATGTTAATACTGACGTTACTTCAACCATGTGCACGTTTTTTCAGCTTAGTGTCGACCAAACAAGGTCTTTACAATAGAAATCATAGAAATTCACAAAATCTCAAGTGAACAGAAATCTCAAAATATACATACATACAGGAAATACATAGATATAACTTTCAATTAAAAATACATGATTTCAAATATTAAAACACGCAAACAATAACAATGAAAAAAAAAAAATAAATCACATGAAAAGGCATAAATAAAACGCTTTGGTCGAGACAATCGTTCTGTTTTATCAAATGGAATGTGTTTCACACGGATGGAATTCCATACAGCATGGAATCAAACGAAGACTCACCAAATCCCCTAAATCACAACCAAACTGGTCTCAATTTCCTTTTTTGTAAACAACGTCACAGTCCCTGTTTGACAAGTCCACAGAAGGTTGGAGAGTGAAAAACCTATTGAGTTATTCTGTAACATGATGAATATGTGATGATGGCTCTGCAGTCACAGCCGATAAGGGTTTTATATATATATATATGTATTCGGAGCTTGTATATGCTATTGCATGCTGGGATAGGTGTGCATTATTAAGGCAGTCTAAGTGAGGCACAAACAGAAGCCTGCTTCTCTCTTAATCATTTATCCCAAACTAAAACGACCATGTGCAGTTTGGTCTCGTGTCAAAACTAGTGACGTTCTTTGGAATAGTGTTCCACAATGTTTCTACATACTGTAACCAGCAGAAAACCATGTCTCCAGCATTTTCTATTACTTCTCATCAGGTTTGTTTTGTGCATGGTATGCTAAGGTGTGTGTGCGATTGTGTGCGATTGTGTGTGTGTGTGTGTGTGTGTGTGTGTTTGTATTTCAGGATACGTTTGTGGACTTCACTCAAAGGCCCAGACCTCCAGATTTTGGACAGTGAAGTCTTGTTGCGATGCCAGTGGTTGGTTGTTAAAGGTTGCACATTTGCAGGTGGCTCCATGATACAGGTCAGCATCCAGCCACAAACCAATGTGACCCCTAGCAAGACACAAGTGAAATTAGATGTACAGGAAAACACACGTACTGACCTGCCGGACACACGTTCTCACCAGGGTTTGACATGAACTTTTCTGCTCACTGGCCAATGTGGCTAGTGGATTTCCAGAGTCACTCGCCGTTCAGCCTTTTTACTAGCCACAATTTTGTTACCAGAAAATCGCAGTTTTTCCGTCACCATGATACGTTAATGTTTGTTAGATCTAGATTTACTTAGAAATGACAACATACACTGTATCACTATAGTAGTAGTCAAGTATTCAGTACTGTTAAGAAGCTGCCAATATAAAAACATGCAAACATGAACAGTATATTCTGCTTATTGAACTTAAATTCAAGCCTCTTACCATATGAAACTAAAAACTCAGAACATTTATCATTTTAGTGTGTTATTATGTGTACTATTACCAGGTATTATTATTCATTATGTATTATATCAGAATTCTGAGTTAGGACAATGGACTCTGGTCTATCTTGTAGTGTTGACTCTTTATAGTGTGAGGTAATTCAATCAATTGATGAATTTTCTATAATTCAACATGAAATCTAAATAGATTTTAATAGTGATTACTTTTTTTTATATATAATCAGTAAATAACCTACAGTATGCGAAAGGGGCAAACATTCTCATCCTGTTGAGAAGCAATAGCTCTTTAAGGAAATGATACACACACACCAAACAGGAAGTAAAAGTGTGTGTAGAAGTGTGTGTGTGTGTGTGTGTGTGTGAGACTTAGTGATGGGAAGTTCGAATCATTTTAGTGACTCAGGTATTTGAATCTCGTTCATCAAAATGAACGAATAGTTTTTTGAGTCATTTCGTTCATTTGATCAGAAATAAATGTTGCGTTTTCAATAAAAATGCCCCAATACGTCTACATACATAAATTTTGGCTATAGTTCCAGTTATGAAAATATTACAATGCAATTAAGGACATATTATAATAACCAGAATGAGTAACTCACCATTATATCTTCCAGTCGTTCGTTCTTTTGAATCTAATGCACCGCATAGCGTCTATGGGAGTCACGTGACAAAAGAACGAACGACTCGAGACCTGAATATAACACGGAGGTTTTGCGATGCTTTGCGAATGCGCGCCCAATAGAAAATGAACGAATCGCTCTCCGAGATACTCGTTCATCTGTGTCATGTTAAAGAGTCGTTCAAAAAGAATGAATCGTTCATAAACAATGTGTGTGTGCAATGCATTAAATGTCCTCATTACATTCATGCACGTTTTATTCGCGTAATATTACGTTGCAATGCGCTTATTATATCAGATGCCTTTAGAGAAAACTACAACAAAAATATATTGTCATACCAAAGAATAAACTACCCGCCAAAGTGGCTAGTAAGACTAAAGTTACCCGCAACAGCCGAATTTTACCCGCATTTGGCGGGTGCCAATGTCAAGCCCTGGTTCTCACTTACCCTCCACCTCCGATCTGGAGAGAGTCCAAGTTTCCCTTTACAAAGTAGGAGTTTTCACCAGTCCAGCGGAACACCTTGAATTAAAAAAAAATAAAATAAATAAAAAAAACACTTTAATAATCAAATGGGTTGTAGTTCATCAATGCTGGTTAATGAACTAAGACAAAGATGTCAAAAAATAAGGTGGAACCTTGGATGTTGAGTAAGTTGATCAGCAACATTTTAAAAATTAATTTTAACTTGATAAACGAGCGAGATCTTGACATACGAGTCGTACGCAATGCACCTTGTCTGCCGAGCGTCACATGATCATGAACATGAACTGAGCCAATGGTTCTTGTGGGTAATCGTCTCCAATGGTCAGTCTCAGAGCACACGAGTATGAGCATCGGTGCACATGTGTACTGTTTACTATAACCTTGTGCCCACATGCGTGTAAAGCATCTTTTAATTTTTGTGTCCAAGCATAGTCACTGTTCTTTAGTAACTGTACTGCAACAACAACGGCCTCCGTACATCATCAGTCTAAAACAGTGGCTCCCAACTACTGGGCCATGGAATATATCCATATAATATATGTGATGTCGTTCTATTTAAATTTTTTGTCTATTTCACCACAGTCTTAGTCTGAGATTAATAACAATTAATCACAATTCTAAAATACTCAGATTTTTACTTATATCACAAAACTGCAATGCAAAAAAATGCATGACAAACTGGTTGGAGGAAACAGATTAAATAAAAATATCTTGAATGGGACCAGCGCTACATTCAGTGGCTGGGTATTATGGGGTGCGGAAACCGACCGACTGTAGGGCTCGGATGCGGAACTGTAGATTTTCTAATAAACACGTTAAAGCATTAACCGCCCGATCCACCACTCCAACA
Source organism: Channallabes apus (assembly GCA_030522415.1). Taxonomy (NCBI): domain Eukaryota; kingdom Metazoa; phylum Chordata; class Actinopteri; order Siluriformes; family Clariidae; genus Channallabes; species Channallabes apus. The sequence continues at coordinate 46,775,832 of CM060107.1, read as the reverse complement.
TCTTACATTTCATGTATTCTTGTAAAAATAGTTCCCCTTGAAGGTAGCTCGAGCACATAGATTTGATTTTATACAAATTTTCCATCTAGAAGCTTTTTATAATGAAAAAGAAGATCTTCACACATAGCTGAGTAACCACGCTGTGATTACGTGAAGCCATTAGGGTCAAAGTTGGTCATATGATTACACTCACTCATTCACTCATCGTCTACACCGCTTCATCCTGTATTCAGGGTCGCGGAGACCTGGAGCCTGTCCCAGGAGACTTGGGGCATGAGGCGATGTACACACTGGACAGGGTGCCAATCCATCGCAGGGCACACACACACACACATACACACACTATGGGCAATTTGGGAACGCCAATCAGGTTAACCTGCGTGTCTTTGGACTGTGGGAGGAAACCGAAGAACCCAGAGGAAAACCACCAAGCACAGCAAGAACATGCAAACCTTTTTGCAAAGACGAATGGGCTGATTGTGGGCAATTTTGATTGTGTAAAGCTGCTTTGCCGACAACGTCAATTGTTAAAACACTTTCCAGGTATTTATTTGTTAAATGGTTTTACATGTTTTTTTTAATTATTATTATTTTCCTTCCACTTCACAATAATGTGCCACTTTGTGTTCATATTTGTCTATCACATAAAATCCCTATAAAATACATATCAGTTTGTGGATGTAACGTGATAAAATGTGGAAAAGTTCACGGTCTATGAATACGTTTTCAAGGCACAAGGTATACATCAACTGAAATCTGCAAAGTGTTTAGTTTTGAACAAAATTATTTGATCATCTCTTATTAGCTTCTGTACATCTTTCCCACATTTCTCTCTGCATGTTTGATGCATGATAACATTAAGCTAATGTTACAAGAGAGCATCTTTAAAAAAGGGAAAAGGCCCAATGGTGAGACAGCGGACTGCTAATAAAAAGTAGAAGCATGTTTGATACAAACTCAACTCTGTCGAATTTCTGGATTAAAATCAAACCCCGCGACAAAGAACTGAAAATCCTGGTCTAAAAAAACAAGGACTTTATGCCTCTTTTCCACTGCATAGTTCGGCACGACACGGTTCAGTTCAACTCACTTCGGTTCGGCGCAGTTTGGCTCGGTTTGCGCTTCCACTGCAGTTTAGTAACGCTTTAGAGTGGGCGGGATTACTCACGTGTTGTTTTAGTTGCGGCGCCGCTACTGCCGTGACATCATCGTAAACGCGCCACAAACAAACACACAACAATGGAGCATATCGACGGCATGGTGTTCTTCATTCTCGTCATGTGGATGTTTTTAGCAGCGAGACGAAGGAGTTTGTTTCAAAAGAGGCTGATGGCAGCCAAAGAAAATTTTTGGTTAATACAAAAAGGTGCGTCTGATCCTTCTCAGGCTGTTCTAAATATAGCGGTTCTGTTGTGTCTCGTGTCGCAAGTTCAGTGACGCAGTAATGACGATTTTCTCCGGCCAATCAGTGACCAGCAGAGTTTACACGTCACGTTTTGGTAACGGTTCGGCGTGCTTGGAACCTCGGCTGAGGTGGTACTAAAAAAAGGACCAGATACCAGTTTATGTTCCCAGTGGAAAACCCCCCAAAAGTGAGTTGAACTGAACCGTGTCGTGCCGTACTATGCAGTGGAAAAGCGCCATAAGGTACAGTATAAGTGGACTGCCAGCTATTTGAAAATCTAGAGGAAGTTCATTCCATCACCTCAGACCCAGAATAGAAATGAGTCTTAATGCATGCCCTAAGAGAACGGTCAGCCTGGTTGATTTGTTTGTTTGTATTAGGTATTGTTTGTATTGTTTATCAGCCATATTAGCCTCATGGCAGATACATATTAAACATTCAACCAATTTATGCAAACCGATGTAATATTAAGTTATAGATCTAATGTAAGAGATTTAAAGGTAGGAAAAAATAAATAAATGATAATAAAAAGGTGCTGGTTGAGGCCTGGGGGATAACATGGTGTAGTGCAGGATGTGATGTGATTAGTTTATACATATGTAGAGGTTGTTCTCGTGCAGATTTGTTTCCTGACCTTAATTTCCGGGCTGAAGGTGTACACAAAGGTCTCCCCAGTGCCATAATAGTGCTCACTAACCCTGAATGGGTGAGTGGAGAAAACTCCAAAAACCTGTTCATAAAATTATATAAAAAAAAAATTATTAGCAAGTTCAGTCAAATCAGGCTTTTCAGGTATTATCTGATTGTGTATACCTGATTGTTCATGTCTTTGATGACCAGCAGCACAGGGCAGTCCAGCTCCCCCTGGTTCCTGTAGAGAGTCTTCAGGCTGGTTCCGTGCACCACTGTGCTGTAGGCCAGCCTCCACTGGTAGCCCTGAACCCGAGCCGGGAGCCGAGCAGCTAACTGCAGGGAGCGCACAGCGATTGATTAAACTACAGAGACTCTATATTTAATGCAAAGCATGCAATTAAGCGCAGGCGTATTTCTGTAGGACCTTCTCGACGTGTGTATCCTCAAATATCGTGCTGGGGTCCAACAGCACCGACAACAGATCGAGCGGTTCCTCGTCTTCAAAAGTACCGAAACTCTGCCTCCTCCTTGCTTCGTTCATAGTGATGATCTGAGGAAATGGTTGGAGATGCACTCGACTCAACGCATAACCTCATAAACAGTGTTCAATGTTCAAATTTAACAAACTGAAAAACAAGCTGGGGTAAAAAGGTACAAGTACCTCCCAATTTCTGGGCACCGGGTCACTGAAGAAGTTATCGATCATGTTGAGTTCGTCCTTCTCTACGACGACGAAGCCTTGCTCCTGTGCATCTTTCCCATAGGCATCGGGAGACCACTGGATGAAGAATGAGTAGAGATGGTCCACCCTGGGAAGACGACAGAAACAGTTCAGTAAAATTAAGAAATTAGTTACAAGAACTTTAGAAATCAGGATTTGAAAAAAGAAAAGAAAAAAAAAAAAAAAAAAAAAAAAAACATGGTAAAATATTTGCCTCTCTTCTGACATGATCGCATCATCGATGGTGCGACTAATGACATCTTTAGAGGAAACAGAATAATACAATTGGCTGCCATAAATTAAATTAGATTAATAGCATAGTATATATAGTATATATACCCTCTGTATACATATATAATAGGGATTTTTGAAGATTTAAATTAACAAAAGTGTTCATAAAAATTCTATTCAAACCTATAAAGTATATGTTAGCTGGGTCATTGGTTAGTCATGGGAAGTTTGGATCATTTTAGTGACTCGCTTCTTTGAATCTCGTTCATCAAAATGAACAAATCTTTTTTTTGAGTCATTTAGTTCATTTTGTAATTTTGATCAGAATTTTTTTTAAGTAAACAGACCCCAAAACGTCTACATACACAAATTTTGGTTATAGTTCCAGTAATGAAAATATTACAATACAGCTTAGGACATATTATGATAAACAGAATGAGCAGCTTCTGGTCCGAGTCGGTCGTTCCTTTGTCAAGTGACCCCCATAGACACTATTGTTGTACTGCATAGCATCTATGGGAGACTCGGACTAGAAGTCACATGAGATGAACCAGTCAACTCTGTTTCCTGTGTGATGCACTGCATAGCGTCTATGGGAGTCAAGTGACAAAAGAACGAACGACTCGGAGTAGAAGACTGATGAGATGAATCGCTCAATTCTGTTTCCTGTACATAACCTACAGAGGATTTGCGATGCTTTGCACATGCGCGCACGGTAGAAAATGAACAAATCACTCTCCGAGACTACTCGTTCTACTGAACATTAAAGATTCGTTTCAAAAAGAATGAATCATTCATAAACGACCCATCACTATCACTGATGGAGTTAGCATTTATTTTTTTGCTTTTTGTTATTCATCAAAACATTGTCTTAACTAGGCTTCTTAGAGGTAATAAACTAGAATGCTGAGTGTGTTGATGTTTTAGTTGAGGCAAATTAATGGGGGAAAAAAAAGTTGTTCTGCAGTGGGCACCATTTTGTTGAAGAGTTTGGGACCATTTGTCCATTTGGTTGAGAATCGTCAATTCAAATCAGTAAAAAGTGAACGTCCTCCCTACATTATTCTATGATCTTACATTCTAGACTCTTTCATGAGCTATATTCATTGGTCAAGAGGAGTTGATGAATGGTTTGATGTGTACACTATGAGAAAATTATCACGCTGTGTGATAATTTCTTCCTTTAAATTGCATCAGGAGACACTTTGGTGAGCTCAGAAGGCCTTGCTCTTCAGTTTCCTTCAGTTCACCAGCACTTCCTGCAATGCCTTACTCCAGCTTATTTAATGCTTGGTGAACTAGAACACTCTAATAACACTCAATAAAAAAGATAGAAGTGCTTTTGGTTGGCCAAGTTAATTTTATCAAGTTTCTGCCACACACTCCTAATTCCATGCTCCCCATGCAAACAAATCAAACTCACCAACTCGAATGGTGATCAGTTGAAACAAATCTTTAACTGTTTAACCGGAGGACACTTTTTTCTTTAAAATGTCAACAGTCAAAATATGGACCATAAGTATAGAAAATTTTCTAAAAGGTTATAATCACTATCTGTTACATCTGTCATTGAGCACGGAGTTACTGTAACTCAAGCTCTGATTATAGCTCATGCACAAGCAAGATCATACCTTTCCTGAGGCACTGCAAACCAGTACTCTGGGTGCTTCCCTCTGCTCCCGAAGAAGTGAGTAGGGCTAGAAGTTCGACCAATGGCGAAGGATTTTTTCATGGGCTTCCCCACTTTGAAGCAGAGGAACATGGGCGGCTTCTTGCTTTTCTCCTCTCCAGAGAGTAGCATATCTACAAAAGATTATGACACACAATAATGTCTACCGCAATACACTGCATAGGAAAAATAAGAAATTAATAAATAACAACTCAGAAGAACAATGGAAGAAAAACTCCACAGATGTGATAATCTGGTCATTCAGCAGCTGACTTAATTTTTCAAGTCGAGACCTGACCATCTGGAACAACCCCAGATCATAACACTGTCTTCAGGCGTTTGCCTTCTTACCCTGATGTCCCATCGGCTCAATCTGGACTCATCAGATCACATGAACAAGTCCAATCTTTATGCTCCCTAACAGACTGAAGCCTTTTCTCTGATTAGTCTCACCAACACGTGGTTTTCTTATGATCACACACCTGTTTAGTTCTCAGCACATTGGATGTGTGTGTGTGTGTATGGTAATGCTCTTACTTTCACTATTAAATATGCCTCTGGTTTTTACTGTTGAGTTTTTATTTTGAAAGTCTTTGAGCGATCTCCATTCATGACCTTTTTTCCCCCCTAATAACATTTCTTTCACAAAGTTGACCCGAGGTCACCATGACCCTTCCCGGTTTTAATAAATGTGTCGTAGCGCTCTTAACTCAGTTCCAGTAATTTAAAATATGCTTAGTTGTTTTCTTTGCTTGATGCCACTCAATAATTTGACATTTCTTACTTGGCGACTTTTTTTGGCCAGGCAGTGTATAAAAAAAAAAAAAATTGGTTTAACCTTCTTTAATACAACACAGGAACTAAAATGACTTGAAGAGCTGAAGTTAAGATGCGTGTCTCATACTACTTTTTTTTTCCCACTTTGACAACAGGGAAGCAAGGCTCATCAGTTCAGTTTCATATTTCTGTCAATTTAAGTTTGCTGTAATAACACACACGCCTTAATTTCATCTCACCTTCAATTGGACCCTGCATCCTTTTCATCAGCCAGGACATCTCCGTTTCATTGTTTTGCAGATCTTCTTCCTTCTTGCTCAGCTCTTCATCTGGTCTCATTATTGTCTCCTTGTCATCTTCATAGCTTGGTCCCAAAGAACTACATTTCCCAGAATCCCCAGTCACATCACCAGAGCTTTCCAGTATTTTTTGGTCCTCGGCTACTATGACTTCTTCCACTTCTTCATTAATGAGAAACTCGGCATTAGTTAAGCCCTCGTCATCTTTCAACTCGTGCCCTAGAATAACCCCTTTTTCACTAGGCTCTTCTCCAGTGTGCGGTGTGCTGTTTTTATCCTCGTCTAAGCCCAGCTCTGTGTTCTCATCTGTAGAATGATTATGAAGGTCTTCATCCATGGCCTCTACGTGCTCTGCATGACATGACCCTACTGCCTCTACTGTCTGGTCTGTAAGGACCAGCACCCTCATTTTCGTTTCGACAGAATCACTCAGATCTTGTAAGGATGCCTCTTCCAGACTCGGGCAGGTAGTGTTCACAGTCTCGGGCCCGATGTGAGACGTTTCGCTGCTTCCGTTCTCGGTTCCTGAGTCATTCTGTAACAACTCGAGCTCAGTGAAGCCTTCATCGGATGGGGACTTGTCTGCAGGGGGGCAATCAGACTCTGTCTCGATGTCATCTAACACGATAGGACGTCTGGGCTTGCCGAGGGCCTCGTAGCGGCTGAAGGGGTTCAGATCCTGCTCAGATGGAAGTTCCACCCACTCACCTGGCCTGTATAACGGACACAGATCCTGAGGTATGTCACTGCCGTTGAGACAGCGGCCATCATGTGAGGGTGATGGAAAGGAAAATTAAAAAGAGGAACAAAACAAAAAAGAAACTTAAATATATGATGGACAAAACTAAATTATGAACTCATAATAAAAAAACAAAGAAAAACTTTAAAAGGAAATGAAATATGAATGATAGAAAACCAAATTAAAATAGAACATAAAAAATGAAGATGGTACAGAAATTCTGGCGTAAACAGATGCTGAAATGCAGTCACACACCAGGGTCGATAATACCTCGAACATCATGTGATACCAAAGCCTGACATTATATAAAAACACTCCAAAGTACATACACTATGAGATGGTCTGAGGCAGAAAACACAAAGACAGAAGCAGTGCTGCTTACGACGGCAGAGCGTCCTTGAGCTGCATGCGGGACACGTCGTCGTACAGGGCCACGGACAGCACCTCTTCCATTGGGCAGATGAGGCCGTACTCCTCACACCCATGCTCGATCACTAGAGGATCCGACTTATGAGGGTCAAACATAATGTTATTTGGGGTCACGATCATCACACCGCCAACAACTCCCTGAGAAATGAGAGAAATAAACGAGGCATTTCCCATCATTAGTTCAACATTATACAAGATTTACACAACTGGAAATCAAAGATTAAAAACAGTTAGGATTTGTAGCAGGACTAAAACGTGATCGACGGCTTTAACAAGTCTTAGACCTTTGCTTAAAATGTGTGCACATAGTTGAGAGATGGGAAAAATCTATTCAGTTATGAATAGCAATTTTTTTTATGATGATATACATACCACTCTAACTCCAAAATAATTTTTTTTTAAACTATTTTTGCATTTATAATAGTGATGAACCAGTCGATCAGCCAGTGACCAGAATTGTCTGGCTTTTAGTTCGATCAGCCGCCGGAAAATTGACCAATGATCGGGTGATCGAACTCAGACATAAATGATTCTACACAGACTGCAGAAGCTTTCCTGTGATGCAACAGAAATGTTTATGGCGTTACATTATTTAAAAAAATAATAAATAAATCGCACAGGATAAAAGCCACCGATCTGACTTTTTTTACTCCAAATCCTGTGAGTGAATTAGTCTCAAACCACGCTTGTGCCAGCATTTAAAGCTGCACATGCCCGCAGTCACTCAACCCACACTCCCTGTCGAGTTTTGAGACTTTAAAGGCATTTGAGGAGGTAAAGTATAGCGGTTTCTTTATAATCCTACAGGTGGTAAACACTAAACAGTGGTTTAAGCTTTAGATATAATAATTATGGCAGATGATATAACCGAGATATGTGTGAGTAAGTAAAAAGCAGTAAAAAAAATATTTTTACTTAATTTAAGTGTTAAACTTTTGTATTTCAAGTTAGTTTGTATTGTATACGTTTTACTTGAGAAAACTAATGTTTTAACGGAATGGACTAGATTTAATTAATCTTTTAATTGAATAAACCTTTTTAATGGTTTAGAATTGTAACAAAATCAGATCTCATTGAGAAATTTATAAAATTGTGATACTTATGTACTCAGCAAAAAAAAAGAAACGTCCTCTGACTTTCAACTGTTTTAATGTGTAAATATTTGTATAAACACTAAAAGAGTCAACACCATAAGACATAAAGTAAAAATGTTTCACAATGTGTCCCTGAATAAAATAAATAAATTGAATTGAATGAAGGGAGGCTCAAAATCAGTCAGTACCAGTCAGTATCTGGTGGCCACCAGCTGCTTGAAGTACTGCAGGGCATCTCCTCCTCATGGACTGGACCAGATTTGTCAGTTCTTGCTGTGAGATGGAGGGATTGTGTGTTCCTGGTGTGACTCGGGCAGTTGTTGTGGCCATCCTGTACCTGTCACGCAGGTGTGATATTCGGATGTACCCATCCAGTGCAGGTGTTGTTACACGTGGTCTTCCACTGCGAGGATGATCAGCTGTCCTTCCTGTCTCCCTGTAGCGCCGTCTTAGGCGTCTCACAGTGCGGACATGGCGATTTATTGCCCTATAGCCACATCAGCAGTCCTCATGCCTCCCTGCAGCATGCCTAATGCACGTTCACGCAGATGAGCAGGGACCCTGGGCATCTTTCTTTGGGTGTTTTTCACAGTCGGTAGACGAGTCTCTTTAGTGTCCTGCGTTTTTAGAACTGTGACCTTAGATGCCTACTTTCTGTAAGCTGTTACGGTCTTAACGACCATTCCACAGGTGCATGTTAATTGATTATGGTTAATTGAACATGCATGGAAAACATTGTTTAAACTGTTTAACGTTATTTGGATTGTTCAACATTATTGTTGAAATACACAGTCCTGAAAAAGGGACGTTTCTTTTTTTTTGCTGAGTATAGAATCGCTAATTTGATGGAATCGGCACCTGGGTATTGTGTTAACATAGTATCGGGAGGTGACTGGTGATTTCCATCCATAGTACACAGGTTTGCTATATGAATGAAAATCCTGTTCTTAGCATCTGAAACATCTTACCATGCCGTCAGTGAAGTACTTGCAGCTCATCTTGAGGAATTTGGCCGGGCTCTCATCCTCAGAAGGGGGAGAGAGTTCACGCTGCCTCAGCCTGCGCATTGCTTTGACATCCTAAAATAAAGCTTTCTCTTAAAAAATTGCATTTATTCTATGGAAACAGGCAAAAACAATTTCCATTCACTTATTCATGAAGTAAAAAAAAAATGTGCTATCAACGTAAAAAAAATAAATAATTGTAGGTCTTTTTTTTTTACTGGAAACGCTGATGGTGCCACGTTTCCAGCATCTGAGAGATCATTGGTCATCTCTGACTGTCCCACATCAGGGACAAACAGTCTCTGTAAAGAACAGCGCAGAAGAGAAAATTAATCAGAATGTTATATGAGGCACTGTTTAGAGCTTGAGGAGAGTAAGCAAGTGACTAGTGAAGTGTAGCCTGGGGCTCACCTGTCCTGGAACCACGCTGCGAGAGAAGAGACGGTTCAGCTGCACAAGTTTATTCGGGGTGATATTGAACTTCAGCGCAATGCAGTTTAAGGTGTCCTTAGAGCCAACCTGCGTAAAGAGAAAAACAACAGCTTGAAGTTTTCTTCAAGTTTTCAAAAAAAAAATAAAAAATTCATATGTTTGCGAATAAATAAAGTATTTCAATGCCATAATGTTAAGAGGTTAAAGGGTGGGAGCGTTCACTCACAATGTACTCCACAGTGCCTGGAGGCCTTCTTTTCTCTTTCTTGGCCTGTTCACTGGATTTGCATTTTTCGACTGAAATAAAGACATGTAAAAAAAAAAAATACAATTAAATTAAACTGTTCTCTTTCAGAAAGGTTTAATATCTACATGTTTTAGATGCACATGAGTTCTACAGCCACTTATGTACGTAGGTACAATTGAGTCCAAAAGTCTGAGACTACTTTGGAAAAGCTAGGATTATCTTTTTCCCACTTAAAATTGGAATCTTAAAACCCAAGCGGCACAGATACGTGCCAACAACTCAGCGTAGATAAATTATGTTTTTAAAAAAATAATAATAATAATAATAAATTAGACTGGCTTGTGTTAACCTTGTATTAACAAGGAGGCTTCAGACTTCAAACTGTGTATTTGGGTTTTGGGATATGTCAAGTAGAAAAAAAAAAATCATTATTACTTTTATAAAGAGTACATTTTAACACTAGCAGGATATGAGAATGAGTTAGCAAAAATGTAGAAATCCCAAAATAAGCATATTATTATAATTGTTTGGTCATAGAAACAACCCTAAAACACATGATCATCAAACAAATAATGGCTAAAACGCTTTAAATGAGCTTTAAGAGCTACACAAAACGGTTTGGAATTTTGAAGTAGATAATATTCACATTCTGCACTTATTTCTCCCTCGCTCTCTATTTAATCTGCTATATCGACCATTGTACCAAAGATCAGATTTCTCCTCACGACCTAATTTCTTCTATTAAAGCACTCCGATTGATCCGATCTAAAACGCTTAATAAGGTTTTGCGCATTCTAGCTTAAATGCACCCTACCATAAGAACAAAAGAATTAGAAAAGATTTTATACATACACACACATTTTCACTAATGCTCTCTAACTTCTGGACCCTACTGTATATGCAGAATGAAGCAGAAAGTGTTTTTCCTAGTGTCAAGGCCTGATTGCTATGTAACTTCCTTTACAAACAAGTCGTGATCCTTCACCTGGCACCATGTCATTGTCTGCTCAGCAAATAGTTTCAGAGGTCTGTGTTTATGTTAGGAGAGGGAGGGCATGCTTGTGTGCGTAGGCCCGTTTCCTGTAATATAATGATGCTCAGGCTCTCCGAATGCTCAGTGAAAAACAAAGGAATAAACAGAAGCTATAGATTTCAAGGGCTTAACGAGAGCCATGAATGAGTTCACTGTTTACATATTAGTCGTTTCCACTCTCTCCACCTCAACCAATTCGACCAAAGTTAGTGCATTAACAGATAATCAGTTAGGTGAAGGGAAAACCCATAAATCACTGAGGTGGTGTCACGACAGCGCGCGAGGATCCCTGAATCATTCATGCAAATTCACGTGCTGTAATATTTTCCCACAGCAGTTATGACTGCTACTGTGGAGTGAGTCTTACCTGATTCCCCACTCAGATTTCTCTCAGTTTTACTGGACTTGTCACTTTCTCGGTATTTCTCTTCGATCTGCGTAGTAGGATTGGGCTCACAGATGACTGATCCCTTTAAATCCGAGTCTGACTGGTTCTCCTTACCCACAGCTCGCTCTGATTGGCCCTGCTTCAGCTGCCGCCTCTTCTTCAGCCTGAGAGTCGGAACATGACATGACATTATGGGAATCTAAATGAAACGTGAGCTCAGTGATGCGGTGTTGTAGGGGAGGGGGGTTGGTATTTTATCTTGAAAATACTAGACTGCCGTTTGGTCTTTTTCCCCACTCCCTTTCTTAGGGCTCTTAAATGACTAAGATCATTTAAAAAATATATTATTACGAAATGTTAGGGATATAAACGGCAATAATAAAGGGATCAACGGAGAGGCGTGAGAGAGGGAACAAATAGGTCCTGAGGGGAAAAAATTAACAAATATTATCCTAAAGTAATTAATTCAAACAGGATTTTGACAAAGAGTGTTGCATGCCTAGCTTTTTTTTATTTATGCACGCTAACAATGTGATGGATAATTAAACAAACAAATAAAATAAAAATGCAGTCGATTTAGCATGACTACTTGTCACTCCCTAAATAATACATTATCATATGGAGTCTCTACTCCAGGAGGTGAATCCCGAACATACAGATCCACACTGCCAAGCACTGTTCTCCACAATCCACATCAGACACATCGAGCACTAGTACACTCAACAGACACGAACGGAATAATAATAATCATCATCATTATTATTAAAAGAAAAAAAGAAAAAAAAATACAACCTCCGCCCACACACTTAAACTGAACGACAAAACATGACATAACATCAAATAAAATCTCACCAGTCATGGTGTGCCATGTTCAGGACAGCTTTTAAGTCTCAATAACAGACTGGAGAGCTGAGAACCTTTGCCTGCAGAACTAACAACGCTGTCCATTTGATTTCCAAAAAGGATTCCACATTAGATGACTTCCAGATGACTAGTGATCAAGAACGACAAGAAGCACCAGACATCCAGACGAGCGTTTCAAATATTTTCCCCCCTATATGACGTTACCTGTGCGCGTGATAATACTTTGGAAGCATACGACGGAAGCATATGCCAAGCCTAGTCACGAGTTTAATCAGTAACAAAGCAGAGAGGGACGCTTAACTCAACAAACCTGACCCACTTTCACTTCTGCTTGCGTTTACATTGCCAAACAAATCCTATTTTTCCACTGCTGTCTGGCACAGAGTGGATATCATTGCATGTTGTAAAGTTTGTGAATCAGATTTTTAATTTCTGGTGTGTGTAAACAAAGCACATTTCCTCTCTGGTCATTTGAGTTCAAATAGGATTCCACATGGAATAAATGGATGGTTATGTCAGTCTGTAGGAGGAAACAAGCAGGACAAAACAACTTCTGCAGGAGGATATTTGTCGCATTAAAGAAATCAAGACGAGAAGCTGAAGACCTCAAACACAACAGTGGGAACAAGATGATCGCTTGCCCTTCCTACAATGACGTAAAAACAAGCAATTTGGAAACCTCAATCTGTAAATGTGGCGCACAAGTCATCCTTATCTCATATTTCAGATGTCATACAAAATCTCATATTTCAGATGGAATAAATGATTAAAATCAGTTTGTAGGAGAAGACAGGCATGACTAATCAACTTCTGCAGGGCTGTGTGCAAGGATAATCATCACCTTAAAAAAAAATTAGAAAAGTCGAGAAGACCCCAAACATACAGTAGCAGCAGGAAACATTTACATTTGTTTTTTTTACTACATTTAAACTCTCTTGTGTCACCAGGACACAATGTACAGTGTCTCAAAGGACTATCTTTTCTCGCTCTTGTTTTTCAGCAGCTGAAGCTTCTGACATGGTAGTAGACAAATAACACGTGTATAAGAGAAACACATTACCGATCATGCATTTCATCCATCCAACCGGTCATTCCTGTAGATGATGTTACCTTGCGGAGGACCACAACTCCTAGCAATGGACAGTTCTACACACACTAGTATATTATAAACACCTGAAAAATCTAAAAGCATCTGGAACTTTTAGACAAATAACACGCCTATAAGAGAAGTCCCTTACCATCCATCCATGTGGTCATTCCTGTATTAGAAGTTACCTTGCTGAAGACCCCAACTCATTGTATTATTGTTCAAGTGTACACACACAATCAAGCAATTTGAAAACACCAATCTGTGTATGCTGTGCACAAACCACACGGCAGCTGAAACTCCTGACGTGGTAGTAGACAAATAACACGTGTAAAAGAGAAACCCTTTACCAACCATCCATCCATCCAATCCTTTCAAGCGGTCATTCCTGTCTTGCAAGCAATTTGGAAACACCAATCTGCGCACAAGGAAAGCATGCACACAACACACACATACTGTACATACACAGGGATTCAAACCGACAGCCCTGGATGTGTGAGGCGACATAATAAATAATGCACGACATCATATTATTACCTGGCAAAGTAGCTGGGCCTCTTCTCCTTTTTCTCCATTGAGGAAAAGATGACTGATGACTTTTACAGATAAACAAGTCCAGAAGTTTCAGCTCCGTCAACATTTATTTATCTGTAGAAAATATGAAAGATAAAACCTTGATGCAGCACAATGCTTAAGCACAATATAAAGGATTAATCAATATAAAAAAATATTCAAGGATGTGAATGAGACCTAACAGCCAGAATGATTTAAAGCCAATTTTCTTTATCAGTACTGTATTACTAGTTGTTAATTAACCAAGCTGGGAGGCTAACTATGTTTCAATAAGGCAGTTCAATATGAAACGCCAAAACCCACTGTTTGCTAAGACTGAGAATATATGTAACGTTATAAAACAAACACATGATAACAATTAGCCATATTAGCATGTTAACGTTGATGACCAGACAGATGATAATAACCGCACAATATATTAATAAAAAAATAAAATAAAAACCTCGACTCACGTTATATTTCGTTTTGTTGGTGTGCTAAAAAGCTATTTCAGGTACTCACCTATGAAGCTACATCTTCTCTCCAGTCATTATCAGCTAATTAGCACGGCAGCTAGCTTAGGATTTTCTGTTTTGATTTTTATTTCCGCCGCTTTTCAGTCGCAGTCCTCGCGTACACTCCCGTAAAGATGGAGAGAGAGAGAGCGCGCGAGAGGCTTTTAGCCAGCCGCTACACAGCTAACATGATCAACATCTAACATGGAAACACATCCAAAGCTAGCGCAAACGAAAGCCCTGGTGTTAGCTCTCTCTCTCTCTTTCTCTCTCTGTTTCTCTTTCTCTCCCTCTCTTTCTGTGTGTGTTTACAAATGTAATGAGTTAATATGCAGACATAGTGATAGGCCGGAGTCTGCAAACTCCACCTTCTCCTACCCCAGTGTGGTCTGGTGTGGGGGATGAACTTCTACATCTTTACCTCAGAGGGGCAAATAGGGTGTGATTCCTAGCAACAGCTGCTTTTGGGAGCTTGTTAACTCTTTCAAATTCATGTCCTGGTGCATCAATAGATCATTATCTGTAGCTAGAATACTTGACCGTTATATCATTAGAATATAGGGTAAATGACTGTACACTTATATACACTCACTCATTGTCTATACCGCTTGATGCTGTACTGTATAAGATGACAAGGATGGATAGGATCAAGAATGAGTTCATCAGAGGGACAACCCATGTGAGATGTTTTGGAGATAAAGTGTTTGCTTTCAAGAGATAAAGAGGCCAGATTGAGGTGGTTTGGACATGTTCAGAGGAGAGATGGTGAATATATCGGTAGAAGGATGCTGAGGTTGGAACTGCCAGGCAGGAGGTCTAGAGGAAGACCAAATAATAGATTTATGGACACAGTGAGAGAGGACATGAAGTTAGTTGGTGTGAGAGAAGAGGAGGCAGAGGATAGGGTTAGATGGAGGCAGATGATTCGCTGTGGCGACCCCTGAAAGGGAACAGCCGAAAGAAGAAGAAGAAGCTGTATAAGATACATGGTCACACAGCCCATCCCAGGAGACTTGGGTATGTGCAATTTGGGAACGCTATTCACCCTAAACTGCATGTCTTTGAACTGTGGAATTATCCCACCCAGCATGTGAAGAACATCCAAATCCTTATGCACCCACACCCCAAGGCAGGAAACGAACCCGGTGCCTGGAGGTGCAAGGCAACAGTGCTAACCACTAAGCCGCCCTGCAACAATACTGGAGATTTCAAAATTATGAGAATTCCACATATGGAATTAGGTTACTGAGTAACAATAACATTTATTCATTCATAACACAATTTGGGAACTACTGTCTTTGAACTCTGGGAGGAAACCCAGCAAGAACGTGCAAACTCCATGCACACGGACGCTGAGGCAGGAATCGAACCTTTGACCCTGGAGGCGCGAAGCCACAGTGCTAACCACTACACCAATGTGTCACCCACAACAAAAGCAGTTGGTTGCTAATATAAGACACAAAGGTCAGCTGTTCTATAATCGTTTTTGCAAGAACAGTGTTGTCAAATCCATTTGCAAAACCCATCAAGCACCATGAACATAACGTCCCTCCTCTGCTGCAGAGGAGAAGGTCATTTAGAGTTTCGATCTTTGAAAATCTACGATGGCTTAATGGTTAGCACTGTCGTTAGGCACCTACTGTTCTCCCCATGCTGGGTGGGTTCCCTCTGGGTGCTCGGGTTTCCTCCCACAGTCTAAAGAGATGCAGATTAGGCTAGTTGGTGCTCTCAAATTGCCCTGTAGTGTGTGTACCTTGCTTTGTGCCCTAAGTCTCCTGGGATAGCCTCCAAGCCTCCGCGACCCAATACGCAGGATAACGCGTTATGGACATTGAGTGATAGTGATCCTGAAAAATCACCAATTTACATGACCTCAGACTAGAGCCATAATGAAGATTTTACAGAGCATAAGACCATGGAATTAGAAGGTGTGTAAAAACGTCTAACTGGTAATGTATGGGCACCTGACCATTTTCTTATTCTGTGTTGGAGGTACAAGCTTGAAACTGTTTCATGCAAGCTCCAGGGAGACATGCTTTACCAAACCCTACTAAAACATCTTTGGGAGGAACTGGAAATGCCAGTTGTGGACCAGAACTTCTCGACCCAATATCAACACCTGGCAAGACTTCCCAGAAGTGTGTGCACATTGTTTTCTTTATAAACCAATATGCAGGTTACAATGACTTCACACCAGCAGTAATTGATGTACTGTATGTCTGTAAAGTGCCTAAACTGATTGTTTACATAACAACTTCATTACCCCTCTCGCCTGCTCCCACCATGCAGCATTCAGCATCACCAGTATACTAATCACTGGCCTGATCTGCGGTCATCATCTGCACCTGTTTCTCACTGGTTAATGCCTTAAGTTAGATGTTTTTATGCTTGAATGATTTATAGGTCACTGTGTGGCTCAGGTACAGGGACAAGACTAAAAACGAGAGCCAAAATGTGCCTAAAATGAGAGCCAAAAAGTTCTTCAGGAAAGCTGGAGAATTAATCTTCAAGACTACATAAAAAAATCCAGCTCTTTTGAAGCAATATATGAAGAAATGAGGGGTGATTCATGAAAACTCCACACACATACACACACACACACACACACACACACACACACACACACACACACACACACACACACACACACACACACACACACAGGCAATCAGATTCAAAACCGCTGGAGGAGTGAGGCGACAGCACTAACCACTAAGCCACAGAGATGCAAAAGAGGGGACTAAATTTGTGTTAATACCCATAGTTGTGGAAAGGGGACTTATGTGGGGACTTACAGTAAATGTTCAAATACTTTTGGCTTTATGAAACATGCCTGAAAGAAATGAAATTAGCTGTAAATATAATTTACCAAATGTCATTTTGGCATCCTGATCAAGCAGAAGGGAAAAAAATATATGCAAATATTATAACCAATGACAATAACAATCTTTTATTGCAGCCTGTATTTTGTGCAGAATTGACACTAATTCAAAATAATATTCTGCATTATGTTGGTTCCAACTTTCTCAAATAGGTCAGACGACTGCCATAGCGCATTTTTTCCACAATAAATTTGAGATCTGGATTTTTGCTGGCCCTGTCACTGAGCTGATATGCCTTGACTAAAGAAAACTTTAAATTGCTTAAGAAAATAGAGCATGGAATGAAAAAAGTTTCCAATATTTCGATGTACAGTACACCTGTGCACTGACTGTTGAAGTAATAATAATCGCCAACTCCCATGATCCTGCATATCAAATAATTCAGGGAAATTGTATTGCTTTTTTTCACACAGTCATATTTATTGCATATGTTCCATTAAAATGGCACCATACAAAAGTTCCAAAATCATCACTCTGGCTAATTCATGCAGATTCATGATTCATCACTAAGTAACCTTTTTTGCTTGTTTGGGTGTTAGTGCTGGTTTTCATTTGACTTATATGTAAATCCTATTTCACGCAGCTGATTTCTTACAGTTCAGTACAGAAACACTGACTCCTGTTCCAACTTTTTTTGTGTGCATTTTCTAATTGCAATCCATATCATTTAAAGTTTTTATTTTCAATTATTTTATACTTGCATCAACATTGTTTGCCACACACTGTATTGGATTTCCTTGTGCATGGAGTTGTAAAATCCTTTCCAGTGTTTAAACTATCAAAGTTATTGTTGGTCCATGTTTGCTTTCAAGTTGCCAAGTCCAACATCTCTTTGTGGTTTGTATGCACTCTCTTTTAACTGCAAACTAATTTGCATTTTCAGACTTGTGCCTGTATTTGTTTTGGAAATGCAAATTAAAGTGCTTCCATAATGTTTTCCTTAACATTAACTGAGCGTGTGTTGTGCCCTCTGACGGACTGCCACCCTGCCTCGTGCCCGTTGTCTCCGGCATGTGCTCCAGGTCTTCTGCCACCCTGTACAGGATAAGCAGTAGAGAGAACAAAAGAGTGTAGTATCATATCTCTGAATTGTTTACTTGCTATGACCTAGGTGAATACTGTATCCTCTAAAATGTAATGATAGCATATACAGTACAACCAGGGGCTGTATTTTAGAAATCAGCTGGCATTTTCATTACAATTTATGCCTTCGTGAATGAGAGATGGGTCACTCTAGAATGTCCTTGGTGTTCAAGCTGAGGTCAAATTACTGCTACTTGCAACTGTCATAAACAGACAAGCATCTCAAAATGCAGACATCAAACTTTAAGGTGGACAGGCTATAAGATCACCTGGTCTTTTTTCGGTCCTCTCCTGTCCAGTTTGGGTAAGGCTGTTCCAAAGTTAGCCTTGTATTCTTTTTCTTCTGACAAGAGTGTGCTTTTCTGCTCACCATGGTTGCAAATAGTGGTTCTCGGAGTTACCATAGCCATCATAATTCTACCTGTGGATCTACTGCTTCCTGCATGTCTTTTTTCTCACTCACATGTATATCTGCATGAGCTGTTCAATCATTTTCATTGTCACTGCTATATAACTGAGCGATACATACATGTACATGAATAAAATGTCCAACTGTGCACATTTGATAGGAAGTTTAAACTTCAAGTTCAGGAGTTATGTTCTGCAAATTGCTATTTGCTGTCCTTCTCTTCTGAAACATAGTGGTGTGATTCATGACATAATTGTGTTACACCCCTATTTACACTGCATTTCTCTTGCACAATATCTCTGATAAGTTCTTTTATGTCACTTGATTTGAAATGATTTCAGAGTGTACTTTCACTCGCAAACAGACTACAACTTTACTTGAAAATGGCGTTTATCAGAAACTGAAACCACATTTCAAACAAATGCTGGTTAGCACATCCCAGCTAGCAGACAGTTTCAAGCTATATATGGTTAAAGATTAGACATATAAGCATCGGTTACAGCATTGGCACCTGTCCTGTGGCCTGGTAGTGGCGTAAGTTAAGGGAAATACCATGTCTCAAATATAGTCTATTCAAAGTTGTGAAAAACTCCTCTCTCAACATATCATCACACATTTTGGATTCATCTCTCCCATGCTTATTGGAAACTGGAAGAGCAGAAGAAATGACAATAATGGAGGAATTCTAGAGTGAAGACTGACTTAAACTAGTTTGCCAGACAATCTGGTTAAACGATGGAACATGAACCAAACTAAAATGATCTAAAAGTTTATGCACACAAACATGTTACAATCTCTATAATTACAAAGCCATAAACTATATTCAAAACTCTAATACAGTAAATGAGACAATATACATGCTTAGAACGCTTTATTTGATCAGTAGTTTATTGCTTCAATAAGGAAATAAAGTATACAGTCTTTCAAGGTTTACCTTCTTCATTATCCATGAGGTATTGGTCTAATTTATGATATAGATCATGTCCCAAGACAGGTAATTCTGTACAGGTGTTAAACACAATGGAAAATTATACTTATTACATTGATTGTCATGGTTTTAAACATTTGAGAATGTCATTAAAACATTGAATTTCATGTTTGTCTCATTACTTTTGGCCACCACCGTAAGTATTGTGTCCAAAACAGGTTTAATTTAGTGCATACATACAAACATGCATACCTCTATTTAGACAACTATGACAGAAAAAAAACACAATCAACTGCATTAGAACCACATTTATGGCTTAGTGGCTCAAGACAAAAGAGCGCAATACGAGTGTGCAATTCATCAGAATATTCATGTTGTAATGTTCCGTTACAAGAAGTAGAACATATTCATCAAAAATGAACATATTTCTTTTAATGAACTGAACTAGCTTTTAGTTTGTTCTAGCTTTTGTCACTTTCTTTAATGTGACTACATATTAGATGACTACAAAAATAAATAATCTCTCACCCAGTTTTGCCCTTTTATTTTCTTTCTAAATTATGAAAAATTTAAGTTGCATATTACAAAAAAATTATATATCATTTTTACATGTGCTTATATACAAAGTCCTTGTGTTTATTCACAACAAATTGACAATTTTAAAGTCACATTCTGCTACCCCTCAATCCATCCATGACATACATCATTAATTATTTAGTTCCTAGGAAACCTATAAACCAACCGTAACCCACTCACTATATGCTGCATTTTGCAAAAGCACAATATACACATTTAAAGTAAATATTTGGCTAGAGCATATTAATACAGAATGTCTTAAATTCTAAATATTTGCACTTAAATTACATAGCATGTGCAGCGAATGAGAAAACTGTTAGCGACATTCACAATGGACAAGCTAAAATTCTAATCTTAAATTAACAGATATTTTTTTTTTCTTCAAAACAATATTTAGTTTTATACACATGAAAGACAATTTGAAAACAAAAGCTGGCTAGTAGAAGGAAAAACTAACTAGCAAACATTAGGAGAATAACTAGCTAGCATTGGAAGGGAATCCCCAAAACAAAAGTAACTGGCTACGATAAGTAAAACAACAAAGAACAAACAAAAGCTAGGTAGACAACCATAGCGGAAATCCCAATCTAGCATGGACAGAATATCCGTAAACAGAACAAATTAACTTTCATTAATGACAAATCCAACATAAAGCACGCTAGCTAACATTTTCCAGACAAAAGATGAGTAAACATTCCAGCTAGTGTAAATCCCCAAAGCTAGCTAGAATAAGAAGAATATATAGTTAACTAGCTATGATTAGTGAGAAATCCACAAACAAAGCTAGCTAGACAAACATAGCAATGTAGCATGAACAGAAGATCCCCAAATAAAACTATTTAGCTTTGATTAGTGAAAAATCCACAAAACAAGATAGCGAGCATTTTCATCATCTTCACAGACAAAAGTAGCAACCAAGAAAATTCCGGCTCACAGCTTGTGAAAATCCCCAAAGGGAGCTAGAATTAGGAGAATATCCACAAGCAAAAGTGACTAGCTAACATGAGGAAATTTCACTACTACAAACTACCAACTAAGGCAGCTAGATTAGTCAGAATTCCATAAAACTAGCTATGCAAACAGACTAGCTAGACTATCGCCAAGCAATGCTAGTTAGCATCGATTAATGGAAAATTTCACAAAGCTAGCTAGCATTAGCACAATATTTTCCACACAAAAGTAACCAGCCAAGATATTGGGAAATCCCGAGACACAGCTAGCTATCATTACAAGATATTCCCAAATAAAACTGATTAGATAACATTTGTTAATGTCGCACCAACAAATTTAGCTAGCATTAAAGAGTTATTTCCAAAAAAATGTACCTATAACGATGTAAGAAAATCTGAGCATAGAGCTAGCCAGCCTTAGGAGGATATTTCCACATAAAATTGTCTAGCTAGGTATAGCATGAGTCGTAGAAAAACATGTAAAACAAAACTAGCCATTCTTAAAATATTACTCATGTTAAAGCTAGCTACCAGGGGAACAGTAACTCTTGACACACAGAGGCATTTTTAACATAATTTTGGGTAAAATTAGCTGGATGGATGTGTTATTATTATTATTATTATTTTTTTGGTTGGGCAGGACAAGGATTTTTTTGAAACGTTGCTTATAAAGGATCGAACTTTATATAGGCAACTGCTTTTCTTGGACATTAAATTATATTTGAAGGAATAGCATTATACTTTGGCGGCATATACACGTCCAGATGTATAGGTGTGTAGACGTGGAAGACCTGAAGTAATGCTTGGTCTGGATACAGGACGGCCTCAGCGGCCCTGCATGTCAGCACTGTTTGGAGACTGAGTGGAGTTTATATACTGCCAGCTGAGAAAAGCCAAAATTGTAGCAGCAGAGAGATAAACGTGTGAGAAGTTGTAGGCACGGGAGGGCAGCACCGGCTTGGAAAGTGTCTTTTCCTGAATCACACCGAGTATGCACAGAGTGTTAGCCCGCGACGGATCAGACAGCGACACTTTCTGCAGGATCTATTGATGGGGATTACACTTGATTAGAAATAGGAGTAGGTGAGGAACTGTTTTTTACTATCTATCAGATTGGGAAAGCAAATATTAAAACAAGTTGTTGCTTGGAAGTATGAAATGTACGGTATTACCCTATAACCAAAAATAATAACATAGTAAACATTCTTCCAACAGGCTATTAGTCATGTTCACCTTTACTCTTACACCTGTATACACTAATTATTTAATCCCGTTATCTTTAGTTAATAAGAACCAGATGAGACTCCTTTTCAGAACCTTTTACCTATGAGCAGAAGATTAACCTAAGTGGAATAACAAATACTTCCATGCAAGGCACATAATACAACAGATGTTCAAGTCAAACTGGGACTTTTAACTAAAAACTGCCTTTAACTCTACATTTGTCTTAATCCTTTACTGGCCCAAACATGTGGAAATGCCTCGGAGCGAGGTCATGACTGTGTGCCAATAACTTCCGGTTGAGTTCCTGTAATGTGACGCATATAAAGACCTCACCTCTTGGTTGTACTGTGCAATCATGCTCTGTACAGCTGGCATATTGGTGGCTTCCATCATCAAAGTAACAGCCTGGCCTTTCCTGATCTTCACCACCCCTTGAAACACCAGTGGGTTGTTGTAGCAGGCGGAGAGAGTCGCTATCGCCATCACCTGGTGACCGAGACACATTGCATTCTTCATGTGTTGCAGTTGAATAGACATTACTTCCCGATTTACAATTTCATTTCATAGAATAAAATACACATGCAGAATACAACGAACACTGTGAATGATCCGGAGTGCAGCAACATGGCAGGCCGACCTGGGGGATGGCACAGAAGTTGAAGACACTCTGATTGCGAAGGCGCGAAAGGTAAGCAATGACATCAGGAACATGGCGAAGAGCATCGGTCACCAACAGGTTAAGGCAGGCCAGAGCTGAGCTCAGGTGCTGTGGCTGAGAAAAGTCTTCCAGACGGGCCGCAAACTTACTCCATGCCTGTTGAGAGCGCACGCACGCGCACACACATATATATATACACACACACACACACACACACACACACACAGTCTGCAATTAGTCTAAACAGAATGATATGGTCAATAATCACTAAAACCTCGTTTTACTGCAAATCATAAAACATCTCTTAAGTATTAAGATCTATGACCTGAAATTATAAGTTTTTTTTTTTTTTAGGTAAGAGATAACTTCCGCTCTGTTGCCATAACATTACTTTCATGTGGGCTGAATGACTCAGGTTTCTCTCACCCACGAATCCGAGAAGCGCCTTTGACAGCTGTGAGAAACCCTTAAATAGGATTTTCAAATTTAGCTAAATGTTAAACATCGGTTTTATATATTTGTTGGAAATTACGAGGAAAAAAAAAAAAATAAAAGTCATGTTTTCATCTCAGGCAGAGATGCTCGCATTTGCCTCCATTGTTTCTATTAAGATTATTGGAAAATATTTCAAGTTATAAATGTGACATTTTTGTAGGTGTTCTTCGTATGTGTATTTATTAAAGATGTAAAAAAAAACATTTCGAACAAGGTCAAGAAAAAAGTGAGATGACCATCACTTTAAACATAACATTTCTAGAGATTATAGAGTTTTTATTTTATAACCATCTCTCTACTCCTCAAAAGTGAGCAGCATCTACAGAGAAAATGTCAGCATCACACAACTGATTTCAACAATTATTGACAATTTCAATTCCAGCAAAAAAACAAAAACAAACAAAAAAAAACATTAACCAATCTAACCTAATCTAAACAAGCAGACTGACCTCCTCGGGCCAGAAGGATCGTCCTTCCTGCTGGTCCTCCAGGTAGTCTCTGATAATGTTAGTCTTCTGTAGAAAGAGGCCCATAGAATTGGCCAGCTCGGTATCCCGCCCCACCTCAGGGTCCTCCAGTTGGGATGCAGAGAAAAGCCGAGACAGGCCGACGCCTACCAGACCGGCCACATAGTGACAGTACTGCAGAGAAAACAGTGTGATGTCCATCAGTACAGGTAAACTACGATGAGTTATTAAAGGGATAGTTTTTCAAGTCTATCTTCAGTACAAATTGAGGTGCATATAATTACATTGCCGTAATAAATTGAATGATAAATAAAATGAACTGGAACACTATACCTAAATTTAACTCCTTAGATTATTATTTGAACCTTAAAAGTAGTAATTACCAACTGCAACATGTCTCATTTTAACTCATCTAGCTGAAGCTATAAACCAGTTCAATAGTTTAGCATCCTGACTTGAATAAAATGTTTTTTTCCTCCTTTGCTTCCCTTAACGATGTGAGCTTTATCCAATTTGAAAACACATGCTGAGGTGCAGGCAGTACAGTGGTTAGCACGGTCGCCTTGCACCTCCAGGGTCCGGGTACAATTCCCGTCTTTTTTTTTTTTTTTTTTTTTTTACCTTCACTTGAGTATCTTTTGCCTGTATTCTCCTTCTTTTAAGTAAAATCAATTGTGATGATACTGCCTGGATTTGCACACAAGCATAATGTCTCACCTTATCCCAGTCCTGCATCGAGCCAACTTTCTTCTCAAGGAATTCAGCCATCCCGACTCCCATGCGGTGGCAAATGTCTGAAATCACGTCCCGATATACCTGCGCCAGGTTCCTGAACTCAACAGATATCTGCAGAAGGTGAACAACAGATCATTTAACACCAAGGACTTTTAAAAGGCAAAACCTCAACAGTTATTTGTTATCAATCCAATAGACACTAGACTCTAGACTGTGAGTGGGGATTTTTGCTTTAAACTCCCTCTCTAATGGCTTTACAATAAAGCTGCATGCACTGTTTCTTAGGAAGCAAGGTCTCCGTGCGCGTTACCGAGGGAAAATCTTCAAGAACTTGTCTGTCCTTCTCCTTGCTCTCTTTGAAACACCAGTCTGGTTGGTAGAGGAAAGTGTGGAAATTATGCAAGAGTGGGACTTTTTTCTCCAGAGGAATGGTCATATCGTCTTCAACCGTGTCCAGGGCTCGAAGAACTAGATAGAATATACACACCGCATGGCTGAGAGAGAGAGAGAGAGAGAGAACGAGTGTTAATAAAAATATTCTTATTGAAGTACTGCACAAAGGTGTACAAAATAAATATTATTGAATGCTGTGTACATTTTAAATAGTTTATTTTTATAGACTTACAATGACTGCACACATTCAGTATCCTAACACATACACGAAATTCGGACCTCGCCTTGAAGGAAATTTTATTTACCGGACCTTTTTACATTTTAATTCAGGAGCTCTGGTCCAAATGCACATCTTTCCTCACTCTCTGAGAGATGCCGGGACCAAGTATTGTCAACTTGGCAACTTTCTCGCTAAGTCCGGTGACTTTTCAAACCCTCTTGGCAACTTTCTTTGTCAAAACAACTAACGACTTTCTCTGATGTTACTGGAGAATTTCAGAATTTTTGGAGAAAGCACGTATTATCAACAAGCAGCAGCTGCTGCCATGAGGCATTTACACACCTGTGTGTGTTTCTCTCTGCGACAAAATAAAAAAATTCCAACTGACAAAGAATCAACTTAAAACAGCTCATTTACGGGGTCTTTTCTTAGCTCTCCCATGACGTTATTCCTTTCTCCTACAGTGTCAATTACAACTGAAAGCAAATTGACAATTATGCAAATTATACGTCATATAGCGACTTCTAGGAACTTCTCCGACAGCCAATTGCTACTTTCCTTACTGGGGGGTTGGCAACACTGCTGGGACCAGTCGAACAGTAAGCAGAGACTTCAGTGGACACTGGACTCGCCTCACAAGACCTGCAGTTTTGGAGATGACCAAGTTGTCTAGCCTTCACAATTTCATCCTAGTCAGTCAGATGTTGACATTGGCCCATTCCTACTTAACACACCAAATTTGACAACTGACTGTTCGCCTTCTTGCATTATACTGTACATCCCACTCCTTTCACAAGTGCCACTGTAACGACATAATCAATGTTAGTTTATTATTTTTTGTCTTCAGTGGTTTTAATGTTATGGCTGAGACATGACATGGCCAATATGATTTCCTGGAAAGCAAACTTGTCCCCCCCCCCCCCCCAGCAGTATGGAAGCAAGGAAACTTACAACATTAGACAACACCACCAAATTTATGAGTGCAATCATGCATATGACGTCAGAGATAAAACAGAACCTCGTGCTGACAACAAAAACACAAAACAGTAATGTTAGAACCATTATTTACGTTGTGATCTCCCGAACACACAGAATGCAAACACGATCAAGAAAAGTGCAAGTTCTGCAATGACACAAAGTTACTCGCTGACACTTGTTTACTTGCTTTCAGGACACGCCTCTTAGGGAAGCATGGCTCTTTTTTTTGTTTTGTTTAGTTTTGTTTTGCAAGTTGCAGTCTGTGCAGTATATAAACGTTGATCTATGCTCACCGCAGGTCGCCGTCCAGGGCCTGGATCACTGCCGCGAAGCTGCGGCTCGTCTGGTTCAGATAGACGTAGCACGCGCGCAGGCTCGCGCTCATCGACTCCTGCACAGACGAGCAAAAGAGATGCGTTGCGTATCGTCGCGGCCCGGGCGTGTGGAGGGGCAGCGGGCGCGCGAGCACCGCGCAGCCCTCCTGAGCGCCTCTCCTCCCGCAGGCTGCGGGGCAAGAGCGCGGGGCCGAGGGCGAGCCGCCGCGCACCGCCAGAGTGCGCTTAAACACCGAGAGCGGCCCCGCGCTCTTACAGCAAACCCCCGCCATGTGTGAAAAGTCAGCCTCCCCAAGAAGTCATAACATGTGTGTGGTGTAAAAAGTAAAGACCACCCCGTAAGTAAACGGCTATAACTCGAGCTCACACTTAGCATGAGTGGCTAATTTACCACCCGCCCCCTCAACCCAGGTTTTCCACAAGCACGACACTACACGGATTTACTGCTGTATGACAAATTACAATGAATATTTAATTAACTTTCCCTCACTTCATGACTGTTCCAACGTTCTACTTTACAACTTAAATATATATATAAATAAATAAATAAAAACTTTATAACGTTATAACGGCGAAGTATCGTTCATAAGAGAGTCGGTTCAGAGAGTATGAGTCGACTCGCATATGAATCAATAAAAAGTACAGTATGTATAGTGTGTATTTTCTTGATGCATAGACAAACTACCATTAAATATAAGTAAAATATAGAAGCTTCTATAAGAAATATAGAAGATTTAAAAAATAGCAATGAACTGTTTGGGAACTAAAAGAATCGCCTTTTATTGGAGTGCTGACTCGATTCATTTTAATAATTGATTCACTGAAAAGAGTCGTATTTCCCTGCTTTAATACAGTACGTGGTGCAAGCATTAATCAATTTATCTGTGTGTTGTTGTTTTTTTTGGCTAGTAAGGAACAATTAAAGTCCAAAAAAATAAACGACTCTCTCATTGTCTATACTGGTTTATCCTGTATACAGTGGGCCTGGAGCCTATCACAGGAGACACCCAGGAATTGGTGACATAAAAAAAAACATGATAGAGAGAAATTTGCATCATGTCATAATTGATCCATTGTGTCACAGATCAATTATTACACAATAACAATTTCTCTGTATCATGTTTTTTTTTATTTTTTAAATAAATATTGTGGCTTAGTGGTTAGCAGTGGTGTCAAAAGTATTCACATTCATTACTTGAGTAGAAGTATAGATACTAGCATTCAAAAATACTTCTTTAGAAGTTGAAGTACAGTATCAACCCAAGCTTTTTACTTAAGTAAAAGTTTAAAAGTACTGGTTTCAGAACTACTTAAATTATAAAAGTAAAAGTACCGTGAGGGGCGACAAAAGAAATAAGGTCTTGCTTTCTGATCATGCGATTGGGGGGGGGCGCGTTGTGTGCGTTCTTATCATGCGACCGGGGGGAGGGGGGTGGTGGATGGGGCGGGCGTTGTGCGCGTTCTTATCATGCGACCGGGGGGGTTGCGCGTTCTGATCATAAAAATAGAGTAATGAGGCTATTTTTAAAATGTAAGGAGTAGAAAGTACAGATAATTGCTTAAAAATGTAAGGAGTAGAAGTAAAAAGTCGGCTGAAAAATAATTACTCCAGTAAAGTACAGATACCCAAAATTTCTACTTAAGTAAGGTAACGAAGTATTTGTACTTCGTTACTTGACACCTCTGGTGGTTAGCACTGTACCCTTGCACCTCCAGGGTTGAGGGTTTCTCCGGTTTCCTCCCACAGTCCAAAGACATGCAGGTCATGTTAAATGGCATTTCCAAATTGTGTATACTGTATGTGTGTACACTGCGAGAGACTGGCACACCATCCATGGTGTATCCCACCTCATGCCCTAAATAGGCTGGTCCAGGCCCAGCAACCATGTACAGGATAAAGCGATATAGATGATGAGTGAGAGAGTGAGTGAGTGATCGTGAATTGATCATGATATCAATATTATAATTGTCATATTCCTCAGCTCTAGTTTGCATATGGAAACATATCTAAATATGCTGGCATATACACGTTGGTCAAAAAGTCAGGATCAGCAGGCAAAAAAAAATAGTTTTTGGCTTTGACTTCACTGTACTTGTGTATATATGCTAAATATGCTAAATAATACTGAACATTTCATAATGAATAAGAACTGATGGTAACCCAAGATAATTTCCTCAACAACTGTTCTGGCCTGGTTACTGATAGATTACTGACTTGAGAGCAGCCCAAAGTAAATAAAATGTTGAGTAGTGGTAGAGCTGATTGTATTTAATTTTTGGTTGTTAGTTTTGAAGCGATCTTGGGTCTGAAATACAAAGAAATACAGCAAATTTCATATCCGGAAAATGTCTATGGACGCAAGCCTTTGTTTAACCCTGTATTAAGGAAAGGCTAGTTTTAGGACTGCCCAACAAAATACACTCATTCCCCTCTTTGTTCAGCGTACCTAGCTCAAACCCACTCTCATTTCCCATTTCAAAGAATACATTACCACAGAATGTTAACTGTAAAATGTGAAGCTTTATTTCGCAGACACATTCACACTTCCCTATACTTCTTTTATACTTCTTCCTGTTTATACTTTATTTGTACTACACCATGTGTAGGCAGCTTACACCAACACCACGGTCTGACTTTTGCTAAAACACTAAAATATTCAGCGCAGTTTTGATGAATTTGTTAAGTTGTATGAAAGTCCATATAATTAATAGTCTATTAAATGTAAATAAGCATACCGTAACAAGTTTGAAATAAAGTGTTATTTTTCCAGTTAACATCTTTTGAATGAAGAGTCAAAACGTGCACCACAGTGCTCTGGGTCTCCATCATTATCAATAGTGGTGTGCAGCATCGGTTATGCAAATGTATCTACAAAATAGCAAGTAGACATCTGTATGTGTAAATAAAATGTATAAACAATTCCAAAATACACTGTAATGCCTTCGCAGGAGATTGGATGATGTTTTAGCATCTTTGTATAACTGCTCATAGTTTTGGTAACCTAGATGTCCACATACTTTTGACCACATAGTGCACCATCAAAACATATCTCATTCAAGCATGCAAGTATAGAACCCTACCAAACAAAATATGTGATCAAGGTGAGCAAAGTTTCAAATTTGTATATGCAGAGACACTACATGGCCAAAAGTTTGTGGACACCTGATGGCATACAGTACATCAGAAGCAGTTCCTGCATAAACTGTTGCCACAACTTTGAAAGCACACAACTGTACAGAATGTCTTTGTAAGCTGTAAAGCAATGGCTTTACACTATCCTTTCTCTGGTCCTAAGACACCCCAAACTTGTTCCAACTCCATGAAAACATGGCAAGGCTGGAGTGGAAGAATCCTGAACCCCACCGAACACCTGATTGATCAACAAGTCTCCTTGCTTGACATCAGCATCTGATGCTCTTATGACTGAAGAAGCACACATCTGTCAGGCTATACAGTAGTCATGCTTCAAGGTCCAGTGAAGAGAACAGCCTTGGCAAAAGAGTAGAACTGATTGTAATAGCAAAGGGATGGGATGTTCCACATGCACATACAGTATGGCTGTGATGGTCAGGTGTACTCGAACCTTAGTTCTTCTCGTTCATATCTTTCTGGGTTTTTTTGTTTATTTGTTTGGAGGAGGAATAAAAATTATTTTTCTATTGACTATTTTGACTATTGACTATTCCTGGCTATTTTGTAAGAGCTGTCAATCATGCTTCTCTCTCTCTCTCTCTTTTAGTAATCCCATAAAGCTGATTAAAACAAATGACATGCCTTTCAGTTTATTAAAACCTCTCAGCAGACAAGACAATTTTTAAAATGCAAAATCCTGATAGAGACTTTGATGGATGAATGCTGGTGATGCATGCACATTCAGAAAAATAATAAAAATAATAATGATGAAATAAATAAAACGACTTACATAATCCAGTTTGGGCATCACAGTTCTACAGCCTCCCATTTTGTATTTGAAAAGGTTGTATATTTCCTCTGGATGGCCTAATGACTTGATTACATCCATCTTTATTATTATTAATATTATTAATATTTACATTTGAACATGTATGCAGTGAGAGTGTGTTCAGCTTGTGCTTGCGGCTCTTTTTTTTTTTTTTTATTCCGGTAGGTAACACTGTAAAATCCCCTGCCACCTGTGTGTGTGTTTGAGTGCAAGAAGGGATCTTTAAAATCGCATGAAACGTCAGATCAACCGAGATTTGTGATTGGTTTCGTGTCATGGGCTCAGATTCCGAGCAACCAATAAGCGTTGAGAGCTTCTGGCCTGATGCCCCGCCTCTTTAAGCGTGCGCTGAATCTGGGCTCTGATTGGTTGGAAGCTCAGTCAGGGTCATCCTCATATATTACCAACAAAATGGTGTTTGTGCAGTAAACTGTATCTGGGTCGTTCTACAGAAAAGGTGG
The DNA here is from genome assembly GCA_030522415.1 of Channallabes apus. Classification (NCBI taxonomy): domain Eukaryota; kingdom Metazoa; phylum Chordata; class Actinopteri; order Siluriformes; family Clariidae; genus Channallabes; species Channallabes apus. The sequence goes on along the minus strand of CM060107.1, from coordinate 46,744,957 downwards.
AGTTTGGGGCAAAAGAATCTTCTGAAATGTAGTTTTTCTTTCACAAACACAGAACTTATTTAATAGCAATAACTTATTAAATACATTTCATTTAAGAATTCATATGTTGTTGTTTTGTCATTATTGTTATATATAATATGAACAATATTAGATGCCTATGAATGTTTTTTTTTTTTTCTCATTACAACCTGAATATTTAGTTAAGGGCAGGGCAGAGGAATAACAAGAAGAAAAATGACTTAATTATTTATATATTTGTAAATAAAATTGAGGGCGGCGCGGTGGTGTAGTGGTTAGCACTGTTGCCTTGCACCTCCAGGGTCTGGGTTCGATTCCCCGGCCAGGCTCGATTCCCGTCTCTGTGTGCATGGAGTTTGCATGTTCTCCCCGTGCTTGGTGGGTTTCCTCCGGGTACTCCGGTTTCCTCCCACAGTCCAAAGATATGCAGGTTAGGCTAATTGGCGTTCCCAAATTGCCCGTAGTGTGTGATTGGATGTGTGAGTGTGTGTATGTGTGTGTGCCCTGCGATGGATTGGCACCCTGTCCAGGGTGTACCCCGCCTAGTGCCCGAAGTCTCCTGGGATAGGCTCCAGGTCCCCGCGACCCTAATACAGGATTAAGCGGTATAGAAAATGGATGGATGGATGGATAAATAAAATTGCACATTTTAAATACAACCATATAAACTTATGCACATTTCTTTCTAACCAACAATGACTAAAGAATATTTAAAAAATCCTTGATAGTAAGTCTAAAATATCATTTATTAATCACATAACCATCACTCTACCACTTATTCATCGCCTATACCGGTTTATCCTGTATACAGGATCGCGGGGGGCCTGGAGCCTATCCCAGGAGACTTGGGGCATGAGGTGGGGTACACCTCGTGCATAACACCAATTACAATTTAGAGAAAAATCTAAACTGTTTATCAAATGACTTCCATTTGTAAGATCACATGGTCAAAATCAATAAATTAGTCAGTTTTTATGTCAATGTTTTGACAGTTATAATTATAAAATGACTAACACCAATGACTTAAAACCTTTGCATAAAACTGTAAAATAAATGATGACATTCCTAAACATGTGAAGAGAGACATCTGACATAGCTTTTGCAATTGTCCAGTGCTTTAAATCTAATGATCTCTAATGCAGGAGCAATTTAAAATTGCCAAATGTATTTCAAAGTGAAACGTTTTTTATGTAACACCCATGACATAGTTTGGGGTTACTGATATTTGTACTAATACTTCATAATATTACAATCAATTATTATTTTACCCTGTCCATGGTGTACCCTGCCTTGTGCCCTAAGCCTCCTGGGATAGGCTCCAGGTCACCCGCGACCCTGAATAGAAGGATAAAGCGGTATAGAAGATGATTGAATGAATGAATTATTATTTTATGATTTTAGTGTTCATTCATTCATTCATTCATTTTCTAAACCGCTTAGTCCTGTGTTCAGGGTCGCGGGGGACCTGGAGCCTATCCCAGGAGACTTCGGGCACTAGGCAGGGTACACCCTGGACAGGGTGCCAATCCATCGCAGGGCACACACACATACACACACTCACACACCCAATCACACACTACGGGCAATTTGGGAACGCCAATTAGCCTAACCTGCATATCTTTGGACTGTGGGAGGAAACCGGAGTACCCGGAGGAAACCCACCAAGCACGGGGAGAACATGCAAACTCCATGCACACAGAGACGGGAATCGAGCCTGGCCGGGGAATCGAACCCAGACCCTGGAGGTGCAAGGCGACAGTGCTAACCACTACACCACCGCGCCGCCTGATTTTAGTGTTAAAGTTCTTTTATAAAATACTGATGTTATTGTGATTCAGATTTATTTAATGAAAAAAGTATGTTTAGATGAAAAGTAGATGGCCCCACCATCACGTATGATCAACGTAACAAGACATTTCCTTGTACTTGAACCCTCAATTTATTTATTTATTTAAATTCTTCTGAAAGACCAGATACTCCAAGATAAACACAGAAAAAACTTCAATGCACTGTTCATTTCAGTCCAACTCATTAACCATAATAATAGATCAAGGTGTCAATACACATGGTATACATACAACGATTTGTTATACACTGAAATAAAATTCATGAGCAGTCTGAAGCGCTTTATTGCAAAACATGAATCCTCATCTCCATGCAGAATTCAGACCCATCGCTATAGCCTAGCTGTGAACTTGAAGACCCTGTTTGCTTCAAGTCAATAAATATTAGGTGTTCTTCTTAAAGGGTGGCAAAAAAAAAAAAAATAGGCCTCTTACTGTCACACTGTTCATGTAGTATTGTATTACAAGTGTACAAATAGATTAAATAACTACTTGGTGAATTCACAGTTATATGAAGTATTAACAGATATTTTAATGCTTTTGTGGCTGTTTTTAATGCCCTCAAAGTAGTTTGACCAGGATAGGCTTAGACCACATGAGGAGTGCTTTATATATCCTCTTTAAGAAAATCTTCTCTTGAAGTGATTCTTGGACAAGGAGTGTACTTTTAACATATAATGAAAGTACGTAAGCACAGCTAGTAGTAAGCACAAACAGGTTTTCAGTAATCAAACACAGAGAGCAATGTAATGAAGAAATAAAGGCACACAGGGTTGTTTAGTTGTCACTTTTATAAAGACAGTCTTGGTGAAGTAGTTCCAGCTGTCTGCAAGTCTGTATTTGACCAGGTTATGTTCATATACGTAGGTCTCAGATATCAGGCATGTCGTCTGGGTTCAAGGTTCTCTGGCTTTTTGTCAAGTCTGAGTTCCTCACAATCACAGTACACAGTGTCATGGTTGTGTTTGTTTTACACGACTTCTTGTTGGGTTGTCCATTTTTAAGTCCTTTTTCTCATCACTGGTTTGCTACTAGTCCTGTGAAGCTTGACTAAAACATTTGACAGCAGGTTCATGTGAGGATCAGGCTGTTCCAAGGCTCATTTTTGGAGCTGGGTGCTACAGTATGGGCTCCTGGGGAGAGCTTCACTGATGAAGTCCCACTGTGGCCTCCCATGTATGAGATCTAGATAGAAAGCACCGGCTGATATTACTAGTACATCTCAACCTCAAGCATGCAAAGAACAAACAAAAGATACTGTATGTGCAAATATGCAATCTTGGATATTCACCTGTGTATGTATGTTATGATGGGAATAGAGAGTAGGCGTGTCCGGCTCAGTCTTGATGGGACGGTGTTCTATTGCATTGCCACCAGTGCTGGCGGCATTAGAAGGGGCGTGGCTATCATTCGCAGGGTTACCTGTCAATCATCAGGTAAGCATTCATTAATATTTCAAATATTCATATAACATTTTAAAAATTTAGCATTTCTTTCTTTCTTCTGATTTGAAGGTTTTTTTTTAAATAATTTTATTTTAATAACATTTTAATAATTAATAATTAAATTTTTTAACATTTTAGGAACACTATCTGTTAAATTAACTTTAATTCATCACCTCTTGAGACAAATAAATATATTCACAAATACGTGTGGTGTTAAGTCAAATCGGGAAAATTTGTGGTGAATGAAGACATTAACCCTATTGATATTTACAGAAGACTTCAAACACAGTAGGGTGATGAGACTTTTTTTCTTTTTAAATGTTGCAAATGGCTGTACATCAGTGAATGGGAATTCTGACCAAGGTGGCTCGGAGCCCCTGGCTCTTGAAAATCGATGCATAACTTGTCGCCAACTTGCGGAACAGACATATGTGAGATAAGTGCATTAGTGTAGCAGGGGATTATATAAAGAATTAAAGGGAGTTTATAACTCTCATAACTGTGTTCTGTTATTTTGCACAAGGAAAAGTCCCGTTTTGACTTTATTGCCCTTGATAGGATGAGAACAAAAAAAAAAAAAACACTACTACTCAAACTTTTAAACACAATTTTACGAAGAGAATAAGAAATGAGGCCCATTATTCATGTGTGTACAGTTTTCTGGCTATTTATTAGAACTTTTTAATCCTGAACTTTCTCCCCTCAAAGAACATTTTAGTAAAACTATCATTAGATTGAAATTAAAATAATTTACAAATAATCTACATTTTAATTAAATGGCTTAAATTTGGTTTAAACTTAAAACGGAGTGAACATGCAAGTGACCATTTAAATATGCTAATGTACTGTAGTACTGCATTTACAGAAGTGTAGCCCATAAGAGTACTGCAGGGTTGAGAGATTATTTATAACAAATAGGTTTAAAATTCCCATAACATATTTCTGATTAAGTGTAGCCTTTTGGTTTACGTTTGTTTAGGAATGGCAGGTCTAATGTATATACAGTAAAATACAGTACACGGTGGGGTCCAAAAGTCTAAACACACTAATAAATATGCTTGATTTTGGCATCATTGTTGTTGCATTTTTTTATTTTTATTTTAATCAACAACAAGCAATTATTCATAGCAAATCCAAGCAACAGCAATTTGAGGGAAAAGTACAAACTTGGAAATATTTATGTGAATTTCAGAGTTTCTTAGTATGAGGTTATTGTCATTATTAATGACGGTCTGCACTCAAACTAGCAGGGACTTCAAAAATATGATGACCTTTGAAGATTTGCTTCCATGCATGGAATAAGACTAGCAAAAAATGTGACCTTTTGCAATATGCAAACTTTTTTTGGTCTTTGACTTTTCTCAAAAAAAAAAATCTTTTTTCTTATAAAATATGAAACCCCCTCAGATTCTCAATGTTGTCTCATCATACATCTCATCTTTTTGTTCCCCATTTTATATATAGTAAAAAGTAAACCCCCTGTGTACACTTCACTGGCCCTTGGGTGGTTCCTCACAACCTACTTTAAGAACTTTAGTGTAAGAAGACACTTTCATACCAGGTTTGGACTTGTTGAGGTTTTTGGGTTTGCGCTTGCGTGTCTGAATCCCTTCTTTTTTCATAGCAAGTGGACGAGGAACCTGTGTTGGAGAAAATTTGTTCAAAATTTGATTTCAAAGTAAGCCTACATATCAAGACTTTGTGTGTAAAGCCAGATCTTCTTTGATCTTATTCAGACCTTATGGGTCAGTGTCTTAGAATCATAAATTTCGTCTCCTTATGCTGAAAGTAGTTTAATCATAACTCTAGTTAATTTAGATCTTATCATCACACATTTTAATAATATTGTCGGTGTGGAGCTCACCCCGTGGAGCTTCATGTAGAGGCCACAGGCATTGCACACAGGCTCTCCTTCTGCATTTCGTCTCCACAGAGTGGTGGTTGTTGTGTGGCAGTTAGTGCAGGATAAGCCCACCCTCCTGGAAGCAGACTGAAAGGGAGTGTGTAAGAAAAAGATAAAAAGATTTTTTTTTTTGCCTAGCTTTTTGTTCCTGAACTTTCTGAATAGAAGATTTTTTAAATTGCATAAACAATTTTATGTGTTTATACATGAATGCATTTCTTATCACGTATGGACAAGCAAGAAAAGTGTTCACACTATTTTCCTATCAATCTTAATTGTTTTTCTAGTTAATAATTTGCTGTTTTGGTTGTTTTTTCTAATTTTAATTAAAAAGTATTAACTGTGGCCATGAATTTGAGTTCTTCAAGACCTCAAATTGAGTTCCACGTGGGCATGAATTAATACATTAATGCCATGAGGTAAATTTCTTTTCATCTATTTCTTAATACCTATCCTGCAGCAATCATTGTTTTATGGAAATGACTGCGATAAAGAAAAATCAATTAAATTAATCAAATGTGTCCACAGAAACCGAAGCATGGAGATTAATATTCCTACTGGTGTTCAGCTGTGGATACTCCAGTAGTTTGTGATTTTGTTTGTTCCTCACAAGCAATTAAAAATCTGACCTTTTTCCTCAACATATCACAATGTCTGCTTAAGTTATGCAAGTCACAGCTACAACATGCTGTGGCAAATAACATTAATGTGTGGCCTGAATATACTGTATTAACACCTGGTCAAGCATTATTACAAGATAAGAAAATGTCACCTCATTTGCTTTCTGTCTAACAATTCTATTCTTTTAGTTTGCATTATATACAATACTACAAACCGGATTCCAAAAAAGTTGGGACACTAAACAAATTGTGAATAAAAACTGAATGCAATGATGTGGAGATGGCAAATGTCAATATTTTATTCAGAATAGAACATAAATCACGGAACAAAAGTTTAAACTGAGAAAATGTATAATTTTAAGGGAAAAATATGGTGAATCAAAATGTCATGGTGTCAACAAATCCCAAAAAAGTTGGGACAAGGCTATTTTCACCACTGTGTGGCATCTCCCCTTCTTCTTACAACACTCAACAGACGTCTGGGGACCGAGGAGACCAGTTTCTCAAGTTTAGAAATAGGAATGCTCTCCCATTCTTGTCTAATACAGGCCTCTAACTGTTCAATCGTCTTGGGCCTTCTTTGTCGCACCTTCCTCTTTATGATGCACCAAATGTTCTCTATAGGGGAAAGATCTGGACTGCAGACTGGCCATTTCAGTACCCGGATCCTTCTCCTACGCAGCCATGATGTTGTGATTGATGCAGAATGTGGTCTGGCATTATCTTGTTGAAAAATGCAGGGTCTTCCCTGAAAGAGATGACGTCTGGATGGGAGCATATGTTGTTCTAGAAGCTGAATATATTTTTCTGCATTGATGGTGCCTTTCCAGACATGCAAGCTGCCCATGCCACACGCACTCATGCAACCCCATACCATCAGAGATGCAGGCTTCTGAACTGAGCGTTGATAACAACTTGGGTTGTCCTTGTCCTCTTTGGTCCGGATGACATGGCGTCCCACATTTCCAACAAGAACTTCGAATCGTGACTCGTCTGACCACAGAACAGTCTTCCATTTTGCCACACTCCATTTTAAATGATCCCTGGCCCAATGAAAACGCCTGTGCTTGTGGATCTTGCTTAGAAATGGCTTCTTCTTTGCACTGTAGAGTTTCAGCTGGCAACGGCGGATGGCACGATGGATTGTGTTCACTGACGATGGTTTCTGGAAGTATTCCTGAGCCCATTCTGTGATTTCCTTTACAGTAGCATTCCTGTTTGTGGTGCAGTGTCGTTTAAGGGCCCGGAGATCACGGGCATCCAGTATGGTTTTACGCCCTTGACCCTTACGCACAGAGATTGTTCCAGATTCTCTGAATCTTCGGATGATATTATGCACAGTTGATGATGATAACTGCAAAGTCTTTGCAATTTTTCGCTGGGTAACACCTTTCTGATATTGCTCCACTATCTTTCTGCGCAACATTGTGGGAATTGGTGATCCTCTACCCATCTTGGCTTCTGAGAGACACTGCCACTCTGAGAAGCTCTTTTTATACCCAATCATGTTGCCAATTAACCTAATTACTGTTAATTGGTCTTCCAGCTCTTCGTTATGCTCAAATTTACTTTTTCCAGCCTCTTATTGCTACTTGTCCCAACTATTTTGGGATTTGTTGACACCGTGAAATTTGGAATCAACATATTTTTCCTTTAAAATGATACATTTTCTCAGATTAATCTGTTGATCTGTCATCTATGTTCTATTCTGAATAAAATATTGACATTTGCCATCTCCACATCATTGCATTCAGTTTTTATTCACAATTTGTTTAGTGTCCCAACTTTTTTGGAATCCGGTTTGTAAATGTGTTTGATGATCAGAAACATTTTGTGTGACAAACATGCAAAAGAATAAGAAATCAGGAGGGGGGCAAATAGTTTTTCACACCACTGTATCTTGGACTGTAGGAGGAAGCCGGCGTACCTGGAGGAAACCTACCAAGCACGGGGACACCATGCACACAGACTCGAGGTGGGAATCAAACCCTCCACTCTGGAGGTGTAAGGCCACAGTGTTAACCCCTACACCACCATACCGCCCTTTGTTCTTTCCTATATATGACAATTTTCCCATCTGCTCATCCAGTAGCTTACGTTCATAAAGACATAAAAACATCCATCATGAGAATAAGACGCCACATTTAATGACAAGTGAATTTGACTCACGAGTCGTCTCTGGGGCTTGATCAGCGGTCTGTTGATGCCGTTCATCTTGTGGTAGAGTCCACACGCATTACAAAGGTAATGACCAGTCCCGTCTCGCCGCCACAAAGGAGTGGACATGGCCCCGCAGTTCACACACTCTCGGCCCTCGGCGAAATCATCGAACAGATCTAAACAACAGTGATTGAGAAAGAGAAAATGTTTCAATTGGTCAAACCAGTCATTTTCAAAGTGTTGCTCTGTTTAACTGAGCTGTCCCATGTCTACCTTGAAACATTCATATTTTATGGTAGAGTGGTCTATAAACACACTGACATGAGTTTGGTATCATATTTCTACATGTATCCTAGTAATGGATAGGAACTTACTAATCCTAGCAATGACTGGCTTCTATGCAGACTTCATTTCCCACAAAATAAGCTCCTTATGCAATTAATAGTGATGAAGAGTACACAGTATATGCTGTAATATTTTTCCTACATCACTTCCTAATATATACTACCTGCTCATTTAGCTTCTTAATGTAACCATTGTTCAAAGTTTATACATTGGAGCTTAGCTTGGTTTCTAGCTGTTAGCAATGCTAGCTGGAGAACGAAAAAATCGCTGAATGTTTAACTGAGTAATGGTTGAATTATCATGAATGATGGTTACATTCATTATGAAAATGGTAGTTTAAGGGTTCTGGACAGGAGAGTTAAAAAGTAGGTTTACTATGCGTGTGTTTTTTTTTTTTTTTTTTTTTTTTAAATACCAATCCACTTATATCAGGCTGACTTCATCAGAAAATGCTGGATCAGATCCTTGTACTCCGGCTAAAGTAACATCTTTATTTTCATTTGAAAACACACATGGGATCAATTTATGACTTCATAGCATCTTTACAATCTATCCCAAACAAAAGGAAAGTTAAACAGCCCATCCATAACTTTATAACTTAGAACTGTTGCCTGTTTTTGACCAGCAGGAGGGGTCATTTCTCATGTTTTAGCCCTCCATGTCTGCTAGAGGTTCTGCTTTTTCTCAGCATGAGACAGGTCCTCTTTTGATAACAAAAAGCTGCTCTGTATATAGAGCAGAAAAATTTAGCTAATCTTTATAAATGGAAACAACACAAAGTGCATGAGAGAGCTCCTTAACAGCCATGCTGAAGTGTGTGTGTGTGTGTGTGTGTGTGTGTTTATTGCATTACAAAAACAAGACTATCTGACCATTTTGATTCATACCCATTCACATTCCATACAAACTTAAATAATTCTTTTGAATGTGTAAAGCTGCTTTGAGACAATGACAATTGTTAAAAGCGCTATACAAATAAAATTGAATTGTATATATTCAATGATTTAAACTAAGGGCAAATAAATTTATTTGAACTGTATTTGAATAAGAGGTCTTTAATACAACATAAAAAATTTCCATAAATATACTACACATAAAATATTGTTACTTCATAATGCAGATCTAGAGTATGGCACGATATACAAGGAAGTAAATATTAAATATTAACTAAACAATGAAGATGTTATCAGTGGTGGAATGGAAAGTGAAACATAATATTATTTATTTATCTTTTTTTAGCATAGGAATCGAAATGAATTCTTTATTGTAAAAGTTATTTTATAGAAATATGAAATGGAAATGTAGAAATAAGGGGAAATGGAAAGATGCGTATAATAATAATAATAATAATAATAATAATAATAATAATAATAATAATAATAATAAAAATAATAATAATATTCCAAAGATGGCGCTGGTGAGGTTGCCAATAATTATACTACTACTACTACTACTACTACTACTACTACTACTAATAATAATAATAATAATAATAATTATTATTATTATTATTAAGCACCAAATGAAACCACTGTTGTCTGCTGTGTAAATACACATGGTAAGTGTAAAGATGGCTGTATATCTAATTGCCTTCAAATCACTTTGAGTCTTGAATCTTGTAGAATTGGCTATCTACATTTTTCCCCACTTTATTGAGAACATCTGTATCCCCTAGATGTTATGCAATTATCCATTATGTCTATCGTAGTGCAGTAATTATTATCTGCATGGTTTTTGGTGCCACATAAGATGATAATCTCTATTTAGTGGTACATGGGCTACTGGAGTAGAAGTCAATCCTGGCTTCCATATCAGTATCCTGATGCTGCATTGGAAACTGAAAAATTCTAAATGAAAACGTATCCAAACTTTCATAGTTTCAATCTACACTTCAGATCTACACTACACTTCTCTCTAGGGAATTTGGAAGTTCTAGAATGTGGAGACACACGGATGGCCTTTTTCCAAGATTCTCAGCAAAACTGCCACAGTCCTAACCTTGAGACTGGTGAGACAGCACACACAAGAAGAACAATGCACAAAAGAACTTTGGCACCAAAAGTGCAGAAATCAGTTCGCCCTCTCAACACTTACAGCACAAACATGTAGATTTTGGTGTTTTTGTAAATCTGCTACATTGAGACACTGATTTATTCCTCCTTCCTGGCAATTACAAAATTCCACAAACCACATCAATGACAAGATTACAGTATGAACTGTCAAAATATTTATAATTGCTGATTGATTGGACAGAGGAGGATTTGTTAGTTCAGTATACAATCTGGTGTGTTTGTATATATTTTTTGTCATTATTTAGCAGTAATTTATTAATTTCATTTTTTTATTATAATTTTATTTGTTAGCCCAATTAAAAAAAAAACAGTTGTAAATTTTAAGTATTTATTTTAAAGCAAAATGCTGTTTTATTATTTTACAGGATTGTACTGGAAATGATTATGCAATCACTGGTTTAAAGCACAGTGCATAGTGGGATATCTAATGTTTTTGGCAGAGGTGATATTGGTCTTTGTGTTCACCTTGAGTTTAACTATAAATACTACAAAAACATTTAACTGCTATGAACAAACTGGGCTAGTCATGGTCGCTCAGGCATTAAGGGATAGCTCAGAAGGTTGTCTATTTAAATCTATTTTTCTAACATTCATGAGCATGTAATTAAATATTTGGCAGGTTTACTAACCACAGCAATCGGATAGACTTCAGGAGCAGGTTTCACTGGACAACACTGAATGTGTTGTTTCAACACAGCAGACTTTTTTCACTTTTATTAGAATTTCACGGTCGCAAACACAATAATTATGACCAGGATAAACCCAAAAATGTCCCATCTCCACGCTGCCCTCTATTTTCAGTGCTGACTTTTTCATTATTAGCCTGCTCAAAGTCCACTGCTGTTCTCCGCTGATAGATAGCAAACTGATAGAGGTGCAAGAGATGCTCTCATGTTCACATCCCTAGCAATAAGCTAGAAACAGTCCACAATCCACAAAGCAGTGATCCAATCAATCTGGAACATCAGGAGTGTGTGATTAGATAAGAGAGGGCTAATATTTAAGCCTGGCTTATTATTTCGGCTATTAGTCACATGCTTGACAGATTCTTAGTGCCCTTCTTTTCTCTTACATGAGTATCACTGATGAAAGAATAACTCACAGAGGTCTTTGTGTAACCCTTGAGTCTGACTTTGAGTATTTTCTTTTCCTAATTTTTTAAATTAGAAAATCTTAATAATTTGTTTGGTTTAAAAAATCCTGGGTGGACAGTTATCAATATTGTTTAGCTATTTATTTGCCACCAAACATGTTTTATCAATTTGTCATATTTATACATACGGATGAGAGTAGTATGATTTTTTGCTTATGATGAATTTAATTAAATAATTAAAAAAATGATTTTGGTTCACAGTAGACATAAGCCTGTCACCTTCTTTGATTTGTCCACTTTGTTGTTTTGATTTTTCAGTGGCAATGTTACAAAATGGCTACAGCTCAGATTTCCAAACATTTTGGCCCACCCTGAACTTTTTTAATTTGGCCCAATTAAAAGGTTCATCTTCATTCACGACGTATAAATAAATAAATCAATAAATAACGCACATGCCTCCAATTCCGTTTTCCCCCTGAACACACCTCCGCATGATGCAATGTAATAGGTTTATTGTTATATCTGTTGTGTAAATCACAAATCTGGCCGCAACTTCAAGACTTTCGATTACATTGTTTAACCAGAAAACAACTCCTTTGTGAAGGAGGATTTCGTGTCTTAAATGTATTTGCGTACATTAATTATAATAAAATAAATACATGATTGTATTGATTGATTGATTTATGTGATCGAATGTTTCACATGTAAACTAACAAGAAACAGCTATAAAAGACAATTTAAAAAATAAAGACATGGATTTTAATTTACTGTCATTTAGGTATACTAAACATGCGTATGTGCGTAATGTCGGATAGAGGACGTAAATATTTTGGCCAAATCTTGTCTAATAAAAATATTGAATAGAATTGCGTTAAAATTTATTATAACAATGTAGTAGAGGAAATTCGTTGAAATCGTATTAAACACTGAGTGTTGTAGCTTTAATCGACTAAATCTAACCTTTTTAAACTGTCTAATTTAACATCAATTGACGTCGCCGTCAAAATAGGTTATAAACACGGCATTATATAAAAAAAAAAGTTCTACAAATTTACAAAATCTACAAAATCACGGAGCATATCATTTTTGTTATTCAGTATCGACATCTTCTTGTTATAAGAATTAAAATGCTGTTCTAGACATATTATTATTATTATTATTATTATTAGCATTAGTCTTCATATTATTATTACAGCTTTTTTAATACTAGGCGATTTTATGAACCGTTTCTTTTTTTATAAATAGTTTTGGACGATGATTTTAATCATTTCTAAGCTTTTAAAGCAAAAAAATTAATAAAAAGAAACTGATTGTTTTACCAGTGCGATGGATTATTTGAGGGATAACTCCTTTTATCTTAAATCTTTGATTATTTATTTAAAACAACAACATTGAGAAGAGACAGGTATGCTGGAAGTGTTATTTCCTCTTTCTGAAGTGCTGAATGTTACTTGAGGACAGGGTTACTATACAAGATATATGGTTGAGCTATAATAATAATAATAATAATAATAATAATTGGAAAAAATCAGTGTTGTGGATGTAAGCTCTTACCCAGATTCGGGTGCCTCGGGGCGCCGGTCGGCCCTGCAGACTGCAGACTGTGAAGCACCGAGCCGTCGAAATGCGCCGTGGCCCAGGTTCCCCCGACGCCTGGACTCACGTATGCGGGATAGTGAGCGGGATAAGACGTGCCCAGGCCGCGCGCGCCGTAGTGCTCCCGTCCGTTCGCCGTGACGTTCAGCGGGCTGGTGTAAGTGGCGCCTTCCCTCGCGGCCGAGCTCATGGGCGGGCTGGCGGAGAACGTGAAGCGCGGAGACACCGGGGAGTGGTGCGCCCCGCTCGTGTTGTACGACGCCACAGGGTCCGAGGCTGCCTGAGGCCAGGCCGAGTGACCCGAAGCCGCGTTGCTCTGCTGGGACGCAGCGCCGTGCGGCTGAAGGTACGAGAGCGCGGGGAGCACCGGCGTCACACGCGTGCTCGGCACGTACACCGGCGACGCAGCGTTGTGCACGAAGCTCGGCTCGTAGGAACCCGGGTTCGCAGCCATACTCAGACCCTGATACATGTCCGTGTGGGTGAGGTGAGGTGATAATCCGCAGTGCTCGCTCCCAGGACTACCTGCGACTTTCTCTTTCCCCGGACATGGCACTGCGCCACGCGCTACAGGAACCTCTACCTGTTCAGGAGGAAGGAGTGAGAACTCGGAGTGGGGATGGAGTGAGAGTGGTGGGGTGGAGAAATCTCTCTCTCTCTCTCTCTCTCTCTCTTTCTCTCTCTCTCTTTCTCTCTCTCTCTCTTTGCAGAATTTGTTTCTGCAAATTCTGCAGATTGTTCCGCCCTATAGGTTAACTTCATGTTCCTTATTTCTACTTAACTTTCTACATATCTGTCAATAAAATCCTCAATAACTTGCACTGTAATAAACTCTTCTGAATGTATATAGGATGTTTTTTAAATCCTGAAATTATTCTGTACTGAACATGATTCTGAAATGCTTTAATTTTCCTGTGCGTAAAGTTAAGAGTTGAGTGTGGCTTTTTGGATTTGGTTTAGAACCTAGAAAAATAAATAAATAACTTGACAGATTTGACAGTCAGACGAAACGCAACATATTCACGACAAAATCCGTATAGACTTATGAAATATCAAAGACAGAATGCTACGGATCATGTTATAATGTTATGACCTAATAATATTTAAAATGTATTTGGAGAAAAAAAGTATTATTATTGTTATTATTATTATTAAACTTGTATAAAGTTATAGAGATAAAAAATGGAAATAAATTGAATGTACTGAATGTACAGTATTTATGAAGTGTCACAAATTAATTCCTAGTGTCAGGCTACTAATTCAAGATTCAAGATTCAAGATTCAAGATTCAAAGAACTTTATTAATCCCAAAGGGAAATTACTCAATCGAAAATCAGAAAATAACTCATATGCTGTGAGCAAATGTGGATAAAATTAATTAAACAGTTTAATTACAACAAAAAAGAAAAACGTTTTTTATTAATTCATAACTATTATGAAAAAAAACTAATGTACAATATGTACAATAAGAATTAATATAGTTTGTTTACTATTATCAAACATCCTAATAATAATCATCATCATCAAGAAGAATAAGAAAATGAAAAAGAATAAATAGGAAAACAGCAGAAGTAATAAAAATAATAAAATTGTATTTAGAATAGAGGAAGATGAGCAACAACAATAGCCTCAACACCACCACAAACATCATCATCAACAACAATAAAAAACAACAACAAAACAACAACAACAAAGTAGGAAGGAGTAACAATAAAAATGCTAATTATATTTTAAAAACGTTTGTCAATATATTATCCTTATTCTTGTGTTGAGTATTCAGTCACTTCAGTACATTGGACAGGAACATCAGGAGTGATGGATGGTCATGCTTGTTACTGAAGGCCATGCATGACGCCGCTATTGTCCAGCTCGGGGTGTATCGGAAGTCTTGATGTTGTTGTTTTGGGCAGATTTATAGCTAACAACCTGCATCCTTCAAACAGGGCTTCTCAAACGTTATTTGCTGCCAGGGATCATTTTTCAAATAAAATCCACTATAAAAATAAGCTGACTAATCAAATCAAGCTTATTAGAAATATTAAGCTCATATACAACAATCTGAATCTAATATAATATCCTGGCTATTTATTGGAGCTATTTAAACTGAACATTTCATCAGTTTTGACATTTGGATAATATTCAAATACTTTTGAGTTTCCTGTCAAAATTACAAGTTCACAACCATAATACACATAAAAAAACAGTTTTTTCCAAACCTCACTTTGAGAAGCACCGCCTTAGAGCATTTCATCTTCTCTGAGCTTACCTGAGCACCAATTACTCTTAAATATAAATATATAGTCTAAATATATTTTTAGAAAAAAGAAAATATATATAGTTCTATCATATTATTGGGCATTGCACTGTCTGTAGGTGCACAAGCTTGATTATTGTTTCTGTGGATTTGTCTTGCCCCTTACAAGGCAGTGAGCAGAGAAAAACAAGCATGACGCTCCATATCATCATTTCCTTCTTTCAGTCTCCGTCTCCATCCCTAAAGGCCACATACAGTACTCCCTGGGCCCTACACACCCTCCTGTCTGAGACACAAGGCCACAGCAATGCTATGCCACAAGGCTCTGTGATGCCAACTGGATAAACCACCAATCAGGAGCACACAAGACTGAGAGGAGCGCTCTCTTGTCCATTCAAGCAGAAAGTATGAAAGTGTTCAGTTCATCTAGAAATGTGCTTCAGGGAGTTGTTCTGGAATTAATTCAAGTAATTCAGGTAATTCAATATGATAATTAGTTATAATTGATATAATTAATCTGGTCAGTCCAAATCCAAATAAAAAGCCAGAGAAGCCAGTATTTAGATTCATTTTATACATTCATATTCATTTCTTCCAAATCTTTTACATCAGAATGTTTTATGTCCTGGTCGGGGTTACATGAAGGTAAAAAAAAGCAAGGTTATTAAATTATATTAGAACAAAATGTTCACACACACACACACACACACACACACACACACACACACACACACACACACACACACACACACATACACACACACACATTACATTTTTAGCGTTTAGTGATTTACTTCTGACCTCTCCTCTATTAGCTTTTAGTGAAAGGGTAATTTGCACAATATGGCCCTAATGGGAATATAAAATTATTAATGTGTAACTTTTACCTGGTCATAATTCCAAAGAAACCGTAATGTTGGCTGCAGAGTCGAAGAGCCCATGCTGACTAATGAGAACAGTCCTTCAGAATGACTTTTGCCCAAAGTCCTGCAAAAAGCAAAGATCACATTATTATCTGTCTATCAGTCTATTATAAGTCACAAGACTGTTTTGTAAAATTATACGAAGGCATTATAAGAATGAAGGAAAGTTCATATGTACGTGCGTGAGCATTAGCAGACATGTGTCTGAAAAACGTCTGAAAAAATAAAAAGTCTCCTCAGCAGCGCCTGTGTGATCACCAAAGGCCAGAATGCTGTCAGCGTGTGTATGAACGAGGTGCCGGTTGAAGGAATGGAAGGGGTAGATAGAGGAAGCGAGGTGGAGGAGTGACAGAGTTCAGGGATGAAGGCGTTTGTTTAAGGGGAAAAGTATTTCGAATTGCTGTCTGAGAGACAGTAAAAAAAGGGATGAAAAGATGGGAAATGGGATAAATGGGGGCCTGTGTGCAGGTTAGTCCTGATGTGAGACAGCATGGCTGTAGGGATGGGGAAGGGGTGATGGTGGTGGTGGTGGTGGTGGTGGTTGGTGGCCTCTTTTCCTGGGGTTTCCTGAGGGCCATAGTTCAGCCGGACCCCTGGCTCCAGGAAGAGATGGTTAAAAAAAAAACACGCACACGCACACACACACACACACACACACACACACACACACACACACACACACACACAGACAGAAAACCCTCTCAATAATTTGCTCCTTTAAAATATCTATCCCAGTCATTCCTATGTGTCCTACGATTAAAAACATTCTTCTTGTTGACTTTGTTGATTTGTTCAGTTTACTACTCTTGAGTTTTCCATTGATCTCTGAAGGTGTGTGTGGAAAGAAACAGAGCCTGATCAATGGGCTTTGTGAACGGCAGAGACAGGACTATTTGGCCAACACTCACCAGCGCATTCTCTGAGCTTATCTGAACATGCCACTATCTCGCGAAATCAATTATACCTGAATCAAGCCAAGTGGATGCCCCACGTGAGTGTCTATATGCAGAGCCATGCTTGGGCTCTCGTTGACCAACAACGGGCAAAGGTAATGGGTCTATCTGAGAGACCTCTGACCTGTTCATCAAACCATCAGGTGAAGCAGTATTGGAGGATGTTATCTACTTTTAGGACTACTTGTGGACTTAATCAATCTTTTACACAACACTCAAGCATAACTGTTTGCTTATAAGGAAATATTTAATTGCTGTGTTGTGGCAGGTTGTGACCTTTTTGTGTTTTCTGTTGTTCTAAAGTCTCAAAGTAATGAGTCCGTGGATTAGGTTTTTGTTTGCCAGGTTTGTTTTCGCCCTAAAACATTTTACTAGATAGAGAGAGAGAGAGAGAGAGAGAGAGATTCTAGTTGATGTAGTATGTGTAAGAGAGAAACAATCGTGTCTAATGTAAAAACACACAAGTATTGGGCTTCAATTGATTCAACATATAAGATATGAGAGAATGAAAAAATGACAACAGGTTACCGTCTCTCTCTAATTCATAAGGCTGTGGTATCAGCAGAACAAGGCATGTTCTTGCTACTAGTCAATTTTATTCACGATTTGTTTTATTTATAGCCCTAGTGGTCATGAATGAATAAGAGAGCAGGCCAGGGAATTGGATGGAGGTGAGATGAAGGGGGGGCTGGGATCCCAGGACCTCACCCTGAGATAAGAATAGACCAAAGTCCGAACAAACATTAGGCCAGCAGCCCACTGATCCACTGATAACATAACCTCACTAGTCCACTAGTCTTGTAATGAATAGTGGTTTATAATGCATTTATTATTAAACCTCAATCAGATGCATGGGATTGGAGTGTGGATTATCCATAGACGGACATGTGCATGACATTATCAAGTCAAGACGAGGCAAATTATCCCATACGCACAGCGGCAGGGAATATATAATTCTGTATAGCTACAGAAGCACTGTGCATGTGGTGTGCAAATACAGTATAGGGTGTCCCAAAAAGGCTTAATTCACAGGGGAAACAGGCAATGTTGCAACATGTATTCCTGATGATTTTAATACATTATTAATTATCTTATGTCTTTTGGCTATTTGAAGAAATGTATATCATTAAATAAAGCGAGGATTAAAAAAAAGCTAATATTTTGCAGATTATCTTTAAATTAATTTATGTATGGAAATGAACAAACATAAACAAAATCAAGATTATAAAAGGATAAAAAGGATAAATGAGGAAATAAACAGATGAAAGCTAGAAGTCAAAAGAGGACAAAATATTAAGTGTAATTATTAGCACGGCCTTTGCCACACCTTGGTTAGGAATGTGTACAGTATTATTATTAGTGTGCACTGAGACAAGGCAAAAATTATTACAAATGATCTATAATACACCGTAGATGCACTGGTTTCCAGCTTTGCTTAGTATGCAGGCATAAAGTTAGTGACTTGCACTATTCCATACACAGCTCATGCTCATCATTCTAAGCCCTTTATCAGGGTCAGTTTTTGACCTGGATATATTTTTTCAGTTGGTAGAACGTATCTCAACCCAGTACAAGTGTCTCACTGATATCACCACGGTATCCTAAGCAATGATGTCAATGCAGCAGAGATGTAAAGACAGCAGTAAATATAAAAAATCTGACTATATAAATTACACTGTAACCACTAAACATTTTAATTATTTATTTATTTATTTATTTTACTTATCTCAAAAGATATCTCAAAATTTCAACTTCTTCTAAAAAACTTTTATGTTAAAACGGGGATTTATCTTTACAGAATCTGAGTTATCTAATATTACCTCAACATTTAAATGTATTGTTTTCGTTTCTTCTTTTTTTTAAGTCTAGTTTATGTTAAAACTATGACATCTAAAAAAAATCATTATTTACTATTTATTATCTCAAAAATCAAGATGATTATTTTGGAATTTAGTCTTAATGCATATATTGTTTTAAAACTTAACACTTGTTTTGACTTATTAATTAGGCGTTATTGGGATGCTGTGACTTATCCTTAAAATAATTCAGACTTAAAAAAAAGTTTGTCTTTTTAATTTGTTTTATCAACATTCTGACTGAATGTTTTTCTTAAAAATTATGTTAAATTTAGAACACAATTAGAACTTATCTTAATAACTTAATTATTATCTAAAAGCCTCATATTATTATGTCTGAATTTTGACTTATTATGATTTCACAATTATGACTTTTCATTTTAAAACTTCTGGTTTATGTTTAAAGTGTGATTCGATTAAAAATTTACACCTGAAAAAAAATCAGAATTATCTAAAAATTCTGAATTATAATTATAAATATTATTATGATCTAAATTATTATTAAATAATGACCAATTGTTATCTCTAAATTCTGAATTATACTTTTGGAAAATTCTAAAAGCGTGGTTTTATTTAGAAATTCTTTTTCTTAAAAATCTGACTTATGTAACAACTTAAAATCTTTTTCATTATCTCAATTATTTCATTATCCCGAAACATTGATTTATGACAAGAAGCATTATCAAAATAAAATCATGAAAAAAATGTCTAACAAATTTTATTTTAGCTTTAGCAGCAGGGTAATATTAAATCTTATTAAATAGTATATCTATATTTATCTTAGAATATTAACTTATTATTAAAATAATAACTACACACTTTTTTTTAATGACCTTTCTAACCAACAAGAAAGGGTGAGATTTATTTGATAGGTTTAAACCCATTGGTATAAAGTGTGTATACAGGTACTGTATGTGTGTAAAGCATTGATTAAACTATTGAACATATATCTACTTTAGCTATTAAAAATACAGTAGAGTGTGTAACTCTTATTTCCCATTTGATATTGACAACACATGGACACACACAATCACCACAAACACAACTTTTTCTTGTCTTGATCATTAAAAAAAAAAAAAAAAAAAAAAAAAAAAAATATATATATATATATATATATATATATATATATATATATATGTATATATATATATATATATATATATATATATATATATATATATACACCTGATTTGATTGTGAGGATATTGATTTTATTTTTGGTCCCCACAAAGTGATAAATGCATTTACTCAAATACACACAATACAATGGCAGGAAATAATAGGAGAAGGGAGTCTCTTAATCCACCAGGTCATACAACATACAACCAGATAACAGAGGGAATATTCCTGTTTGTCAGGAATGATAAGGACATCCGATGCACACATACACACAAACACACACAGAGGCAACATTAGTGTCACATATCCAATATATTTGTTTCTTTACCTGTCCTATCTGTCAGTGCCGATAGGAAACACATACACACACACAGAGGAGAATACGTTGTTGTACAATATGTATACTTGCTTTGACTCTTCACATCAATCAGACCCACAACATGCAAATATTGTTCAGCTCATCCAAACAAGTCCAACAAATGTACCACTACTGTACATTTACAATGTGCGCTTTACTAGACACTATGAAAACTTTGTGCCTTACTTGTGCTTTAAGGTAGGGATGAGAACACACATGCACATACTGAATATCTGCAGGAAAATTAGTCACATCAGTGCTGAATCTTTCACACACTCACACACACACACACACACAATCACAGAGACAGAGGATGGAGAAGACGAGTTGTTGGAGGATCTGCTGGAACAATAGGGCTCGGCAGCCTGTCCCCTTATCAGTCTGAGGCCTTATCGAGCCCTGTCTCTGTTAGTGTTACCCCCGCAGCACCCCCCCCCCCGGACCCGCTTATCACCCCCGGCTGACGTCAGGGCTCCCGGGCGGAATGCTGGAGACGGACCCTGATAGCGCCGCTCGACTGTGGGAACAGCTATCTAGACAAAAAATGTGCATCAAGCAGGCGAGATCCCTAAGAACTCCTCGGATCATATCTGTTAGGGGTATAAGTATGGATACTATAAAAGCACCGATACACGGCTGATTAATTCTGCACATTTGGACGACTATGAAGTGGCATCAACTACACAAATAATGTGAGACTGATAATGAAAAAATTTAAGTTTTTGGGGTCTCACTAACTAAGCAAAGTACAAATATAGTGGCTTAAATGAAAAAAAAAAAAAAAAACACCCTGGTGATCTTTGAGAAAAGTTCTGTTTTTTTTTTTTAAAGAAAAAAAATTCCCATCTATAATCACATTTAAGAAAAAAGGAGGAAACTAGAGACCACAGAGGAAAACCCGTGCAAATGTGTAAAATGTATATATCAGATATGTTAAATAGAGTTCACATTAACAGTAATTAATTTTTATCACAAAACAAATTAACATTAATTGGTCACCTAGGTTTGAGCATCATGGTAATATTAGTGGAAATTTAATATATATAGCATCATTTAGAAGTATTATAGATTTAGTGTTATAGAAATTTCAAACACAAACACACAGTTTAGAAACATTAGCAATATCACAAGAAAGAGTGTAGTTATACTGAATATTAGCATAGTTTTGATTAGCTGCTCCAAATTGAAGCTGCAATTGCAAATTCAATATAGATTTTTTTTTTACAACAGTTTATGAGTATAAACAAACAAACAAAAAACAATTAAGTGAAATTTTAACAAATATATGTGGACAATTGTTTTGTTTATTGTTGCTGTAGCTTCTGAAGAAGCCATGCTGACTCACTTAAGCATGCTAACCATGTTGACTCGGCTAGTCAGCTAGCTAACTTACAAAGGTGCTTCTGATGAAACTTGATGTCCTTTCTTTAATTTCATCTTCATCTGACACGTAAAAATTATATTTATGTACACAAAAAAAGTATTGTTAGCTAGGGCTGCTGATGATATGTGCTTTGACCTGTGTATAAGAAATTTAGGAACATAAATTGTAGCATAAAATACCATAATGTTAGTGTGGTACTTCAGACTACTATAGTAGGCACCATAGGACTTTATAGAGTACCAGGGTAGGTACTATGTCACCTTGGTGGGTACTGTAGTAGTACTATGGCGTGTACCACAATACTTTTGTGAATACCATGGTACTTATTGAGTACCACAAAGTTTAGCAGGTATCCAATATGGTATTTTTGTACATAAAGTACCATGTTAGCTACAGTGTATTAGTAAATACTACTGGTATGGTATAGTACATGCAGTACCATAACATGTACCATACTACAGTAGATTGTAGAACCATGCACCTTGTAACTAAGTACCATAGGGTGGTATACTGTATGTACTATATCAAGAAATAAGGGCTATCTTATTAGTACATATACCAAGGTAAAAATCTTACAGATTACATGCTAAAGATAGAAGAGCAGAATAATAAACACAGTGAGAAGTCCCAGTGCAGTCGAATCAAATGAGCAGCCCTGCATCCTGTTGTGTAATAATGAATGTAAAATGGCCAAAAGTTTTCAATTCATAAATCACGAGAGTCAAACAGAACCCGAACTGAAATCAGAGATGACGGAGTGATAGAGAGTGCCGTAACCCCTTATCCTATAGTAAACCCAAGTGCATTTTTTTATTCAATATGAATTGAACTTGATGAAGATGTTGTGATGAAATCATCCTCTGACTGTATGTCATTTCACGGCAACGCTAAGCTTCATAAAGTAGACGCTTCTCTGACACACAAGTCTTATCTTAACCTCTGGACCAAACCTAGTCAAGTTTGTGATGGATAGTTCTATCAGATAATGTAATAACGAAAACATTATAGCATATCATCGTTTAAAATAACAATAAAGCCGGAATATTTATGAACTGAAAGATCACAGGCTATAAATCTTCGAGTGAAAGTAAAGCCGTTTCTCCTAGAAAGCAATAAATTTTTGTGGTATGTGAGTGTGTGGACTTCAGGTTAAGGGGATTCTTAAGGTTTCCTGGCCATCATAGTTATGAACTGTGTGCGTGTGTGTGAGGCAGACAGAATGAGAGAGAGAGAGGAGGTGCCAGAAGCACAGTGGCATTCCCATTAGTTTACGCAGGTGTAACATTCCCACAACTAAAGCTCTAAGAATAGTCACTTTCTCAGGAGATTTCGCTCCTCCTGTCATATTTAAGTTAATTCTGTGCATAATTCAGTGGAGCTGCACACTGTATGTATTTTTGTATTATTTTTTACAAAATGTAAAAAAATTCACATTAACACACACACACACACAAACACACGCACACACACACACACACTCTGTGTCTCTTACTCTCTGAACCTACAGTATCTGTGTCTCGCTCTCACTGCATGACCTGCTCGAGGCGTGAGGAGGAGGAATGAGGGAGGAGAAGGAGAAACATGGCCTTGAGTTTCAAACAGAGAGAAGGGAGTTATGTCTCCCAGCATCTCACATCCTTCTTCTCTCTCTTTCACAGATTTCTCCCGCACTCTCTTTGTTAGACACACACTCCCGGAATTTCTTTAGCAGCTGCCATGGCCTTGGGTGTAAATAATTGTGTAAAGAGGGGAAAAGAGAGAGAGAGAGAGAGAGAGTGCTTTATTTTTGTTTTTGCTCTTTCCTGATGATGATAGTGGGTATGAAGTCCGATCATATCCGATGCTGTTTCCTGCACTGCTACACTGTTACACTCTGAGAAGGAGGGAGGGTTTACTTTTTCTCTCAGTTACTCAGACCAGGACAATAAAGTCATTTACAGCACTGATACTTCAGACTTACATTTACTGATACACAAGTTCACTCCTTCTCTCACTCACACACTCGCTCACTCGCTCACTCACTCGCTCAATTCACGAATCGTTAATTCATTCTCACTCACTCTTCTACTCATTCACTCACTCATCCACTCTCACTCACTCACTTTAACTAACTCACTCACGCAAGTCACTAAGCGTTAATTCATTCTCACTCACACACTCTTCTACTCATTCAATCACTCATTCACTTTCATTCACTCAGTCACTCACTCACTCACTTTCACTCATTCATTATCACTAACACTTACTCACTCAGTCACTCGCTCACTTTCACTCATTCATTTATTCTCATTCACTCACTCAATTAATCACTCACTTACTCACTCTTCTTCTATACCGCTTAATCCTGTGTTCAGGGTCGCGGGGGACCTGGAGCCTATCCCAGGAGACTTCGGGCACTAGGCGGGGTACACCCTGGACATGGTGCCAATCCATCGCAGGGCACACACACATACACACACTCACACACCCAATCACACACTACGGGCAATTTAGGAACGCCAATTAGCCTAACCTGCATATCTTTGGACTGTGGGACTTACTCACTCTGATTTTTTTTATTCACACACTTACACTCACTCACTTACTCATTAATGCTCTCATTCACACTCATTCACTCTCACTCACTCACTTATTCACACTCACTAATTTAAAAACTTGCTCTCTGTCTCTCACTCTCTTACTTACTTAACTCACTCACTCACTCACTCACTTTAACACCCCCGTGCCTCTCCATCACTCTCTTACACATTCACATACACATACACACACATTCACACACTCAATCACTCATCCAACCTTACAATCATTGGCTTACACAGTTATTCAGTCCCATATATTCTCACTTATGCTTACTCTCACTTCACTCATTTGTGCGTTTAATCATTCATTCATTCATTTTCATTCATTCATTCATTCATTCATTTTCTGTACCGCTTAATCCTGTGTTCAGGATCGCGGGGGGCCTGGAGCCTATCCCAGGAGACTTCGGGCACTAGGCGGGGTACACCCTGGACAGGGTGCCAATCCATCGCAGGGCACACACACATACACACTCACACACCCAATCACACACTATGGGCAATTTAGGAACGCCAATTAGCCTAAGCCTTTGGACTGTGGGAGGAAACCGGAGTACCCGGAGGAAACCCACCAAGCACGGGGAGAACATGCAAACTCCATGCACACAGAGACGGGAATCGAACCCAGACCCTGGAGGTGCAAGGCGACAGTGCTAACCACTACACCACCGCGCCGCCTTGCGTTTAATCACTCATTTGTTAATATTATCCAAGCACGGCGTTCTCCACAAGGGGGTGCCGCTAACTTTAGGGGCAGTAAACATGCAAATTGCCAGTGGGATCCTGCAGGACCCAAAAAATAAAACAAAACCAAACAATCTGACTGCTAATGTGAATGTTTTCATTTAATATGAAAGAGACAATATACTGTTGTCACGTTCTGCTATGGTGTTGGACTGTGGGCTGGGTGTTGAGGCATAGATGCAGAGGGGATGCAGTGAAACGCAAAGAGTCTTTAATTATCAAACAAACAAAAAGCAAACATGAACATGAACCACAGAGGTTGGCTAAAAACATGGAGCATGCTAACAAACAAGAACTCAAAATACAAACAGACTCGGGATGACATGATCTAATACAGTACAGACATGGGGATACTAACTGGACGAGACAAGACATACTAAACAGCCTAGAGGACTAAACACAAGGGACTATGCATGCAAGGGATAAACAAACACAAGACAGGCTTGGCTAGGTCTATTGGCTGAGCTGCACATTAGCTGCTAAGCTAGCTCATAGCTAATCAGACTAATGGCTACACCAGCCAGTAGCCTGAGACACAAGGGAATGCACAGACAAGGTACACAGCAGACTAGGTATGAAACAGACTAAGAACTCTAAAGGTTAGTGGCTAAAGATGTTAGTACCTAAACAGACTTAGAGCTAAGCAGACAATGAGACTAGACAGACACGAAGACTAGACAGACTAAGATCTAGACATGTTAGTATCACCCTCATTAGTATTGAAACAGACTACTAGCTAAACATGCAATGGGGGTTACTTACACAAAAGGGTAAACACAAAAGGCTAATTCTCCTAGAGGCTAATCCTGCTAGGAGACACAGAGACAAAGAGACAAACTAAATCAAAGCAAATACAAACTTAACTTAAAATGCTCCTGAAACAAAAAGGCCAACCATACTGTTTAAACTAAAACAGAAAAGAACAAAACAAAACCCACATAACAGAAATCAATGCTCGACCCAGTTTCCCAGAACAAACAGGTATTTATAAAAGTGCTAATGAGCCTCCTCAGTTCAGGTGAGTATCCATGTCACCTGACCGAGGAGGCTTCTGGGAAACTGAGTCTAGGAACCAAAACTACAAAGTAAAAACACTGCCCTCTAGTGGGCAACCCTCACAGTACCCCCCCCCTTAAAAACGCTCCTCCGGAGCGCTAACGGAGGTCCTGGGTACCCTTCCCCATGTCCCGGGTCATTCCACCCGACTGCGACGCCGACGAGCAGGCTCCCCAAGGTGGGTGGGAGGGTGGGCGAGCTTGAATTGCCGCCAAAGCCAGGCACCGGGTGCAGCAGCGGCCTGCACCCGAGGCTGGGTGGCGGAGGCAGCAATGGCTCGTCCTCGGGGCTGAGCGGCGGTGAGCTCATGACGTCGTCGGGTGGCGGAGGCAGCACTGGGCCGATGCCGCAGGCCGGGCGGCGGAGGCAGTGCCGGATCGCTGGTGTAGGCCGGGCGTTGGAGGCAGTGCTGTGTCGCTCTTGCCGGTGGAGCGTTGCCTGCAGCACTGAGTCGCCCTCCAAGTCGGGCGGCCGATGCAGCACTGTGTTGTCCTCACGCCGGGCGGCCTCTGCAGTACTGTGGCCTCCTTTGACACCGGGTGGCGATGGAAGCACGCTCTCGAAGTCCAGCGGTGGTGGGTCGCTGTCACCGCTGCGAACGAAGCTAGAGAGCGTGGTGAGGGTTTTCCCTGGCGAGGTCCTGGCTGGGCTCTGGGGACATGAAGACGCCCCTGCGGCGCGCTGGCGGAACTGGAGCCTCCCCTGAGGCGCGCTGAAGAACTGGAGCCTCCCCTGAGGCGCGCTGGAGAACTGGAGCCTCCCCTGAGGCCCGCCGGCGAAACTGGAGCCCCCACTGAGGCCCGCCGGCGAAACTGGAGCCCCCACTGAGGCCCGCCGGCGAAACTGGAGCCCCCACTGAGGCCCGCCGGCGAAACTGGAGCCCCCACTGAGGCCCGCTGGCGAAACTGGAGCCCCCACTGAGGCCCCCTCACCTCCAGTTCAGTCCCCTGTTTTGACGTGGGGCAAGCTGATTATTCCTGGTCAGCTTGCCCAGGTGTTATAGTCCCAGCCCCCCCCCAAAATTTTCTCCCGGGGGGGCCCCTCTGCTATGCCTCTTGTTGGGTCGAGCATTCTGTCACGTTCTGCTATGGTGTTGGACTGTGGGCTGGGTGTTGAGGCATAGATGCAGAGGGGATGCAGTGAAACGCAAAGAGTCTTTAATTATCAAACAAACAAAAAGCAAACATGAACATGAACCACAGAGGTTGGCTAAAAACATGGAGCATGCTAACAAACAAGAACTCAAAATACAAACAGACTCGGGATGACATGATCTAATACAGTACAGACATGGGGATACTAACTGGACGAGACAAGACATACTAAACAGCCTAGAGGACTAAACACAAGGGACTATGCATGCAAGGGATAAACAAACACAAGACAGGCTTGGCTAGGTCTATTGGCTGAGCTGCACATTAGCTGCTAAGCTAGCTCATAGCTAATCAGACTAATGGCTACACCAGCCAGTAGCCTGAGACACAAGGGAATGCACAGACAAGGTACACAGCAGACTAGGTATGAAACAGACTAAGAACTCTAAAGGTTAGTGGCTAAAGATGTTAGTACCTAAACAGACTTAGAGCTAAGCAGACAATGAGACTAGACAGACACGAAGACTAGACAGACTAAGATCTAGACATGTTAGTATCACCCTCATTAGTATTGAAACAGACTACTAGCTAAACATGCAATGGGGGTTACTTACACAAAAGGGTAAACACAAAAGGCTAATTCTCCTAGAGGCTAATCCTGCTAGGAGACACAGAGACAAAGAGACAAACTAAATCAAAGCAAATACAAACTTAACTTAAAATGCTCCTGAAACAAAAAGGCCAACCATACTGTTTAAACTAAAACAGAAAAGAACAAAACAAAACCCACATAACAGAAATCAATGCTCGACCCAGTTTCCCAGAACAAACAGGTATTTATAAAAGTGCTAATGAGCCTCCTCAGTTCAGGTGAGTATCCATGTCACCTGACCGAGGAGGCTTCTGGGAAACTGAGTCTAGGAACCAAAACTACAAAGTAAAAACACTGCCCTCTAGTGGGCAACCCTCACAACTGTACATGCGAGTCTGATAAAATGAAGTGTAGCTAGCCTGATGGTGGTCTGTTCACTGTTTGCTGTTTGCTCCTGGGTCATCTAAACTAAAGTCAGACTGTAGAAGCTTATCTGAGGAAGGAACGTTGGTGTCCAAATATTAGCCTTCGTTTGCAATGAGTCAGCATTTTGGCACAGAATGTCAAAAAGTAAGTAATCAACTCATATGCATTTTGGCTCAGAAATCATATAACCCATTGCAACATGAGAATTAAACTTATTTTTTGGTTTCTTTGGCAGACTTTTCCATTCAAGTACCTTGAATCAGTTAACTACATCACCAGGATGATGATAGCAAGAATGACGAGAGATTCTTTTTTAAGGTTGAGTATTTATAATAATATTTTTTTTGTGTTTGGAGAAACCCAAGAGTTTTCCATCCACTGATAAAACATCTAAGTATAATTTGGAGAGCTTCGTAGCCTGCTCACTTTCCCTATCCAGTCGAACCCATGTTACAGTTATTGCCCATTAACCCTCCTCCAACTTTTGGAACGGTTAAAAAAAAAAAAAAACTTTGTTCTCCGTTTCCAAACCTCCAGAAGTGGCCTGATAAGAGGCCATTAGTCTTTATAATTAGTTTGGAATAGTTGGAGCGTGCTGTCTTGATCCAGTTTAAACTCCACCCTGGCTCAGTGCCAGAGCAGTGTAAACTGACAGCAAGGAAACACTGCACAGACACTGTGTGTGAAAGTGCGCATGTGTATATGCAAGTGATGGAATGAATCATAATCAGTGCTTTTGAATAATTGTAGTAAGCATTGTGTGAGGCATTGTAGACCTGCCAGAAGGGAAAGAGGACAAGATTGAGAAAGAAGGAAGACAGAAATTAGTATATCATTGAACTAATGAGGAGGAGGGGAAGGAGGAGGACGAGGAGGACAGCAAACCGCTCAGTGTTTACCTGCCCTGTCAAGACCTGCCTGTGAACCCACTGTGTCCACAAATGCAGGAGATACAATAAGACAGCTCCTGTTTACGCAAAGTCGCACACCTGCACACACCATTCCATGTCTCCTGTCTTCCTCTCCTTCGCTAATATGAGTTACACCGGTTGCTTTCTCATGATCTGGGGGCTTACTTGCACAACAGAAACAATACAGTACTTATCATCACAATATGATGTTTTTTTTTACTATGGCGATCCATTAAGGCTTAATAGCTAAACCGAATCAAAATTATCCGACTATTCATAGTTCAAGGTTACTCTTACTGTGGCTTAGTGTATATTTAACCCCCCAGGACCTTGCATGACATTTTAGTAAACCTTTGACAGCTTTATGAGCCTCAAACAGACACAAGGCACTATTATTACAACCCAAAGAATGATGACTACATTGGCGTAAATCCGAAACGAGACAACGTGTGCTAAATTTTATGAGGTACTTTCATGACAAACCGGGAGGAAATTTCCAGTGAACGAACGTGTAAGCTGAGGCTCAAAGCTGCAGTAAAACATTTGAACGGTGCAAGCATTTTAAAGAAAGCCGTGCATCTGTGAAGGACGATCCTAGGGCCTCAGGTGGCTCGGCACCCACTGCAGTCATTCCTGTGAACAGTCAGCGAGTGAAATGCCTGATCCTTGAAAATCGACAGGTAATTTGTCGCTGCATCTGTTTATGGGAACTGTACACACAATCATTCACCAACACCACTTGCACATTACAGGAACTCGGTTGGGAGTTATTGCCACATCTCCCATACAGTCCAGACCTCACTGCAAGACATTTTCATGTTTGAGCCATTAAAGAAGTTCCAGGCCAGAATTCTTTTGTGGAAAGAAAGTATTTTCCACAAATTCAATAGGACTTGTAAGCGTTTCCTTACCTTTCAACATTCATCATTACCGTTCAAACTCAAACTGTAATAAAGCAGGAATGTAAACAAGGTTATGCGGTTCACCTTCAGGTTTTATCACATTCAAGATCTACTGTAAATATAATATAATGGACTGTGAGAGATGAACAGCCTTAGCTATCTTTTAAGTCAGGTTGTTAACATGGTATATTTTCTCATAGCACTCCATAGTACTCCAGTGCACGTGCTGTATCTCATTGCAACAGAAATCAGCTGGAATCAGTGTGATCCTATCTGATAAGAAGATACTGTATGTTGGAGGTACAAGAGTTTTGATCTATTTGCTGGATGTGTTCTACTTGTACAGTATGCATGCGTTTCTTTGTTTGCATTTGTTTAAACATTTATTTGTCTCCAAATCATGGTGAATGTCTGTCCCTACTGGATTCTTTGTGTGGGTTCCTCAAGACTACATTAAAAATACAAGACAATCTGGCTTTTTGGAAGCAAAATATGAAAAAATAACAGGTGGGTCAGGACTTTACTGTACGTCACATTGCTCCAACATCACATTACTCCAACATACTCCAAAGTTCATAACATTGCAATAATGTTTTTGACAGCCAATAATTCCTGTTGGGTATCCTGACTTTTAAATGCTTCATTGGAATCAGTTTGATGCTGCTGGTTTAAAGCTATGGGTTCGTGATCATGGCATTAACTGTGAGCTCAGCAAAACAATTTTATGTTAATTGGTGTAGATCTTCACATTATAGAGCTCTCAGTAAAATAGGAAGTGTTTAGAGACAAATCTTTGGTCTTAGTATCAATGAAGGTGTCGTGATTCATTCATTCATTCATTCATTTTCTATACCGCTTAATCCTGTGTTCAGGGTCGCGGGGGACCTGGAGCCTATCCTAGGAGACTTCGGGCACTAGGTGGGGTACACCCTGGACAGGGTGCCAATCCATTGCAGGGCACACACACATACACACACTCACACACCCAATCACACACTACGGGCAATTTAGGAACGCCAATTAGCCTAATCTGCATGTCTTTGGACTGTGGGAGGAAACCGGAGTACCCGGAGGAAACCCACCAAGCACGGGGAGAACATGCAAACTCCATGCACACAGACACGGGAATCGAGCCTGGCCGGGGAATCGAACCCCGACCCTGGAGGTGCAAGGCGACAGTGCTAACCACTAGGTGTCGTGATAATAACTTTAATCCATAGCTAATGTATTATGTTCTGGTTACAGAAAGATATGGTGTTACAGTACCTAGCTGATAACCTTTGGGATGGGGCTGTTATGTATATAGACAGTACTTCAGCTGCTCTCTACTTCTGAGGGTCCCCACAGCAGGTGCATATCTAATGTAGCACAGATTTTATGCCAGATGATCTTCCTCACCCAAGCCTCATCAGTTAATCCAGTGGTTCTCAAACTGTGGGGCGCGCCCCACTAGTGGGGAATACAGACATGACAGGTGGGGCGCAATGAACGGGAGGAAATAACAGGAAAGTACCTATTCTAATTCATGCTTTTCTTTATTGATAATGAAGAGCGTACGCTCAAAACTAAACAATCACACACAAATAAATGGATCATTAATACAAGTAAATTTAAAATAACATCAGTTGTGGGCCGGGAGAAAAAGTGGAACCATAGTGGAACAATAACGGTTTAACGTCGGGCAAACTTCAGCAGCGCTGCTCGAATCACAAACCTGCGCGAGCCACTGGGCAGCGCTGCGCGACTCTGACAGAAATATACCGCGCCGACCATCAAAATACATTTTCTGGGATGCGCACATACAAACCAGGCATGGCAAGGCGGAAACAATAATAAACAATTCCTGACATTTTAAATAGTTTGTAAATAAAAACATAGTGGGTCGCATTCGAGCGGCGCTGCGCGATCCACCGGGCTGCGCAAATAAACCACATCATCACTGCGCTATCCAGATAGTCGCGCTGCGCTGTATTTGCGTAGATATTTGGTTCAATCGGGTGCCGCGGTTTCGTCCCACTTTTGATGTGTTTGGCTTCACATACACTTCGACAATGGAAGAAGACGAGCAGTGAGCTTGCTTATATGTGACAAAACCAACAACGAGGAGATTGTAAAGAAAAAAGCTGCCTCGTCTGTGGTGTGGAATTGGTTTGGGTATAAGAAAAGTGATACGAATGAGATGAACGTGATCCACTTTAAACATGTGGATTGCACAACCCTGGACATTACCATTCTTTTCCTACTCGTACAGCTGCTCTTATTGTTCACATATTCTTCATATATTTTCTATATTGTGTATTGTTGTACAGTTATTTTATTTTAACTTTAGTTTTTATATTTTATTTATTCCTAGTTAAATTTACCCCCTATTTTATTTTTCATATTTATTTCCTATTCATAGTCTTTTATTTTAAGGTTTGAATTAAATAGAATTTTTGAATTTGGTTTGCAAGGTACGCAAGTTCACTGTTTTAACAAGTGGTGGAAACACGTTAAACCTCTTCTATCATCTGAAATCCAAGCATCCAAACGAATATGGCCAAAGTAAAAAAAAATGCGGCAAACCTCAGCAATTCACAGTTTATATAAAATTACATTATGTAAAACAGTTTCTTTGTGTTTGAATTTTTATTTATGCATTTTCAGATACAAATTGCTATATTGTGATTATATTGTTACCGAGGTAGAAAATAGCTTCTACTGTGATAGAAGATTTTGGTTATATCGCCCACCACTAATGAAGCCTAACTTGCTTCATGGTGGGGATGGTGGGGGCAGAGGAGAGACCTGTGTGTGTTTTGTGTCTTATACCGCTGGCAGCAGACCGCATGAGACCCAACAAATTAGGAAGACACTTAGAGACAACACACGTTAATAAGCCACTCGACTTCTTTCAAAGAAAGCTGGCAGAATACAGACAGCAGGAGAATCGCATGGTAAAATCTGAATCAGTGGACAGCAAAGCACAAATGACTTCATTCAAAGTTGCATACAGAATTGGCCAGTGCAAAAAAACTACAAACGATTGCTGAGCAGCTAATAAACATGGGGTCAGTTATGCAAAGATAAGTGACAACGTAAGCCTTTTATAACAATTGCACATGTATTTCATCTGTTTTTAACTTGGTGTTGTTTGATCTTATTGGTTTAGAAATTGATATTTCAATAAACAGTAAACTTGGCAGATTTCGTTATTATTTTGTTGACAAGTGGGGCTTGAAAATTTGCTCAGCCCCTTAAGTGGGGAATGACAGAAAAAGTTTGAGAACCACTGAGTTAATCTAGCATTAGGGGTGTACTGGTTGTATAAATAAATGTATATAGGCAATACATTTTATTGTCAATATTGTGAATTTTATTGACAATAAAATTGTCAATTTCCACAAAAATTGTTTGAACACTTAATTTTTCTGATCCGTCAACAGAATTAAGAAAGTTTTGATCCTAATCATTGTTTTGAAGCACTTTAATGAACTATCCAAGCTGGTTCCTCCAGTTGTAATAGAAAAGTGCGAATTAAAAAAAAAAATTCTTGTTGGCGAAGTTTCTTTTTAGGTATATCAGGGAAGTACTGGTGTAAAAATGAGGCTGAGATTTTCTCCTTTCATATTAAATATAAATATAATAGGATTCCAAAAAAATCCCCCCCCCCCCCCCCCAGAGGCTGTCCTTTTAAACAAACTCACACTGGCCATATCTCAGCAACTGTACCTGATACAGTCTTGATACAAAATGGAGCTTGTTGAACCAAGAAAGTTTCCCATGGTTAAAAACATGCATAACTCACTCACTCATATTCTACACCATTTTATCCTGTATACAGGGTCACCGGGGGCCTGGAGCCTATGCCTGGAGGGCACGAGGCGGGGTACTGCACACCCTGGATGGGTTGCCAATCCATTGCAGGGCCGACACACATACACACACTCACTGGTGATTTTGGCCACTCACTGGCGTTTAGCCTCATCTGCATATCTTTGGACTGTGGGAGGAAACCAGAGTACACATAACTCAAATCCCAAAATATGTAACTTAATACTTGGTTTGACCAACGTTTGTTCCGATTTCTTTTATTTAAGTCACGTAGTATATTTTAAGTTAACAGTCACAGACATACAGCTGCTAATATGATAGCTAATGGTGGCTGACATACTGTATCTTGATGTCACTTTCCCATGCCCGAGTGAGGATGAGGCTGAGGTTGAGTTTAAGGGATAACTTCCTGAAAAAAAAAAGTCCTTATAATTCCTTTAACTCACCACATGGATGTCTGAATAGAGTTTCCAGCTGCACCTTTCTGGGTTCTTGGTTTTAGTGTTGTAACAACACTGCGATAAGCAGCGCAAACAATTTGATATAGATTGCATACACACATGGACGTAGTCTGACACACACACACACACACACACACACACACACACACACACACACACACACACACACACACACACACATACACACACACACTTGTCTTAGTATCCTCGTGAGGACTTTCTATTGACATTATTAATGAACTGAGTTGATTACTGTCAAATCTAATCTAAACCTTAAACTCAGCAACCGAAATCTGAAGATGAGATTCATGCAAAAGACGGGAAAAGAAGCAGTTCTCCTCAAGTGGAACAGCTACAGTAATTGTCCCCATGTCAGATATTCAGATATTGTTCTCAAGGATTCCTATTTCACTCTCTCTCTCTCCAATTATTATTTTTACATTCACTTTTATATTTATTATACATACATTATTTTTAATATATTAAAAAAAACTTTAAGGACATTGAATAAGTCTTTAAGATTTAAGATTTGATTAGAAGTTTTTTTTAATGAATTAAAAAATAAAGTCAAACCTAGCAACCCTAGAGAAACTTGGCAGAGCAAAGAATAAGAAGTATTTGGTCTAACTTTCTCTTTTTGGTTGTCTGAGTCTTTGTCTACATGTCTATCAGTGGTCAGTGGGAGTTTGAGTTCTTGACCCTTCCTTGAGCCCCTCTTGTTATCTGTGTTTAAGCACATATCAGACGGTAATCCAGTCAGACCACCAGAGCACAACGCCCATCACTACTGTCCTCAGCTATCATTGCACATCCTCCAGCATTTTCAAGTTTTCAGTTCTCTTTGTCAAAATGATACTTGACATTTTAACCTTGTTAACGTTGCCTTATATCATGTTCTGATTCATCCTAAATGTCACTTCAGCTTGTTTTGATTTCATGCCACGATGTACTTGACACTATCTTAGACGGTAGTCTAAGCTTTTCCTCACTGACGTTGGTGTGAAATTATTTTGATGACCATTTCAAGGTCCCGTATCTCCTCGGTCAGGCTTTCATATCTAACGCTGAAGATTAACTAAGAGATGGGTCGACTCAAGAAGAAGGCACAAGGGAATTTTCCACAATATAAGGGGAAAAAAAAACATCATAAAAGTTCTCTTTTCATCTTCCTTGCCCTTGTTATATCATTGACCTTATTTGCGCTTGGTCCATCTTCCACCCCCCCCCCACCCCACCTTCCTTCCAAGTTCTATATATTTAAACTGCTTTGTAGTTTGTCTTTTATATAAGAACTTTGATCCTAAACTAATAATTCTGAATTACTCTTCTGCTGATGGCAACATGCTGCGTTTTCCCCCCTTGATGGAAAGTTCATCTCTTATAATATTTGCCAACCAGAAAAGCTACATGTGTTGTACCAGTGGTCTAGAACAAGGCAGAGCGTTTCAGACTTCAGCCTAACAACAGGAACTGCTCCGGTACATGATATAAGGTAAAACATCTTGAAGGCATTATGGCGCAAAGAGTCAAAAGTTTACAGAGTACCAGGCTAGACTTTTTAATACTCATCACAATGCATCTTGCCTGTGTCATCCCTATACATGCACACACACACATACACCTCTTTACCTTTTTACTCAGTTTTACATCATGACAAATGATGTTAAAGCATCGGCCTTGATCGGGGCGTTTAGCTACTGTGATGATGTCAGTCTTTCCAGAAAAGGGCAAGAAGAAGCCAGAAGAAAGAAAATAAAATAAAAAATGGGCCTAGAGATTGGCTAAGGTGGATAGACTGGATGAGTTCAGTTTGCACTTTTGGATGTTTTGTGGGACCGAACAGGAGAAAATGCAATGCTTGCCAGACCATGCAGTCTTGCCAATACAAACCCAGCTCCCTGTGAGCCCCTCTCCACTCCGGGATGCCTGTCTGACCGGGGGAGGGACACGGCGGCGCCATGCCGATTCCTTAGACAGCTTATCTCTCAACCAGTGATAATGCTGTCAAAATAACCGCCAAGATACATAGCGGTGAGGAACTGGTTAAAACCTCCTCGGTGTCCCTCCTTGGTGTAACCTCTGCCTGCCCACCTTAATTCTCTTTCACTCTATATTACTGTAACTGTTTCTCTTACAAGGGAATCACTGGCTACCGGAGGTGAATTCATCACCAGTACTGTTCTATATAGAGTGTAAACAGACCTATGCTTGGCCTGACTGATATATTTGGAAAAGAAGGTATTATACATCATTTGAGATAATATAAGATAGATGGGTCTCTTGTAATGCTGTGTATTCAAACTAAGCATTTAAAGTGGTGTCAGTGCTGTGATTCAAGGTGAAGACCACAAGCAGATCCTGCATGCATAGATGGTGCTGGTGACTTCATCGACAATGACATCTAGAGGTTTTCATGATGCATAACAAATTTTTTAAAGCAATAGCAGTTTCAGCAGAACCATGGTTCTCAGTTGGATTTCAATATCATGTAATGTCGGGGTTTTTAATCTAAAGCTTAACTTAAATAATTTAAATAATTCTTTAAAATGAAATAAATAGTCAATAGTAAATAAACACAGACTCTAAGATTGTTTAGTGCCCATTGATACCCTTCCATGGTAACCACGACTACCAGGTTGCCACTGTTGGGTACACACAATTGTCAACTGTCAAATTACCGACTGTAACGGTTTTTCACATTTGCGTCCCCTCCCCCCCAACCGCACCGGAGAACTTTTTTGTCCCAGCTGAGTTTCCGTATCAGCTGCACTACTTGTCACATGACCGGAAGTGAAATGCTTTTTCGCACAAACATATATTCCCACAGTTTCTTTCTCACCCGATGACAAATGGAATAACAACCATAACATTTTAAACAATTCTAATTGTAAGTCTGATATCATTTTCAATACGGCATGACTAATATGATCATTGTTTAATTAATATGATTCAATTTACGCTGTACAGATTTGACCAGCAGCCAGCATTCTTCCTAATCTCATCTACTGATGTCTCAGTGTTCTAGTTTTTATTTGTTGTAGTGTATGTAAACATAAACATATATGTATAAAACCGTCTGTCTCTGTTGTCTGTCTATAATTGCTGAATGTTTGTGTCTCAGCAGGTCTTTTGTGCTGTGTTGCTCATCATGCCTCTGACAGCAGCTGTGATCAGTGGAGCCCAAAAGCTGGTCCTGTACGAGACAAGAGCTGTAGGTACCTTCATTATTTATAAGTAAAAAAAAATCCACATTTCTCCTTTTAATAAACGTGATTAACGGAACGGGACTTCCTGACTAATTCACACCAGTGACACTAGATGGCAGTATGGAGCTGCTCATGGACCCCCATGATTCCACTGTGTAACCAAATGTACAGTATATGGACACCTGAGCATCACACACTTGTCTGTCTGTATTCTGACAGAAAATGTGGAGTTTGGGTCATAAAAATCTCCTGAAAAAAAAAAAAAATATATATAAATTTTTTTTGTTTGTTTTCACACCTAAAACATCTTTAATAGCAATAACTTGCATTTAAACTTTTTGAATCCACAAAAAATAGAGTGTAATGCATTTTTAAAATACATCTAATAACTGGTGTCACTTTTCCCAATGACGGTAACATCAAAGACAATTTGGTGTAACTGTTTACAAAATGGCTTTCCATGTGTAACACCATGTCAAAATCAATTAATTATTAGATTGTTTATTTTTAAATAATTCGATTATTAATTATTAAAGACAGATCAGTTTTTCTGATGGTTACAATTATAAAACGAGTAACACCAATGACAGACTTAAAATATTTGCGTAACATCACATAGAATAAAAGAATAAACATTTCTAAACAAATGAAGAGAGACATCTGACATACGTTTTTCATTTGCGACAACTATTTTTGTGAAACAGTAACACCAATGTTGTTGTGACGGATATTTATTTCATATTATTAATGATAATCAATTATTGTGTCATGAGTTTAGTGTTTCCCTTATTCTATGAGAAATTGATGTTATAGTGAATGAGATTTATTTTAAGGAAAAAAAAAAGATTTTTTTTCATTATCCACTTCCATGTATGATATTCCCTTGAACTTGCTACAATTACATAATAAACATTAAAGAAAGAAAATGTATTTCATTGCATTTGAAATTACATGCTACAGTATATTTTTTGAACATGTACAAGTAATGCGTGTGTTATGTTAATTTAAATAACATTGGCATCAGCAAAACTAAATGACACCATTTTTGTCGTTCCTGCGCAACCCTAGAACCTGAACCCTACACCGTACCTAAACTGTCTTGAGCAAATCTCCACTGGTATGGGAACTAAAGTGGACAGTAAGAATGGAGAGCAATAGAACAAGCACATACAAAACCATTCAAAAGTTTGGACACACTTTCTAATTTCATGGTCTTTCCTGATTTTAAATAGTTTTTACATTGTAAAACCAATCCAAAATATAGATATTGAGATGTATCTGCTACTTCTGCTCTGTAAAGCCTTCATAACGGCTCTAATCCGACTTGCTGTTTGTTAAATGGTGATTTTTGAGACTGGTAACTCTAAATTAACTTCCCCTCTGCAGTTTTTGTCTTGCTTCCCTGGGATGGCTTTCAAGAGAGTTTCATCATGGTGCTTGATGGGTTTTGCAAATGCATTTGACAATTCCAGAACAGACCTTCGTTAATAACCTAATGTCATATGTGTTATTTCATAGTCTTGAAAAATCCAGTATTGTTCTAGAATGTAGAAAAATAAAACAAAACTTGTGTCCAGACTTGTCACTGGTACTGTATAAGTACGATAGACAGCCTGGCAGTGTCCTGATGGAGTGTCATGATGACCGACACATCACCGATATCACATAACATAACAGCCATTTACATTAGGTAACTTGATGTTGTTGGTTCATACTCAGAGGACTCAGAAATCGGTCTTCTATCAAAAAAAAATGGACAAAGTAGGACCAGTGTCCCATCCCTGGGGATGTTTCATTTTTCAAACTTCAACCACTGATGCGCCAGAAGGTATCAGTATGTATCTGTGCAAGTCAGGAAGACAGACAGTGAGCTACACTAGGCCGCTCTTTGAGTCTATTAAAGCATTGTGTGAGATTAATGCTGGAAAAAAAAAGTCTCTTACAAACACTATTTAATAGGACTGTCTGTACGGAACATGTCACCCAGTCAGTGCTGGAGAATAACAGTGCCATTATGCGGTGTTCCGGAACCAAAAATATTTCTTCGGCAAAGTGTTATCAAACCTTTCTTATTTTTATTTTTATTTTTTTTCATAGTGACTGTGATGTTTACCTTGTGTGTTATTGCAAGCAGGTACGGTGGGAGTGTCGTAGTTTGAGTTACATGCATAACAATTAAGTACATTAAATAATATTCAGATGAGCTACAGTACATTTGTTTACCGTTAATAATCTTTAAAAAAAAAATTTTTTTATTCCCATGATCAGAGATTTTTCCTGGTGGGGAGTAATAACGCTCAAACCAAACACCGTGTCCTGAAGATCGACCGGACGGAACCACGAGATCTGGTCATCATTGATGACAAGGTGAGTTTCTTCATGCTTATTGGATTGAGAAGAAGGTTTTCCTCACAAGAAGCACCGACTGCACCCTAATACCAACCCCCAACTCTAACGCTCCCCAGTAAGACTGTAAATTAGCAATTATATCATTTTTAAATGACTCAGCAATATTTAGTAGCAAATGCAGATTTATGACAACGTTTTTAAGTAATGTAATAATAATAATAACAACAATAATAATAATAATAATAATAATTATAATAATAATATAGCGTCCTGTGACACTATTGGTGACCTAGAACTCCTTTTCCTT
Organism: Channallabes apus; assembly: GCA_030522415.1. Lineage (NCBI taxonomy): Eukaryota > Metazoa > Chordata > Actinopteri > Siluriformes > Clariidae > Channallabes > Channallabes apus. Next base: position 46,704,574 of record CM060107.1, on the reverse strand, counting down.
CCACCATGTGGAGCTGATGCTTCACCACATTAGTCATTACAGATGGAAAAGATCAGGAGCCACCTGGTACCATATTATCAACTTAAGAACAGTTTAGAGTGCGCCACCTGTAGGACTTTAAAAGAACTATTAGTTATTAGAGCTAGATGGGGGGGGGGGGGTCAATTCAGTAATGTATTTTTCATGTGGCAGTTCATGAATCACCACACTTAAATGTGTGTGTGTATGTGTGTGTGTGTGTGTATGCGTGTGTGTGTGTATGCGTGTGTGTGTGTGTGCGTGTGTGTGTGTGCGTGTGTGTGTGTGCGTGTGTGTGTGTATGCGTGTGTGTGTATGCGTGTGTGTGTATGCGTGTGTGTGTATGCGTGTGTGTGTATGCGTGTGTGTGTATGCGTGTGTGTGTATGCGTGTGTGTGTATGCGTGTGTGTGTGTGCGTGTGTATGTGTGCGCGTGTGCGTGTGCGCGTGTGCGTGTGCGCGTGTGTGTGTGCGCGTGTGTGTGTGCGCGTGTGTGTGTGCGCGTGTGTGTGTATGCGTGTGTGTGTATGCGTGTGTGTGTGTGCGTGTGTATGTGTGCGTGTGTATGTGTGCGTGTGCGTGTGCGTGTGTATGTGTGCGTGTGTGTATGTGTGCGCGTGTGTGTGTATGTGTGTATGTGTATGTATGTGTGTGTGTGTATGTATGTGTGTGCGTGTGTGTATGTGTGTGCGTGTGTGTGTGTGCGTGTGTGTGTGTGCGTGTGTATGTGTGCGTGTGCGTGTGTATGTGTGCGTGTGCGTGTGTGTGCGTGTGTGTGTGTGTGCGTGTGTGTGTGTGTATGTATGTGTGTGTGTGTATGTATGTGTGTGCATGTGTGTGTGTGCGTGTGTATGTGTGCGTATGTGTGCGTGTGTATGTGTGTGTGTGTGTATGTGTGCGTGTGTGTGTATGTATGCGTGTGTATGTATATGTGTGTGTGTGTATGTATGTGTGTGTGTGTGTGTGTGTATGTGTATGTATGTGTGTGTGTATGCGTGTGTGTATGCGTGTGTGTGCGTGTGTATGTGTGCGTGTGTGTGTGTGCGTGTGTGTGTATGTGTGTGTGGGTGTGTGTATGTATGTGTGTGTGTGTATGTATGCGTGTGCATGTGTGCGTGTGCGTGTGTATGTGTGCGTGTGTGTGTGTGCATGTGTGCGTGTGCGTGTGTATGTGTGCGTGTGTATGTGTGCGTGTGTGTGTGTGCATGTGTGCGTGTGCGTGTGTATGTGTGCGTGTGTGTGTGTGCGTGTGTGTGTATGTGTGTGTGGGTGTGTGTATGTATGTGTGTGTGTGTATGTATGTGTGTGCGTGTGTGTGTGTGCGTGTGTATGTGTGCGTATGTGTGCGTGTGTATGTGTGTGTGTGTGTATGTGTGCGTGTGTGTGTATGTATGCGTGTGTATGTATATGTGTGTGTGTGTATGTATGTGTGTGTGTGTGTGTGTATGTGTATGTATGCGTGTGTGTATGCGTGTGTGTATGCGTGTGTATGCGTGTGTGTGCGTGTGTATGCGTGTGCGTGTGTATGTGTGTGCGTGTGTATGTGTGCGTGTGTATGTGTATGTATGTGTGTGTATGTATGCGTGTGTGTGTATGCGTGTGTATGCGTGTGTGTGCGTGTGTATGCGTGTGCATGTGTATGTGTGTGCGTGTGTATGTGTGCGTGTGTGTGTATGTATGCGTGTGTATGTATATGTGTCTGTGTATGTATGTGTATGCGTGTGTGTGTATGCGTGTGTGTGTATGCGTGTGTGTGTATGCGTGTGTGTGTGTGTGTGCGTGTGTATGCGCGTGTGTATGTATGCGCGTGTGTATGTGTGCGCGTGTGTATGTGCGCGTGTGTATGTGTGCGTGTGTATGTTTGTGTGTGTATGTGTGTGTTTGTGCGTGTGTATGTTTGTGTGTGTACATCTGTGTGTGTACGTGTGTGTATGTGTGTGTACGTCTTTGTACAAGTGTGTATATTGTGTATACGATGTTGCAGTCGCTCTATAACCCTGCAGACTCCCGTACAGTACAGCATCCTGTGTGGTTGGAACAGATTATTTGCCAAGTTTGTTTAGAATTGTAACAAAATCTTAAAGCATATTATCAAATTGGGATATTTATAAAATCATGATAATGGAATGATGATAATATCGTATCGGGTGGCTCCTGGTGATTCCCATCCCGGCTAGCTACACCTGTAAATCTGCTCCCCCCTTTGAGTGCTGCACATTCTAGCAGGAGTGTGTGCTTTCCTCCTGCCATGCGCCTGACAGAGCTTGTTGAGTGTGAGACACGAAACCCACGGCTAGCCGATTTAAACCCTGTTTTGGAGCTGAATCTGAGATGACTAATAATCTTAATAAGAAACCCACATTGCCTTTGACTAGTTTCTAGTTGACTAGTTTCTTTAACACTTTCTAGTCTAGAAAGACTAGTCACTTTCTAATCTTTATTGCATCTCTGGTGGTCTGATTACTCGGATGCACGTTGCCTTAAAGGTTGGCGCAAGGTCACGCCACCGCTCGAGGTTATCCACAATCATCACATAATAATAATAATAAAAAAACTCAGTGTATTTAATAGTCTCTCTCTCTTGCCTTTTATGTGTTGTGTCTTGTATGTTCTTCTGCATGTCTTCAGCATGTATATAGCCAGCAGGAGGTCCGGGAGCTTTTGGGAAGGTTGGATCTTGGAAACCGGACTAAGATTGGACAGAAGGGCTCGTCTGGTCTCTCCAGAGCTGTCAGTGCCTGTGGCATCGTAGGTAAGATACTGTAGTATTCATAAATAACGAAACAGAATAAAGATGTCTTTGAAATGCATTGTCTGGGGTTCAATCTTTTTAATTATTGACACCTGTATATTTACAGTATTCTACTGTAAGTGAAGGCGCTAGGTAGTTAGTGTAATTATTACGGTTAGGAATCGCCAGGGACGTCCCGATGCAATAATATCGCCAGTTCGATTTGTGTTGCGAATCTATAAGCATCGTAATTCTATAAATGTCGCAATGCAATATCCTTAATATTATTCTAATAATTTTGTTTCATACACATTCACATTTCATACACACTTCCATCATTTCTTTTGATTGTGTAAAGCTGCTTTGGGACAATGACAATTTGTTAGCGCTGTACAAATAAAATTGAAATCAATTTTATATATATTTTTTCTCAATGACAATTCCAATTGAGCCTCCAGGGGGCGATGTGCTCTGACCCCTAGCTTCCTGAATGGGATATGTGAAAAAGCCAATTTCACTGTGCTGTAGGGTACATGCGACACTCACTCACTCACTCACCTTCTATCCCACTTTATCCTGTATTCAGAGTCGCGGTGGCCTGGAGCCTATCCCAGGAGGCTTAGGGCACAAGGCAGGGTACACCCTGGACAGCGTGCCAATCCATCGCAGGGCACACACACACACACACACACACACACACACACACACACACACACACACACACACACACACACACTCATTCACACACTATGGTCAATTTAGGAACGGCAATTCGCCTAATCTGCATGTCTTTGGACTGTGGGAGGAAACCGGAGTACCCGGAGGAAACCCACCAAGCACGGGGAGAACATGCAAACTCCATGCACACAGAGACGGGAATCGAGCCTGGCCGGGAATCGAACTCGGACCCTGGAGGTACAAGGCGACAGTGCTAACCACTACACCACCGGGCTGCCTTACATGCGACTATTATTGATCCTGATCATAATATTGATTATTATTATTATTACGTGCCGACTTTTAGTGTACAAATGAATAAATATGTGAGCTACTGAGAAGCATGATTCAAAACAAACATTTTCAGTTAAACGGTTAAATTCAATCCAGGATTATTGTGTAATCATGCGAGATCTCCAGCAAGGCTTTAAGGAAAATAATAATAATAATAAAAAAAACAAGGACTAAACTGGTAATACTCATCACATTATTTTATTTACAATTTAGAACAAGAAAACAGTCCATGACCTAATTTTCTTTTCGAATGACATCATTTGTAATATCTTCACTTCGTTCCTGAACGAAAAAGTATATGATATATTTTTTTCCATGCAGACTGCCAGATTGCGACTCGATTCTTGACCTACATAGATTACACTGTTGACTGTTGGTGCTATGTAGACTACTACGCCGCGCTTTTATCCTCGCCCGCCATTTATGGTAATTACGTCTTGCGCAACCCTACAGTAATATTGAACACTTCTCTAAAGGAGGCGGAAGGTTTATGCTTAAAATGACGTGCTTGCGTAACCGGTATAATCCATCGTCTGGTATGAAACACTGTAATGGACTAATAGTATTATTGACCCGTTTCCAGCATAGTTTTTTTTTTTTTTTTTTTGTGTGTCTCCTTCACGCTCTGTCATTGTATCATTCTAGTAATAAGTATCCATGGCCTGGAACATTTCATGTGGAGGCTTTATTTCCTGTATAAGCAGTAAACACTGTAATGCACCACTTTTGGTTAGTAATGATGGAGTCTGATCGCTTAATAAGATGTTCCTCCATTCTCTTCGTAGGCTTTGTGCGTTTCCTGGAAGGGTATTATATCATCCTGATCACCAAGCGACGTAAGATGGCCGACATCGGGGGTCACTCCATTTATAAGATAGAAGACACCAATATGATTTATATCCCTAATGACTCGGTCCGAGTCACGCATCCTGATGAAGCCAGGTTTGTTTATGTCCAGGTTTTGTACGTTTCCAACAACCCGGATATCCTGCGTCTAAATTTGATGATGTGATGTTTATTAGATCGAACTGAAAATATGAACAGCATTTTTTTTTTTTGTCCTAATTTTTTCAGACTTCTATAATGAACGTTTCTACGTCAGTTTCATCCTTTTCTTTCTTTTGGGAATTGCACATAAAAACAGGGCCAAACAGCTTCGTGCATCTGACCTTTTGTGTCAATGTCGCTGTAACATTTGGCATGTACTGTCTCGAACCAGCTTGTGTCACACTAACCTCAAATTATAATTCACACACTCACCTCCACACTCTCCCCGTGTGCGTGTTGGCTAGATGCTCTAGACCAGCCCTTTAACTTCCTTATTCAATGACCTACTTTTTATTTTTTATTTTTTGAGTTCAGGAACAACCAAAGATTAGTCACCTGGTGTTTTTCTAGTTTCAGGCAGTGTGTGCCATAATATCTTCAGATTCCTATCCTTGCCTGAAAACCTGATGTGTTTTTTTTTGCTGTAAAAGCTCATCCACCTCCATGTTCCGGCGTGTTGTGTGTCCTGACATGCTTTTCTGCTCACCACTGGAAAAAAAAAAAAGGTTTTTGAAAAATGAGGTTTCCACAGGTTTCATGTTACAGTAGATTTAAGTAGCTTATTTGTTCAGCTTGAATCTCTCTCATCTAAATTTCTACAAAATATAGAGACTGTTGTGTGTGAAAATGTAGGGCAGAAATTCAGCTGTTTCTAAAATACTTATGCCATCTGGTACAGTGAGAGAGATGCTTTTTCTTTCTTTCTTTCTTTTTTTAGGTTATTAGAAAGATAAATATGACTCGCTTTCATGTTTATAGGTTTTTATCAGATTGCAAATTGTAAATCAGTTTGTTTTGTTGGTCGATTTGATTCGTTGAATAGACTTGTCAGTTTTCAATTCAGATTCGATATTTATATGTATTAAATAATTTTATGAGATAGAAAATTCTTGCATCCTCTGTAAAGCACTTTACTCATCTTTGCGGTTATGAGCAGGGATGCAATACTGCCACCTACTGGACTGGAGTGCGAGACAGAATGATGTCCATCCATCCATCCATCCATTTTCTTCCGCTTATCCGAGGTCGGGTCGCGGGGGCAGCAGCTTCAGCAGGGATGTCCAGCCTTCCCTTTCCCTGGCCACTTCTTCCAGTTCTTCCGGGGGGATCCCAAGATGTTCCCAGGCCAGCCGAAAGACATAGTCCCTCCAGCGTGTCCTGGGTCTTCCCCGGGGTCTCTTTCCGGTGGGGCGTGTCCGGAACACCTCACAAGGGAGGCGTCCAGGGGGCATCCTAAATAGATTCCCAAGCCACCTCATCTGGCTCCTCTCGATGCGGAGGAGCAGCGGCTCTACTCTGAGCCCCTCCCGGATGACTGAGCTTCTCACCCTATCTCTAAGGGAGAGCTCAGACACCCTGCGGAGGAAACTAATTTCGGCCGCTTGTATTCGCGATCTTGTTCTTTCGGCCACTTCCCACAGCTCATGACCATAGGTGAGGGTAGGAATGTAGATTGACCGGTAAATTGAGAGCTTTGCCTTTTGGCTCAGCTCCTTCTTCACCACGACGGACCGATACAGAGCCCGCATCACTGCAGACGCTGCCCCGATCCGCCTGTCGATCTCCCGTTCCATTTTACCCTCACTCGTGAACAAGACCCCGAGATACTTAAACTCCTCCACTTGGGGCAGGATCTCACTCCCAACCCTGAGAGGGCACTCCACAGAATGACGTTTGCAGACGTAATCAATCCCTTGTTGGTCGTTTCAGTTATTTAAATCAATAAGTCAGTTTTCACTGAAGAATTTATTCATAATTACATACATTAAATTGTTCTAAAATAAATAATTCTTTACAATTGATCAAAGCTTTAAAAAAAAAATAAAAAGGAACTGCTCAGATCTTCCAGACGTAATTGCATTTTGTAAGCTTTAAATTTTTTTCTTCTTTATGAGTTCATGGGACATTGTTGCAATACCGCCACCTACTGGACCGGAAACAGAACGCGAAACTGTGCGAAACAGAATGATGAGTCACTTCCTTGTTGGTTGATTTTGTTAATTAAATCAATGGGTCAGTTTTCAATTCAGAATTTCTTCAAACTTTTCAAACTATTTATGTAAATTAAGTTCCCCAAAATTGATGACTTCTTTAAAATGTATCACATGTTTTGCAGAAACTAGAAACTAGTGATGGGTCGTACATGAACGATTCGTTCTTTTTGAACGAATCTTTAACATGATGACTCAGATGAACGAGTCGTCTCGGAGAGTAATTCGTTCAGTTTCTATTGGGTGCGCATGCGCAAAGCATCGCAAAACCTCTGTATGTTATATACAGGAAACAGTATTGAACGATTCTCAGCAATACGTCTTCGAGTCTCGAGTCGTTCGTTCTTTTGTCACGTAACACCCATAGACGCTATGCAGTGCAATAGATTCAAAAGAACTCAGATTGGAAGATATGAGAGGTGAGCTGCTCATTCTGTTTATTATAATATGTCCTTAGTTACATTGTAATATTTTCATAACTGGAACTATAGCCAAAATGTGTGTATGTAGACGTGTTGGGGGTCTTTTTTTATTGAAAATGTAACATTTTAATTTATTTCTGATCAAAAGAACGAAATGACTCAAAAAAAGATTCTTTCATTTTGATGAACGAGTTTCAAAGAACCGAGTCACTAAAATGATACGAACTTCCCATCACTACTAGAAACAGCTCAGATCTTCTGATCCACAGCTCTTAACTTCATTAAACACACACACACACACACACACACACACACACACACACACACACACACACACACACACACAATCCTCCAGGGAAGTATGTACAATACCTTCTCGATAACAGATCTTCAGGCTGAGATTTTCCTCTTATATACTGTACTGTGGGTTTTACTGTTATATAATACTCACAGTTTGTGTGACCTTGTGATGGGGAGTACATGATGTATCTGCTGTGATATGATTATCCAAAGAAAGTCGCATCTTGGAGGTGCTGTTAGAAGACCAGGTGTTAGAATGTCCGGTGTTATTTAAAAGTATCTTAATAAAAGTGTGCAGTTCGGTTCACTGCTTTTACTTCCAGTAACCATGATTGTGTTTCTGCAGGTACGTGAGGATGTTCCAAAATGTGGACCTGTCTAGTAACTTCTATTTCAGGTAAATGTACTCTTCTACACTGCCACTAAGCAGTCACATGTTGTCTCTCTGTGTGTGTGTGTGTGTGTGTGTGTGTGTGTGTGTGTGTGTGTGTGTGTGTGTGTGTGTGTGTGAAGTACGTCCTGTTCAGAACACAAGGTATGATCAGGTCTTAATTTAGCAGGACCTGAGATCAACGTTTATCCACTAACAGTATAACAAGCATGGGGCAGGTCGGCCTGTGATACGCGGCGGATCCTTGAAGGTCTTGGGTTACCTTTCTGATTTACCTTTCTGATACCCTGTTTATACGCGGAACTGTGTTCTTTTGTCCTTGTTTTGTGTGCATCATAAGGAGTACAGGATATGATGTGGTTTGGATGGACCTTGAGTTTTTCGGTGTGCTTCTATGGCTTGCTTCAATTTACAAGCCAATCAGAATGCAGGAACTGAAAATGCCGTCCCCGCATTGAAAATAAGAGGAATAATATCCATGTTAATTCATGATGATTAATATGATATTAATCAATATTTAGTGCTTTTAAAGGTGACATTTTAAAAAAAAAAGTTAATTTTCCATAATAAGTTCCCTTTAAATACTCATCATTAGTAATTCAGTGAATTCTGCATGCACATTAGTATTTTCATGAAAACATTTCATTACACCTCAAAGGAATCACAGCAAGTGCTATGGATCGTCACCTCTTAAAAAAGTCTTCTTTCTTCCTGTGTGTCTGTGCCCTTCATTGTTGGTGCCTCTCCTGACCCCGGAGAAATTTTTCGACGTTTTACACTGAGGTCTGTGTAATAGCACACGCATGACATGTAAATGTCAAGTAAGGCTGTCTCTATTATTACAAAAAGGAAATTGGAAAAGCCTGACTGTGTCTAGAGGAGGCCGTCTATCGACAGCAGTCAGAGCAGCTGTGATGAACCTGGAGAGATCTACAGTTCAGACGTTGCAGCCGGTAGCCTGGATTCACTTCCACAATGCTGCAGAGTTTTCAGTCATCCATGTCATGTTGAACATGACGCGTTGAAGACCCCCTCATCACGCTGAGAACATCATTCCCCTGTTAGTGAAACATGGTGGTGGTAGCATTGAAGAGTAGCGCAACCTTAAAAAAAAAAATTATTCGTTTCATTTTAAAACTTTATTGTTAAGTATTAAAATATGTCCAAACATTAGTATTGATTTTAAAACATCAGTTTTTTCGACACAAAATGAAATGTTACAGAAAAGTACTTGCTCTATTCACTTTTGCACATTTGCCGTGATGCTTGCCAGTATTTCTTACAATATAACAACGTTCCACAGAGACACACACACACACACACACACACACTGTGCATTTTTCTAGACCAAGCAGACTGCTGTTGCATGAGCAACAAGTTGTTTCATTGTTGTTTAGTGTCTTCTTTTTTTTTTTCATGAACCTGTAGTTACAGCTATGACCTGAGCCACTCTCTGCAATATAACATGACTCTCCTCCACACACCGTATGATCATGGAGAAACTGAGGAGCTTCACGCGAGTAGCAGCAGCAGCAGTAGCAAACAGGACAGTTTTGACATCTTTGAGGATGAAGGCCTTCCAACGCAAGGTCTGTCTGCCTGTCCGTCTATGCAATATATACATTTATAGCTACATTTAATGTTGAGGTATCTTTCCGAAACCAGTTATTTCCTGTTATCACTTGTGTTATAACCATTTTGAGCTTTAAATGAATACATTTTTGGGAGAAAGCAGCAGAAACCGTCTCGGTCTTGGATGTTACAAAGCACTGACTCCATTCAGAAATGCTTAAGATCTATCCTTAAAGAATGAGTTTGAACTTGTTTCTAACACAAGTCAGACATGTCGTCTGCGTCTCTGTCTTTGATTCAGTTGTAAACGGCTTGAAGAATGAACCGTACGCTAAATACGTCTGGAACAGTCGTCTGATGGAGAAAGTGAAGGACGTGGTGCATCCAGACTGGCTGCTGTACATCATCCACGGCTTCTGCGGCCAGTCCAGTATCCTCGCACGTGTTGGTGCTGAATAGTTGAATGAATCAAGCAGCTTCTTCGTTTTAGTTACTATTATTTACCGTTACTCAGCTTTTACAATGACCTTCCCTTGTCTTTTTCTTTTGTCTGTCTCTTTGCTTGTTTTATACATAAGGCACTACTACTGTACATGTACTATTATTTTTCCTCCTCTCTCAATCCTTGGTGTTTTTTTTGTTGCAAACTATTGTACCTTCTCTGTCTGTCCCTGTGGGAGATGAGTTCAGCTTTCCGTCGACACGTGAGGTCCACGGTGAGCCTCTGAAGCTTCACCTGCTGTTGTGATTAAACCACGTCTCTGGCATGATACAAAGCACCGGGGCTACAGTTACCATAAAATTAAACCATTGCACTATATATATATATATATATATATATATATATATATATATATATATATATACAGTGGTGTGAAAAACTATTTGCCCCCTTCCTGATTTCTTATTCTTTTGCATGTTTGTCACACTTAAATGTTTCTGCTCATCAAAAACCGTTAACTTTTAGTCAAAGATAACATAATTGAACACAAAATGCAGTTTTTAAATGAAGGTTTACGTTATTAATGGAGAAAAAAAACTCCAAATCTACATGGCCCTGTGTGAAAAAGTGATTGCCCCCCTTGTTAAAAAATAACTTAACTGTGGTTTATCACACCTGAGTTCAGTTTCTGTAGTCACCCCCAGGCCTGATTACTGCCACACCTGTTTCAATCAAGAAATCACTTAAATAGGAGCTACCTGACACAGAGAAGTAGACCAAAAGCACCTCAAAAGCTAGACATCATGCCAAGATCTAAAGAAATTCAGGACCAAATGAGAACAAAAGTAATTGAGATCTATCATTCTGGTAAAGGTTATAAAGCCATTTCTAAAGCTTTGGGACTCCAGCGAACCACAGTGAGAGCCATTATCCACAAATGGCAAAAACATGGAACAGTGGTGAACCTTCCCAGGAGTGGCCGGCCGACCAAAATTACCCCAAGAGCGCAGAGACAACTCATCCGAGAGGCCACAAAAGACCCCAGGACAACATCTAAAGAACTGCAGGCCTCACTTGCCTCAATTAAGGTCAGTGTTCACGACTCCACCATAAGAAAGAGACTGGGCAAAAACGGCCTGCATGGCAGATTTCCGAGGCGCAAACCAATTTTAAGCAAAAAGAACATTAAGGCTCGTCTCAATTTTGCTAAAAAAACATCTCAATGATTGCCAAGACTTTTGGGAAAATACCTTGTGGACCGACGAGACAAAAGTTGAACTTTTTGGAAGGTGCGTGTCCCGTTACATCTGGCGTAAAAGTAACACAGCATTTCAGAAAAAGAACATCATACCAACAGTAAAATATGGTGGTGGTAGTGTGATGGTCTGGGGTTGTTTTGCTGCTTCAGGACCTGGAAGGCTTGCTGTGATAGATGGAACCATGAATTCTACTGTCTACCAAAAAATCCTGAAGGAGAATGTCCGGCCATCTGTTCGTCACCTCAAGCTGAAGCGATCTTGGGTGCTGCAGCAGGACAATGACCCAAAACACACCAGCAAATCCACCTCTGAATGGCTGAAGAAAAACAAAATGAAGACTTTGGAGTGGCCTAGTCAAAGTCCTGACCTGAATCCTATTGAGATGTTGTGGCATGACCTTAAAAAGGCGGTTCATGCTAGAAAACCCTCAAATAAAGCTGAATTACATCAATTCTGCAAAGATGAGTGGGCCAAAATTCCTCCAGAGCGCTGTAAAAGACTCGTTGCAAGTTATCGCAAACGCTTGATTGCAGTTATTGCTGCTAAGGGTGACCCAACCAGTTATTAGGTTCAGGGGGCAATTACTTGTTCACACAGGGCCATGTAGGTTTGGATTTTTTTTCTCCCTAAATAATACAACCCCTCATTTAAAAACCGCATTTTGTGTTTACTTGTGTTATCTTTGACTAATAGTTAAATGTGTTTGATGATCAGAAACATTTTGTGTGACAAACATGCAAAAGAATAAGAAATCAGGTGGGGGGCAAATAGTTTTTCACACCACTGTGTATATATATATATATATATATATATATATATATATATATATATATATATATATTTGAAAATGAAATGTGGCTGCTGGCATTTAGGACTCCTTTGACCAACAGTAACACCTTAAACATGCTTGTTAGGCATACACGGAGCGAAACGAACATTATGAAATAAACATGACGTGGCTTTTGGCTTCACCCGCTCCTCTAAAGGGATTAAAAGCCTCCATGTGAAACCATGCCAAAACACACTTTCCACAATGTTTTTACTGAGTATTCATTCTTGGTTGTTGAATATTCTCGTGTACTCATGTGCGTATGTGTATACATGTTCTCAGTGGCATAACATAATGGACCAGGGCCAAGGTTGAAGGTGATCAGTGGGCCTCTTTCCTGCCGATGCTCTCATATTGGCTTTAGAGGAATAAAAGTGCTGAGATTACGCAGCCAGGATTATATTCATTCATTCATTCATTCATCTTCTATACCGCTTTATCCTGTATTAGGGTCGCAGGGACCTGGAGCCTATCCCAGGAGACTCTGGGCACAAGGCAGGGTACACCCTGGAGAGCGTGCCAATCCATCGCAGAGAACACACACACACGCAGCCAGGATTATAGATGAATGTAAATGTAAAAGTAGTCACTCACAACCATAGACAAAGGCATTTTTTTTCTGATTGAATGCTTCCATTGTAAAATATCGTAATAAAGCATTCGGATGTCCAGAACCGATTAAATAAAGCTATACATCAATCACAGTGGTGGTAACCAATCATAAGCATCTGTAAGTACATGTATGTAGAAGAGGGCAGATGGCACTTTTCATCGAGTGTGTTACCCGAGTCCTGTGATGCAGCATGATCAGGTAAAGCAGCCAATTTGAGAAAGTGTGGTAGCTTTTGTAAAAGGATATCTGCTTTTTTTGTACAACAGCTTGTTTTGTTGTTCGACATGACCCTAAATTTGCATTTTGCATTTTATTCTTGTTTCTCCCTGCAGAAGGTTATAAAGGAATAAAGGTTGAGTGAGAATTTTGATGTCTGTCCTTAACTCTAAGATTCAGAATTGTTGATCTACGGCCGGCCGGTTTATGTCACTCTGATCGCACGACGTTCCAGCCGTTTTGCCGGGACCCGCTTCCTGAAGAGGGGCGCCAATTGTGAGGTAAAAAAAGAGATCTAAGTTTCTTAAAGATGGTTAAAAATCAGTAAAAAAAAAAAATAGGATATAGATGAAATATGGCTGTTTATTTCGACCAGTGTGTCATATAGTCGACTACCTCTGCCTGGAAGTTAAGACTTAAACACTCCTAAATCCTGTATTGAAGGAGGTCGTCGGCCAGCTAAAAATTTTACGGTTTGAAATGTCCTACCCGAATGACTAAAAGATTACTCAGCGGTATCTGAATTTGTTAATCGTAGTATATAGGAAGGAAATTAAAACCCCTATAAAATATAATGTTACACTGTCGACTCGCGCAAATGTGTCGCTTGGGGTAACAATTTTACATTTGGGGTACAAAAAATGAGGCTTTGTTTATGATTAAGCTCAAAATGTTATGGATTTGTAACTGATTTTCAAAAAGAAAATAAGTGAAAATAATTCTGTGTGTATGTATCCATTTAAAGGGAGATGTAGCAAACGAAGTGGAGACCGAGCAGATCATCCATGATGCCTCGGTAATGTCGATTACAGCAGGCAGCTACTCCTCTTACGTGCAGGTGCGAGGCTCCGTGCCACTCTACTGGTCTCAGGACATTTCCACCATGATGCCCAAACCCCCGATACGATGTAAGAGGCTTACACAATGTCTATATGTGGTTTAGTATTACTCTATTGGCCTTCGTTTTTTTTCTCATAAATGCTTTACGGTGCCTACTGTGTTTGATAATCCACCATCCCAATATAATATTTTTATATATCAATATTACAGTATATTAATCATTATTAAGCTCTTTTTTGAGTATCAGATACTTTATTGATAACTGAAATGCAAGTCAAACAATGAGTAATGGAAATATGGTGTGTACTGTATGTGTACTTACAAGTATAGCTGTGGATCATGTGCGATGATAAAAGAAGAGGGCCAAGTACTGAGTCTTGTGGAACTCCAGTAATGAGTCTTACTATAAAAATCAAAGTAAGTTTGTCGAAGTTCAGTACGTCGCCTCATGTCGCCTCATTGAAAATGTGTGTCAAACATTATTGACTATGAAATGAAAAGTCGCGAGATTGAAAACATAGTAACACTTCTTAAATTATTGGATAGAAGTGGTTTGTAGACGTTAAACAGGGTTTATACCAATTTGTAATGGATCGTAGAATCTAAAACTATTTAGTCTTGTGGTGGACATGTTTAAATTGTCACAACTGGAGCGCTTGTGAAAATATCTCATATTAGGGGTGGAGCAGATCCACTAAAATGGTTAAATGCACCCCATGCACTAAACTGCCATCTAAGATGCCATCCATCTAAGAAGCTCTGTAGTCCAACTATGGACCGTGGAGGTCAATGGTGGCCATTGTATTTATTCCCATTTTACATGTGCATTCACACACTACACACAATTTGGGAACACCATTCAGCCTCAGTTGCATGTCTTTGGGCTGTGGGAGGAAACCAGAGTACACAGAGGAAACCCACCAGACATGAGTATAACATGCAAACTCAAACATGCACACAGACTCGAGGTGGGAATCGAACCCACCCTGGAGGTGCAAGGTGACAGCGCTAACCACTAAGCCACCGTTGCTGCCAAACTACTACATAATACTCTCTAATAGATACAGCAGCCTGGGCTAAATTCACCCTTGCGTTAAACTATTTAATATTTTCTCTCCATGATTAAATCTGAACCTGCACACTAACCTACTAAATAGTACGCTCCAATAGATACTACATCCATGGCTAAATCTGACACTATACATTACCCAATGAAATAATGTTCTGCAACAGGTACTCAATCTAGCTTTTCTCTGCAAGAAACTGGCTTTGATATTGTCCCGTGCTGTCCTGTCCCCACACTGGCTACTGCAGGCTGGTTGAAGACCCACAGGAGCCTGTTGCACACAGTGAAGTGAACAGTCTACTCTGTCCCTTCCGGAAGAGGGCTTAAGTGTTGCTTAAGTAGTAACGGTCTAGTTTGTTACTGATTTGGACCCAAAGGTACCTGTACGAGCCAAGTCTATTTACTTCCTCCCCCTGGATACAGGGACAAGGGGCCTTGGTTCCCTCTCATAGTGCATCACAAGCTCATCGCTTTTGAGCTCTTGAGCTCCAAGTGTGCAATATGACAGATTTTTCTATCAGTCTTGTGTACCAATTTTTAAACCTAATCTCCAGATGAAAACACTAATATGCATATCAATATATTGTAGCAATAACTTTGACCAACTTCACTGGAAGACTGAGGCATCCAACCAGAAGGCGGTAATTTTAGTTTTTATTTCGTTTGAAATGATCGACCGCGTCAGGCCTTTGTAACAGTCAAAAGGAAAGCTGCTCAGTATTTTGAGACAGGAAGGTTTAAAAGACGGAAGGCTTTACGGTTTCTCTATAACCCTGGAAGCTGTATTTTTGATAGAAGGAAGAACGATCGGTGCGGAAATGCTTCACTCTAAGTGATAAAAGGAACTAACTAACAATCGGCAGTTTTCCGCCATCCACATACAATAAAGTGCAAAAGTCTTAGCTACCCCCTGTTTTTTATTTTATTTTATTTTTTTTTTAGAATTTTGTTATACATGTCTATTTCATGACGTCTGCTTTATGACTTCTGTATTATCGAGTAAGCACCAAAACATTTTATATGTCGTATAGTTTTTCTGACAAAAGATTACAGAAAAGATTGCTACAGAAAGATGTTTGTATGTCAGTAAAGAAAGCAACATATTACATAACACATCTCGGTTCAGTCAAGACAGTGTAATGAAGGCTGCTGGGTTTTGATGGAAAAAAAAAAAAAGGGAAATAAATGCGTCTCCAGAAGAACTGTGGCAGGTTGTCCAAAAACGTCACAGAAAATGTTGACAACCTGTGGCTTGTACACCAAAAGTAGACTTTGATTAGGTTATTATTTTAAATTTCACATAGAAGTAATTGATTTTATTATTTTCAAAAGGATCTTTACTTCATTATCTTTATTTCTTTGCATGTTTATCTATACAATTGTTAATTTTGATTTGAGTTTTAATTCACAACTTTTCGATTTGAGTGCACATTAACTCTGACATTGACTTCAGTGCACCTTTTAGCTTATTATTGCACTTAGTGGGCAACAACTGGAACTACAACATGCGTTAATTGAGGCGCACTGGGACAGATATCACATTGGATCATACTCGCTTCATAAACCTTTTGTTTTTGCACCTGCCTTTCACATATCGGTCCTGCCTTTCACATATAATTCTGGCCTTTTGCATATCATTGTTACCTTTCGCACATCATTCTTGCTTTTCACTCGTTGGTCCTGCCTTTCACATAATGATCCTGTCTCTTGCATATTGTATCCCTCTTCCTTTTGATACATCACTGTTGCCTTTCGCATATAATTCTTAACTTTCGCATGCCGTTTCTGCCTTTCACAGGACGATCCCACCTTCTGCATATCAATCTTTCCTTTCACATATCACTGTTGCCTTTCGCGTATCATTCTTGCATTTCGCATGTTGATCCATGTTTTAAGCTTATTATTGCCCCTGGTGGTCAAAAATGGGAACTACACAAGCACTAATCGTGGCCTACTGGGACAGAACTCGCACTGCACACTCACATTATTTTTAAACTGTAAGGTAGAGACAGTGGAAATAGCTTGGCTGTCCTCGTCTGAATTTTTCTTCTCTGCCTTATTATTGAATGTGCGTGTGTGTGGTTCAGGAGTTGAGATCCGGCACTAGTAATCCTCTTATCCCTTTCCTCCCCATTTCCATCTTCTCTCCTGAGCAGAGTGACATTTTGTACATATGCATTTACACACCAACACACAGCATGTCCCCAAACCCACCGCACTAGCTGTTTGCCTCCTGGGGTTCTCTTGCCTCAGGTGACTGCAGAAAGGGCCTCTAATACAGCGTTATCCTTTTCTGATAACCAGACTCCCTTTCTTTAGATTATGCTCTCATAATCAGCCACCACTGGATAACACATAAAGGAGAAAAATGTCGAATGAGGACCCGCTTTGTGATGAGGGAACTCTTTCAAGAAATAATCAGTCACATTATTTCTTACTGAAACACATGCACGTCTGACAGAAGCACTGAACTTGCTCTCAAGGATTTTATTTTCTGTTGTGGTCATTTTGTTGCTGTTGTTGATGGCCCAATATGATCTTTGCATGTTTGAATTTTGGACAAAACCAGATCTCCTTTGGCTTTCGGAGATGTTGATTGGGTTTTCTCCGAAGTGGCACACAAACATGACGGTGCACGGTGAGAGATATTTACATGAGAGTGTCTGAATATAGCTGATGGTGGTTCTCAATTAATTCCCTAGGAAGAAATGCAAAAATCATTATTTATTTTTTTTAAAGACTTTTCTTTTGCATAATGGTCCTGCATTTTGCATGTTAGTCATGCGTTTCACAGATCCATCATTGCCTTTCATCTGTCAGTCTTGCCTTTTGCATATTAGTTACTGCCTCTCCCATATTCTGATTTCACATATTTTGATTCATACATATTTTCTATTGTACACATTTTTGTATTTTTTTTTTTTGATTCTGTGAAGCTGCTTAGTGACACTGGCCAATGGTAAAAGCACTGTACAAATAAAATTGAATTGAATTGAATTTAATATTACCCTTGCCTTTCCCATAATGGTTTGCCTTCAAATATTGGTCCTTCTATTTATATACAGTGTCAGTCCTGCCTTTTATGTATCGTTCTTGATTATTGCATATCGCTTTTTTTTTCATTTAGGCATTTGTCTGATGCCCTTATCCAGAGCGACTTACATTTAAAAAAAAATCTTATTCTACATCTGAGCAGTTGAGAGTTAAGGCCCCAACAGGAGCAAATTGGTGGTCATGGGATTTGAACCTGGTACCTTCAGAACCATATTCTTCCACAGAGAGGAAGTTCAAATTTCTTGGTTTGTCTCTCAGTTGGGCATTCTGGACGAATAGTAGAACTTTGTCCAGGACTGCGCTGGGTAGAGCAGTTGATAAGTTTTGGTGAAGGTAATCTTTCTTTGGATTTAACCAGGGCTCGATTTGAGTGCCGATGCGGGGGGATGGTATCCCACTGTTGAGGAAAAAAAAAACATCCTCTTTTTAAAGTCTGATCCCCTCAGCATTCCCCCCTAGCATCCTCTTTAGATTAATAATGCTGAGTATTATGTAATATTTGTCATGAATATTTAATATTAAAACTCTCTATGTATGATCATTTACGAACTATATAGAGGGGTCGATTAGCCAATTAGAATTCAATATCATAATGTGCCGCTCACAAGCTCGCGCAAGTTTGTGTCATTTTCCCTGCTGTTTGCATTTTTGCAACGGCCAAGAGAACAGTTCAAGCACAGCTTTTGACAGAACTGAACGTATGATACATGCACACAAATCCTCTCAGTGGAGACGCCATGAAAACGAAGGATTCAGTTTAAAACACAGGCGTTTTTTGAAATGAATGAGAGCTTTAATTATTATAAAAGATGAGATCTTTACCCAATTTGTCTAATGTCATTTATAGAAGATGTTTGTTTTTTTCATTAGACTCAGGTGTGGCTTAAGGTAAAAAATAGATTTTTACTGCCATAATGATGATTTGTGTGTGTGTATGAGAGAGAGAGACTGGTGTGTAGTCAAAAAAAAATACGGTACTATTAAATAAAATAAAATAAAAATTTTCATTACTAATGTTCATGTAGATTTTTATTCTACTCTTATAATCGTCCCCAGATGAAAACCAGGAAAAGGATCAAATGAAAAGGAGTTTTGACAATTGCATGTTTAAATGCATGAGTTTTGTTGTGTTTTGTTAATAAAGCTGTTCTTAAAAATGACATTTCGCAATCATTTTGTATGGTTAGTTATAGCCCCCACGCCCCCCAAATAAATAAATACATAAATAATACTTGACCACACCATCCCCCTTGAGTTATTTATTTTTTACAGTTCGACTACTGGATTTAACGTGTCAGAGGTGGAGTGGAATGGTGAAGTCTTGTTCTTTCTTAAGTAGACCGCCTTGTGCTTTTTGAAGAGTCATGTTCGCTAGGGCTGCACGATATATCGGAAAAATATCGTTATCGCGATAATGGCATGCGCCATTGCGATAAATACTTTATGTGCCAAGCATTTGTGTGTCCAAATTTGACCAATCAGATGGGCCCTTACTATGTTTATACCCGCTTATATCTTTATATATAGGCCTATATATATATATATATATATATATATATATATATATATATATATATATATATATATATATATTTTATATATCTTTATACTTAATTCTGTTGCGAACTAACCCGTGATGATCAGAAGACTTAGCGATTAGCCGTTAGCGCTTTGTAGCGTGGACGGTAAACCCAAACGCGGAAGCAAGCGAGTAGGCAGGATAACCATACGAATTAGTCTAAGGACTCTCACAGAAGGGGAGGAAGGGAAAAACACACATTTAACCCACGTCCTATAAACACATACTCGAATCAGAAAGTAAACAATCTGAACCGACATGCGCGAACTCAGTGACTAAGCTGTATGCGATGGTTTGTTTACTTCACTTATACTTCCTGGTTCGCGCCCGCATTACTTCCGGGTCCTAGTGCCGGTCGCGGAGCGTGTGTGTGCGCGTGTGTGACAAATAGTTTTTTTATTTTTATTTAATTTTTGTTTAATAATATTTATTTTTATTTTTAAAAAACAAACAAAACAAAAAAACAGGCAAGCCAAAGAGAATATTTAGTTTAAAAGATGCTCTTGTTTTAAGACACTATTGATGAGTGTACGGTTACATGTAAATAAAAAGTAATGTTTGAAAGTAATTCATATTGTGTTGGCAGGTTTATAGTAACAGCAAACCAGAAGTCAGAATATCTGCTGAGGGTTTTAAGTCATTCATAGTGTTTTGAAGTCTAAATATTTGCAACTTCCTTGACATATAGTTTCTTTTTAGCCTGAATTAGATTTAATTACATCAGACGAATATCTATTACCTGTTTATTTTAGTATGATCATTACATATAAATAAATAATAAAAAAAAATAGGCAATAATAATAATAAAAAATGCATTTCTCTAGGGAAATGTTATATCGCAAGAAATATCGTTATCGCAGTATTCAACAACAATATCGCATATTTTCCTAATATCGTGCAGCCCTAATGTCCGCTCTGTGACCCTTGACAGATGTAGGCATTTACAGTAGATATGAGGTTCTGTTTTCTGCATCTGAGGATTAAGCGTTGATGGTTCCTGTTAATCTGCCACTTTCCTTTCTGTCTTTTCTTATTCTCGTACTAACTTCAGGGATTCCGTACTAAAGTGTACGGCAATACAGTACGTCTAATATGATTTAACGTTTCTTAAAAAGTAATGCTAGATACATTATTTGAAAGAGACCCCCACTCAGATGGAGTTCCTGAACCACCAGTTGCAGTATTTTACACCATATATTAATCCATTGTAATTAAATCCATGGTGTAATACAGTAGTAAAATTGTATAACATTGATTCATTTCCTCTTTAATTATTTCTCTGTTTCAGTGGACCAGGCTGACCCATACGCCCAGGTTGCGGCTCTTCACTTTGACCAGATGCTACAGCGGTTTGGTTCTCCCATCATTATCCTTAACCTTGTTAAGGTGTGCAGACCTTCCAAATCGATGTATTTGCAGTCTTATTATTTGATATGTTTTCACGTTATATATTATATATGTGTCCATGTTTTTATTCAGTTGTTTTGTTTTCTTCCTTTTTAACTTTTGACTATTGACTGCTTATATAATACCAGTTGAAGTGCTGTAAATCCCTCTTCCGTTAATGGACTATTTGGTGAGGAGTAATTGAGTCACACAGACACTCGTGTGTTTAGTGGGATCAGCTTGTCAGACAGCGATTTTCAAACAGACGTTCACACCGTGGTGTCAAACCACTTCCTGGATTTGTCATGTCTCGCTCTGTAACTCACAGGGTTGAGGAAACAAAGGAATAATTGCTGCTATTCATACACACACACACACACACGTACTGTATGTACACACGTTCACATGGTGGCCATGTACCACTGATGAGAATCCTCTTTGGATAAACATAGGTTGCTCCTTAGCATGTACTGTATGTGCCTGGGAGTCACATGGATCTCTGTAGGTCAGCTCGTGAGGAACTCGAAAGATCTGCTAGATGAGTAATATAAAGTAATGACCCTTTCCGAATCAGTATTTTTAAATACTCAATATACTTTTTGCACTGTAAAGTTTTTTTTTTTAATGATTTTTTAAAATTTTGATTAAATATGTTAGCACTATTCTTTGAAAAACACAGAAGGGCTGCTGTGGGGAAAAATTAATTATTATAACAAATAGCTATTTTGCATGGCTTATTTAGACTTATGAATCTGACCTCCTGTGGAACCTTCTGCAAAGTTTTTTTATTTTCTCTATAACCCGACTAGTTATTATTATTATTATTATTATTATTTTAAGTGTTTGTGCACCATTGATGTTTCCCAGGCAAAGACTTAAAACATGAGGAAGTCAATTTGTGTTTGGAGTTGCAGGGAATTTCATGCAAATCTGGCAACCTGATTACCTGTTTAATTCACACTTCCAATAAGATTAATTGCATTCACAAGACATTTTACGTTTCCTCCGGGTGGGATTCCAGTCCTGATGCCTATAGCCATAGCCACCCCGGCTAGTATGTTATCTGTCCAATCTGAGCACTGAATTTATTAGATGAGGTATTAGTTTTAGTATACAGAACCAGTCAAAAGTTTGGAGACACTTTCTAATTCCATGGTCCTCAAGGAGTCCAAAATATGCAATAATCTCCTTTGAACAGTTGATATTGAGATGTACATCTGCTACTTCTGCTCTGTAAATCCTTCATACCGGCTCTAATCTGTTTGTTAATTGGTGATTTCTGAGGCTGGTGATCTCTTTTTGAAATATTTTGTTCAAAAGAGCTATCTCTAGCTCCAATTGAAATGATAAACCTGAAATGGCACTTATTTGGAAAAAAGCTTATGTTATTGAGTGGTTCCTAATCTGTGTGATGATGCTGATAATCTTTAATTGAAATTACGCAGAAGCGGGAGAAGAGGAAACATGAAAAAATCCTAAGTGAGGAACTCTACCCAGCAATCATCAACCTCAATCAGTTCATGCCCCCGGAGCACTGCATCGATTACATTGCCTGGGACATGGCTCGTTACACCAAGAGGTGCGGCGTTACGATGTTTTAGCTCTGATTAGAGAATATCCATACAAGTACTAGTGAACAAATGGAGCATCATCGTTTTATAAACGTACCTGTTTTATAAAAAGAAAATCATTTCTTCTCTCCACATGCAGTAAACTATTTAATGTGTTGGACCGGTTGAGTATGATCGCCGAGAATGTCGTGAAGAGGACCGGCTTCTTTGTGAACCGATCTGGTTTCCACTGTCACATGTTACGGCCTGATGATAGGTAGGGACACCTAAATCAGTACACTGTGGTTTTTATTCTCTTGTATTTTATGTTTTGGACAAATTGTGGATGATGTGAAGTATCTGAAAGAAAGGTGTTATTTATTTGTTTTTGCCTTCTTTGACCATCTTATAGCTGCGGATCTTACCGATGCATAATTGTCGCTTCACAGCAACAAGACCTTTGAATGTGACATATGAAAGAGAATGGGATATAAAAGAGCATCCTGAGTGTGCTAGGCTTTTGCTGTGCAAAATATGACCTGACCTTCAACTAGGTTTCTGAGTAGTACTGCTTAGGATAATTATTTCAAATATAATCTAAATTACAAGTGGATGAAATAAATTATGAAGGGTGTTTAAGGCAAACTGGGATTTTTATTTGTACTGTGATTGAAGTCTTCTTTAAATGTCAGTCAGTTTTTTTTTTTACACCTTTATTCACGAGAAATGTAATCACAAGTCCCGGTTTGACTTGAACACCCCTCTATAGTATATTTGTATTTTGCTGTGTGACTAATTAGTTTGGAGTCTTGTTAAAAATGTACGGTACTCTTTTCTCCGTGCACAGATGGGGTGATTTGGGAGGCCTGGTTACTGCTCCTGGTAGAATACAGGTACGGTGTGCAAGTAAACTTAACAGACAAAAGGCTTTTATCTTTCTGCTGTAGATTATATATTAGTTCCTAGCATTTTTTTCCTGGGAGAATGTTTGCACACTTCAATTTAATCTCTTTAAAGATCCCATATTTTACTTTTTATTTAATTAGTACAGATCTCGGAGGTCTCCCAATGTTAATGCGCCATTTCAGCGTTTTTGTAAATGAGCTACTGCTGAGCCATGCAGGGGAGAGGGGGATCACGACCGAGGTCACAATTGAGGGGGATAAAACGAATAGGCTTGTGTTTAAATCCTGGCCACTACAAAAATGGAAGACTTATTTTTTTTGTATGCAAAACAAATCTAAAAACGACGCTTTAAAACAAGTAAAATAACTGTGGTTTGGTTTCCTTTGCAGACTGGAGTTTTGAGAACGAATTGTGTGGACTGCTTGGATCGCACTAACACTGCCCAGTTCATGGTGGGGAAGTGTGCTCTGGCCTATCAGCTTTACGCCCTCGGGATGATTGACAAGCCGAAATTACAGTTCGACACTGATTGCGTCAGGTAAAATCTTATAAGACATATAGTGTAGGTTGAATTTAGATATAACTATGTGTCGCTTGGGATTATAGAGGATGTTCCAAGCATGAGATATTAAATTGATTTACATATGTATGTTTTTTTGGTAACTATTTGAATGATTTTATTTGAAGGAAGTTTAAGGAAGTTTACATTTACAATGTACATATAATACTTCATGTACATCTTTGTACAAGTAATGTCAGTAAGACATAAATGCAAACCAATAAACATCATTGAATCAACATATATAGTTCTACACGGTGGACCATACAAAAAAACTTTGTATAAGGTTGATGAATTTTGGTATTTTTCATGAGAACTGTCATAGCTACCTAGATGGTTTTGGTGTACGTCTGTCAAATTCTTTAGCGTCCCCAGGAAGGAAAGTTTGGACATACTTTTACATTGTAGAAACATGATTCTTGTGATTCTTTGGGTCATGCCGAGCTTAACATATTTCATGATGATAACTTCTTCATATTGCATTTAAAAAAATTCTAAAACTAACGATTTCTCAAACTAAAACTTTTAAAACATCTCTTAATTTTTTTAATGTAGGATGGTTTATGCGTAAGACACAAAATAATTTCTTGATGATATACTGGCATCACATTTTGTGTATTTTCTTTGGTTAAATCGATAAAATCCTAACGCCTTCTGTTCTTCGACCAACGCAAAGAGGTTTAGATAAAAGTTCTTGGCCCCCTTTATCGCTCCTTGAAGCTATTGAAACAAATAAAACATAATGGACGTCATAAAATGTGTCATTAACATGAATGAAATGATCTACCAGAATAAATGTAGCTGTAATCTGGTGCGCAGGTTGTTTGAGGAGCTGTATGAAGATCATGGCGACACGCTGTCGTTGCAGTATGGCGGCTCGCAGCTGGTCCACAGAGTCAAGACCTACCGCAAGATTGCTCCATGGACGCAACACTCTAAAGACATCATGCAGACGCTCTCTCGTTACTACAGCAATGCGTTCTCGGGTACGTCAGATAAATAAATAATATTTATCCAGGCTAATTTGCAGTATGTTGTTGTTGGTCTTTCGGCTGCTCCCGACAAGGGGTCGCCACAGCGGAGTATCCAGTCCGCACTTCAACTTGGCACAGTTTTTACGCCAGATGCCCTTCCTGACGCAACTCTCCCATTTTATCCGGGCTTGGGACCGGCACTGCATCCAGTGGCTGGGCTTTTGGGCACTGGCTGGGAATCGAACCCTGGCCTTCCGCATGACAGGCGAAACACCTACGACTGAGCCACCAGTGCCTGGCTAAATTGCAGTATATGAGCTAGGTGGCTAGCTTAGCTTTAGCTTAGCTAAAATGCTAATGTGGCTAAAATTAGTTTAGCAGTTAATGTTACTTTCCATTTGACTGAACTGTCATCCATACCCTACGCATTATCCTGTGTCAACTTCTACATCTTTTGTGGTAAGGTAAATTGCAAAGTAATAAAAGCATAGCAATGACTTAGTATAATTTAAATGGATGAGACCCATAAAAAATTTTGTACAGTTTTCATGAATGGAAAATCAAGGAGACCAAATCGGAACTGGAGGTTTGACATGTTTGATGAAATGTTAATTTAATGGTCTTTATGATCTATGATCTTATAATGCCCGGTGACATTTACTCCAATTAAATTAAATGATATTTCCAATATCATCACTGTTCGATTTAATAGATTTTTAAAATTTGTTAATTTTTTTGTTGACCACAAACAAATTATTTATAAATGCTAAATGATTTATAAATGTTATAATTTATAAATGAACTTGATTCCTAAAAAGCAACTACCTAAAAAAAATGTATTTCCTGTACTTGCATTTTGTAAGAGTATGAATGCTTCTTCTTTTGAATTTATGGGCGGTTAAGTGCAATTCTGCCACCTACTGGACTGGAGTGATGAACAGACCATTAAGTCTTTTTGCAAGATACGACATTTAACCAATCAATCAACAACACAGGTTTCATAGCATTTTATTGTCTATTAGATACTTTAACTAAATTTTTAATACCTAGTAACAAGCTATATGAAAAATAGCTGGTTAAAATGAACCAGGAAGCATTAGCGCTATTGACTTAAATTGGAAATTACAATGAACTAAATCAAACTGAATCGACAGTCTACTTATGATTCACCATACTGCAAGCGTTTTGAGTGGGTGTGCTCTGAGGCTTATTAATGAACATACTGTACACAAGAAATGAGAGATTATCCAACTAAAATATACATTTTGAATGATTTGCTCTGCTTTCTGATATTAGTTGACACTGCTTGGAAGCTCCACCCCCCCATACCATCTCTCACGCTCTCGACAAGTTAGACATTAGTCAGTCGATTTAGTTTAATGAAAAAAAAAAAGTACTGTTGTGAGGTTGTTTTTTTTCCTTTGGTGTTTTAGTGTGCATTACTTCCGGTTTTCCAGCGTTTTCATAATTGCAGCCACCAGAAAACAGTTATGACACAGATTATTATTTCATTACACTCTCTTCTAATCTCCTTAACCCAGAAATGATGAAAATATTTGTTTTCCTGTGGCGATTAAGCCGCTTATTAAATTATATATCAAGAGCAAAGAAAAATCAATGTCGCCCAACTCTATTACACACAACAACAGATGAAAAAAAACAAAAACAGGTTAAATAAATATCTAACAACACTCAAGGAAGTGTTAAGATGAGTTTATTTTTTCCCCTAAAATCATTAGTCAGGACCTTTTATTAACATCATGATAACTACAACCGAATTTTGAGTCACGCAATTACACAATTGGTGTCCTAATTGTGCTCGTCTTATTGAACCCAGTCAATCGTTAGTGGGTAATATTCACCTAATCTGACCCGGCCCGCTTCAATACGGCCTCTTGTGGTTATTGAGCGCCATTCTTGTTTCCCATGGAAACAAAACCCATGTCTGTTCTCCATGGTGACGGAGCTCTTTGACACTCTTTCAACCCCCATATTAAAATACAGCTTTGCCCTTCAGCCCATTCAAGAAAGTAATAAGAGTTCTCACCGAGCAACAATTTGTCATATCAGTCTTCCGGCTTGTCTGTGGGGACACGGTGGTTTAGCACAAATCTCATTTGCCCTGTTTCGAAAGCGCACAATGCCGCATGCCGCGACATATTGCCGTCAAGTGATGATGATGCTTTAATAAGTAATAATGTTTTTAAGTGAGTTTCAACTCCTTCTTTCTGGATATCTGATTTACCTTATTCGAGTTTTTTCCCCCTGAATTAGTTATATTTGGTCATCTTATCTCTGCTTTGACATACATCAAATACAGTTAGTGCATGTGCGTGGCACAGGGTGACGTTTTTAGTTTTTATGAATATGAAACATTAGAGGAATTGTCCCTGGAGTGCAGCCAATACGTGTTTATTAATATTTCTGAGAGGCATTAGTGTGATTAGTGATTCCTGTTTCTTTTCTTTTCTTTTCTTTTCTTTATCTATATCTATTTTTTTGGTTTTGTTTTCCTGGATCTAATTATTACACACTGAAAAAAAACAGCCACCATTTCCAAGAATTTGTATAATTATTTGCTTTTACATTTCAAATGTCTGCTGTTTGACCTATAAAAGGGAACGATAGCAACGTATTTAGTACATGGAAAGCTTTAAAGGAAGTGTCCTACATATTACGTATAGTTTGGAGAGCAATGCTGCAACAACGACGGTAAACCTACTATAGTGTGCGTATCTATCCACCCAGACTACATAGTCTGTCTTTTGTCATTGTAACCGGAGCATCTTCACCCACTTTCCTCTCATTACTTTTTTTTTTTTTTTTTTTTTTGTCCTCCAAGCATGTGCTTGACAACTAATTTACCCCATTTTCCCTTCACACTCAAGCTTATTTGCTTTTCTCTCCTCAGGAGTGCAGAATATGGCTTCACTATTTTAGCCACTGAGTCACCTCATTCAGGCAGGATTATTTTATGACTGCGCAGATTTTATTTTATCCAGAGTCCTTTTGAAATTGAAATTAGCATCGCATCTAAATAGAAAAATAGCCAGAAGTAGCAAAATAATGGATGACGCAGCTCGTTCCTCGTACATGTAGGATCTTGCGAATATGTTAGGAGCTACAGGTTACCTCTTCTCCAAAGCTAGTTAGTATCTGTTCTACTTATTTTCTGAACATTTCTTTACTGTGGGACGTCATCGTATCCAACAGCATTGAGTTGACCTTCTAGTTATCCCCATTATGGCTGAGTACTTCCTCGAATTTATCTCTTATTAGGGTGGAGTATCATCAAATGTCTGTCATATCGCTGATTAGTAGGCCTGTGGCTATGTCCTTCAGTATGTTCAGAGTTGAGTGGTGTGGTTTTCCCAGCCATACCATATTCTCCTGATTCTTGAGTCCGCTCAGTGAACTGAACCCAAATCCCTCGCATCAATCCAGCCATAAAACTTGTGGTCAAGTTTTTTTCCTCGGTGTAGTCTGCTTGAGTAATTCAGAATTCAGATGCTATAAACCCCACGGCTCCGAAGTTCCAATACCCCGTTCCAATGCCCATAAAGGATCCACCTCACCTTGAGCAAGCAGTAGGCAGGAAGAGTCTTGCCCGCAACTTCCCTAGCAGATAAATAATGCCCCAGCACCACTACAATTAGAAAAAAGTTAGATGGAATGCTCCCATGAAGGGTACGGGTTGTTGACTGGAAAGTCTTACAGTTGAAAACATCACCCATCCTGGCCTTACTGATGTCAGAGCCCAATAAAGTTGCTCATCTGTTGTGGACATAATTACTGGTCAATTTTCTCATTAGCATTACAGAGGTTTTTCAAGAAGCTGCATTAATTTAGACTGGTTGCCACCCTTTTACTCCCACCCGTTACAGACAAAGGGTATAGTACAGTACAGTTCTCCTTTAGGTTGCAAACCTACTCAAACCATAAA
Source organism: Channallabes apus (assembly GCA_030522415.1). NCBI lineage: Eukaryota > Metazoa > Chordata > Actinopteri > Siluriformes > Clariidae > Channallabes > Channallabes apus. Next base: position 46,675,875 of record CM060107.1, on the reverse strand, counting down.
CCTTTCAGAAGTGTGTTATCAGCCGGATGCCAAGCGTCACAAGTTTCTTCGTTAAAACTGCGTGAAATTTTTGCAATTGCACCATCCAATAGGGAATAGTTGAACTGACTATGTGTAATGTCTACGACTTCAACTAGCCTCACCACCTACCAACCTCACCATCTGGTTTTTAAAATTGATTGCAGAATGAATTGCAGAATTCAGAAATTTAGAGGAAATTAAGAATCAAGACCAGTTCCACTGGCAACTTCCTGCTTGATGCCTGAGATCCCATAGGCATTCCATAGGCTGTATCGTGTGCATTGTCCAATTTTCACATTAGTAACTTTCTTATTAACTTGTGCGGGACTACTTCACTTTGAGACGTCGCCACACATGCTCTTTCTTTAATCGTTGCATGAGCGTTCGAGTGAGTTAAAGGAGAGCCAGGTTCATGAAGTGCTTCATATCCAAAATAGATATTTGTTATTAAACTAGTAGTACTGTGCTAAGTATAAGACATCTCTATGTCAAGAGCTTTGTTTGTTAGGACAGTGCTAGTCTCGTTCAGTCTGAATGATTCAGCTTGAAAATCAATGGGTCTTACAGAACGAGCAGCACCGATGACTGGTCATGCAGTTCAGTGTATGTCATTTTAATAAGCTTGTATACAAAGCGATCCATAGAAAATGTGATGTGCAGTGATGGATGACTGTTGCTTTGAGAGGTGGTGTATTTTATTATTATTATTTTTTTCAAAGCAGCTCACTCAAGAAGAGTGCACTGCACCTTGCCTGTCTTCTCCCCCTAGCATGTGATATATGGTGTATGGACAGAAACACATGTCTGTTTACTTGCGTCAATGCAGTTGCCTCGATTGTTTGAGCGACACTGGTGCCGGAGATAGTGTGCATGTTCATGACTGTGGCTGTGCATGTACTGTACATACACACGTGTTCATGTATTTAGCATTGATGATTATCTGAACGTTATTGAATATGAAAGATGCTGGAGTTGCCTTGAGGGACTAGAGCTGTAAAGAGTGGGAGGGAAATTATTTGCTGTCATGCACCCTAATTTAACTCCTAATTACAGCCTGGAGCAGCTAGCGCTGCAAGGGGCTGTACAGAGAAATGACGAGGATAGAAAGTTCAAGAGAGATGGGCTCTGTTACTGATCCATGTGCACGAAACTGCTACTGAAGCCTTAAACTCATGTTCAAATTCTCAACATACTGTACTTTAAGAGCGTCTCTTCTTATAACTTTCCTATGTTTCAGTTTTTTTTTTCTCTCCACTGCTCCTCACACGAACACAATTCCCTTCTGTCTCCAAGATGCCGACAGGCAGGATGCCATCAACCTTTTCCTCCAGGTTTACCAGCCTTCAGAGTCCAAGCCTCACTTGTGGGAGCTGCCTACAGACTTTTACCTCCACCAGAACAATACCATGGCTCTGCCCCACGAGAGACGCAGGTGTGTGTGTGTGCGCGCGTGTGGGTGAGAATTTTGCACCATCATCAAATTTTTACTAGCAGCTGTTGAAGGTAAGGTGTAACACACTAGATTCCACGACATGCAGAAAGCGCTATCCGCCTGCTTCAACATGCACGAGTTCACCGATTGGCTAGTCTCACTATGATTGACAGGGGAGAAAGTATGTCATGATTTCCCACCTAGACAGCTATGATGCCGTCATGATTTGTACTCACGGACTGAACACTTTGACTAATTTGATTATTCTTTTAGTTTTTTTTTTCCCCTCCACTCAGCAGTGAACAGTATTTCAGAAAAAAGTCAATAGGATTGTAAGGCTTAATACACTGACCTGTTTTTCACAGCATTTCTCCAAAGCCAAGTTATGCTTGGCCTGCATAGTGAAGTGCACTGGGTACCCTACAGATTAAGCTTCAACATATACTGTAGGTCAGCTTTTACTGACTAAAAAAGGATCGAAAAGAATGTAACCTATTTCTCATGTAACATGCCGTGTGTCGACATGATTACTGCAAATGTATACAAATTGAATAAAAGGCATTTGTTTGTTCAGGGTCAGAAGGATGTTTCACAGGGTGGTGACAAGTTAAAGGAAAAACTGGTGTCTTTGTTATGCTGTAGGTGTTTTTCTAATATATGCTCCGACCTGCTTGTTTTTCATCGCTCCAGAACATTTCCAAAATTATAGCGAAGCTGTTTTGTTGCACTTTATATTGCCGTTTTTGTGGTCATAATATTATAATATTATAAAAATTTGTTACAATTTGTAAAAAAAAAAAAAAAAACTATCCAGGCTTTAAATTGCTCATGAGCAAATTTTTCATTGTGTCTTATTGTGTTTTATTCACACAGTTATACTTACTGGTGGACGGACAGTGTGTTGTCCTACCTTCCTGTACCTTATGATGAAGGTATTTGCCTTTTTAAATAGTATGTGTAGTACATATGACCATCTGATGCACATAATTGTCTGGTAAAAATAAAAATTAAAAGTCATGTCTAAGCTATACTGTATATCTGACGTTATATGCAATAATGTAAACAAAGACTGTTATAACGAAATTACATGCAAGAAAAACCAGCAACCAGATGGGTAGGGGTGGTTCAGTTATCAGGACTAATCATAAGGTCATGGACTCAAACCCCAGCACCACCAAACTGCCACTGTTGTGCCCTTGAGCAAGGCCCTTTAACCCCTTATCTGCTCAGATGTATAATGAGATAAATGTAACTCGCTCTGGATAAGGACATCTGCCAAATGCTGTGAATGTAACCAGTGAAACCTACTGCTAAAGAAAGAATGGGAGTAGTAAAATGATAAGTGACGTTGGAGTCAAACTGGGATTTTTGATTGTGCAGGACACAGTTATGAGCATTAAAAACTACCTTTATTTCTCTATATAATCCGCTGCTACACTAATGCACTTATCACAGTGCTTCACTAGTACTTGGATACCAGGTTTTCTCAGTACGTCGGAACCACGATGCCTGCTTTACTTCGACGTCTGAAATGCTGGCCTCCCAGGAACTCCTTCAATAGCCCAAACATGTGGAAATAATTTGGAGCGATATCAGGACTGTACTGGCGATAATTCCCGGTTGAGTTCCTGTAATGTGCAAGTGGTGCTGGTGAATGATTGATTGTGTGAACAGTTTCCCCAGACAGATGCGTCTCTTCCGCAAGTTGGCGACAAGTTATCAGTCGATCTTCAACGATCAGCCGTTCCACACAGAAACCACTACAGCGCTCTCTGAGCCACCTAGGCCTGGATCGTCATTCACAGTCTAATCTTTTAAAATTTGCACCGTTCAAATGTTTTACTGCGGCTAACAGTCTCATCAATGTACCAGGCTGGAAGTCTGTAAATGTCATTCGTTTTTTTTATGCCTTCATTCACAAGTCCCGGTTTGACATGAACGCCTAGGGGGGAAAAAAAAGAATGAATTAAAATGAAATAATTAATGTCACGGTAACTTTAAATAAATCTGATTACAGAATGTCAGTGTAATGTAAGATAGATAGTGTTTAAGGTTCAATAACAATTTAGAAATACATGAAATATAGTAAACGATTATTATGGTCTGTAGTGTTCCTGTGCACGTTTTTAAATCCAATACAAGACCGAATTTGTGAACCCATTGGATTGATCTATATTTATCCTGTAATTACCCATAAACATGTGACTCAAACTTCACCCAACGTATACTGTAGCAGTTCTGTTTGGATTTTGTGTTATTTTTTATTAAAAAAAAATTTTCCCTGTGAAATATTTCTTCAGTCCCCTGTGGGAGGAACAGGAAGAAGGTTACGGTGAAACGGGTGAATCGGTACGACGAGAGCATAGACATGTACACGGAGTTCTTCAAGCCTTACGAACTCACCGCTTTCGATGATACATTCTGTATCGCCATGACCAACTCGGCAAGGTTAGTTTAGTTAAAGATTTCTAGCTTGCATCGTCTTTGTTCAAATATAATTCCTGTGTTAGACGTAATTTGTATTTGGTTTGTCTTAGGGAGTTTATGCCAAAGAGTGTTGGCCTGGATCCTAGCCCTTTCACTGTGCGTAAACCTGAAGAGACCGGCAAATCGGTACTGGGGTGAGCATAACCTTTACTTCAATATTTATTATTTTTAAATCAATTTAAATGATTTTTGCAAAGATGTTCACCCCTCAGACGACATCTTAAGCTTCGGGCATTGTTTCCTTTGAGCAAGACAGACGGTCCTAAAGGGCGCTGAGGTTATGATCTTTCCCAGTGCTTTGATGGTTTTTCAGTATGATGGATCAATTGAGTAGTGATGGCTTAATGAAATGTGCCGAGGAAAAAATCAATATGAGTATAAAATGCAACTTTAAGAAGCTAAAGCTTAATGCCATTAATTGCTACTAAGTGCCTCGGTCTGTACGCTATTTACAGATGAATTAAGACTGCAGATATGAAAATCTTTTATTAATATTACTAAAATGGTGGCTGAAAGTTTATACAACCAGCCTTGACCTTAGAATACCAAAAATCATCTTTTAGAAACCATCCCTTTATTTCCTCATCTGTGCTTCATCTGAGAAATTCATAGAACCCTTCAAGCCACACGACTTTCCAGTGCTGCTTTTGTTCATTAAAAAAAAAAAGATTGAAATCGCACTTGTTCATTGAGCTTTACATTATCACGCTTTATATTAAAGTGACAGCTCCTGCCAACATGAGAATGAGAACCGCCCTCTCCTACATGATTCATGACATTGCACATCTGCATTGGAGCTCTGAACGTACCAAGATATGGCACCAAAAATACACAGAAAGAGTGTTTTTTTTTTTTTCTCCCCTAAATAAAAAACAAATGAGACCAACAGAATCGTTTTAATATTAACCAACACTACCAGGAAGCCTCGCATGCTGGGCCCTATCTCACATTAATGGGCCTTTTAGATTGACTTTGTTTTCTTGCTTGAAACAGACATTTTTACTTTCTGCCAAGGCGAATGGAGAACGCTTTGGGTTTATAAACATTATTAATGTGTTTTATTAAACATTATAAAAATCTTTCGCTTAGTTGCTTTTAAACATCAGTGAAATTCATTTACGTAGTGCTTTAAATAATATACAGGTATATTTAAATTCAATTTTATTTGTACGTGTAGCAGCTTCTCAAAGCAGCTTTACAGAACATAAGAAACAAAGGAAAGTTCTGTATTAGACAAGATCATCACTAGTAAGCAAACCTGAGGTGACTGTGGAAAGGAAAAAACTTCCTTACTATATATGGTATGAGGGAGGAACCTTGAGAGGAACCAGACTTAAAAGGGAATACATCATCATTTAGGTAATACTGGACATTGTGATTAGAAATGATTCTAAACACCAGGGGGTATGAAATAAAGAAACTGCTTTCTGCAGTTATGTACAGTATGATTTAGAATGTTAGTGTGTGTATTAATTAATATACTCACAAGGAAAACGTTCTGAAATAACATTGTGTTTTATTGCATGTAATGCCATATATTGTACATACACCAATTACAAAGAAGTTGGGACATTGTTTTCTGTTTTTATTTTTTTGGTTTTACACAACCACCTGCAAATCCTTGTGGACCCATATTCAGTTGAAAAAAAATCACAAAGACAAGATATCCAATAATCAAAACTAATCAACTTGATTGGCTATTGCAAATACAGTATTCAGTCATTTTTGAATTGCCTGCAACGCCTTCCAAAAGGGACCGGGGTATTTTCCCCACTGTTACATCATCTGTCCATTTAACAACACTCTAAGTGTTTGGGAACTGAGGACACTAATTGTCTAAAAGCTTTGTAGAGATAATTCCCATTCTTGCTTGATGCACGACTTGCGCCACACATCCTGGACTCGATACGATGCTGTTGTAACACAAGCAAAATGTGGCATGACATTGTCTTGCTGAAATGAGCAGGGACGTCCCTGAAAAAGACATCGCTTGTATGGCAGCATATTGTCCTCCAAAACCTGTAAGTATCCTTCCAACATCAATGGTACTTTTGCAGATGTTCAAGTTATCCATGCCAAGGGCTCAAACACACCTCCATACCATCACAGATGCTGGCTTTTGAACTTTGCGCTAATGGCAATCTATTATAGATGCTCCTTTTCCTCTTTATTTTTACAATTTGGAATGTGGACTCACCAGACCACAGCACACTTTTCTACTTTTTGTATCAGTCCATCCCAGATGAGCTCGGGCCCAGAGAAGCCAGAGCATTGTTTCTGGGTGGTGTTGCTGTACGGCTTGCGCTTTGCATGGTATAGTTTCAACTTGCACTTGTACAGTAGATGTTGCGACAAACTGAGTTCCTGTGCCCACGTGGTAATATAATTTACCATTTATCAGTGCCGCCTGAAGGATCAAAGCTCACGGCCATTCGGTGTTGGTTTACGGCCTTGCTGCTTATGTGCAGAGATTTCTCCGGATTCTCTGAATCTTCTGATATTATAGACTGTATTCTATACATCCTGATGATGGAATACCTAAATCCATTGCAGTTGTACGTTGAGGAGTGTGGTTCCTAAACTGACTATTTACTCATGTAGTTGTTTTATTTACTATTTTATTTTAAACAGTGACCCAGCTTCATATGAATTGGGGTTTGGAGTATGTTAAAGGGATGTTTCATATGTACCTCAAGGTCTGTATCCATCCATCCATCCATCCATCCATCCATCCATCCATCCATCCATCCATCCATCCATCCATCCATCCATCCATCCATCCATCCATCCATCCATCCATCCATCCATCCATCCATCCATCCATCCATCCATCCATCCATCCATCCATCCATCCATCCATCCATCCATCCATCCATCCATCCATCCATCCGATTTTAACTCATTCTTCCTAGAAGCTCTCCCCACTGGCCCAAGTCATCTTTAGATATCAGTGAACTATAAATTAATTCACTTAGAGCTTTAAAGAAAACTTCAGTCGATCCGTCTGTCCATCCATCCGTCTACATGGCCATGCAACCATCAGCTCATAAATCTGGCTTGCTGGCCATCCATACATTCAGCCATCCATCCGTTCTATCATTTATCCATCTAGCCCTCCAAGCATGTGGCCATTCAACCATCTGGCAGTCTGTCCATCTATTCATGCATCCATCTAACCAACCAACCATCCAACCTAACGTCGCTTAGTGGTTAGCATTGTTGCCTTGCACCTCTAGGGTCTGGGTTTGATTCTCGCCTTGGGGTCTGTGTGCATGGAGTTTGTTTCTTCTGCTTGTGCTTGGTGAGTTTCTTTTGGGTACTCCAGTTTCCTACCACAGGCCAAAGACATGCAGATTAGCCTAATTGGCGTTCCCAAATTGAAGGACGTTCGTATGCCAAGGTATCATTTGCAGCTTTGAGCTGTGCAGTGTTTGCTACTGTAGGTTTATGGTGGGTGACACTTAAACAACAGCTACAGATGAAACAACACTTTCTCAAACAGTGCAGATCTGTTTTTTTGGTTTATTTTTATTGCATGTGTCATTTATTACCGGCATTAACTTATTTATTGTGTCACACAAAAACATACACACAAGCACAGTAACCTTCAGTGCCAGGAAAGTGGGGGGAAAAACAATACACAGACACACGCACACAAACACAGAGGATGTGTTTTACTCTTGTTTTGAAGTGTGTGAATATTTAACCTGACTGTTGTTTTTCATGTGTGAAACTGTAGCACGTGCTCTCGGCTCATTAGCAACTCCAGGATCACTGGCTCAGGCACTAAGTGGGACATCCATCCATCCATCCATCCATCCATCCATCCATCCATCCATCCATCCATCCATCCATCCATCCATCCATCCATCCATCCATCCATCCATCCATCCATCCATCCATCCATCCATCCATCCATCCATCCATCCATCCATCCATCCATCCATAACTCATTCTTCCTAGAAGCTCTCCCCACTGGCCCAAGTCATCTTTAGATATCAGTGAACTATAAATTAATTCACTTAGAGCTTTAAAGAAAACTTCAGTCGATCCGTCTGTCCATCCATCCGTCTACATGGCCATGCAACCATCAGCTCATAAATCTGGCTTGCTGGCCATCCATACATTCAGCCATCCATCCGTTCTATCATTTATCCATCTAGCCCTCCAAGCATGTGGCCATTCAACCATCTGGCAGTCTGTCCATCTATTCATGCATCCATCTAACCAACCAACCATCCAACCTAACGTCGCTTAGTGGTTAGCATTGTTGCCTTGCACCTCTAGGGTCTGGGTTTGATTCTCGCCTTGGGGTCTGTGTGCATGGAGTTTGTTTCTTCTGCTTGTGCTTGGTGAGTTTCTTTTGGGTACTCCAGTTTCCTACCACAGGCCAAAGACATGCAGATTAGCCTAATTGGCGTTCTCAAATTGAAGGACGTTCGTATGCCAAGGTATCATTTGCAGCTTTGAGCTGTGCAGTGTTTGCTACTGTAGGTTTATGGTGGGTGACACTTAAACAACAGCTACAGATGAAACAACACTTTCTCAAACAGTGCAGATCTGTTTTTTTGGTTTATTTTTATTGCATGTGTCATTTATTACCGGCATTAACTTATTTATTGTGTCACACAAAAACATACACACAAGCACAGTAACCTTCAGTGCCAGGAAAGTGGGGGGAAAAACAATACACAGACACACGCACACAAACACAGAGGATGTGTTTTACTCTTGTTTTGAAGTGTGTGAATATTTAACCTGACTGTTGTTTTTCATGTGTGAAACTGTAGCACGTGCTCTCGGCTCATTAGCAACTCCAGGATCACTGGCTCAGGCACTAAGTGGGACAGACTGTTCAACTCTACCACTATGTTCATTGCTCAAATTAACAATGATTACGATTACGTTAGATTATATGCTATGCATCCTTTTTCATCGACTAACATCACACTTTTTTTTTTTAACCTCCATAGCAATAAGTCGAGTAAAGAGGAAGCCGTGCTGCAGCGTAAGACGGCAGCTAGCGCTCCTCCTCCACCCAGCGAAGAGCAGATCTCCAGCAGCTCCGAGGATGACTCCGAGGAAGATCGAGAGGACGAGACCACCTCTTCTCAGCGCTACACACCAATCAAGCACGCTGAGTCCAGAGAAAACCTTCACGCTCAAGAGGTATGGGCCTTCCCCTTGTTCGATAGTTGAACAAGAGAACAACTGCACGCCTCCTTAGCGAGCCAGCCCTGGTTTCCTCTCTCACCTATCTCTCTGTTTCCATGGAAGCCGTTTCACTTCCACCTCCTGCATTCCCTCTCTATTCTCTCTCTCTCTCTCTCTCTCTCTCTCTCTCTTTTTCTTTCTTTCTATTAAACACTGATTTTCAGCATACAACCCCTACTGTTACTTACCTTTACGAACTTCATGACAATGGTAATACTATAACGGTGCCATATGTGGTGCTATAATATGGTGAGATACTGTATATTTTTATTATTGTATCGGTGCAGAAATAGTATTTATATCATTTACTGATTAAAATTAACCACACTGATTTGCACAAAAGAAGAGCAGCGTGCCGTAATCAATTTTTTTTTAATGGTCTGAGGGTGTACATTACCTGGGGCCGAAGCAACTCATATAAGAACATAAACATAAACCGAACATAAACCGATACTCTAAGGGAGGTGAAAGTTTCTTTTTATTATTATTATTATTATTATTTTGGGGGGATTTTTTCCTGATTTTCTCATTAATTTAGTTGTGTCCAATTCCTCCCCGACACTTGGGGGCTCCACATTAAGGCTTCTACTACCAGTCGAGGGCCGAAAACTATCAGGGCCGAACACTATCACGTGTTTCCTCTGAACCATTTGACCGCATCTTTTCGAACTGCTCGCTCACGCACTGTTATACACACTCGGAGGACAGCGCTATCCGCTCCTTCCGCTTGCGTGAGCTCACAGACGCCCCTGATTGGCTGTAGAGCCGTGATTAATGTGGGAGCAGAAAGTACCTCTCATCCCTCCCCTCTGAGAGGACTTGGCCAATCAGCTCTCTCAAGAGCTCCAGCTGTGAGAGGTTATAGCATCACCCGGGAACCGAACCAGCGATCTCCGGATGATAGGGAGAGCATTTTACCACTACGCCACTCAGAGGCCCAAGGTGAAAGTTAAATAGAATCATTACCGGTGACGTGGATTCATTACTACGAGTCTGAGAGTAAACCGCAAAGTACGGAACGGAAACATCCTCAATCACCGAATGAGAAAATTTTAAAAGTTAACCATCAGCTGGAAAATTCATCAATGCTTACAGTTTTCTGGGATTCTCAAGATCCAGTATTGGAACATTATCAGGAAAACGCTTATTGAAAAGCTGAAACCTAAACTTCCAAGGTTGTTGTGATCTTGCATGACGATGTATGACTGCACACTTGCCACACTGTTGACATCCTGCAAAAACTTCATTTTGAGATGTTTAAGCAGCCTCCCTATAGTCCTGATCTCGCTCCATCTAATTTGCAAGCAGCCGTACGAGGACGAAGATTCACTTTTGATGAAGAAGTGAAGACAGCAGTGCATTCTTGGCTTACAGCTCAGTATAAAAAAATATTTATGAGGAAACATGAATGCTTGTCCGGGCAAAGTGTATTGAAAAGCAAGGTGATTTTGTCGAAAAAATGATGTATTTGTCTTTTCTAAAAAGTTTATTATATTAAATTAAATTAAATTAAAACACATACTTGCGCTCACTGGCCACTTTCACAGGAATATCTGTCAGAGAGGGCAGAGCTGAGAAAACCACAACTGAGCAGAAAAGCATCTCAAAACACGTCCAGTCTCAATCGCAACTGGTTCCACTCATACAGTATGAGCCCGGATTTGAGGCTACAGTTTGCTGTATGTACTGAAGTTTGCGATGCACTAAAGGTTTTGCTTTTCAGCTTGGCACGTATTCCACACGTCACCAGGGGGGTAAAAAAAGCAAACAGCATTTCCCTTCTGCATGCTCAGTTTTAGGGTTACGTGCTAATGCTCTCTCGCGGTTCACGGGAAAAAAACACTTCACTCCGTTAACACTTCATTAAATGTAGTAAAGCTTTATGCTTGAATGCTGAATTACTGTGTTAGTGATCGAAAGAATGGACAACATCATTAGGCCAACATTTTTGTTTTCAATGTTACCGCGATGCAAAGAGCCACTTGCACACACGTTGCCTTCTCCTTCTCGCCGTGTTTCTCTTCTCCGCGCGCGAGAGAGGGAGCACACATCCCACACGAGTGACTCAATCTTTTTTGTCATGTTGCCATACCAACAAGGTCGTCTGGCTGTATATTTGTTTTCACGGATGGACAAAGAGGAGGGGGAATAGAGCGAAACAACGAGGATTTCTTTGTAGATACTCCTTCTCTGTTTCCGTATCTCTCCTCTTGCATACTTTGGTGCTGTTGTGGGTTTTGTCTTGGGTTCTTATGCGTCGTCATATGCTCATTTATGAGATGTCTTCTTACATCAGTTAAATGCAAACTCATCTACACGTCTGCCAAATTTAAACAGTTTTTTTAACGAATAGTCCTTAAAAACAAACTGTTTAAATTTGGCAGATGTGTAGATGAGTTTGCAACTGATGTAAGAAGACATCTTAAAAAAAAAATAACAAAATTTCCCTCACCCATGGACCCCATGTGTAGGCACGTGTCTTTCTTGCTCAGCTTTTCAGCGTGAGCGTTCTGTTGGATTCTCAATCTCGGCACTTTGTCCGTACAGCTCACGGACTTGGACTTGATGACACACTCATTAGAGTCTCCCTGGTGTAGCTGAACCCACTCAACCTCCCTCTCGGAGACGTTTAGCCTACATCAAGTTGCGATTGCCGCATCCGAAGCAGCTCGCCTGTTTATAAAATCCCACATGTACATGATTTCGTGGAAAGGTCTTGAGGGAGTGCAGTGCCAGGCATGCTCTCAAACTGATTAAACACTTGTTTTAGTGCATAATCTCATCTCCATACTGTAGCTTCGAACATAAGAACTACTGATTAAAGGCTTGTCATGTGCTCATCTTATTCTGGTTAAGGTTAGTCCTCTCTGCGTAAATGACTCAATGTTTTGTAAAATGTTTTTCTGTTTGAGTACAATATGAAGAAAAGCGCCGATCCTACCAACTACCTACATATTGGGAAAAGATACAACTTTCCCAATACGTAGCTTTTCTGTTGCGAAAAGATCTTTTAACAGCTTTGTTTTTCTCGGCTTTTCACCTTAGTTTTCGGACCACAGGCACTTTTATGAATACTGTACTTTTCTATCGGAACTCTGGAAAAACAACTTTCCAAGAATTTTCCAACAATTTATAGCAGCATAAGTAGATAAACATTTGTTTTAACCAAAAATTACGAGGTACGCGGCCTCCCCTTCTGCAGGTGTGTGCAGTATACAGTATATGTCTGCCTCTGTCGGACTGTCTGTCAGAATATCTGTCTGTCTGTCATTCGGCCTGTCTGTCTCAGTCTGTCCCTGTCGGTCAGTCACTTTCTCTCTTTCTGTCAATTTATCTCCGTCTGTCTGTGTTTGTTTATCTGTCTGCAAGTCGGTCAATCGGTCAGTCAGTCTGCCTGTTTGACCATCAGTGTCTCTCTCTCTCTCTCTCTCTCCCCCCCCCCCCCCCCACTTTCTCTCTGTTTTTCAGTCAGTCTGTGTTTGTCTATCAGTCAGTTTGTCTTTTTCTGTCAGTCTGTCTGCTTGTTTCTGCCTGTCAGTCAGTCTGTCATGGATAAAACACATACCGTAAGAGGAGCATGTTAACCTTTTTCACGCTCCGCTTCAGTCTGCGTATACACTGGCACCGCTGTTCTCAAGATCATTTGTGCTGCTTCTCCTTTTTTTTTCTACGTACCCTTGTATTGGATGCTACATACAGTACTGTCTCTTTTTTTCCTTTTACTCGTTAATTTTTTTCCATCAAATGAAAATGATTTTATTTATTTATGTATTGTTCTTCTTCTTCTTCTTATTATTATTATTTTCATAACCTTTTGATTTTACGCTCCCTCTTTAATTCACTTCGGTCAAGGAAAACCTCCGATTTCATCACGGCACATTTGGTTTTGTATTATTTTGCGGAGTGTGCTGAAGAGAAGGTGACCACACTTCTTACTAGTTTGTACTAGTTCCCAGGACATGCATCATGTATGTGTGTGTGTGTGCATGTACAGGTCCAGGACATAATATAATATTAAAGACTAATGGTGTATGAGCTGAACCTCTGGCTGTTTGGCACTGGAGCTGACGCAGAGCAAATTCAGCTACCATCTGCCTCTAAAAGAAGCTTTTTGTCTCGCTCTGAGGCGTTTCCATGGAGAAGGGGGAGTGTGTGTGTGTGTGTGTGTGTGTGTGTGTCACAGTCGCTGCTGCTCAGGTGCCTTGATGGTTATAAGAGAAACATGACTTATTCGGCATTACCGACATAAACACAGTCCTACTGTATATTTTCCATGCTGTATATTATCTATATTATTGTACGTTTTCTCTGCATTTCTCTGAATTGTTCACTTCCCGACCAGACAAGTTCAAAATGAGTGAGCACACAAGTACATGTTCACTGCCTGTCTCATATAGGTTTGGATTTATGAAATTATTTTACGATGCCTGGAAACATGAAATTTTTTTTAAGGGCCGGGGGGGGGGGGGGGGGGGATTCACTTTGATGTGAAATGAAAGCATCATTATGATTTGAGGATGCTTAAGATGGATTGAAAATGGAATTATTGATTTTATTTTTTATTATTTACTGTTTAACAGGCTAACACAGGTCTCAGATCTCCCTCAAAGTGTGTGTGTGTGTGTGTGTGTTTAAATGCTCAAGCTGAAATACCACTTAGATAATCCATTGCTTATAGTTTAAACCAGGGGTGCCCAACCTTTTTTGAACAAAGATCTACTTTTTAATTTGTCATTGTGCCGAGATCTACCAGTCCAAACAGAAAGCCAGTTGCTATTCACAGCATATTTACATATTTAATGTGCACAAAACAAACAGAAAGTAGCCCTAATCCATATATAATAAAACAGTCTAATTGTAGTGATAATTGAGTTATTAACTCTAACCCTAGCTCTTCTTTTGCACCCATGTCTCCAAAAACCATTCTAATGAAAACACACAGCTGTGCCACATCCACAACATCAGTTGACTCATCAAATGGAAGAGAAAAACATTCACACTGTTCAATATCCTTCCTTAACTGCACCTCGACATCCCTCACATCGCCGTGTAACAGTGTCACGGGATAATTGCACGTCCTTAACGGCAGCTATGATATCACTTTTATTCTTGAAGTCACCAAATAGTGCGTCTGCAGCCGCGACAAATGCTTCTTTCACAACTTCGCCATCCTTGTAAGACTCCTTGTGTTTTGCAAGAACGTGACCGACGCGATATGATGCTATAGCTGCAGCCTTACCCTTGGTGTTTGGCCTGGTGAAAATGGACTGCTGTGCTGCTAACTGCCTCTTCAATTCCTCAACTTTTTGGGTGCGTAGAGCTGATTCAGCCGGGAAATCTGCATCGTAGCTTTTGTGCACGGTTTTGAAATGGCGACCCAAATTGGCCTTTTTTTTGTGCTTCTGCCATCGTTGCCTTTTAAAGGAAGTTGCAGCTCTCTCAACATCTCTACTTAAACACTGAGTCCATTCTAGTAAATAGCCTATAGCTAAAACCCTGGCTAAATGCAGATTAGCGTACTAGCATACTACTCTCGCTATTTCTGCCATATATTTATATGAAATAGTATGAGTAGTATGTTAGTATGCGATTTCAAATTCAGCCACTAATTCCGTCGGTTTTTCAGCGCAGAGCCGAACGTAATCAGTGATCTTGTAAGGGAAAATAAAGAAAGTTTTTTTAAAAATAAGTACAGGGTTTCTTCACTCAAGAAATACAAACCGGATTCCAAAAAAGTTGGGACACTAAACAAATTGTGAATAAAAACTGAATGCAATGATGTGGAGATGGCAAATGTCAATATTTTATTCAGAATAGAACATAGATGACAGATCAAAAGTTTAATCCGAGAAAATGTATAATTTTAAAGGAAAAATATGTTGATTCCAAATTTCACGGTGTCAACAAATCCCAAAAAAGTTGGGACAAGTAGCAATAAGAGGCTGGAAAAACTAAATTTGAGCATAACGAAGAGCTGGAAGACCAATTAACAGTAATCAGGTTAATTGGCAACATGATTGGGTATAAAAAGAGCTTCTCAGTGTGGCAGTGTCTCTCAGAAGCCAAGATGGGTAGAGGATCACCAATTCCCACAATGTTGCGCAGAAAGATAGTGGAGCAATATCAGAAAGGTGTTACCCAGCGAAAAATTGCAAAGACTTTGCAGTTATCATCATCAACTGTGCATAATATCATCCGAAGATTCAGAGAATCTGGAACAATCTCTGTGCGTAAGGGTCAAGGGCGTAAAACCATACTGGATGCCCGTGATCTCCGGGCCCTTAAATGACACTGCACCACAAACAGGAATGCTACTGTAAAGGAAATCACAGAATGGGCTCAGGAATACTTCCAGAAACCATTGTCAGTGAACACAATCCACCGTGCCATCCGCCGTTGCCAGCTGAAACTCTACAGTGCAAAGAAGAAGCCATTTCTAAGCAAGATCCACAAGCACAGGCGTTTTCATTGGGCCAGGGATCATTTAAAATGGAGTGTGGCAAAATGGAAGACTGTTCTGTGGTCAGACGAGTCACGATTCGAAGTTCTTGTTGGAAATGTGGGACGCCATGTCATCCGGACCAAAGAGGACAAGGACAACCCAAGTTGTTATCAATGCTCAGTTCAGAAGCCTGCATCTCTGATGGTATGGGGTTGCATGAGTGCGTGTGGCATGGGCAGCTTGCATGTCTGGAAAGACACCATCAATGCAGAAAAATATATTCAGGTTCTAGAACAACATATGCTCCCATCCAGACGTCATCTCTTTCAGGGAAGACCCTGCATTTTTCAACAAGATAATGCCAGACCACATTCTGCATCAATCACAACATCATGGCTGCGTAGGAGAAGGATCCGGGTACTGAAATGGCCAGTCTGCAGTCCAGATCTTTCCCCTATACAGAACATTTGGCGCATCATAAAGAGGAAGGTGCGACAAAGAATGGGAGAAGAATGGGAGAGCATTCCTATTTCTAAACTTGAGAAACTGGTCTCCTCGGTCCCCAGACGTCTGTTGAGTGTTGTAAGAAGAAGGGGAGATGCCACACAGTGGTGAAAATGGCCTTGTCCCAACTTTTTTGAGATTTGTTGACACCATGACATTTTGATTCACCATATTTTTCCCTTAAAATGATACATTTTCTCAGTTTAAACTTTTGTTCCGTGATTTATGTTCTATTCTGAATAAAATATTGACATTTGCCATCTCCACATCATTGCATTCAGTTTTTATCCACAATTTGTTTAGTGTCCCAACTTTTTTGGAATCCGGTTTGTACTATGTCTATAAAGGTTATTGTTTTATTTGAGGTTTGAGGTGTGGAAACAGTGAAGAAAGAGAAAGGGCGAACCAGAAGGCAGTTGACTGGTTGGGCACCCCTGGTTTAAACCTTAATTTGACTCTTTCTCCAGATTCGCTGTTTCACTGTTTATGTAAATGAGCCACTGCCGAGCCACACCCCTTCAGAGAAACAGCTGAGGGAGGGGCTCTTCTTATATGAGGTCACAATATGGGGGAAATCTAACTGGCTTGTGTAGTTATATCCTGTCCAATTTAAAAATTCCCCCTCACATTTTTTTGTTTGAACACTAGAGATGTGTTTGAACGACTAAAAATGGCTAAAATATGAATTTTGCATAATACGTGCCCTTTAATGCTACTGGCTTACTACTGTAGGTCTGTTGTTGCTTGAGTTTTTCGATTTTTGTTGTTGAAAGACTACATTATTTTATAAATAAATTAAAGTCGAACAGTTGAGTCAGGATATGGAATAATACACATGTAAACCACTATATTATGACACCTGATATAGTTTGCACTTTTTACAAATACTTTATCATTTATTATGATACAAAAAAAAAATCTGCTTGTTGTTTTTGTTTTTCCCTTTTACATATAATCCCATTTTCCTGTACTTATCATTTTAACTTTGGAAACCTCTACTCATTATGACGATGAATTTTGTTTTCCCCATTATGCCATTTAAATCTTTTTCCATTTAAATTCTTCTTCTTACAAAAATATCCTTTAGTGTAACATCTTGCTCTAAACTACAAATCGGTGCATTTATCTTTTTTAACATATTTTTCAGAGTTGTTATTTTGGATCATATGCTGGCTAAAAGCAGAGCCCGTGTAGAGGTAATGACTTCAGCATGAGTCACTGGAAGAAATTCAGAACTGGTAAAATATTTAAACCTTAAACTCATTAAAAAAAAAAAATTTTAACAATAATTTCTTATGCGTGTTATTTCAGCTTTCGGATAGTATTTATTTGAAGCAGTGGTTCTCAACCATGGTCCTGGTCGACCCCCTGTCCTGTATGTTTGAGTGTTTTTCCTGGCTCCATCACACCCACTTTAATTGAAGAAAGTTGTTAATTAACATGATTAGTTATATCGGTGTACTGGAGGTGAGAAACACTGATTTAAAGGGCTCTGTAAATCATTAAGTCATTTAGTTAATTTTTAACATTCAGATGTTTGTGTGTGTGTACAAACAAAAAACAAAGAAAGTAACAGTCCCTGCTTTTTTATTTGTCTATTATTGTATTGTCTAGGGTTTCAATTAGCCAATTAGTTGCTTCCCTAATGTGACCTCATAGAAGAACAGCCTCTGCCCTGGCTTGTTGCTCAGCTCTGGAGGGGTGTGGCCTAACAATAGCTTATTACATAAGCAAGTATAAGTATACACACTGAAGCAATGTGTTTGTAAGAGAAGAGAAACAGGTATTGTGAAAAATACATTATCTGTACCTATCATTTCAGCTCGATCATTGAAACACACTTTTTCGGAGCTCTGAGACTTGTGATAATTGTTAAAGGAATATAAAGTATTGAACGTTTAAGCTTGTTTAAATCAGGATAAAGTTAGCTGAATGGTGCTAATCCTGTGTTGAAGCAAACAGTATTGTGCATTGTTGGTTTAGTTGAGTTTTAGTTTTGAATGTAGTTGAGTTTAGTTTTGCATACAGTCTTGCATGTACAGTATGAATCAAAAGCCCGTCTTCCACCTAAAGCATCTCGTACTTTGGGATGTTGAGCTGGTTTAGTACTGTATGTTGCGTGAACGGTTTTGCCTCCATCAGTGAAATGCTTTGCCGCAATTTCCATTGTTAAAAGCGCAATGAGAGAAATGTTTTTTAAATAAATTTAACAGTGTAAATATGCCTGGATAAGTCATGACATGCATTATATTGCTGTATACAGTATGAATATTATTTTTAATACAGTAAGATTTTTACATGTGTGCACTTTCGTGCTTCAAATACTACACACAGCTGTTACGCATGCAGAAGTGTAGTTAAGTAAAAGTACAGATATTTGCTGTACATTTGACAGGAGTAAAAGGAGTAAAACTATCCTCTAATAAAACTACTCAAGTAAAGTACAGATATGTGAAATAAGTCCTTAAGTACAGTAATGGAGTACATATGGTCACTTCCCTCTTGTTTGTTTGTTTGTTTTTTTAATCAAACCACAGAGTGCACACTGATAATACAATACAGAACTTAAATATCGCCTATGTTTTTATGCTGTTTAAATTGTTACAAAATATAGCATGTGTAGTACATTTTCCTAAACTATCTGCTGAAAATGTGTTCAGGATGAGCAGAGCTATATTAAATGAATAATGAACGCTGAACCATAATCAGTCTACGAGTTTATTTCCTTTGTAGCATCAGCACTAAACTTCACCTTTAGTAAACTTTGCTGTTCGCTTATTTCATTTTCCTCTTCAGGAGCAACAGCAGCAGCCTGGAAGAGAGCCTTATGGGCTGAACATGTCCGCTTTGCCCAGGGACGAGGACCTCTGCATATATCACAGGTAAGTGCATTATGGGAAAATTAGGGGTTGGATCCTGGTGTGCCAGTGGATTAAGAGATTTATAAGCCGGAATTAGAGAATGGTGTCCCCGTTGTTACTAATTCAGGTTGTGAATGGTACATAAAAATGATATAATTCACATAGTGTTTGAGTGTAAATTTTGAATGATGGTAGTCAGTTTAACTGAAGACAAGTTTGAGGTTTTTAAAAAATTTTTTTATTTATTTCTATTCCTTTTTTTTTTCTAGTGAGTGCTTTCAGTGTTATGGTAACACACACACACCTCCAGACAAACACTTGTCCCTTGCCACACACACGCTCCCATATCCACCCTCCATTCCATTCACAAATTGCCACTTGACCACACGCCCCCTCCATCACAATATTACTAGTTCTATTTTATGAAAGGGCGCCAATAGTTTTGGAGCACTCTGTCTCAGAGTGAATATTAGTAAGTTGTTAAGGTTACTTAAAATTTTATTCTCGTTTTCCTACTTTCTCGCTCTCTCATATTCTCACACACACACACACACCGCGCACACACACCGCACACATACATACCACTATATTATTATTTCCTTACAGTAATGCCTCTTTACTGGCCACTTTAATAGGAATCGTCTCAAACGGCTACTGCGTACAAGCGTGGCGAGCGGTAAAAGCACCCCAGAACACACGCACACACAACTGCAAAAACTGTATGATGCAATCCAGTCAACATGGACAGAATCTCATGGCTTGTGTGATGTCGAATACGAAGCACCTCTACGCTCCTGTGCTCAGAAAAGATCACTTCGCTTACTCACCGATTAATGTTACTCTTCTCCCCCCCACCCCTCGTCTCCTCCTCGTCTTGTGTCACGTGTATGCAAGGCTTCCCATGTGCACCTCGTCTGTGCGCTGTGTGCTGTTAAAACAGCTCTCCATTCCCCATTATGTGCATTATGACAATTGACAGTGTTTGTTTCAGTCACACACTTCATACTCAGCGCCGAAACGGTCATTATGGAGAATTAGTCAGGTTCTTAATAACGTAAGCTTTTATTGTACTCCATCTGTGCGTAAAACTTATTACCTGTGCAGTGTGTTGATGTGTGTGGTACAGTATGTGTGATGAATACCGTATAATTCAGTAATGCGATGGGTGTGTATGGGATGTTCTTACAGGTTTTCTCTCCTTGGGAGAAACCAGCACAAGGTGGAAAGGAGCGAGCAGTTGATGGACAACAAAAAATTTCTGGAAAATGTCATTAATCTGTAAGTCCCACCTAAACACACTTATGTTATTAAAAAAAAAAAACTTAAGGTTATTTCTACTCATTAAAGAATTAAATTATTTGAGACACTCGTGATTTAGAACCTTTGATGTGACCTCCTGGATATACATCCGAACACAAATATGCTTTCTGGACAGGACATTCCTTTGTCCATGCGAAAGTCTTGAGCCACCTCTCATTTCTTCATATTAAATTAAACCAAATAAATGATGTAGATTAAATCGAAGTGGCAACAAATGTTTTACTACGACAGGCTGAGAAGTGCCTGAAGATACAATTTAAACATTGTCTGTTTACATAACCACCTCAGCAGCAACCTTATTTCCCCTCTCATCCATTCCAACCAACTCAGCATTTAGCATCACCAGTATAATCGGCAGGCTGATCATCCGTACCTGTTTCTCAAAGCCGTTCTTCTGATACCGGTCAGGTACAAGGACTGCACTCAAAATGAGAGCCAAAACCTGGCAAAAATAAGATGCAAAAGACCTGCAGAACTTTTTCTCAAGACTACATTAACAAGAGGAGAAAGTCTGTAAAGTACCATCAAGGTATTTTAAGAAGTCAGCTATTGCAGCTTACAATGCGGGCGGGGGAAAAAACAAATCCATTTTACAGTGCTAAAATATAAATTGACATTAAAATCGTTTTAATTTAACTCATTTGCAGCATTTTTTAAAGTTAAGTTTAACATCATTAATTGTTCTGCTACCGTATAAACTAGAATGTTGTTTATTAAGTTTTGAGGCATTTAACTGTCCACTTTGATGCATTTTAAACTTTTTGCTAACTTCACAGATTATTCTTTTATTTAATAATTGTTTAAATTGATTAATTCAACAAAAGATTCATACTTTAATATTTGTAAGGCTTTTTTTGTGACTGAAACATTACAGCATGCACACCGGCCAATTAACAAGCAAGCAACTAGTTGTCTAACTATTTTTGGTCTCTTTCAGTAGTTCTATAGTTGCTCAAAGCAACTATGTTGTACAGTAAATGCAGTTAGGTGCTGTACTAAAATCTGATCCATAACAGTGGAACGCTATAAGGCAGTATGTTAGGATTTAAAAAAAACACACAATATATTCGAGGACCCGCTCACATGTACTGAGATATAGTCACCGTTTCACAACTGTGCGCTTCGGTAAAGTTATATTAAAAAGAATCCCCTCTGAAAGCACTCCCATAACACATGATTGTAAACATAACACGGCAGTTTGCACCCTAGGATACTGTTTGATGAAAGCAGTGGGTGGAATGAATATACATTACAATTCACACTGTTGTCCATTTGCTCATCAACAATAAATACTCGTTTATTTTTTTTCTAGCCTACACTGAAAAAATGGAAAATATGATTAGTTAGTTCACATAAAAATATCCAGTTTCTCATGAGAAAAAGGAAAACAATGTTTTTAATTACACAATTACTTAAACCACTTGCATAATAAAATCTCGCATGATTGTTAACACTAAGTACATCCCTAGTCCAGAAGCATTCCAGTGTTCGATTTTATACACGTTGTCAAACCTTAACCACTTCACCCACTATTTTATCATCAAATCCCATACAAAAACAAATTGTGTTATTGTAGCTCAATTCAGTCACTTGGAACCGATGTACTGTACTGTACTTTGTTTAAGATTTTGAGGTGTAAGATCCTGATTGTTCCTTCTTTTGATTCCCCGATGGTGCCGAATTACATTTTACCCAGTAATCATAGAGTTTGGACCAGAAAAAAAAAAAAAACAGTTTGATGATAATTTTTTTGACACATTCTTTTGTGAAATGGCAACAGAATAAAGGGCAAAAATGGCAATCGGGGCATTTTCCCAACAGTTGGCATCAAACTTTGCACATAAATTGATGTTAATCTTTGATACGAGCGTGAATCACAAATGATCCGTTCTCCAGTTCTAAAGTTAAAACTCCTAATTTCTTAAGGAGAATCATGAGACATGGTTTCATCACTACGAGCCTGAGAGTTCAAACGACAGATGGTAATCAGCAAAATTCAAAAGGTCAACCAGCTGGAAAGTTGATGCTTACAGTTTCCTGGGATTCTCAGGGGATCAGTATTGGAACATTATCAGGAAAAAAGGTTCAACAATCAACAGTGTTCGTTACAGTGAAGAGCTGAAGCCTAAACTTCGCATTAAACGCTGTTAAAGCATCCTCCATATAATCCTGATCTCGCTCCATCACCTGTTTGGGTAATTTTTGACTCACGCTTGTATTCATCTTGTCGAGACCTTCACAATGCGTGCTTTTTTCCGGTTCTAATTCATAAAATCCGTTGAGTCACATGTCAAACAGAGCGATGTTAAGACACGTAGATGACCTTCCCTGAGGGTCTCTGTCCTCTGAAGGTCCCCGTAGATGACGTAGCCGTTCTGGGGGTCCTGGGATGACATGCGAACACGTGCAAGGCCAGTTGGTTGTACTGCCAGCTTTGAAAAGCTTTAGAGGTGGTTTATGGTAGACAGATTATCATTCATTACTCGGGCAGCTGCTCTAGTGGATATTCCTGGCAGGAAGCAAGCCGGTGGAACAGTGCCACAAAACCACTGGACAAAACAGTACATTTTGTAGTGGCCTTTTATTTGTCCTGAATAATACTGAACACCTGTGTTGTGATTACGCCGCTGTGTTGTGATTACCTGTCTACTGATTTGGGGAAAAAATAATACACAATGAATGCAGTATTTTATTTTTTGTGCGGTGTAGAATTATTCCAGCATCAGGTACGATTTGAGGAACATCACATGCTGTAGTGCTGATGGCATGATTAATAAACAAGACATTCCTATAGATTAAGTAACATTTCAGACATATTTGGTGACTGACTGACAGCCCATGTACTGTACAAGGCAGAAATTGACATTTTATCAATTTAGAAGAAAACTTCAAGCAGAGTACTTCCGTGAATGATGAACCTGGCCGATGTGGCTCCGAGCACACTGTGAACATTCAGCGAGTGGAACGCCTGGTCCTCGAAAATCATTCAACAATCGTGCACCACTTGCACGTTACAGGAACTCGGCTGGAAGTTATTGCCACATCCCCCCTTTCAGTCCTGTCCTCTCTCCAAGCCATTTCCACATGTTTGAGCCATTAACGGAGTTCCTGGGAGGCCAGGGTATCAGACGTGAAGTCTGTAAATAAAGTGAGATTAAAGTCCTTGTTTGACTCGAACACCCCTCGTAGGACTGTAAGTATAGTAACAGTTTGGAATTTTATATAGACACAAGTCAAGCGTAGAAACAGTGACATGACCCAGTGCTGTTATGCTTAATATCAGCTCTTTTGGAATCCATTTGTGAAATCAAGTTACTCCTGATTTATTTAAAAGTAATTTCAGTTACGCATTTTTTCCCCCACAGCTATAATCATAAAGACATCCCAGAACTCTTGTTTACTATCTACAAATACTTTCCCCACACTCAGTAATATCTGACTGGACTTTTCAGCACCTTATTTATAATCTCATTATTCACCATAGTGAAGTTTCCTTCCTCAGCGAGTCTCAGGCCTTGCTTATTTGTGACAATATCTCTTGTAAACTGACTCGTCTTTCTCTTTCAGAGCTCCGGTGTCGTCGTTCGGCGCCGACAGCATTTACGAGGTGTCTGCCCCGCGGGTCGACCCGGAAACCCAGAACATTTTCCGCGCGCATGTCAACACGGGCCACGGCTATCTGTTCAAACCTCTGTGCCGAGAAGATGTAATCATTTATCGCGGATATGTGAAAAACAGATACATGTGACACGTCAGTCATGTGTTCTGTCGCTTATGAAGGTATTCAGAAAAGTCTGAAAGAAGACGTTCCAGCGACGGAACATTGGAAGGTCTGGTTAGAGAGAGAGAGAGAGAGAGAGAGAGAGAGAGAGGGAAAAAATCTTAAGTTGACCTTCCTTATGAGTAAGTAAAAAAAATCATCACACAATTTGTCTGATTTCTGATTCTCTAGACTTGTTGGATCCTTCGCACCAAGACAGTGAGGAAATTATGCTCGGAGACTGGATTTGTATGCAAGAATGTGACGGGTTGCATTTCTTTTTATTTATTTGCAGTTACACCACAACGACTGCACATTCCCACTGATTCTTTAGGTTTTATTTCCAGTATGTTAACACTGTGTATATTCCTTTCTTTTATACAAGTATTGATTTCACTGATTGTACAAGCTGGACTTTTTATACTTTTTGTGTGTGTGTGTGTGTGTTTTTAATTGAGTTTAACGGTGTATTTATGTCCTGATCGTGTTTAATGTGTACGTGAATAACATTAGGTTAAACTGTTGTCTGGATGCAGGTTCGACTTTGTTTCTGGATCTAATTGTGCACGGCGTTCATTCATTCTGGTCGATCCATTGGCTCTCCTTTGTCTCTCTCACACACACAGTCTCTTTTGCCAGTGAGCCTCGTGACTCCAGGGAAGAAGGACAAGCCTTAGAAACGGCAGCACGGCAGGGTCACGTGGCTCGGTTTTACAAATGACATGGCAATCTCACAGAAATACACAAGTGGACGCAAGCACGCGTGCTCATACAGTACCAACACACATGCACACACACACACACGGCCAACTGCTTGAAGCTCATCTCATATGCACCTATTAGAAACATAATAGTAATCTAATATTAGATAAAAATCTAATACTTTCACAAAAGTAATTGTCTTTGATTTATTATTCATGCAAATAAATTCATGTTTTAATGGAACCGCAACAGGAATAAGAGCGATAGATGACATGATAAGACATCATATGGAAGAAAACGAAAACAATAATGACCCCTTTGGTCCTGACATATGATTATAATTTAGTGTAATTTAGAGTACTGTTCACTGTACAGACAAAAGTATTTGGACACCCGACTATCACATCCATATTTGAAAGCTTTATATTACATTTTTGGGTTTTGTGGTGAAACAGATGAACCTTGACACTCTAGTTTCTTACATTATTTTCTTTGTGTCATTTTTCTTCATACCTGAAGATACGTACCTTCACTGATCAATTCTTAAGAACGTCTCTACGCCTAAACGCTCAGATCATGGGAATTCTTTATTCCCCGTCATGTACTTGTTGATACCATGCAGGCTGGTGTAAGTATTTCAGAATGGGCTGATCTCATGGGATTTTCACTCACAACAGGTTCTTGAGTTGACTCAGAATAGTGAGGGAGGAAGAAAAAAAAAAAAGCGGCACTTTGGAGGATTTATGACCGAGAGAGAGAGTTGAGAAGAGGATGGGCTAGACTGGTTCTGACAGGAAGACTTACAGTAGCTCGAATTGTTACGACCATGGTAAGAAGAAAAGCATCTAATGCTACACAACATGACACATGTTAACATCTTTAAAAGCACAGGCTGGTACAAGTTCTGCCTCTGTCTGGACGGAAGAAAAGTCACCCTTACATAAAGGTTCACATTTATTTTATTATCTATGGTTCCTGTATGAATTAACATGGCTGACAGGCAAAAAAAAAAAAAAAAAAAAAAAATATATATATATATATATATATATTTTTTTTTTAATATCATCTTTTTTTTTACAAAGCCACCATTTTTTCTTTGTCTTTTAATTTTTTTTTAATTTTTTTTTAATTTTATAGAACTTTATTAATCCCAGAGGGAAATTGCTCAATTTTCACATATCCCAATTAGGAAACTGGGGTCAGAGTGCAGGGTCAGCCAGCTTACGGAGCAGCGCCCCTGGAGCAGATAGGGTTAAGGGCCTTGCTCAAGGGCTCAACAGTGGCAACTTGGCGATGCTGGGGTTCGAACCCCCGACCTTCCGATCAGTAACCCAGTAACCCACAGCCTTAACCGACTGAGCCACCACTGCCCCTATACCGTGTATATATATATATATATATATATATATATATATATATATATATATATTTTTTTTTTTTTTTTTTTTTTCTTCCTTTCCTTCCCTTTGCTTTTATGCACCTCTGGCTATTTTGTATCATGTTATTGCTACATATATTTTATTCACACTGCTGCTGTGTTGTATCTGACCTTACCAATTTTCTCCACTACAGTCTTTGCTTGTTGAGTCATTCTTTTCTTCATTCATTCTTTCATCCTCTTGTGGTATGCCACTCAGTTCAAAGATCTGTCAAGTCAATGCATGTACTGTATGGATTGATGCACTTTGTCTTCCTTCACCCATTGTTATTGAAGGAAAAGTGTAGAACTCATCAGACCATTCAGGTTTTGCTTTTGTCGCATACCATGAAAACCACCAGCCTAATATTGTCCCGCTTGCACCACCCATCAAGGATAGACTCTACTAGACCTCTGCAGGTGTGCTGTGGTATCTGGCACCAAACCATCAGTAGCAAGTACTGTAAAGTGCAAAGTGGAACCTTCCTGGGTCAGAATTGCTTGTCCAGTCCGCTCCCACATATTCTTGTTCAGTCTGAGATTAAGGGAACTTGAAGAATATGTCAACTTGAACTTTTTGACATGTTCCTCAAACCGCAACGATCAACATGGGGAACGAAGGCCAGCACGCTGGTCCGATCGCACAGAAGAACTACTGTAGCACAAGATTCTGAAAAGGTTATTTCTAGCTCTGACTGAAAGGTGTCAGAACTTGCTGTGTATGAGCCTGCATAGGCACATACTGGTCAGCCCTCTGTCCACTGCCAAACATGCCTACAATGGGCAGGGGAACATCAAAACTGGACCACAGAGAAATAGAAGAAGGTGGATTGGTGTGATGAATCAAAGGGCTGGTTGTGCATGTATTGCTTACTTGTGGAAGACGTAGCACCAGGATGTATTTTGGGGGTTAAAAGGCAAGCCGGCATAGGTACAGTACTGTGATGCTCTGGACAAGATTCTGCTGGTAAACCTTGGGTCCTGCTATTCATCTGGATGTTACTGTGACACGTACTGTACCACCTTCCTAAATATTGCTGCTGATCAGGTTACAAAGGCAGCATGGTGGCATTGTGGTTACCACTGTCTCCTTTCATCTCCAGGGTCCAGGTTCGATTCCCGTCCATGCGTGCATGGAGTTTGAATGTTCTCCTTGTGCTTGGTTGGTTCCCTCACGGTACTCCAGTTTCCTCCCACAGTCCAAAGACATGCAGATTAGGCTAATTGGCATCCTGCCACCTCCCCCCCCCCCCCCCCCCAAAAAAAAAAAATTTGACCGTAGTGCATCATACTCAAGCTTGATCGGTCTGAAATCAGGGGAACTTGATGGATGTGTCAACTTGACATGTTCTTCAAACCATTCCTGGAAGCGGACTGGCTTTCACTCTCCATGTTCATCATTGTGTCTTGGACACCAATGACTCTGTCCCTGGTTCACTGGTCGTCCTTCCTTGGACCACTTTTAGTACAGTAGGTACTAGCCACTGCATACCAGAAACTGAAAGCCCTGCAGTTTTGAGAATGCTCTGACCCAGTCACCCCTGACATGTTCCTACCCCCACACTCCTTGACAGAAAATAATTCTATTCACTTCAATTTCCACTTTAATGCTTTTAATCAAAAGGCCGATGAGTGTGTATTTTATTATATGCGCATATGCAATATTTCAGTACTCAGATGCATCTTTCTTTCTCTTTCACCCACACCCATCCACCCACTTGATCTTGTTCTACAATTTTATGTTTTACTCTCTCTGCTTATCTGCTGTTTACTCAGATCACACTTTTTTTTTTTTTTTGCACCCTGCTCCCTGACTTAAGTGCATGAAGCTCATGTGGTTGCCAGGATACACAGAGATACAGTTTGCACGACAGGTAGCAAGGCGTTGTGTCAGAGCTTTTAAAGAAAACAAATGCGCATTTTTATTCTAAAACCATTTCTACCAGAATTTCCCTTTAAACTTTTACAACCTTCAATATTTTGCCCACTCATAATTGCATTCATGTGCTATACACATTGCACACATGAGTAGAAAGAAAGGCATGGCTCATAAAGCCGTTGTCTCAAGGACATATGCAGGTGACTTTGTCTTGCGTGAGAGCTACAGGGAACCGGGTATTTGCTGCTTTTAAACAACAACCTGGTAGAGGCCCAGAAAGAAACATATCCGCCCATGCTCAGTATCATGGTAAACGCTGAGAGGATGCTTCCTAAAGCAGAGCAAGGTGATCCAGCGATTTCCACCCAACGCCCCAGTGTTTGGTTCATTTTAATATACTTGCAAATCAAATTCATTCAGGCCATCATTTGTGGCAGTGGTGTCTGTTAGGGTTGGTAGAAGTGGGGATAGCAACAACATTTAGTCATCCACATAGTCTTGTTGAAATTGAAAGCTTGTCGTTAATGGGTTAACCAGTTCCGATACCTCTTCAGACATTTACTATATCTCAACCACCAAGACAGCATTCTTTATCTCACACTTACACAGTATCTTCTCAGATGGTCCCATCCATGACTGCCCTCAATGAGGTCAACTCATCTGCTCTGGCTGTAAAGCGGTCTCAGGAATGCATACATCAAACGCATCTTCTTAGTTGGAAAAGCAGACAGTTTTCTTCGAGTGAATGTCCTTGTCCATGAGTGACTTTGCTGCCAATATGCCTTTTCTCCTCTTCCTCTGATTCAAGACCTTGGTTATCACAACTGCTCTTAGTATTTGTGCTCTCACTAATTATCTGTAGGTAGTCCCTTGGGGATAACCACCAAATAAGGTCATCCCGGAGGGTTTATATATAGGAAACTAATCTATACACTCACTGGACACTTTATTAATCACACCTGACTAGTACTGTTAGATCCACTTTGCCTTTAGAACTGCCTTAATTCTTCATGGCATAGATTCAACATGGTACTGGAAACATTCCTTAAGGATTTTGGTTCATACTGACATGATAGCATCACACAGTTGCTGCAGATTTGTCAGCTGAACATCCATGATGTGAATCTCCTGTTCAACCACATCCCGCAGGTGCACTATTGAATGGAGATCTGGTGACTGTGGAGGCCACTTGAGTACAGTGAACTTATTATGTTCTCGAAACCAGTCTGAGATGATTTCAGTTTGGTGACCTGTCACATTATCCTGAGGTCATACAAAGTTGGACATGGTCAACAATAATACTCAGTAGGCGAGGCATTTAAATGATGCTCAACTTGTACTAAGGGGCCCAAAGTGTGCCAAGCAAATCTCCCCCCACACTATTACACCACCGGCAGCAGCCAGAACCACTGATGCAAGGCAAGATGAATCCATGAATTCCAAATTCTGGCCCTACCATCTAAATGCGGCAGCAAAAATCAAGACTCATTAGACCAGACAACATTCACGTTTGGCATACCTCAAATTATTATTATTATAATTATAAGTTATTCTTGTCTTTCGATCAGCTCAAACCAGTCTGGTCATTCTCCTCTGACCCCAGGCATCAACAAGGCCCAGACAACTTGATGTTTCTCTTGTTTTTCCAGATCATTCTCTGTAAATCCTAAAGAGGTGATTGTGCAAAAATCCCATTAGATCAGCAGTTTCAGGAATAATCAGACTAGCCCATCTTGCACCAACAACCATGGAATGTTCAAGTCCACTTAACTCACTTTTCTTCCTCATTCTGATGCTTGGTTTGAACTCCAGTAGATCATCTTAAGCATGTCTAGTGTCTAAATGCATTGAGTTGCTTCCACGATGATTGGCTGAGTAGATATTTGCGTTGACGAGCAGTTGAACAGGTGCACGAAATGAGGTAGCCAGTGAGAGTATAAAACATACTGGATAAGGAAAAAATGTGCTGTCTCAGAAAAGTGCAAGTGGCAAAACATTGCGGAATATAGTCAAAGTGGTGTAGTGTAACAGCATTTGCAGATTGTTGTTTAATTGAATCATTAATTATTCACTGTCATTACTCATGATTGTTAGTAACATCAAACTAATGCTATTTAGCAAGATTCACAATAAGTGTGGTCAACAGCACTGACAAAAGCCATAATGGACCTTAATAAATATCAGCTATTTAAACTTGCACTACCTATAATAAAAAGATTAATCACTGCATGCATTTAAATTCTGCTTGAATGTCATCTCTTGCCGATGCCTTGTGAATTACCTGACCAAATAATTGCTCCAACATTTTACAGCCAAGAGTATCGAGAGCTGTAGAGAAAAGCACGGCAGAGTGCTCAGCTATCACACCTACACAGCATTCAGTGTTAAAGAAAACAGCTTTTTTGCTCTGTAGACAGGACCATGCCATTGGCAGCAGTATTTAGATCTGCATCTGTGTACTGAGAAACCCTAACATTATTTGGATCTATAACTTGGAACAAAAATCTTAGTTTTAAGCTGCAGTTTGTGTTTTAACATTTTATTAAACACACAGAAGTGTATCATGTAATCAGATCTGATTATTACTGTATACTC
The DNA here is from genome assembly GCA_030522415.1 of Channallabes apus. Lineage (NCBI taxonomy): Eukaryota > Metazoa > Chordata > Actinopteri > Siluriformes > Clariidae > Channallabes > Channallabes apus. The sequence goes on along the minus strand of CM060107.1, from coordinate 46,645,241 downwards.
TGAACACAATCTCTTGTACATTACAAGGAAATATCTGTTCTTCTGATCCCTGAAGAGGTAAAATACCCCCCCCCCCCCCCCACACACACACACAAAAGCAATCTGTGTGTCATCTTATGTAATAAGCTGTTTATCTGGTTTGTAATGTAAGACGTTCATCAGTTAAGTAGGCTTATCACACTGCTGCGATCAGCACGGTCTGGTGTTATAACCAATTAAAAACAGAGGCTGTGGTCTGACTAGTCTTTTATGGATAAAAGGGAAAGAAGCAAAAAAAAAAAACAGTCCACATCATGTTTCTTTGCATTACTGTGATTGTCCAGTGCTAGTATAGAGAACAGTCTGTTTCTGCAACAGGTGATCCATTCATATTGTACAGTACATGCCTTTGGGATTTATGTTTGGAACAAGCAAAGCATTAAAATGTACATGAGAGAGAGAGAGAGAGAGAGAGAGAGAGAGAGTGTGTGTGTGTGTGTGTGTGATTCCCTTAGAATCTTATGGAGTGCTGACATGTCCAAAAAAAAAAAAAAGTGTTGTTTTTGTTATCTCTTTCAATGAACGGGTCACATTACTTACACACACAGCTCGCTCAGTTGACTCACATGCTACTGATTAACATTCATTTACACCCAATATGTGCTAGAAAGTGATCTAGGAAACCAGTTGTTTGATTTGTTTATTTATGTTTAGGTGTGTCTTAGGTGTTGCAACATTCGTAATAGTAGGATATTGTGGTTCTGAGGTTGAAGACAAATAACATGGCTCATTTTTTTATATGCAAGTGCGTCCTGAGAAAATGTGTGTGAGAAAGAGAGGAAGAGAGAGGAAGACCGAGTGGTGTGTGTTTGAAAGAAAAAGAAAGATAGGTGTGGGTGAGAAAGAAAGACTGAGTGGTGTGTGAGAGAGAGAGAGAGAGAGAGAGGATGAGAGGGAATGAGTGAGAGAGGGTGTGTGAGAGAGAGAGAAAGAAAGGGAAGGAGGGTGAGAAAAGGTGAGAGAGGATGAGAAGTAGTGATGGTGTGTGTGTGTTTGTGAGAAGAGACTATGTATCTTGTGTGCATTTCTGTGTGTGTATGTGAGAGAGAGAGTAAGAGCAGTGGGGGTGGGTTGGGGTCTTGACGTCATTGGTGTTTTTAGCGGTCTACACGGTTTCCACAAACACACTGCGCTCGTGCGGTCTTCAGGTGTGTATGGTCAATGCTTCGCGTCAAACCTTCATGTTCGCGGAGAGCCTCCGTTTCCCCCAAGAGCAGAAGCTTCTACAGAGACTTCCACACGGAGGACTCAGATCTCAGATATCTCCTGGATGTGAACAGAAAGGTGCGTTTTTAAACTGTTCATTGAGGTTCAGAATTTTCATGTCTGTTGCATTTCAGCACCATGGACAGCACCGTGGTCCATCAGCGGACACCGCGCCTGTCTGTCCTTCGTGCTGAAATGAAACACGTTGTTTGTTTTATTTGATGATTCACGGTGCTTTTTGCTTGTTTTGTTTTTTGTTGCATGTGTGTAAACGTTTTAACAGCTGTATAAAATTAAGCTTCATCAGTTCAACACGCACTGAAAGTTTTGGTCCTTCTCTCTTTAGTCATATTCCTGGTCTGTCCTCAGGGTCGCCGTAGAGATGAATGAGAGCGCGGCGGGAAACGAGAGCGTGGCGGGATTCCCCATGGCCTCGTGGCTGGAAGCCGGAGTCTTCAGCGGGAACAGCAGCCTGGCGCTCTCCTCCTCCTCCTCATCATCATCCTCATCGTCGTCCTTGCTCCTCGACTTTCCCATAAACCCGTGGGACATTATGCTGTGCCTGTCCGGCACCGTGATCGCGTGTGAGAACGCCATCGTGGTGGCGATCATCTTCTACACGCCGACGCTGCGGGCCCCGATGTTCGTCCTGATCGGCAGCCTCGCGACGGCCGACCTGCTCGCGGGAGTCGGACTCATCTTGAACTTTGCGTTCCAGTACTTGATCTCGTCCGAGACGGTCAGCCTGATCACGGTCGGCTTCCTCGTGGCCTCGTTCACGGCGTCGATCAGCAGCCTGCTCGTCATCACCGTGGACCGCTACTTCTCCCTGTACAACGCGCTCACGTACCTGTCGGAGAGAACGCTGCACTGCGTGCACCTGATGCTGCTGGGCGCGTGGGGCGCGTCGCTGGGTCTCGGCGCGCTGCCCGTGCTCGGCTGGAACTGCGTGCGCGACGCGTCCTCCTGCAGCGTCGTGCCGCCGCTCACGCGCACCAACGTGGCGCTGCTCGCCGTGGCCTTCTTCACCATTTTCGTGCTCATGCTCGGGCTCTACTGCAAGATCTGCAAGATCGTGTGCCGCCACGCGCACCAGATCGCGCTCCAGCGGCACTTCCTCGCGCCGTCGCACTACGCCGCCACCAAGAAAGGCGTTTCCACGCTCGCCATCGTGCTGGGCACGTTCGGCGCGAGCTGGCTCCCCTTCGCCATCTACTGCCTGGTGGGCGAGCGCGAGGACCCGGCCGTCTACACGTACGCCACGCTACTTCCGGCCACCTACAACTCCATGATCAACCCGATCATCTACGCGTACCGCAACACCGAGATCCAGCGCTCGCTCTACGTGCTGTTCTGCGGCAGCGCGCGCACCGACGTGTCGCACCGCTCCAGGTCACCGAGCGAGGTCTAGAACCGAGACGCCTAAAGACTGCACCAGAGTCTGACTAGTAGTCAGTCCCGCAATTGCACTTTAAGACTCGAGCCAGCCATGAGGGAGTCGCTCTGAGTGCTCCATGCTGTGAACAACAGACTTTGTTGACAAAGCCGAAAAAAAAAAAACTCTCATTAAGAATGTATCTGAATTATTTCAAGTAAATACAACAACAACAAAAAATAGCACTTTATGTGAAGATTTTAAATGCCAAAGCAGTATTGTACAGCCATGTGACTTCTGTGATCTACAGTGTATGATTGCATTTTTGCAAAGCTGAATGTTTCTGAGTATGTGTTTTTTATATGGGAAAAGAAAGTGAATTAAACGTGTATCTGCAGTTACGTCTTGGCAAATTGCACACACTAACACTATGCATCGTTTGTCTCCATAATGTGCAAGAAAAACTATTGACAAATTTCATAAATATTAGTCAAATTTGTCGGCTAAAAAGAAAAAAAAATGCATTATTGCTAGAATGCTGTACATGTAGAATCTGACATCGCAGAGGGGATAATAACTCACAACATTCAATTCTAATTACAAAATATGTTCCTGGCTAAATACCATAATGCAAAGTCTACAACGACACACTGCACACTTGGCAGCCATACCATTATGACCACCTGTCTAATATTCAGTAGGTCCCCACTGTGTGTGCTGACTCCTTTCTATCACAACCAGCATTAATCTTTTCATCAGTTCAATCTACACCAGTGCATCTATTGGATCAGACTACACAGACCAGCCTTTACTCCTCATATATATCAGTGAGTCTTGGCCACCCATAACCCTGTCTCCAGTTCACAGGTTTTCCTTCCTTAGATCACTTCTGGTATGTCCTGACCACTGCAGCTTGGGAACATCTCCCGAGAGCTGCAGTTTTGGAGTTGCTCTGACCCTGTTCTCTAGCCATTACGATTTGGCCCTTCGCACAGTAGCTAATCTTTCAATATCTTATTACAGTGAAGGCTGGAATTGGGTGGGATATATTAGGCAGCAAGTGAGTCTTTTTTCCTGAAGTTGATGTGTTGGAAGCAGAAAAATGGGTAAATGTAAGGATGGGTCAGGACAACTTCAAAAACTGCAGCTCTTGTTGGATGGTTATGGTCTGCAGTGGTCAAGACATACCAAAAGTGACCCAATGAAAGAAACTGGTCAACCCAGAGACAGTGTCATGGGTGGCCAAGGTTCATTAGTGCACAAGGGGAGTGAAGGCTGGTCCGTGTAGTCCAATCCAATGGAAGCACTGGTTGTGATAGAAAAGTGTCGGAACACACACTGCATCATTGTTATGGTAGCAAAGAGATATACCTACTGAATATTAGACAGGTGTTCATAATGTTATGGCTGATCAGAGTAGTGTGTAACATACACTGACATGCTCAGAGTCTGTTTGGCAATCTGAGCTGCTTTTCTGTGGTAAATATTGATTATTTTATTTAGTTAACTGAAATTAACAGAATTCAGCTTTCATTCATGTCAACTCTCTTGTTCAATTTTGGTTTTTAAACTTCTCATCCTAGAATCTGTTGATAAAACATGTGAAAGGGGCATCAGCAACCAGCATTCATCACCATTATCTTATAAATAATAAATGTGTTTAATGGCTCTCAGAGACCCCTACTGGCCTGGGGCACCAAGCAGGTGCCTGCCTTGCTTGTTGACAAGCTGTGCTTCCGCTCCACACATTTCCTTTCACCAAATACTTTTTTTTCAAGTCTCTTAGGGAATGTACTGTAAATTTTAAAACTATCAACGATGAAGAGGTTTATTTCTGCTATAACTCTCCGTATCAGAATTCCAGCGAGTCAAAAGATCATGTAAATCAAATCAGCATCACGCAGCACATCACAGTGGCATGTTGTTGGGTTGTTTTGGTGCACATTACAAAATATGCGTCATTATGCAGCAAAAGTTCATGACAATAAAATATCAAGATAAAAAAAAAAAAAACTTGATTAAAGACAACAAGGTGCAGGTATCGGCGGGGTCATCCCTAAGCCTAGACCTGATTCTAATACAAAATTTGTGTATTAAACTGAAAAAAAAAAAAAAAAAACTTCAATCAGTCTGAGCCCAACAATTGACTAAGTTACTTCTGTTCTGTCAGGAGGTATGAGCAAGAAATTTCAGTAAAGTATTGTGAAAGGCCAAGAACAGCTGCATTATCAACGGTTGAATTTGTAATGCATTATGACGACTACTATTCTATGATTTTCCGGGTTAGGCAGATTTACAGTGCTGTTCAAAATAATAGCAGTGTGCTGAAAAAAGTGAGTAACGCTCCATATCCATATAATAACTTTTAATTTAAATCACACAAATGTATTGGTCCTCCTGCACATTCTATTCTGAATCACATCATGAAGATAAATGTGCTAAATGTATTATTAGTTTAATGTAAGTGAAGAAAAACAAATATTAGCCTGTTCAGAAAAATAGCAGTGTCATCACTAATTTTTAAAGTGATGAATTTACAGTTTAAACAAAAATGCTTGAAGTTTAATCTTTCTTGTGCATCTCTGAACTAATATTTAGTTATATAACCATGGTTTCTGAGAACTGCTTCACATCTGTGACAATTGTACTACATGCCACAATTCCTCTGCATTTCTTGGTTTTGCCTCAGAAACAGTATTTTTAATGTCAGCCCACAAGTTTTCTATTGGATTAAGGTCTTGGGATTGGGCTGGCCACTCCATAACGTTAATCTTGTTGGTCTGGAACCAAGATGCTGCTCGCTTCTTGGTGTGTTTGGGGTCGTTATCTTGTTGAAACACCCATTTCAAGGGCATTTCCTCTTCGTCATAAGGCAACATGACCTCTAAGTATTCTGATGTACTCAAATTGATCCATGATCCCAGAAATGTGATAAATAGGCCCAACACCACAGTACGAGAAGCTACATCCCCATATCATAATGCTTGTGCCTCCATGCTTCACTGTCTTCACAGTGTACTGTGGCTTGAATTCAGTGTTTAGGGGTCGACTGACAAACTGTCTGCGGCCTCTAGACCCAAAAACAACAATCTTGCTTTCGTCAGTCCACTAAATATATAATACTAAGTACAGCAGATACTTTGACGATCTTTAAATGACGACTCAAGACATATCAGTTTCTCCAGTACTCGAACCCAAACGGCCAGTCAATGTGTTCTTTGGCTCTTCAGCACATGTCTTTTTTCCAACAATTGGACTTTGCGGGGGCATCTTGCTGATAGCTTGACTTCACATAGCCGTCTTCTAATAGTAACAGTACTAATAGGTAACTTTAGATGTTCTTTGAGTCAATTTTGTTATTCTTCGATCCATTCGAATCGTTGTTTTCCGTTTTCTTCCACGTCTTTCTGGTTTTGGTCTCCATTTTAAAGCTTAATATAATTTTGTATCATTTTAGCAGAGCAGCCGATCATTTTCTGCACTTCTTTGTATGTTTTTCCATCTCTAATCAACTTTTGAATCAAAGTACGCTGTTCTTCTGAACAATGTCTGGACGACCCATTTTACTCTGATTTGCAGAGAGAAATGCACAGGACAACCTTTTCTGCATTTATCCTTAAATAAGGGGAACTTGTTTGACACATGTTTTTCACAGAATAATTTACCTCTCTAATTGAACTCCACATTGCTATTTTTTTTTATAGCAATACGGTGTCCAATGCATTTATGTGATTTCAATTAAAAGTTATTATGGATATGGAGCTTTACTCACGTTTTTCAACACACAGCTATTATTTTGAACACCACTGTACAATCATGTTTGTAATCATGTCAATTTATCAGATTTACAATCATGTTTTTATTTATCTCTGGTGTTCCAGTAAGATGTGTGAAAAGTTGTGGGTGCAGGGACGCACATCACACATTTTTACAAGCGAGCTTGAGTGACAGCATTGCAGTGGGAGTGTGTGATGACAGTGTGTTCTGGTTCATGAGGGATACATGACGTGTGGTCTAGAGTTTGCATGGACTCTAGGTTGCCACTCTGAATGAGGAGACGGGATTTTTTTACAGATGCTTGGGTTTTATTGGCTTCCATTAAAGATGACATCACTAAGCATTCACAAGGGCACGATGGGTCTAAAAGTAGAGGCTCATTTTAAAACGCATCTGCTGCGGTTGCTATAGGTCCGTGGTCATTTGGCAAAAGGTCAACACTGGCGCATTAATTCATAATCACACCATGGAGACTTTCATTACTAGAGTGTTACGAGTTATTGAGGAGTTAATCACAATGTCTTCACCACTGTACATTTTCGTTGACTTGGCTGGCTTTTGACGTGTGTCTTGTGTGTCTTATTTATTTGATGCTTTATTCATTCATGCTGCACCCACACACACTGCTCCATCCAGCATGGCTGTCCATCTCAACGGGAGACATTACACTCAGACTTGGCATAACATACATCTTCTTTTTTGTTATTATTATAATTTTTTTATCATTATAATTGCGTTTTGGCTAAGGGAGGAATGCTGTCTGATGCTTAGGTTGATGCTGATGCTTAATGTTTTTGTAATGGGAAAGGCTTTTCTTCTCACATCATAAGTAAATGTATCGTTGAAATCATTACATTTTTGGTTTGTCAAGACTAGTATACAGTCACTAAACACGAACGTAGCAGACACAGAGACATAGTCAGTACTGCAAATGATACACATACTCTCATTACTGGTGCTTTCTGCCACTGCCTTAAGCACATATTCATGGTGCCAGTGGTTGCTACCATCTTCCAGGGCTCTCTGAGTTTTTTCTAGAGACCCTCTTCCAGGGCAAAGAAGGCAGGCTTTCTTTTAGATAACCTAAATCATGAACGTTGTGCTTTGGGGGTTCAGCTGACCTTCCATTACTGTTGACTCCCGTCTGTCTTGTCTACTGCCTTCTGTATGTCTTCACCTGGACTTGTGCTAGGTCTTGTCGCACTGGGGCTTGGGAAGGTTAATCCACTGGCCATTACCCTGACATTTATCCTTCTCTAAGCCCTACTTCCTTCAGCTTATTATAGTCCAACTACTTGTCTGAATCTTGATGCTGATCTTCAAGATACTAAGCTTTTTGGAATCATTGTCATGCAGCAGTGACACCTTAATCTCCATGGTGGTGCTGTTAAAATGTATATGGACTGTAGGTTGTTGCTGTCACATATAGAGCTGTTCTGCTTAGGCTACAATGGTAGACCCAGCCACCTCTGGATATCTCCACCACAATGTTCTTGATCATTGAGTATACCATAAGCACCCAGCCAGATGATTGGAAAGATCCATCTTGAACCTTTTGTGTATCCATTTTTCATTTCTTTCTTGTGCTTGTCTGGCCAGCTGTGTGCAGCTGTGTACCCGTATATTCCCCTTTTCTCCTCTGTTGTGTCAATATATGCATTATGTCTATAGCCTTTAAGACAAAACAGCTGAAAATCATTTTCCCTTACACTTTGAGCACTGAGATGGCTCTGAACTGTTCAATATTCTTAGAGTTCTCTTTTTCGGAATCCATATGCGCTGTGCACACACCCACTCATCAGCAGCTACTTCTCCAGTACAGTATGCCAGATGACCGTCAAGAACATCAGAGAATCACTGGCATTGTTAATTATCAAACCTAATTATCAAACGTGGATATGTGCAAAAAAAGGAAACATTACTGTGCAATAATATATAAAAAAAGCATTTTTTTTTTTTTACACATTTATGACCTTTTGCAGATAAAGAGCATAAAAGAGCCTTGATGCATTCCTCCGTTGATTCCTGAGAGATGGTGGGACTAGTCGAGCAGTGCTAGAGGATCTGAGGGAGCTTGGTAAAGTGCGCAGTGTGATAACTCCTTTGAGGCAAGTGGGCGTTAGTCCATTTTTGGCTGTGAAGGCAAGCATCAGTGTTTTAAATATTTTGCATGCAGCTAGAGGAAGCCAGTGAAGGGAATATAGCAATCAAGTTGTGTGGCTGCTTTCTAGATCAGTTGCAGAGGTTGAATGGCGCACAAATGCAGACTGAACAAACACTTGTAAAATTCTTCTTTACAAACAGAATATAGTCAACTGTCCATGTTACCCCCAAAAATCGTGCAGAGTGACCGATGGTGATCACACTGGATGAACAGCAGTTTAGTTTCATTGTTTCATCTGATAGACTACCATAACTATGAGATGCCTGCACAGACATACTGAGAAATTATAGTCATCGTCTTCATAAACATCGTAATCTACATTACGATGCTGAGTTTCTGTGGCAGAATTATCTCTGGTTGTTTTAACTCTACTACAGTATATCTCTTGAACCTTATTTTAGTTACTGTATCTTAAGATCCACTGATGGAGGTGGGCTTTTGATGTCCCAATTCATTCCCCCATCCTGATTCACAAAGGGTTTGCTATAAAAAGACAAAATATTAGGTGTTACTCTTCTCTTCTTGGTCAAACCTCTTGGAAGAGTGGCTGTCGGTGATTTCTGGTGCCTGGTGTTAGATTTCAGAATCACTCTTCGATTTAGACTGCATCTTTCTCGAAGAGATGTCAATCCTTCTTGCTGATTGAAGGACACTTGACTTGTTGGAATCTATGTTCGATGATGAAGTAGCCTTTGGTGCTTGGAGGTTACGTGGAGTGAATGTGTGTTGTGTTGTTCTTTCCTTTTCTCAAACATTTCATTGTGGCCTGGTGGATCCTGAGGCCATGTGGATTTTTGCAGATGCTTTCCAGACATCTTGAGCTACTAGGTAATAACCATTTTGTTTGGGTCAGCTTTTAAAAACGGAGTGTTTACCGGGTTCTTTCTGAGCTATTTTTGTAAAAAAAAAACGTGCAGAATATTGAAAATAGGGGAACACTGTGTGACATACTCAATACACCTACCTGCTTTACATTCACATGTCAGGTCCATAGGTAATCTGCCAGTGACAGCTTTTGTACTTTTGCCTTTTTACACCACCACAATGGATTTAACATCAAGCAATCTTGGCATGATTGATGTGTTTTAACAAAAATACTGTTTAATAAAGATCGTTCGCTGACTTTCCATCATTGCTAGGAATTTACTGCAGTCACCTTCAGTTGCTGCTTGGTTTTGGTTCTTTCAGTTTTCTCTTCAGTAAGTGAAAAGCAGCTTCATCGAGTTGAGGTCAGATGTCAGACATGCCTCTTTAAAGAATGTGCCATTTTATTGCCTTGGATTGCTTTTTCTTTTGCTTTTACACCATTATTCATCTTTGACACATACAAGTACAACAGAAAAAAAAACAGAATAATGATGAGAATAAAAATAATAAGTATGCAGAAAATAAGAATAATATAAGAATAAGAAGACTATGATATATAAATTATGTACAATATAATATAAATATACATACAGATTATACAGTATATATATTGTAATCTGGGATATGTTGTAACGCTTGGATTAGTATTAAATCACTAGTTACTTTGTTACGGATTCGGGAATCAAAATATGGGCTGGTAAAGAACACTTCTGGTATTGCGCAACCGCGGCGGGACAATATAAGACGCGACACAAAACAATTGTAATAAATTAAACCAAAGTGTATTATACAAAAAAAAATAAAAATAAACAAACAAGGTGCACCACAAACCAATATATACAAAATATATACAAATATAAATAGTGTGTGCGGTGTATGCGTGTGTGTGAGTGAATGCGTGTAGGGTAGTCCAGTATAAGTGTTATTGTAGTGTGTATGAAAATGATGAGTTGGAGAGATGGCTCGATCTCACCGGTAAAAGATGTAAAGTCTGGGAGATCGAGAAACGGAATCAGAAGGGTATTGTATGGAAATCCGGGAACAATAATCCACTGACGATCCACAAACAATCGCTCTATCTCAGCAGCGCGCTGACTTCATCTCTCCGTCCCGGCTACTTCGCCGGTTCCGGCTTTATGCCGGTGCATGTGACCCCACGTCACTTCCGGGTTCCCTCGCGCTGCGATCGCGCATGCGTGTGAGAGCTTACCCGGTGTGGACCAACACTGTCTATGGGGCGTAAACGAAAACTGCCTAGGGAACATCTAAGGCACAGTCGAGCAGCATTAGCTCTTTAATCATTTTCCTGTTATTAAAATGTCCCTTTATGTGGCTGCGCTACATAGACCCCCCCCCCAAGCCTCCGGCATCTGAGGAGAACGTCCATAAAAGCACTTTAAATTCGCCACACTATACACATTGGCTTTTTGTGGGTAGCCCCAAGACATTGTGTATTTAATTGGTCCTTTCCTGTTCCATATTTCTGCTGGTCCCTTCCACTTGGGCGCTAACTGTGCAGAATCTCTCGGTGCGGTGGAGGAGAGTGGTTGAGCTTTGATCCAAACCAGTTCTCCCGGTTGAAAGTGCGCTGCTTTCCCCCGGGTATGGTGATATCTGGCTTGTCTGGATCTAGGTTGTTTTACTCCTTGTTGCCCCTCCTCCGTGATGAAAGTTGTCTGTGAAATGATGGGTATGTTGTATGAACTGGTGTTGGCTGGTTATCCGTTTTGTATCGTTGACAAACGCTACAGGTCCTCACGTAGTGCCAGATGTCTTTCCACACAGTCGGCCACCACGCCACCTCTAGTAACCTCAGCAGGGTTTTTAGTTGCCCTAGGTGTCCTCCCCTGGAGTTGTCATGATAGTAGTGGAGGAAGATCTTCATTAAAGCCCGGTGAACAACCAGCTGGAACCTCTCCCCGCATTTGCCTTGTACCCGGCGATATAATGCCCCTTGGTTGTGCTCTAAGGAGACCCTCTGATCTCGCTTGCTTCCTGGATGGTCCGTAGAGAGCAGCTTTAGGATAGTAGGGTCCCTCTGTTGGGCCTGGATAATCTCACCCAGGTCACCGGGTAAGTCGGAGGTCCCTTTAGTGGTCGTGGTGGTTAGACGTGGTGTGTCACCTCTTTTCAGCGGCGGGGGTGCTCGGGGTATGGCATCTGGACCCAGATATAAGCAGTCCTCACTGTCTTTCTCTCCCCTGGAGCCACTCTCCACCTGTTGTTCAACGGTGCTCACCGTTCCTCTTAAACATCTGGCCACTCTCGTGTTGATGTTCTCCAGTGTACGCTCCACTCGTTCTTCCTCGGAGATATCAGGGTTCCACTTGAGACAAAGGGCGGGGTGGTCATCGGTGAAGTCTCCAAGACGTTGCCCTGGCTGCTGTACCGGAGACCTCAGCTTGTTTTCAACTCCTGTGAGGTCGTCGTCCAGTAAGAAAGCCGCCATGAATGCCTGTTTGAAAGACTGCCAATCCTTCACCTTGCTTTTCTCCACCTTCCACCAACTCAGAGCAGGACCTCGTAGAACCGTGCCGAGGGTTCCCAGCAGCTCTGGGGGGGGGGAGGGTGGGTGGACTGATCTCATCTCCAGATACTTCTCAGCTTGCTCTATGAAGTTCCGCACCTCAGCTGTCTCTGACGCGTCGCAGAAGGCTGGAAACTCCACGCGGATGGATGGTCGAGCATGAAGAGAAGAAGAAGAGGATGAGACTGGGGAGGAGAGCAGAGCCGAGGAGTGTACTGGAACACCAGGAGGAATGTCGTAGATATTATGAGAGCTTGGTGGCTTTACCTTGGCCGTCGCTGTAGTGGTTGGAGTGCTGGGAAGATGTTGTGCATGAGATGGAGGGGATGCAGGGGTGCAGGCCTGTAACCTGTGGGCGTACTAGTGAGACGCAGTCTCTTCATCCGGTTCGCCCAGATGACGTCACGTCGCCGAAAATAGTCAACGATGGCTCTCTCCATTTTCTCGAGAGCCTCCTGGCAGTAGCGCTGCAGCCCTTCCAAGCTCGCGTCCACTGCATCACGAAGACTGATTTCTCTGTTGAGACTGCTGTCCACGGATTGTCTAAAATCCTGCTCCATGGAGCTCACTTTCTCTGTAAGCGCCACCATGTCCATCTTGCATTGATACAGTTCAGTGTGTATTGTGTGCACCACATTAATATCCGACACATGAGCAATAATAGCATCATCATTATCATCATGGCTATCAGATACAGTATATATAATGAACTAATCAATGAAGTTAATTCAGCTGTATGGTTACGGCATGTCACACATGCATCATCTACCTGCTCTAGCATATCACTAGCCACGACACAGTCGGCCTTAACAGCACTACTAGCATTAGCATTAGCGTTAGTGTTATTAGCATGTTCATTCATCCCGGATTCGGGAATCAAAATATGGGCTGGTAAAGAACACTTCCGATATTGCGCAACCACGGCGGGACAATATAAGACGCGACACAAAACAATTGTAATAAATTAAACCAAAGTGTATTATACAAAATAAATTAATAAACAAACAAGGTGCACCACAAACCAATATATACAAAATATATACAAATATAAATAGTGTGTGCGGTGTATGCGCGTGTGTGAGTGAATGCGTGTAGGGTAGTCCAGTATAAGTGTTATTGTAGTGTGTATGAAAATGATGAGTTGGAGAGATGGCGGTCAAGAAACGGAATCAGAAGGGTATTGTATGGAAATCCGGGAACAATAATCCACTGACGATTCACAAACAATCGCTCTATCTCAATCCACAAGCAGCGCGCTGACTTCATCTCTCTGTCCCGGCTCCTTCGCCGGTTCCGGCTTTATGCCGTTGCATGTGACCCCACGTCACTTCCGGGTTCCCTCGCGCTGCGATCGGCGCATGCGTGCGAGAGCTTACCCGGTGTGGACCAACACTGTCTATGGAGCATAAACGAAAACTGCCTAGGGAACATCTAAGGCACAGGCGAGCAGCATTAGCTCTTTAATCATTTTCCTGTTTTTAAAATGTCCCTTTATGTGGCTGCACTACAATGTGTGCAGTGATATGTGATAAAGTGACTGTGATAAAGCTCATGCCATAACACTTCCTTCACCATGTCTAATGATGATATAGTATGCTTTGTACATAAGCCCTTCCTTTCCTTCTCTATATTTTTCTTTTTCTTTTATTCTGCTACATATTAATCTTATATTAAAACTGGGCAGGCTTATTTATATTCTTTTTTCCCCCAAAGTTTAATTTGCCCTTCCAGTGGTTTTCATCATAAGGTAGACAGTACTGTACAAGCATGAAGGCTTCTCCTTGAACCATCCCCCAGTCACCACACGCATCCCAGGCAGACCACACGAGGCATCCATGCGACGAGATCTCCAACCAGAAGCAGGACTGCGGGACGAGTTAGACATGTCCAGAGGGCAGAGGCGGTCTGGATCACTGGCAGCTCAGGAGCAACATGTATAGCTCGACAGAGGAAAAAGGAGAGAGAGAGCAGAAGAGGGGAGAGCAGAAGAGATGGAGAGATGGCAGTTAGGTATGGTCACAGTCCAACAATGTATAATGTGAATGTATATTTAGAGTACTGTAGAGTGCAAGCAGGGACTCCGGCAGGACTAACTATAACAGCATAAATAAAAGGGAGAGCCAGAAGGAAACACAAACATGAGGGCTCCCTGAGATGTAAAGCAAACAATCACCTCACCGTCAACAAACCTGAGTGATCAATGAGAGTGAGGAAGACAGCATCTAAACATACCAGTTCACCATAATACTCTACGTCCATGAGTCCCCCAGATCTGCTCCTTTACCTAAGACAAATCTATTTATAAAAATGCTTGGCTAAATAAATAGGTTTTTAGCCTAGACTTAAACACTGAGACTGTGTTTGAGTCCCGAACACTATTTGGAAGACTATTCCATAATTTTGGGGCTTTGTAACAAAAAGCTCTGCCCCCAGCTGTAGTTTTCATAATACGTGGTACTAACAAGCAGCCTGCATCCTTTGATCAAAATAGGTGTGGCGGATCGTAAGACACTAGCAGTTCACTCAGATACTGCGGCACGAGACCATTTAATGCTTTATATGTTAATAGTAGTATTTTAAAATCAATGCGAAATTTCACAGGAAGCCAATGCAATGTGGATAAGATAGGGGTGATGTGGTCGTATCTTCTGGTTCGAGTGAGGACTCTCGCTGCTGCATTCTGGACTAGCTGAAGCTTGTTTATGCATCTTGTTGAACAACCATACAGTAAGGCGTTACAATAGTCCAACCTAGAGGTGATAAAAGCATGAACTAGTTTTTCTGCATCATTTAGTGCCAATATATTTCTTATCTTGGCAATATTTCTGAGGTGAAAGAATGCTATCCTGGTAATATTATCTACATGTGCTTCAAATGAAAGGCTGGAATCTATAATCACACCAAGTTCTTTTACTGTTGCACTTTATGGAACAGAAAGGCCATTTAAAGTCCCAGTGTGATCAGAAAGCTTACTTCTAGCTGCTTGTGGTCCTATGACCAGAACATCTGTCTTATCAGGATTAAGCAGAAGGAAATTAATTAATATCCAATCTCTTATGTTCCTGCACACATTGCTCAACTTTAGTAAACAGTTTTTTCTCGTCTAGTTTTGCTGAGACATATAACTATGTGTCATCAGCATAACAATGAAAACTAATACCATGTTTACGAATTATGTTGCCCAGTGGAAGCATGTAAAGGGAAAAAAAGCAGTGGGCCTAAAACTGAACCCTGTGGAACACCAAACTCCACTTGAGAGGGTAGCTCAGTGGTTAAGGCATTGGACTACGGTTCGGAAGATCCCAGGTTCAAACCCCACAACCACCAAGTTGCCACTGTTGGGCCCTTGAGCAAGGCCCTTAACCTCAGATGTATAATGAGATAAAAAAAAATGTAAGTCGCTCTGATAAGAGCGTCTGCCAAATGCTTAAATGTAAATGAGGAATGGTCACCAACTAAATCTACAAACTGATAACGATCAGTCAAATAGGATCTGAGACACAAGAGGGCCGTTCCCTTAATTCCTACTACATTTTCTAATCTGTGAAGGAGAATACTATGATCAATAGTGTCAAAAGCTGCACTGAGATCGAGTAATACAAGCATAGTGACACAACCGTGATCAGAGGCCAATAGGAAATCATTTACTGTACTACTTTAACAAGTGCTGTCTCTGTGCTGTGATGAGGCCTAAATCCTGACTGATACACTTTGTTTATTGCTATGATATGAACATATGTAGATATGAACATAGCTGCTGTGATACTACCTTTTCCAGAATCTTAAAGATAAAGGGGAGGTTTGATATCGGCCTGTAATTGGACAGCTGACAGGGGTCGAGTTCAGGTTTCTTGATTAGTGGTTTAATAACTGCTAATTTAAGGGAACATAACCAATGCTGAGTGAACAGTTAATTATTTTCAACAGGGGTTCTATTATTGCTGGAACTCACTGCTTGTGAAAATGTGACGATTGACGATTTTGAAGAAAAGATGAAAATTGAAATTAGTTCTCTCACTTCAAGTAAAGTATTCTAGGTTCTGATGTGGTGTGATTAGTTTATCATCTGTATCACTTAAATTGTCTAGTTCCAAAGCCTGAATTTTTTGTTCATGAAATCCTCACTACTGTATGTTGTTGTTGTGGAGATTTCTGCAGTGGTCTTGTTTTTAGTTAATTTAGCTATGGTATTAAATAAAAATCTAGGATTATTTTTGTTATTTTCTATAAGAGTGGAGAGATACGTTGATCTAGCTAAACTACTGTAAGAGCTTTTCTATAGTTCAGGATGTTCTCCTTCCATGCTTCTTGAAATACTAACAATTTAATTTGACGCCATTTGCGTTCTAATTTCCGAGTGGTCTGTTTTAAAGTGCATGTGTGGTCATTATACCAGGGAGCGAGTTTCTTATCTCTAATAATTTTCTTTTTAACTGGAGCTACATTATCTAAGCTGTAACGAAATGTCGACTCTAAATATTCGGTCGCCTGATCGAGTTCTGTGTAGTTAGATCCAATCAAAGTTGGTAACTCTGGGAGATTACTGATAAAACTCTGTGTGGTATTTAATGTGAATGCACGTTTAAAGCGGTAGTGTGGCGCTGTGCGTACATTATCACTGTGACACACTTTAATCGAGACAAGATAGTGATCTGAGATAACTTCAGACTGTGGAATTGTAATTATCCGAAGAATATTATTAAGTCTAAAGTGTGACCTGCTTTATGAGTGGGTCCTACTACACACTGATTTACGCCTACCGAGTCCAGTATGGACATAAATGCTGTTCTCAGAGGGTCTTCTGGATTCTCAAAATGAATATTAAAATCTCCAGCAATTAACACTATGTCTACAGAAATGACTAGGTCTGAGATGAAATCTGCAAATTCACTAAGAAATTCACAATACGGCCCAGGAGGTCTGTAAATGATGATTAGCGGGATTGACTGAGCTGACTTTATTTTACTATAGAGAGCTTCAAATGCATTCAATTTAAATCTGTGTTTTTGTACGATAGACAGATTATCATTGTAAATAACTGCGACGCCTCCTCCTCTACCAGTTAACCGAGGCTGGTGTATGTAGCTGTATCCAGGAGGACTAGCTTCATTTAGAGCTACATACTCGTCCTGTTTAATCCAGGTTTCTGTTATAATATATATAACTCCTGGTCTGTGATAGTTTCATTAACAATAACTGCTTTAGATGCGAGAGATCTAATATTTAACAGCTTCAGATCAGAGGTGCCGGCTGCGCATTCAGTGTGATCCGAGTATGTGGAATCTATGTTAATTAAATTACTAAAACAGACTTTCTACATTTACATTCTACATATACCTACTTCCTCTAAAGTTATCTTGACTTGACTAGATGTTAGCAAGGATATAGCGCTTTTAACAACGGTCATTGTGCGGCTTTACAGAATCAAAAGAAAATTATGGAAATGCGTATAAAATGTGTCGGATTGTCCCTGATGAGCAAGCCGAGCGCGGTGGTGGCAAGGAAAAACTCCCCGAGACGTCAATTGGAAGAAACCTTGAGAGGAACCAGACTCAACAGGGACCCCATCCTCGTTTGGGTGATAACAGATAGCAGGGATTGATCTGCAGTCATTCTGCGTGTTAGGAAGCTGGGCATTCAATATACAGTAGCTCAGGTAGTGAGTTGGAAGTTCCAGTCTTGAACTACTGAGCGCCTAAAGTCTGCAGCCTTTCCGCATCAGCCGACGCCAGGATCATCTTCATGGTAAAGTGAAACCATCAACCCCATCTGTTGATGGTTTCTGTTACCGCACGCATCCCAAGCAGACCACACAGATCTCCAAGTGTCGAGATCTCCAACCAGAAGCGGCTCCAACCAATGAGTCGGACAGGTCCAGAGTGCAGAGAGGGTCTGGATCACTGGAAGGTTTGGCCACTCTCTCTCTCTCTCTCTCTCTCTCTCTCTCTCTGATTGCTCTGTTCTGTTTTAAAGTCAGATGAGAACCTCTTTTAAATGGTGTAGGATTTGTGGGCTGCATATTGAGAGTGCCCATGAAATGATGATTCACCATCATACCTTTCAGTCTGGATAAGTAATATGGAGAGGGAAAGAAGGGCTTATTGTATGTTCACATGATCGCCTGACATGTTCGAGGCAGTGTTATGCATGAGGATGTACAGTATTCCTGCCTATGAAACTGGGTCACGGGTGTTTATTGATGATGTGACTGCTGATAGATGTAGCAGGATAATTTCTGAAGCCTATTTCTGAAGCTCAGGTTCAGTAAAATGTCGCAAAACGGACAGGAGCTTCAGACAAGTACAGACGAATTATGATATGAAAGCTATGGGGAAAGCAACCCAAGACAACAAAATGGCACATTCATAAAAGAACATTATGTCTTGAATCGCTTAATTTCAAACCCATTTTGGTCAGCAAAACTACCAAAAAAGTGTCACTGTCCAAATACTTATATATAGGTCAGTGCAAACAAAGGCCGGTGATTAGGAATATGTGCATTCCCCCCCCCTCTTTAGCACTGCTCACTTAACGTATCCACAGTGCCTAGTGCAGTTTATAGTGCATGCACAGATGTGTGTGTGCATGTGTGTATGATGATTAACCACCCCTCTTCCTGGAAACATAGGCAGGCCTGAATACAAGCGCTCAGTAAAGCACTTTATTCTTCTCTCCTCACACAGAGCTGAGTGAGTACATTGTGAAAACACAGAAAAGTGCCTGTTGTGAAATGAGTTTTTCCCTCTGCACTATACTGGGAACATGCTGATGGTGTGCATTCACAAGTTTACTGAAAATGTGAATGGATTCATGACTACGCTGTTCTCTGTTCTCAGATTAAGATGCTTTGATTCATCCATAAACATGCCGTTATATCAAATATCTTTACGCTACTGTATATCTGCGTATTCATATTCATGAAAACCTTAGCTCAAGAAAGTATTTATATATTCATTAGCATTATTGTTGAGGATGATGTAATATTAATAAGTCAAAATAATAATTATTTTAATTTTATCAATACATCTTTACTGTTATTTAGGCTAGTAATCAGTAAAAACAAACAAACTGCACAATAACACTGTATTATCTCTGTACAGCTTGTATAATCTAATCATTTATTTAGGGTTTTTTTAAGTGGTGGAATTTCGTTCCCTTAACCGACATTCCCTGCAGAGGGAGCAGGGAGTAGGGAGCACCCTGTCAAGGTGTTCAAGTCAAACCCGGACTTTTGATTGTGCACAATATGAGAACATAATTATTTGAGTAAAAACTCCCTTTATTTCTCTATATAGTCCTCTGCTGCACTAATGCACTTATCCCAGTGTTTCACTAGTGCTTGGACACCATCAAGGTAGAAAGAAGAAATGGCTTGGACTGAGGTCAGGACTGTACAGTTGATGTGGTAATAACTCCAAGCCGAGTTCCTGTAATGTGCAAGTGGTGTTGGGGTATGATTGTGTGTGGCGTTTCCACAGACAGACGCGTCTCTTCCTCAAGTTAAAGATTCTTCTTTACCTCATTAAGCATTCTGCACTGTGCTCTTGTAGTCATCTTTACCGGACGACCATGCCTAGGGAGAGTAGCAACAATGCTGAACTTTCTCCATTTGTAGACTGTCTTACAGTGGACACATGAACATCAAGGCTTTTGGAGATACTTTTGTAACCCTTTCCAGCTTCATGCAAGTCAACAATTCTTGATCGTAGGTCTTCTGAGAGCTCTTTTCTGTGAGGCATGGTTCACATCGGACAGTGTTCCTTGAAACCAGTAAACCCAAAACTGGTGTGTGTTTTTAAAGGCAGGACAGCTTTCAGCAACACATCCAATATCATCACACTGATTGGCCTCAAGGTTGGCTCCCTCCTGGCTCCAATTACAGTAGCTCTTGGAGAAGTCATTAGGCTAGGGGTTCACATACTTTTCCCACCCTGAACTGTGAATGTTTACTGTACATGTTATGTTCAATAAAAACATGACTTAGATGCAGTTCAGAACACTTTTTATGACCAATTCATGCAAAAATCCCAAAGGGTTCACATACTTTTTCTTGCAACTGTTATTATTAAGATACCAATTATTTTGTGCAAGGGTGTGGCTAATTCAATTAAATTCAATTCAATTTTATTTATATAGCGCTTTTAACAATGGTCATTGTCTCAAAGCAGCTTCACAAAAATGAAAGAAATTTAGCAAAAAAAAAAATATATAATAATAATAATAATATTAATTATAGAAAAGAAAATAATTGGAAGTGTGTATGTGTGAGAAAAATGTGCAGATAATAATAATGAGACGAATGAATGAAATTTCTCTGATGAGCAAGCCAAGGGTGACGGCGACGGTGGCAAGGAAAAACTCCCTGAGATGGCATTAGGAAGAAACCTTGAGAGGAACCAGACTCAACAGGGAACCCATCCTCATTTGGGTGATAACAGATAGAAATGATATAACATCTTGTGTGTTGTGCAGGTGAAAATTCAATATGACAGAAATTATTTAAATTGACATGAAGACCAGCAGTTCAGCATAGGGACGAGTCGGTAGGTGCAGAGGGCAGATGAGGTCTGGATCACTGGAAGCACAGGAGCAGCATGTGTAGCTCCAACCATCATAAAGCTGAATCCAGCTGGAGCTGGTCCTTCTCTGGATGCCTCAGGAACCTCACAGGGTCGGCCTTTGTCTACTGAAGCTGGCAAAATCTCCCGATGCCTCGGGATGGGTAGAGAAATACACAACAGATGGGGAGAATTAGCGTAGTTGCCATTCGGTATAGGTGTACTGGAGTATGAGTACTGGGATGAGTTATGTGTATGCCAGATTAAAAAGATGCGTCTTGAGTCTACTTTTGAACTGAGAAACCGTGTCTGCTCCCCGAACACTGTCTGGAAGGCTATTCCAAAGCTTTGGAGCTAAATATGAAAAAGCCCTACCCCCTTTTGTAGATTTTGAAATTCTGGGAACTACCAGAAGTCCGGAGCTTTGTGATCTTAAGGCGCGTGGTGGATTGTAGCGTATAAGAAGACTGGTTAGGTATGTGGGAGCTAAACCATTTAAGGCCTTGTATGTAAGTAATACTATTTTGTAATTTATTCTAAACTGAACAGGTAGCCAGTGCAGGGATGATAATATTGGGTTATATGATCAAATTTTCTGAATCTAGTGAGAACCCTGGCAGCTGCATTTTGGATTAACTGAAGCTTGTTTATTGAGGATGCAGGACAACCATCTAGTAATGCATCACAATAGTCCAGTCTGGAGGTCATGAATGCATGAACTAGTTTTTCTGCATCAGATACGGATAAGATGTTCCTAAGTTTAGCAATATTTCGAAGATGGAAAAAGGCTGTTTTTGTGATATTTGAAATGTGATTTTCAAAAGACAAGTTACTGTCTAATATTACGCCCAGGTCTTTTACCACTGAGCTGGTAGTAACAGTACATCCTTCTAAGCGCAGGCTGAATTGTGAAAGCTGTTGTGTGCTGGTTTTTGGGCCAATAAGTAATATCTCTGTCTTATCTGAATTTAATAAAAGAAAGTTATTGGTCATCCAGTCTTTTATGTCCAGGACACACTCAGTTAATCTAGACAACTTAGGAATTTCGTCTGGTTTAGTTGAGATATATAATTGGGTATCATCAGCATAACAATGGAAACTGATCCCATGTCTTCTAATGATGTTACCCAAGGGAAGCATGTATATTGAGAACAACAGAGGTCCTAAAACTGACCCTTGTGGGACCCCATATTTCAAAGGCATTACACCAGACGGTTCTCCATTTAGATCTACAAAATGGTAGCGATCAGACAGGTAAGATCTAAACCATTTTAATGCCTGTCCCTGAATACCTATATAATTTTGTAAGCGATCTATGAGAATATTATGATCTATAGTGTCGAATGCAGCACTAAGATCGAGCAGGACTAGCAATGAGATGCAGCCTTGGTCTGAAGCTAAAAACAAGTCGTTTGTAATCTTAACTAGTGCAGTTTCTGTGCTATGATGGGGCCTGAAACCTGACTGAAATTCTTCATGGATGTTGTTATCCTGCAAGAATGTGCAAATTTGAGCTGATACTACTTTTTCTAGTATTTTTGATATGAACAGAAGGTTTGAAATCGGTCTGTAATTTGTTATTTCATTCGCGTCCAAATTTAATTTTTTAAGAAGCGGCTTAATAACTGCTAACTTGAAAGGTTTAGGGACGTGACCTAGATATAATGAAGAATTAATGTTTAGAAGCGGCTCTGCAACCATAAGCATCACTTCTTTTAAAAATCTGGTTGGGATTGGGTCTAACAGGCACGTTGTTGATTTAGCCGAGGTGATGAGTTTATACAGCTCTTCCTGTCCTATACCTGTAAAGCAGTGAAAATCTAAATGTGAAGCTATAGGCTGAACTGGATCGTGAGATACTATTAGAGGTTGAACCTCCATTATTTTCTTCCTGATATTATTGATTTTTTCATTAAAGAAGTCCATAAAGTCTTCACTTCTAAACTGTGATGGGATACTCTCTTAGGTTTTGTTAGGTGAGCCACTGTACTAAATAAGAACCTGGGATTGTTTTGGTTTCTTGCTATCAGTTGGCTAAGATGCTCAGTCCTATCAGTTTTTAGAGCCTGTCTATAGCTGCACATACTGTCTTTATACGCAATTCGAAAAACTTCTAATTTAGTTTTCCTCCATTTTCGCTCGAGGTTACGGGTTGCTCTCTTTAGGGCGCGAGTATGACTGTTGTACCACGGTGCAAGTGTTTTATCTCTGACTTTTTTTAATCTGATGGGAGCAACAGTGTCTAATGTACTGGTAAAAATAGTGCCCATGCTGCTAGTCACTTCATCTAGATCATCTGCATTTAGGGGTCTAATAAGTATCTAAAGATAGAGTTATGGATTTATGAATAGAAAAAAAGGAAGAAAATACAAACACATTTTAATGGTATACCATATTTCCATTATCAAGAAATGTGCCTGTCTTTGATTTTAATAAGCGTTCGTAGTGCCACCTAGTGACCAGTTTCTCTAAAAATGTAAAAATGGTACTAAACAGGGCCGGTGGTGTAGCGGTTAGCACTGTCGCCTTGCACCTCCAGGGTCCGGGTTCGATTCCCGGCCAGGCTCGATTCCCGTCTCTGTGTGCATGGAGTTTGCATGTTCTCCCCGTGCTTGGTGGGTTTCCTCCGGGTGCTCCGGTTTCCTCCCACAGTCCAAAGACATGCAGGTTAGGCTAATTGGCGTTCCCAAATTGACCATAGTGTGTGAATGAGTGTGTGTGTGTGTGTGTGCTCTGCGATGGATTGGCACGCTGTCCAGGGTGTACCCTGCCTTGTGCCCTGAGTCTCCTGGGATAGGCTCCAGGTCACCCCGACCCTAAATACAGGATAAAGCGGTATAGAAAATGAATGAATGAATAAACAGGGCCTACTGTAGATAGACACTCAAGTCCAGTTTTGTTATGGCTGATGTTTTAAGCCTACTGAAAACTGCTAGGCTGATGTTTATTTATTTATTTCAATTAGTCAGACTATTAGAGGTTCATCTAAAGATTAACAAAATCTGTAAAATTAGGATTTACAGATTATACACATTAGGTCAAGGTTAAATGGGAGCGGGTTCTTAAAGGAGTTGTTGTTGTTAAGCCTATGAAGTTGCAGAACCATGTATTTATGTATCTAATCTTCATGGGACAAAACCTCAAAAGCTATGCTGTAGTGCCCCCTTCAGGCGACTTACTTGAGTGGCAGAACAGACTAAGGTTTGAGCTAGGTGTGGAATATCACAATGAGAAGTTTAATAGTGATGAAACATTCTACAGGTCCATCCTAAAAATAATGAAAGTACATTTATAAATTATCCACAAAAATGTGATTGTAACAAATTTCCTGTCCTGAGAAAAATGATTAACTGAAACCTGCTGGGTGCCTTAGGTTCGGGTTCAACTCCTGTTTTTGTGTGCATGGAGTTTGCATGTTCTCCCCGTGCTTGGTGCGTTTCCTCTGGGTACTCCGGTTTCCTCCCACAGTCCAAAGACATAGGTTAATTGGCGTTCCCAAAATTGCCCGTAGTGTGTGTGTGTGTGTGTGTGTGTGTGTCCTGAGATGGATTGGCATCCTGCCCAGAGTGTACCCGCCTCCTGGGTTAGGCCCCAGGCCCCCCCGTGATTCTGAATACAGGATAAAGTGGTATAGACGATGAGGGAGTGATTGATTAATTAATTCGGGATCAAAATTTTCCCCTTTAAAGATAAGAAGTTAAGAAAAAGGCAGCATTAAGCTGATTTTGTAGCACCATCTTCAGGTAAAGTGCCACATTTACACATTCCAGCAGAAACCGCAAACTGTACCAATAACGATATTTTACAAGACACAATTATTTAAAGCATCCATACACCAAAAGACACACAGTACAAGTGTCCTGGAACCTTTACCATAACATTAGCGTTTATTAATTCAAGCAAACTGTTACATTAAACAGTTACATAAGTTACACCTTAAAATTTTGTTAATTTTTACCCTTTTTTTTTTTTTTGCTGCTGTTGGTGTTTGTTTGTTTCTTCTACTTTTTTTTTTCCTGTATGGAACATAGAAACAGCTAATGTTTAGAAATGCAGGCAAAAAGTAGTAACGGCACAGTACATTCATCAACTTAACAACACGTCTATACAAACCATAAGGCAGGAAAGAAGGAGAAATGTATGGCCAGGTCGTTTCTGTCGCAATAAACGCGATACTGTTGATACTGTAGTGGTCTGATTCCTTAGTTATTTAAACACACTGTGTAAAGCCCTCTGAATGCTAGAACCCTGATAAGAACAGAACATCTTGCCTTAACTGGTCGGCACAATTTAAACACCTTCTTGTTTTTTTTTTTTGTTTTTTTTTTTAAGAATCTTTACAGAAATCGAGCATCTTAACCACATGTTCTTATTAAAATGATACAATGACAGTACATATTGCTCAAAGATATGTAAAAGTTTTGTAATGAGAACATAGCCGTGTATGTTTTTTTTCCCCCTTTCCTTTTAAATGGACCATGCCCTCATTGCACGAAGGCGTTTACTGGCCTATTTAGGATGTGAAATGTCTTGCTTATACATGGAAAATTAAATGAAGTAAAAAAAAAAATAATAATAATAATAAACCAGAAGGTGGCAGCATTGCTTTAGAAATGAATACGACGCTAAAGATGCGTCGCTCCTTTTACGCAACACTAAGCTCTTCATGGTCCGTCTTCTTGCGACGAGCTGAAAGGTATTCTCCGTTAATTGTAAAAGAGAACTGTTAGACTTTGAGAACATCAACATACGTTGATGAGCATCAAGATTAAAAAGAAGAAGAAAAAAAGACAGACAAGAGACACAAAGTTCCCTGAAACATACCACATGGAGAACCGTGGAAGGGGGACAGAGGGAAAAAAAAACAAACAAGACACTTATTATTTTTCTTTTTTCTTCTAATCATTTACGTCCTTGATTTTCCGCTTCTTCTTTCGTCTTTACTCCATCCAGTCGACCTCGTCGAACTCGGAGTCATCTTCCGAGTCGCTGTATTCCACAGCGATGCGCCGGGACAAGATAGTGGCTACGTCGTTGCCCACGCGCTCATGCTTAGCCTCCTGTTCCCTTTGCTCCTCCACCTTCCTCAGCTGGATACCTGAGAGAAAGGAAGATTAAAAACAAAATCACTTTAGATTTGATCAAAGAGACTTGTTTATTAAACACTCCTACAAGTGAAACACAATTTATAAATATGCGCAAAAACAGACAAAACAAGCTACGTGCGTAAAAAGACTAAACAACCAATGTGATATACCTATAAATAAAAAAAACTCATCTGATCAAAGCAGACTAAACAGTACGATCATTACCTTTACGAATGGCTTCTAATAGGACGCTGCGGGCGTCGCTGATCGGCGGCAGGTTCGACGGATATCTCTTGACATCGTGACCCGAGTGAGTGGCCGGAGAAACCGGGAATGAAGGCACAGGGGGCGGACCTGGAGGCTGACAAGGGGGGGAGTTTCGTGCCCCTGGGTGCGGCAGAGGAGGAGGCGGAGGAGGAGGGGGTAAGACCGTGCCGTCTCCCATGCCAGGGAGCAAGACTTTGTCCTGCTGGATTCTTGCCGGAGAAGAATGAAGAGGTGGAGCCACAGGAGGAGGGGCCGGGTGCAATACACCAGGGGCAATCTGAAGGGGCGCGGGAGCAGGCGGGATAGCCAGGGGCTGCTGGGAAGGTAGCGGTGGGATCGGGGGTGGCGGCGTGCTGCGCATGCTCGAACCTGATACGGTGGACGGGAGAGGTGGGGGAGGCGGGGGAAGTGGGGGAGGAGGAGGGGGCGGAGCGTTGGGGTTCATGAAGACAGGAGTGCGAGCCGGAGACTGAGGACGACTGTCGGAGTAACCTGAACTGGAGCTGAAAGGGAAATAAAATAAAAAATAAAAAAAAGACCAAACGATTATAGAGGAGTAGAGAAACGACTAGGGATTATTTTGACCATCTACTGATTCTTATATATTTAGTTATACATGTTAAATGTTATACGTTAGATGGACGAAACCCAGCATCTTAGCTCGTGTTGGTCTGGGAGGTAGTGTCTTAAATAAAATAAAAATACTCCCGGGGAGAGAACGAGAAAGAGAGCAAGCCTGCACGAGGGAGGCGAGGTACAAGGTATAGCCTCGATCATGTTTTAAACTGGGTCGCACCTTGGAAAAAAAAAAAAAAAAAAAAAAGAAATGGTGAAGCTGCATTACAAGCTTTAAAAAAGAGAGAGAGAAAAAAAAAAACATGATCATGATTAGGGGTTTACACACTACACTACTATGGTCGAGTTATTGAAAGTTATTATTGAAAGACAGATTTTCTCTAACAGCAGCTCTGACAGTCCTGACTATATTTAAAATCACAGGTTTGCTTTAATGCATTATTGTTGCCATGGTAACAAGGTATGCACAGGGAATTGTATGTTGAACTTTCAACATGATCTAACTCTGAAATAAACTGTGTATAAAATAAATGAAAAAAATATCGATATGGTGATGTCTTGTGCCATAATGATTTTTTTCTAGCTGGCTGGTTTCTATTTTAAATAAAATCGTGATAAATTATTTAATCGTCCAGAACATAAATACATACTGTATATAATGTGTGTATATATGTATGTATGTTCTGGATGACCATATCAATATATATAGAGACATTATATATATATATATATTTGTCATATGTTACTATGGTATACTGAAGTATAATTACAAGCACTGCTTTAGTGTCAAAGAGTTGATGTTTGCAGTGTCGACCCTTATTTTTCCAGACCTCTACAATTCTCCCTGGCTGTCGATCAACTTCCCGACCACATACTGACTGATGGCAGCACGTTCATGCATAATCAATGATTTTTTTCCCCCAGGATGCCTCAAATAATGAAAGAGGATTCATCAGAGAAAATGACTTTCCCCCAGTTCTCGACAGTTCAATCCTCGTACCTTTTGCAGAATATCTGTATGACCCTGTGGCTTCTCTGCTGCCCTTCTTGAATACGATCTTTTGTTAATAAATCGATAATTAAGTAGTAGAAACTGAACCAGAACCTCAGATGAATCTCCTTTCTAGGTGCGAAAAATTTCATAATAATTTCCGTTTCCTGCAGGGACTGAGAACATCAAGCCTCCCACTCCTAGGTTTTTTTTCTTTTTTTCCTTCTTCAAGGAGACCTCAGAGAGCATTCTAAGCAGCTGGATTGCTCGGCAATTGCAGTGTCTCAGCCCACAAGATCCTGCTGTGGGTGAGGAAAATAGCTGAGAACATCACCACAGTCTCGTTTCCCCTCCGCCGAGGGTATTTACAATAAAACCTGCATCTGAAAAGCCACCACTTTTCTCACATCTTATCTTCCTGCTGTCTGATCAAACAGGACCATGGCATCCAGGCCGGTATTATGTACAGTAACAGCTTCTCCTCCAAATCACTCGGCATCTCCTGCACCCAACTGCCAAAGTCTTATTGACCAGTGCATATACCGTACCCACCACAGTATATGACATGTTATCGGGATGCTCAAGTCAAACCGGGACTTTCTTGTGAATGAAAAGCCGTACGTCCATGAATGATGATCCCGACTGAGGTGGCTCGAAGACCCACAGCAGAGACAGAAGAGACACATCTGTCTGTGGGAACTGTACACACAATCATTCACCAACACCACTTTACAGTAACGTTACTTGATGTAGTTATCGCCACATCCTCTCGACAGTCCTGATCTCACTCCAAGCCATTTCCACATGCTTGGGCAAACTTTAAAGGAGTTCCAGGAAGGCCAGATGTTAGGTCCGATCGTGGCTCCGAAACTTTCTATCTTGATGGTATCCGAGCACTAGTGAAACACTGGGATAAGAGCATCAGTGTAGCAGGGGATTATATAGAGAAATAAAGGGATTTTTAACACTCATAACTGTGTTCTGTTATTCTGCACAATTAAAAGTCCCGCTTTGACTTCAGCAGCTTTTTGGAAAAGTATTTTCCAGATAGATGATCTGACGAAATAGTGTTCATTAGAAGAAAAACCCCAGCCTTTGAAGCTTTCAAAAGATTTCTGACAACAGAAATATTTGTGCAAGAAAAAGGTTCCTTTCGTTTACAAAGTTGCAGGTCATTTGGGACAAATCAGGTGACACACGATAAGTAGAAGATTAACACGGTACATTTTTTCCACCAGTTTAAGGGACGTAGTTAAAGTGAAAAAAAAAAAAGGAAATTGAAGAAACGTCACTTTTATTGAGCATACGTTTATACAGATAAATAATACTTACACAAGGTAGCAGATGGAAAGACTAATGCGTGTGTGTGTACCTGATGACCGAGGGAGGCTTGATGTCTGCAGGGTGTGAGGGTGGAGGTGGCGGAGGCTCGTGAGGTCTCCCGTACATGCGCTCTCCCGGGCGGTTGAGCAGCTCGCTCATCTGAGAGTACGGCAAAGCAGCCAGAGAGAACGAACCGTCCAAATGATCCATGTACATCTGCCTGAAAGTGGAGGAACCACGGAAAAGGGCAAAGTGATGCTGTGCTGGTAACACAATAATATCTGGGTAAATATTGTTTTTCTCTCTCTCTCTGCATCTGCCTTCGCTTTTCTTTCTACCTCTATGTCTCTGTCTCTCTCAGTTCAGTTCTCCTCCTACATCTGTCTCTCTCTGCTTCCATCTGTCTGTCGCTCTCTCTCTCTATCTACCTTTCTGTCTCTATGTCAGTTCAGTTGTCTCCCTTTCCCTGTCTTTCTTTGCTGTTGTGTCTTGCCTGCTCTCTTTCACTCTGTGTATCTCTCTCCGTCTCTCGCTTGCTGTCTCTCTCTCCATGCGGCTCTGCCTCTATCTCCTTCTCTGCTTCTGTCTCTCGCTTTCTTTCTCTTTTTCTGCCTCTGTCTCTCTCTATCTCTGTCTCACACACACACACACACACACACACCTGGGGTCATGGTAGGGCGCCAAGCCGTTGCTCGCATCTTTTTGTTTGCCCTCGATATCGTCTTCTGCCAGCTCTGCCCCTAAAGCCAGTTTCTGCCACTCCTTCTTGCGATCATGAGGCGCTCGTGGTATCTTCTCTGGTTCTGCAGGACGGTCGATGTTCTTCAGCTGGGTGAAGAGACACAGAGTTTTTACTATCGCTGAAATGGACAACATAAAGCTGCAAAAGAGTCAGGGACTGGGGTACGGTGTGGAGGTGGGGGTTGGGGGGGGGGGGGGTGTAGGGTAACAAGATTTAGTACATGTAGTCTTAAAAAAAAAAAAAAAAAAAACACACAACAGGAGAAATCGGAGGGGACAAATGAAAAGCGCTTCTAAGTAAAGAGCGGGACATCCACATGCACAGTTCATCTGCATGTGCAATGTCGAATAAAAGCTCTACTTCTGCACTCCACACCATTTATGACTTATGAAAAAAATGATTAAAAAAAATACACTTCCTCTAGTGGAGGTGTTAAATATTAAAATATATGCAAGCACACACTCCCACCACCACACACACACACACACACCATCAAATGATGTGTAACTAAAATGTCATTTCTTCCTGTGCATTTGTAAGTAAATGGTGCAAACACAGTCTCACACACACACACACACACTTCTCACTCAGTGTTATGATGCTGTCCTCTCAGCTTCAGAATATGAAAAGATCGATGCACACACATGCAAAGTGAGAGCCAAGTCCTTCATACAGTACATTAGGCGATAAAGCAGTGTCAGTTGTGCAGCGCAGAGAAACACACACACCGCAAGAATTGCCTCAGCTTAATACAGCCACACACACACACACACACACACACACAAAGAAACAACACACACAGGAAACAAATAAATCTATATGGCTTATATGATGCTGTTTTGTAGCTTCAAGAGAAAAACAGAACTGAATCCTAATTGGACATATCTTTAATTATTGCTTAAGAATTACAGTAATTCCCTCTGGGGATGATTTTCAGTGCAGTCCATTGATGTAATGCCTGGCACAATGCTGACTCGCTGGAAAATTTTTTACTTTACTGTAAATCTATACCTGAAAATATGGATTAAATCCTAAGTAAGGTAAAAAAAAAAAAAAAAAAAAAAAAGCCATAGATTCCTTTGTTCCCTGTTAAGACACGCCTTACTGGCTGGTTATAAGGGTCTACACATATACTGTATATTGTAGGTTCTCCAGTTCACATACCTGCCCTGGAAGGTCTAAATATTTATAGACCTGATCATACAAGTGAGGATCCTGTAACTACAAGAACAAATGAAAAGAAAAAAGAAAAGAAAAGAGATGCAACACATGCATAATTGTAACGTTTGACAATCGTATAGCACGGGGCCAAGCATCACAAATCAAGACTAAAACATGGATTATCAAAGCATCATGCTTTAACATGTGCACATGACATTCAGTACAGTAGAATGGTGGGAAAAAAAGCACGACATACAGTACGGTGCAAAAGTCTTCTGTCACCCACTATTTCTTTATGTTCAATAAATGAAATCAAAAAATTGTATTTTGAATGCATAAAGATATAATTTATGCAAGTAGTTTGTGTAATGACCACAGCAGCAGCCTCATTTCCCCTCTCGTCTGTTTCAAGACACTCAGCATTCTGCATCACCGGTATACTGATAGAGGTCAGGGGTAGCTACATGCCGTAAATGTCATCATCTTTTGATCACAATCAATGTTTATGCATTAAGTTAGATGTTTTTTAACGCGGAAAATTATTTATAAGTCGCTGCGTGGTGTAAGAAACAAAAAACATTCCTCTAAAACTGCTCAGGTTCAGAAACTTGGCAAAAAAAGAATGAAATCAAAAAGGAAAGAAAAAAAAATTATGTCAGGAAGCCTGGAGAACTATTCCCCAGGACTGCATAAAAAAGCTTGTTTTTTTTTTTTTTTACTCTTTGTAAGCAAGATACAAGGATATAAATGGGGGGCAGTTTCAAGACTTTTTCGCAGTACGGTGTACAAAAAAAAAAAAAAGAGGATCGAATTAAAATGATACATTTTGGACACAAAATCACACCTCCAGAAATTGAACCTAAAGTTAGAAATCTCAGCAAAAATGTTCGTTCTGACATATGTGCATATACGCATGGATGTTTGTGTTCATGACGATCCACACACGTACACCTGGTCATTCATGTAGCAGCAGCGCAATACGTAAAATTCGTGCACGAACACGAGGACAAGAGCTTCAGTTAATGTTCACGTTATGAGTGAGACGAGGGAGGAGAAAAACACCATGGAAGTTGGTGCCAGATTGCCTGGTTTAAGTATTTCAGAACGTGTTGATCTCCTGGGGATTTCCACACACAGCAGTCTTTATAGTGTATACAGAACTGTTAAAAAAACAGCAGCAACAACAAAACGGGGGAAAAACAATCCAGCAAGCAGGAGCTCTGTGCGTGGAAATACATAGATGAGAAAGGAGAACGAGAGAGAAGATCAGCCAGACTGTTCAAGTGATCAGCAAGTCTAAATTAGCCGATGAGCAGAAAGGCATCTCGAATTGTCAGATGGATGCTACGGATCACACCAGGTTCCAAATCGACCTCAACATCTAGGCCCGTATTCACAACGCTTCTTAAGCCTAAAAGTTGCTCCTAGTGACGAAGAAAATTCTTAGAATTACATCACTTTCTTAGAATTTCCTCTTAAACTTAGGACAAAATCTTAATTTTTACAATTTGGAGATAAATAATTTTTTATCTTTGTTAAGCGTAGAGAAGGGGACTTTTAAGAGTCTGCGCAAGAGTTTCTATAGCAGAGGACAAAATGGCGGAGAGAAGAAATATTCTCCAAATACTAAAAGTAAACACTGCTCTTCTGGCCAATTTGGTTTTCTTGTTGTTTTGCTTCATTTCATCTCTCTTGGATTGTTGGTTACATACAATCCATAAGTGCAACTTAAATAAAGTCCTGCAATCATGTAAATTGGTAAAAGCTGAGCCATTTTTCTCCCATCAATGTGAAATTATTTACAAGTAATAAAATCAGTATGATAAATAAATGCAAGAACTTAAATATAGTAACTACTGTGTGGAAATTGTTTGCTTCAAAAGTAGACTTTAAGATATTTCACCTATAACAGACACTTTGCATAAAGTAGTCTGTAGTCGTGATTAAACAATTTCTTCATATACAAACATTATGATTTCACTGTCTGTTCTACCATCATATATTCTATTTTCACAAAGAGTGCATTTCAAAACCTATACAGAAGTCGGAGGTTAATTTCTATCAACCAATCACAGTCCTTGATATGCTGCATCATCTCTAGCAAAGGGATCAACCCCACCCCCTCACTAAGATAAAGTTTTTGTACTCTGAGAAGTTTCCTAAATCACTTTTAGTCTAGGACTCCCAGTTAGGACTTTTTAAGCTAAGATAGGAGCTCTCTGAGAGAATTCTAAGAAGCTTTGTGAATATGGGCCCTGGTTTGTTGTGTGTCTTGAATTGCTTTTCTGCTCACCACGGTTGTAAACAGTGGCTATTCCAGTTCCTGTAGCCTTAATATCAGCTTGAACTTTTTGTGTAAAACCTGCACCAGTGTTTAATTTATACTCAAACCAGCAACAACCTGGCTCAAATCTGGCATCAACAACTAAAGTCAAAGATTCCATTTTCCCTTGATTCTGATCTACGACGTGGATATAAACTAAAGCTCTTGACCTGCACCTGGATTATTTCTACACATCATGCTGCTGCGATATGATTGGCCAGCCGTCCAGGTTCCTAAGAAACTCTTGATAAGACTATGTAGCATGCGTATAACAAAATTGAAACAGGCATTTTACTTATTCAGCAGTGTTTATGGTTATATTATCTGGTATACAATAGTAGTACAATTAGTAATGTGGCATGCACATGGCAGTTCAGAGCGAAAAGCACTGTCTAAAGATGAACCATGAATTACAGTGACACTCTTGACACTCCTTGTTTCCTTTCTTATCATTTTTCTTTTTTATTTCCATGTTCAGTGTGTCTGTTGTTGGACTTTCTGTCCATCACACATACTGTATTATCGAGGAAATATAAATGAAACAAAAAGTTTGTAGAATTATTTCCATACACATACGCACTTTGATGATTCAACACATTAATATGTACACCCCCATCCTCCCCCCCCCCAGTTATTTATCTCAAAGCAGTTTATTCATTAACTGTTATAAAATATTCAGTACCTTCAGGGTAACTACAAGGGAATATACATTATGTAGAAACATTAAGGGAAAGAAAATGACTAAAGATATGCAGACATGCTTAACTAGTCCTTAAGTGTTTCTAGCTGTATGGCGGAGATCATTATGCTGTTGTTACCAATTGTGATAAATATTCATGGAAGAAAAACTCCATAGATGTGATACCCTGGTAATTCAGTGCATAGCTGACTTCATTTTATTGCCACATAACACCTGAGCAACTGAAACAACCTCAGATCATGACTTCCAGAGGCTTGTACAGCGGCCATAATGCATGATGGCTTCATGCTCTTCCCTTCTTACCCTGACGCATCCATCGCTCTGGAATAGGGTCGATGGTGACCTTTTTTTGACCTTTTTTTCCCATTACTCCAAAATCCGATCTTCATGATCCCTAGCAAACTGAAGTCATCTTAATTTATTAGTCTCCATAATACGTGGTTTTCTTATGGCCACACAGCTGTTTAATCCCAATCCTGCGAGTTCTGGTCTATTAAACATAGCTGAGTTCCAGGTTTTATTAATGTGTTTCACCAAATCCAGCCATTTTTAGTGTTTTCTTTGCTTGATGCAGGCCATAAACTTGCATAGCGAATTTTTATAATAAATCCATGAAAACAGATTGCAATTTCTGCAACTTTTTTCTGAAAATTTTTTTTCTGTAATGTACTGATAAACATTAGACTTTCAAATATTTTAGATTCATTACACACAAACTGAAGTAGTTCAAGCCTTTTATTGTTTTAATATTGATGATTGTGGCATACAGCTCATGAAAACCCAAAATCCCTATCTCAAAAAATTAGCATATCATGAAAAGGGTCTCTAAACGAGCTATTAACCTAATCATCTCAATCAACTGGTCAGATGAAATATGCTAATTTTTTGAGATAGGGATTTTGGGTTTTCATGAGCTGTATGCCACAATCATCAATATTAAAACAATAAAAGGCTTGAACTACTTCAGTTGTGTGTAATGAATCACATGTTTATCAGTACATTACAGAAAATAATGAACTTTATCACAATATGCTAATTTTTTGAGAAGGACCTGTATAAAGCGAGTTTTAAAGAAATGGTTGAATGTGGCCATAGGAGAACCCGGCTGTAGGAGGTTGAAACAATTAAGAGCAAAACAACAACAACAAAAAAAAAAAACGAAGAAGTGTCTGAATTATAATTTTTTTATACCAAGATTGAACGCATCCTTTGACACATTGCCCCTTCGAACCTCATTAAATATTGGATTGTGACACCGTTTATGTAATTAATCACTTGTAAGACAGCCAACTGATTCGTGTTATTAAAATCGGGGATAAAAGGAAATCAAATCAAATCTTCAGCAGAAGCCAACTCATTTAAAATCACTTCACAGTCGTACATGCTCTATCCCCCCCCCCCCCTTTCTTTTCTTTCTTTTTTTTTTAAAGCAGCTCCATGCAGCCTTGATATTAAATTTACGAGCTCACACCACATCTGCAAAATGAGGAAGAGCATAACTATTATCAGAACAACTGTCCTTAAAAGAAATAACACTCCGGTGCATAGTGTACATTTGGCAAGATAGCAAACATGTAGGGGTGTAACAATACAGTGTATAGCTTCATTTTATATAAAACTCTTGAGTCAATCTGACACGCTGCGTAACAGAGTAGGCGGTTTGTCTTAAACATACCACTTACACTTGTCACTGTGTAATGAAGCCCACACTCCTGACTGGTGGCTTTGTTTCGAATCAGAAGCTGATACACCAGCCTACTAATGCACTAAAATGTTAGCGAGCAATGGCGGTGATCATGCTTAGCCACACGCAGGAGACGGAAGACTCCCACGTAGCATTTGAGGACTTTCTGGTACGCTAAGGCTAGTGAAAATGACTGAAATGCTAAGAACTATCTAAAAGAAAAAGAACATTCAAACTCATATCCTTATACAATTTTTCATTACTGTCCATAACGCATACTTTTTATGCATCATTACACCCCTACAAATAATAAAGGATTGCTCGCGATATTCCTAAACTGGACAGAACAAATGAAGAAGCGCGTGTCGCGGTGGGTAGCTGTTACGGTGCAGGTTAACAGGGACAGGGATTAGGATTTTAGTGGGAGCTGGGCAGCAGGCGTACAGAATCTGTTGTTCCTTGTGTCCAAGGCTCTTTGATTACGGTCTTACCTCGGGCATGAAAGGAAGAGGCTCATGGGCGCTACCCATAAAACCCTGCAGAAAAGTTAGATAAGGCACCTCAAGCTGTTCAGACTCGGAGACAGAGAAAGAGAACAAAGAGAAGAAGAGACACGGAGAGATCAGATGCACAGAAGCAGGAAAGAGAACACAAGAGAATCGCAAGAGAGACGAAGGGTAGAGGGGAAAAAAACGCCTTATCATGCTAACGCTACGCTAGAATAACAGAGACAGCTTTAATATGGGATGTAGCACTGCAGCCACATTAGGTCTTGAAATGAAATCAAATGAAAACCATCCTCCTCTTCAGTTTCTAATGTATAGCTCAGCTATTTCTGGAGACATTTTGAAGAAGAATAAAGCTCAGAAGGACGTGCCAGGCATCGCAAGCGTCTCTGTTAGCTAATCCGCCGACAGAGCTAGTCTAAAATTGAAAATACTACACAGCTTGTGACGCTTTTTTTTTTTTTTTGGTGCAAAATACTCATATTTTAAGAGATTTATCACTGCTCCTTCCTTTATGTCCAATTGATGCAATACCGCCCCCTACTGGACCGGACCGTAACACTATTTTTTTCCCTACGAGACATAACAGTTATACAGTCGATAACACAAGTTGCATAGCATTTCAATGTTTATTAGATGCTTTTAAAAGTCAGTTTTAACTCCTTTACACCTTGTAAGAAATTTAGCGGCCTAAGACAAATCACACAGCAAACTACTGAAATCGCAATGTCCCTCAAACCTCAAATCGAATCAGTAGTCTACCTGTGCTTCACAGCTCTACTCAGTGCAAATCATTTAACCGACTTGTAGACAAGCTTCAGTTAATACGTGTTGTAAATGAATTATAAGGGTTCTTTTTTGTAGTGCTGTCAATCGATTAAAACGTTTAATCTAGTCCATTCCCGGCAAAGCCTGTGATTAATCACGATTAATCACAATTTTAAAATACTTATATTGACTTGTATTATAAACGTGCAATGTTGCAATAAAGAACACATGACAAACGCTTGGAGGAAACAGGTTATGCAGTCTTATAATATCTTAAACACATGTTAAACTAAAATCTCTCGAATGGGACCAGCACAACATGCAGTGTCTGGGTAGTATGGGGTGTGGCAAACCCCTCGACTGCGGGACTCGAACCTGGATCCTCAGATCCGAAAATCAACAACCTAGAGCCTTAGCCACATGATCCACCACTCCCACATCTTACAGCTAATGTATTCTTGTAAAAATAGTTCCCCTTGACGGTACAGTACCTCGAGCACACAACATTGGAAGTTTTTTTTCAAACTTCCATCTAGAAGCTTTTTATAATGACATTCAGCACACCTGTGATGTTTCTTCAGTCATCTTATTATCTGCGCTAAACGTGCCAGTATCACACACACAGCCGGGTAACCGCGCTGCGATTATGGGAAGCCATTAGGGTCAAACTTAGTCACATGATTAATTTGCATAAAAAAAATAAATAAATAAAATAATTAACTAATTAATAAAATAAGTAATAATTAAATAAAGTTAATTAACATACTAATGTTAATTATATCAATATCATGTAATATTATGGAATAAGACGTTTTACAAATCTAACATGCTCATTTGAATCGTCATAATTTTTTTCACTCTCCAATTTTCTCCCTAATTTAGTCGTGTCCAATTCCTCCCCGTCACTAGGGGGCTCCCACATTAAGCTACTACTACCACTCTGGCAGGAGGGTCGAAGACTATCACGTGTTTCCTCCGAATCACGTGACGGCGTTCGACCGCGCTGGTTTTTCGAACTGCTCGCTTACGCACCATTGGGGCGGCGTAACACACTCGGAGGACAGCGCTATCCGCTCCTTCCGCTTGCGTGAGCTCACAGATGCCCCTGATTGGCTGTAGAGCCGTGATTAATGTCAGAGCATTAAGTACCTCTCATCCCTCCCCTCTGGGAGAGCTCGGCCAATCAGCTCTCTCTAGACCTCCAGCTGCGAGAGGTTACAGCATCACCCGGGAATCGAACCAGCGATCTCCGGATGATAGGGGCATTCAAATCTCCACTTCTGGCCTCTGTTTAATTTTTTCATGAAAGGAATATTACAGATATTTAGTAATTCCAGCCGAGGATATGGTTTTGAAATCATGAATCTGATTATGAATACAGAATGAAAACGTATTTATAGTGGCTGTACCGCTGTAATAGCCAGACACTGATACCATCCAAATATGTAAATACAACTGAATTAGAGCTGAAATCACCATGGTGATTGTGGGAGTAGAGTTGGCCAGGGCTGTTTAGTCATGCACTGTAACTGGTGCACCATAGCCAGGGCACACAGACATGCTAAGTGTTAATAACTAATTTCAAGATTTTGGGGGGGGGGGGGGGTGTGGGGGGGGGGTGATCATGTGATTCTCGGGAATATAGGACACATCACCAGGATGAGCGAGGAGAGAGAAAATGCAGAAAAAGTTTTTATTTCATGCCACGAAATGCATATTTGAGGTAGTGTGTGTAAGTGTGTGTGAGAGAGAGAGAGAGAGTGAGAGAGAGAGGAGGAAAACTCTGGTTGATGAGCCGCTGACTTATTTTAGCAATTCAAAAATAACGGACAATAAAACACAGGAACACACACACACACAGACACACAGACACACACACACACACACACACACACACACACAATGCACCATTGTCAGTTTCATCAATGGAATGTAACAGTCTGTAGACACTCATTCTAGCGAGAAATAACTAGAATCAGCATCATCTGTCATTCAGGGTTTACACCAAGAAATACAAAAGCAATTAAGCTCAGGGCTCCTTCTACGACACACACACACACACACACACACACAAACATATATATATGAAAAATATATTAAGTGGCTAGAAGTGGTCTATATATAAACAACCAGATTAAAATCAACTCCAGATTTCACGGTACCCCCTCTGTGTCAAAATTATTGGCACCCCACAACTAACATTAGGTTAACTCTGTGTGTCCTTGAAAGAATAACAGCTGGAGACACTTCCAGTGAGAACATCTTTATACTGAAGATTTTTGGCCCTGAATGAATTCATGGTTCTACATTCTACACCGTGCTTCATTTATCAAAGCTGGAATACGCAGCGTAAATTGCTAACGTTCTTCAGTTAACAGTGTTTAGCAAACACCCTTATCCAGAGTTTTGGAGTGTCTTTTTAAAAACACGTCCTCATGAAAGTTCACTTAATCAGGGACGAAGAACATTTTTCACTGGCTTTAATTAAAGGATATAAAGAAAGAAGGCAAGTCAATGCAAATCAGTAAATTAAACACTGTAAACTAACAGACACGAGATTTAGTGTTTGCTTATACTTATTTTAATTCTTCATATTATTGATATTACACATTTGTTTCCTGGAATAAAACCGAGTCAAAATAGCTCCCACTTCTGCCTTTCAGACTTTACGCTTTTTTACACATGGCCAAAATATGGACAGAATCAAGAAACTCTGCCTTTTCAAAAGTCTTGGCACCA
Organism: Channallabes apus; assembly: GCA_030522415.1. Taxonomy (NCBI): domain Eukaryota; kingdom Metazoa; phylum Chordata; class Actinopteri; order Siluriformes; family Clariidae; genus Channallabes; species Channallabes apus. The sequence goes on along the minus strand of CM060107.1, from coordinate 46,605,861 downwards.
TGTAAAATGTGTTACAACCTATTAATGTTTGTCTCCAGTTCAAAATGTTCCAATTTATTTAACAGTCAAACCAGTGCAAAAGTTGAGCGAAACATGAGCACTCACCCCGTACAATGGGTGTTCAAGTCAAAGTGGTACTTTTGATTGTGCAGAATAACAACACAGATACGAGAGTAAAACCTCCCTTTATTTCTCGAGATAATCCCCTGCTATAATAAAGCACTTATCCCTGTTTCACTAGTGCTTGGGTACCATCAGGGTAGAAAGTTTGAGTGTATGAGTGATGTGGCAATAACTCCGGTGATGTGCAAGTGGTGTAGGTGAACGATGGTGTGTACAGTTCCTACAAACAGATGCATCTCTTCCACAAGTTGGCGACAAGTTATCTGTCGATTTTCAAAAATCAGGTGTTCCACTCGCTGAATATTCACGTGAACGACTGCAGAGGGCCCTGAGCCCCATCAGCCGAGATCATCATCCATGGACGTACGGCCTTTTATAAAGCATTTGCGGCTAAGAGTCTCATCACCGTACCGCGCTTGAAGACTTCTGCGAATGTCAACTAATTTCATGAAATGACAGAAAGTCCCAGTTTGACTTGAACACCCCTTATACACACTTCTGCACACCTTGAACATTCAAGCAATAATCGAATCACCAAGTCAAATCATCCAGAGGTTCACGATGCACCATTTTGTGCTTCTTGAGATCCTTTTCAGCTCACCATGTTTGTAAAGAGTGGTTATAGCCTTCAAGTCTCACTGTTCCATGACCTCTCGCATGAAAAGGCGTTTCTGTCTACAGAACCACCACACCCTGGATGTTTTTTGCACCTTCATAACTAAACTCAAGGTACTGATGTAAATTTCAAATTGATGAACACAACGTTAACTCTTGTTACCTCTGTATCTGCATTGAGCAATACCTGGATAACTGAATAATCAGGTGTGCATGTGAATATACTGTATATCCCATACCTTCTCTTCAAACAGTATTTTTCCTTTGATACTAGCCCGGATGCAAAATTAAATTATTCAGATTTGTTCAGAAGTGTAACTATGTGCATCCGGGTGTAAGAGAGAAGTATAGAAAATCCCCAGACGGTGTGTCAGCATCAATATATGCGAAAATGAGGAATGAGGACAAAGTGGATGTGACCGCTGCTCCAGCACTTCCACCAGCACTTCGTCCCATCACTCATGCGCTAACCTAATCTATTCCACTCTAATGTAATGCTGTCTAATACAAGGCCTGCTTCTCCCACACACACGGCTAATCTAATGAGAACGAATAGCTCTCCCTGGCCTCTCTCTCTCTCTCTCTCTGCACATAGGTTGATTGAATGTTGCTGAATGTTTTATTTTTGTTGTTGACGTGTACCGTTCAGATTAACTATAATTCACCAAAATTTTCTTTTTTTTAAATTTGACTTTCAATTCTCAATAGATTCTACATTTCAATATCCTTTATGACTCTTTTCGCGAAACATTACAGCTTTATTCTCAATATACAGTATCATGACCCCATTCTCATTATATTATGACTTTATTTTAAATTCATTAAGACTTTATTCTGAAAACATTACAACTTTATTCTCAATATATTACTTTTCTCTCCTAACACCATATTTTATTACTGTATTTCTGGTAAGGTTGCGACAAATTTTCGAACTTTATTTTTGATTCAATATTATAAAATTTTCATTATATCATGCCTTTATCACCAAAAAAAAAAAAAAAAAACACATTTTGCCTTGTAACATCACTTATTATAATTGCTTTCTGGATATAATACGAGTTTATTCACATTTTACTTATCGATAATATATTCTTCATAATATTGGATCAATACAACTCTGGTCTCTGGTTTATCGACTGTCTCTAAGATTTCATTCAGTCACCTTTATCTTTGATACAGTTCACCTCATGTTCCCAGAAACACTCTTTCACTATTTGAGTCATGGATTATCTCTGTGACATCAGGGATGTAAAACCACATAAATATTATAACCTGGTCATTCAGTACATTCAGGTCGTCAGCTGACTTCATTTTATTGCCGCATAACGTTGCTGAGTCGAGACCTGACCAACTGAAGCATCATTACTCTGCCCCCAGAGGCTTGTACAGTGGCCACTATGCATGACGGGTGCATCGCTTCATGTGCTTCCCTTCTCACCCTGACACGCCCATCGCTCGGGAAAAGAGTCACTCTGAGCTCATCCGTCGGAATACATGACCTTTTTCCATAGCTGAAAAGTCTAATCTTTATGCACCCTAGCAAACTGAAGCCTTTTTTCATGATTAGTCTCACCCTCGAGACACAGCTGTTTAATCCCAAACCTGTGAGTTCTCATTACAGTATTATATGTGGAATATGCTCTGTTTTTTAATGTTGATTTGTTTCATCATGCAAATTCCTAAAGTGTTTAAGTGATCTCCATATCTCTCTCTCAATATAAATATAGTGGCCCTAAAATGCAGTTTTGCTCCCAATTAACCGAGCAATTATCAAAAGCACCCTTTGTGTTTGTTTTTTAAAGCCACTTGCTTGTTTAAGTGTGATTTTGTATGGCAGACCAACTTTAATACTGACCGACAAGAGCATTTATATCCAGAATAACGGGCTTAGACTCTGTGTTAGGGAATTGTCATGTGCTACAGGAACATCATCCATTGCGAGCGGATACATTACACGCTTCACACACACACACTTCTCATGCGTGTCACATTGTTCCCTTTCATTATCGTCTGGTGGGGTCACGGCAAGTCGTCCTTATCCAGCGGATCTACCCATCTTCTTATTCCGAAAACATTCATGAAACACACACACACACAACCAAACACACAAACATACGTTTCTTTGAAATGCTTGTGCAGTGGCCAGTATGACAGAGGGGGGGAGCGAACAACAGTGGTGGTGATGGATGACGAGGAGAAGGGAAGGAGAGAAGGAACCTGCCTTCATGCATAGAAACACAATCTGCTTCTGATTAGCCTGTGGTGGTGGAAACAGAGAGGTCTGTATTGTGTGCATGTGTGTGTGTGTGTGCATGAGTCTGTAATTTAGACGCAGTGAATGTAAGGGCTTCCAATCTGTGTTAGCTGTTGTGGTCTTTAATGATGGTGATGTTGGGGGTGGGTCAGCTCAAACGGTTCATGGAAAACATCCACCCAAGTATACACACCTCCTACACTGCTCCTTTCTTTCCCTCTCCCTCTCACTCTCTCTCTCTCAGGCCCGATCTTTTATACGCATACCCTGCAGTCATACATCCAGACACATCTCCATGGAGCCGTACAGAAGAGTGATTTACAGCGTGCCCTCGCAGTGCTTTTCCATCAACAAGCCGCCAGCGCTGGTGTCTAATTGTCTGCTAGATCTATCGTTCCGCTCATTCTCGCAGCAAAAATGAAATAAATAAATAAAATCCTGTTCTCGGGTTAAATGCTGAAAATGCCGCTGGTCGGCGTCGCTCCGTCACCAACATGAGCGATTTCGATAATGGTCAGTGAAACACTGTGTACATTTCCTTGATGTAAACCTGTAATCCAGGAATCTTCGGGATTCTCCAGTTTCCTCCCACAAATAGACGCTTTAATGATTTCTTACGATAAGTAAACGAGCGATGCCAATGCGAGTGCCGTGCAATGCCAGGACTCCACGATCCTGTCCAGGATTAATGAGAAGTAATGATTATGTAAGTCAATTAATGAATTGTTTGAATTAACCCCTTGTCGTACAGACTACACATCCCCGTTATACACAACAAAGCTCCCTCAGTGCTTTCTTTAACCACCCCCACTTCATCCTGTTCCTTCCTCTCCGTACCTTTTGCTTCCTTTTTTCCTTCCTCTTGTCCTCCGTGTCCTGCAGCATCTTCTCCCTCCACAGGTCGAAGAAGTAGGACGGGTTAGTGTAGAACTTCAGAGCCTGCTTCCCGTCATCCCTACGGAAAAAACAACAACAACAACAAACGCTTGTATTGAACCCTTTTCTAAAGGATAGAGAGTAACTGTGTGTTCACGGTAGCAAGCAGCAAAGCATTCATCCATGGGATACACATGTTCAGTTGAATACCAAGCCTAGATCCCAGTGCCAAGCGGCAGAGACACGGGGCGGCTGATTTTTATGAACTTTAGCCAAATTAGGTAGAGCCAATTTCAAATCAATTCAAATCAATTCAATTTCTAATCCAAATTCAAATCAATTCCTGGGCCCTAGTCTTATTGCCAAGTTTAACTACACTTCAGCAAGGAGTATATATGGTAGCAGCTTGTCTAGATTTTCAGTGGTGAAAGGAGCGTTCATGTCAAACCGGGACTTTTGGTTGAGCAGAATAACAGAACACAGTTATGAGAGTAAATGCCGTCATTCACGTACATACGACTTTCTTTAAAACATTCACACCATTCAAATATTTTACTCCGGTGCTTGAAGTCTTCTGTAAATGTCAATCAGTTTTTTAGACCTTCGTTTACAAAAAGTTTTTCATCAGAAGTCCCGGTTTGACTTGAACGGACCACGTCTATTTCCCCTGGTCTTTCATTTGAAACTTACCCATGGCACAGTTCCAGCGACTGTCATACTGTATATATGTATATGGTTTTGTCAGTTGTGACAGAAATTAACATTTCACATTCATATTTTATATTCTATACCATCAATAAACTCCTTTTAGGGATGTCACCGAAATATCAGCAACTAAAAAGATACAAAATAAAAGCTAATGAATTTTTTTTAAAAACTTTTTAAACTCGTACAGGTGGCACGATCTAAACTATTCACACATTGGCAGGCAGGTGGGACTGGGTTTGTGTTATTTGTGAAGGTTGTTTACAAAATCCAAAGGGAAAAAAAGGAATCAAATCAGTATACTTGTTCTGAAATCATAATAATAAAATCGTGATAACTAAAAATAAATAAAATAGTAATAATAAAAAAAAAATTGCAATATAAACTGGACCGGTACCTGGGTATTATGATAATATTGTATCAGGTGGCCCCTACTAGATACAGTACACGTGTGCTTACATAATTGCTGCAATATGACATTTCTGCAAATTAATTGAAAAATATATACTTTAAAAAAATTGATCAGTTTGCCCCATTGAGATGCTAGAGGTGATGGTGGCAAAGGAAAAACTCCCTGAGAAGACATGAGGGAGGAACCATCCTCAGTCATGTGATACCAGATAGCGTGACTGTAAATTAATTTCCTCTAACTTTGTTCAATAATGGGACAGTGCCTCAATAAGGCTCTAGGTTGTAGATTTGGGGATCGGAGGATCCAGGTTCATACAATAGTAAGAACGTTAACAACATCTCCATAAATTAGGGTATGTTTCGTACAAATGTAAAGTAAATGACGGCAAAATGGAGCATGCCATATACATATAATAATAAACATAAAAACGATAGTTGTTAGTCCTTGCTTTTCCACTGTTGCTAATGTTCTTAAGAGGAATGCTGAGCTTTGTGTCCTATATGTAGAAAATAGAAATGGGACACACTGAAGCTCAGCGCGCTGCAGCACTGACGTAAAAGATTCACCCATGATTGGTCCTCAAAAATGTGTAGAACAAAATTTGAGAGTTATTTTATAGATCCAACGAAAAAAAAAAAAAAAAAAAACTGATTTATTGAATTATCAGAGGATTTTTGACTGACATAAAGCAGCAGCTGCGGGCTTGTGTGCGCTTTGCCCTTTTCTTTGTAGGATAACTAACATGCAGTAGGTCTTTCCTTCAAAGAGGCAACAATAGCACTGTAAAGACCGAAAGTGGTGCTTTAACAAGGAGCACACAATTCATACATAAAGGAAAACCATTACGGCAACTACACCGCTTAAGAGTCAGACATTTATTCTTTTGCACATGCATGTTTTAGCACAGGATCGGTGGTAACCCACCATCCTTTAAGGCCAGCTGGTGCATCCGATGAACACGCTATGATTTCCCGAAACGCCGCGGCGCACTGTGCTCCATTAAGGCTCTAACTCCAGCACTGTTGTTTAAACAGTACTGAGTAAAGATAAAAAATAAAATAGTGCAACATGAGGAAAATGAGAGACGTGCTGGAGAAAATAACAGCAGGCAGGTGAGAGAGATGGGAGAAAAGGAACAGTAGTGAGAAGGTGAAAGGGAAGGATGTGCTGCAGCAAAGACGAGTGTGAGAGGGAGTGATGGATGGAGCAGCTGTCGCATCTAGAAGAAGCAGCCTCAGGTGTTAAAGTTCTCCCGAAGTAATGAGGAAACGTGAGAAAACAGACAGAGAGAGAGAGAGAGAGAGAGAGACGGATGGAGAGGGAGAAACATTTTCGAGGCATGATGAAATTTTAATATGTTTATGAAGCATGCTTAATTCAAAACCACAATCAGAAGATGTCTATGGATATAAATTTGGATGAATAGGACACAAGACACATTAATAACGTTTTTATTCTAACAAACCTCCTGTTCCTCCCTGGAGAATATTTTCCACAGATCCAGTCAGTATGGATTAATTTCATCAACAATATTTTTTTGGAGGTGTAAGGCTGTTTATTTCACATCTCTGAACTGACTTTGTTCCTATTACTTTTGTTCCCTTAAAATATAATACATTACATATAACAAAGCTGAGGGTTGTGATATTCACAGATTCCTTAGTTATGCTTTGCAAAACCTAAATGACTCTACCTTCCTCTGTTTGAGTCCCTTACATACAAACATTCGAGTTATGAACATTCGAGTTACGAACATTTGAAGATACGAACATGCGTTCGTTCATGTAATTTATTTATTTGTTTGTTTATTTGACACGGACAATGTACATTAATTCACATATCTGTACATGTACCAGAATTAGCCAAATGGCAATTTTTCATCTTCAGTCCCTGGACAATAAAATGTCCGGTTGTCACATGCATGCATTGCTCTTCTTCGAACACGAATAGTTCAACCATCGGCACGATTCTAAATAACACCATACTGTAATATACTGTGTATAGCCAACTTTGTTAGTATTCTAGTAACTAGACTATGTCTGTTGGAATTACGAACAAATCTGACTTATGAACAAACTCTCTGAACTGAACTTGCATGTAGGGGACTTACTGTACAAAGCTACGATGGCTTAGTGGGAAGCACATCTCCAGATTTGGGGTTCGTGTTTGGAGTTTGCATGTTCTTCCCATGCTTCATAGGTTTTCTCCAGGTTCTCTGGTTTCCCCAGACAGTTCAAAGACATGTGGCGGACTGGCATTTTCCTTAAAAGTGTCCGAGAATATGTTTGTGTCCTGCAATAGGTTTGCATATTATCCAGGTTGTACCCTGCCTTGTTCCCAAGGTTCCTTTGGATATGCTCCAGACCTCCTGCAATCCTACACAGGATAAGCAACATAGATAACGGATAGACGATGTAGTCAGTGGTTGACAGTTGCAGCTCTACAACTCTATACTCCCTGTACTTATTGTATGTATGATGGCATTTAAAGGAACATTGAGCCTCTTGACTTATGTTCAAGCATCCCTGCACAAGCACTTCATTTAGACAAAGAGCTATGAGCCTCTTCATGGTGCTCTGTAAAACTCACAATCATCTGGTCACCAACATTGCATCTTGCCACAAGTGTTCCAAATCACCTGTACCACCAATTCCTCAAGCCAGGCTGCAACACTAATTGCAAAGGCCCATTAGTATAGTTCAGTGGCTCCATGCTGCGTTTCCTTGGAGGATGATGATAGGTTGACAACAAGGTTCTTACACATACATTCCAGCCTTGCTATGAGCCACTTGAAGAACGGTCCCCATGAAGAACACCTCTAAAGGCAGGGGATACATGCAAACTCATTTTGGAAAATTATAAAGGCACGTTGGCTTAGTACTTAGCACTGCCTGCCCCAAGTTGGGGGTTCGAATCTTGTTTGGGAGTAAGTGTGGAGAGCGTATGTTCTCCATGTGCTTCGTGGGTTCCCTGTGGGTTCTCCGATTTCCACAAACATTTCAAAGATCTGAGAAGTAGGCTGACTGGAGTTTTCAAATTGCACCGTCATGTATGATTTGGTGTGTACAGTATGCTTGTGCTGTATGGTGGGTTTATATTCCATCCAGAGCGTACCCCCTCTATCTTGTGCCCAGGATTCCTTTTACAAGCCTAAGTATTTCCTTTTTACATTTGTAAAAGTCACCCTGAGCTCATTTTGGGGTTGTAACACAGAGCATGGAAGGAACATGAAGGCTTTTTAATTTAGCGGACAGGCTAACAGGTGCAACATTCCCAGTTTTACTACTCGGGTTGCTGCTGTCAACCTCCAAGTCGGGCAGGGAACATCTTGCATATGGGTAGTGTGTGGTCATGTGCAGTTTCCTGACTGTTTGGCACGCGAGTGAATCTCATGCCAAACAACTGCATGGTCTCTGAATCAAATGATTCTACATAGGATTGACTTTTAGTTGAAGTTGTTTCCTCATGCACGATTAGGAGGAGCTCAGTCGGTCTAGGCACCTACTGCTGTTGCGATTTCCACACAGCAGCCAGACAAACACCATGCTTTAAGAAGTGCAAACACTTTAAGCTTACTAGACCAAACAAAAGCAATCACTCACCTTACATAACACAAGTGAAGAAATAAGGGGTTACTTGAATGTGAGAAAATGCGTCTTTAAGATTTATGGTCACAAGCTGACCAGTGTTGAATACCAAGTACATGAAACAGCCAGTTTTTGAATCAGAAAATAAGTTGAGACGGTCAAGGTCAGGTGCACTTCAGATGTCAGGATAGCCAACTGGTTTGGGTCTTTCCCATCTCGCAACTTGCTGGGTCTCCATGTCTAGTAGCGGCCAACAGTAAAAAAAAAAAAAAAAAGTAAACCACATCCTGGGGACGGTGCAATCAACAGTTACTGACCTGTGGGACTATTAAAGCGGGTAACATCCACTCGTTTACAACCGGAACATTTTATCCATTGGTTAATTTTCAGCAAATCGTGCTCTGGGCATTTCTTGGACTCTCCGCTCTGGCACATAAACCAAACCACCTTGGTGTTCTGGGCTTGTGTTCATTATTAGCAAATGTTTCACTCTCAGACGAAACATACCGTAGGACTCCCTTGTTCTGGAGGCAGGTGGCGCAGAGTGGCTTTACTCTGCTCTGGAAGGGATTGCTTTTCAAGTCCAGCAAATATGCCATCTCATTTGCATTAACAGACCCAGAGAGACATTGGAATGCTGCAAGGATCTGTGTCCATGTGTGCATGTCCTGTTTATGTGGGTGTTTGTCTCATTAAGAGCTAGGAGTAAATGTGCCGCCTTGGTAACGTAATATAAATGACAACTGAACGCCAAAAAATATCTGGCACTTTAGGCAGTATATTAAAACTCCTACAAACATTAGACATCTGGGTTTCTCCTTCTAATTTACATATTTCTGCACATTTCCAGGACGTAGACGGATGAGAGAATGATATCGCTGAACTCCTAACACTAGCACAGGATAGTGGAAAAGGTTAAAATAGTTCATCTGCTCTTGATTTACATGCTTATTTGAATGCGACTCCCAAAATAACAGTGCACAAAACCCAATGCCATATATAGTAGTGATTGGAATCACCAGAGGCCACCCGATACGATACGCCACGATACCCAAGTGCCGATTTGATTTGTCTCGCGATTCTATAAGTGTCATGATTTTATAAAATATCCCGATTTAATACTACATTTTCCCACAAAATTCTGAGATGCCTGCCAATGTGTGAATAGTTTAGAGTGCGCCACCTGTAGGATTATAGAGGGAATGTAAGGTTTTACCGCCTCCTATGCACAAGTCTACACATTTAAAGTATGTTTTAAAAAAAAAAATCTATTTTGCAGTAAGTATTGTGTATGCATGAATTGTCACACCACATGAACAGATTATTCCTCCCATCTCTAGGAGACAGAACACCGGTTCAAAACAGAAATTAATAAATAAAATAATCAAAATACAGGTTCTCTGAAAATTCCATTTGTAAGTCAAGACTGTCTTTAAATGTCATCCTATTAAAAGATCAGCATTGTTTAAAAATATGTATACGTCCTTTACACAAAAAGTTTTTTCTCTCTGTTTTACTGGTGTTCCAGTGAATTAAACAATTTCAGTTCACATAAAATGTAAAATGATGCTTTATAAAACAGCCAAACCGGTTAGAGACCAGGATGCTAAAATACTGACCTGTAGGGTGAGAGAATGTTAAGAGGTGGAGGCTGTTCACAGAGGTGGAAGGTCTCCTGCATGGGGTTGGGCAGAGACTCACGATCAAATAGCTGCTGGTCCTGAATCGTGGAGCTGCGAAACGCCTTCCTCATAGTGATGTCCTGCAGGGATACTGAGAGAGAGAGAGAGAGAAAGTCAAATTTGATGCAAGTCATATTTTTATTAATTTTAATCTAATAATCCACACAGAGCCATGTGAAGCAAACAAACACACGGACTGCGCAAGTATACCGAGATATAAAGTTAAAACGGGAAACTGTTTCTCATCAGTAAGAGATAAGGATGTAGACTGAAACATACATGTCACGGATTCAACACAAACTAGAGCAGTGCTCACCCTACTGGGGACCCAGGCACCAAGAGGATGTGTGACAAAATATAAGGCATAAGCAAGTTTATAGAAACTAAATATACCTCCATGAAATACCTAATCACTCTCTTGAATTATGTCATTTGTCCATTTTCTACTCAGGATCGCTTGAACTAAATGTTTTCTTTAAAGGTCCCATAATTTTACTTGTATAATGCATTTTGTTTTTCATACTATTTCACTCCTGCTTCACACTTGCTGTTTCGGTCTCTATGCAAATATGCTACTGTCAAGCCCCGCCCATGCCTGAGAACAGCAGAGCTGAGCACCAGGTTGGTGGGGGGCTCTACTTATATGAGGTCATAATAAGTACACTCTCACTTTTACCTCATCTGAATATCTTAAAAAAAAAAAAAAAAAAAAAAAAAAAAAAAGACTTAAATAGTGAATTTCGCATTCTAAGTCAATTATAATAAATCATTTCCTTTCATCCTTTTGCCATTCTATGCAGTTCTCTCTTGTTTATTCCGAGTTCCTTGCCATTTATACGAACTCTCATTCTACTAATCTCTCTCGGTGTTTGATGGAGAGCTAACGACAATGCATTTGACAGGACAGAAACAGAGAGCTACGATTAATCACTTGTTCAGCCTGAGAAATAACGATTCGAGCCAATTAACATCGACTTAGTGCTTCTTATTATGCTAATTATCATTAGACTTGTCATATTCATGATCAGGATCTTAAAATGTCCTGATTTTAATATTGCTACTGCTCAATCTGGAAAGCCTTTTTCATTATGTATATTAAATGTACTGTATGTAGGTTAAAGCTTGGAAAAAAAGCTTGCAGCATATATATAATACACACACACACACACACACTACACAGGGTCAAATATTCCACCACATCCGCTTGCCAGAACACAGTGTGCACTAGGAGGAGGTCCCTTCGGGGAGGCACCAGGGGCACTAAGAGCTTTTTACAGTCACCTGAGGGATTGAGGGCACACGGCACTGCGAAGAAGGACACTATACCAGGACGCTATACTGTAGGTGTGAGTTCATCTGAGCTCGGTAAGGGCAGAGTGAACACACCAGTGCTCAATGTAGTCCAATATCATATATATATATATATATATATATATATATACACACACACACACACACACACACATGTATATATATATATATATATATATATATATATATATATATATATATAAGCAAGGACCTTATAACGAGATAAATATGTGCAAATACAGCCAATGAGGCTGAATAGTAAAATATGGGACCTTTAATAATAACTACTATATGCCAATTTATATTTTGGGCTCTTGATAAACTCAGTTTCAAGACACAGGCATGAATACACACTGGATAGGATGCAAAGGCTCAAAACACATACGTACATACAGTATACAGTACATGTGCAGAAGCAATTTAGAACAGCCAACAAAGCTAATTAAGTCCTCGCAGATTGGATCCCGGAGTCATAAATTAAGCTGGAGCTGTATGGCAGCGAAGACGTCCCCAGCACCAGCACCACCGCACCAGCCTTTTAGACTGCTATTAGAGGTTTATTTCAATGCTTTTCATAAATCATTCATATAACATTATCATGTCTACAGTTCTAAATTACATGAGCAAAAAGCAGAACTATGGCATACTCCATTCCTACATCAGTGTTAACTGAGTGAAAAGAAAAAACTTTTTGCCCTACAGACAATGTAGTAAGAGAAGAATTAAATAACACACACACACACACACACACACACACACACATACACACAATAAAATCATAAAGTCTACTGCGGTGCTCTGTCTGCTGTACAACTAATACCGGGGGCTGATATAATTTTTTTAAACAGACAGAGGGAGAAAGAGATTGTGTACAAAAAAAAATAAATGAAGAAAAGAAGGAATAAAGAAACTAAAAAAAGGAAAAAGAGAAAGAGAAAATAAAGAAAAACTAAAAAAAGAATGAATGAGGAATGGAAAGATGAAATAATGAAAGGAAGTGGAAAAAAAGAAAAAAATGAAGGAAGGACAAGAAAGAAAGACAATTAATAAAGAAAGAAAAGAATAAGCAAGAAAATAAAGGGAGGAAAAGAAAAAGGAAAAAAAGAAAAAAAAGAAAGAAAAATGAAGGTAGAAAGTTAGTAATTATGTAAGTGAGGAAAATATGAAGAATGGGAGGAAGAAAAAAAATAAGGAAGGAAAAAATAAATTAATAAAGAAAGAAAAAAGAAAAAAAGAGAAGGAAGAAAGTAAGGCTGGAAGGAGAAAAAAGAAAGAGAAACTAAAGGAAGGAAAAAGAAAATTAAAGGAAAAAAGAATGAAGAAAGGAACAAAAATTAAGCAATTAAATAAAAGAAGGAAAAGAAAGTGAAAAGGAAAACGTGATTAATTAAATGAAGAAAAGAAGAAGAAAAGAAAAAGAAAATAATAAAGAAAGGAACAAGAAAAGAAAAAGGAAGGAAGATAGAAAAGAAAAAGAAAAACAAGTAAGGAAGGAAAGATGAAGACCAGTAGTTATTTATCGCTTTATGCCCGTGCATCATCGTGCCTCCTGCTATAAATGAATTCCAAAATAAAACAAACCAGCCCCATTTCACAGCAGCAGATTAAATAGAAACTGAAGATGAGAGAATCTTTCTTTATGAGAGAGAGAGAGAGAGAGAGAGAGAGAGAGAGGAACCAGGCCTTGGGGGAGTTGGTGGTGGTGTCTGCTGCTATGAGGCCAGGACATTGCTCTGATATAATGTGGTCATAAAATGAAGGACATGGGCCATTAGTTTAGTCCTGTGAGTGATACACCAAACACACACACACACACACACACACATACACATACATTGCACAGTGATGTGTGTTGTGAATATGATGAGTATGAGGCAGAAAAGAAGAGCTTTCACTACAGAGGAGGAATTGAGAAATGAATAAAGCTAAACAATCTGTGGAGACTTTAATCTGATAAAGCTGCGCATAAACTAAAAAGTGCTACACAGTAAAGACGGAACGTTACACAAGGAGCACTTTCAGATGATTCAAAAACCCTTCCGTCTCGAAAACATCAGCTATTAAAACTGTGACTGTCTCCACTCTGGCATTAATCTACTTCCGTATAACAGCATGAGTTTTTTTTTTTTTTCCATGATTACATTTTATGTGCTTATGCTCATGTTTAATCTTGTGCAGCATATCCAAAATAAGCTTTGCCTCTTTTACCCACCATGGGTGGCACTTTCTATAGAACATACATTTAATATAATTGCCCCTGCGCAATGGTCCACTACCATGATGGTTGTTTTTCTCGCACGCTCTGTGAAGTCTAATATAGCTAGACGCTGTAACTTCTTAGTGGAGTGCTAAAGCTCGCTCTCTGGGCTACCGGTAACGAGAAGTCTAGACGGTGTGGTGTGGGAGCCTTTTACTGTATATACTTTTATGGCATGTGGGAGACACCCATCGCTGAGAGCTGATGACCTTGCTCAAAGGCTCAAAGGCCAAATAGTGGCAGGTTGATGGTGCTGGGGTTTGAACCTGTGACCTTCTGAACTGCAGTGTCAATGTCATAACTACTGAGCTACCCATGCCCATACAGAGTTGGGAAACACCACCAAGTACAGTAGGAAGCAGTAACCCCTTTTCCACCAAAGCAGTTCCAGGGCCAGTTGGGAGCCAATGCCTAATTTTAAACCTGTTCATGTTTGGACAGCCAAAGAACCGACTCTCAATCTGATGAACTGGTTCCACAGGTACCACTTTTCCACCAAAGTAAACCAGGTTCTAGGTCATGTCTGGTGTTGGTGCCGGTTCAATACTGACCCTCCTAGATGGGCTAGAGAGTCATGTCACTATGTCACTTGCGTCACATTACGGCAATGCTAGCGCCAAATAAAACCCCCTATAACATCAATGCAGAGCTTCAACATGGTGTTGCGAGCAGTTCTCCTGGCTTTTTCCAAGTCTTTATCCATGATCTTTATCCTTTGCGGAAGATACAACTCTGCACTACACGTGACTACACTACTCCTGTTTAAACACAACAGTCAAACATTTATGGTAGGTCGTGATAATCAGACGTCCCATCCAGCCCCTGGCGTAAGCAGTTCTTTGTTCTAGTCCACCAAGTGTTGGAAGCGTTTTTTCTTTCTGAGGGCCGGTACTTTGGCTGTCCGAAAGCAAAGAACTGGTTTGAAATTGGGCACCAGCTCCAAACTAGCCTTTGGTGAAAAAGGGGCTAGAGAGAACATACTGTATGATTGGTCTAGAACCAGGAGGTTCTTCTATCAGAGGCTGGTGGCAAGATTATTAGAAACCAAAACATCTTCTTTCTACTGGTCCTGTTCTTGCATTGTAAGTTCAGATACTTCTAATAATGCACCAGGGTTGTTCAAGGTTGCATGGAAACTCCAACAGTGGCCTCACTGCTCTTGCCTAGTTAGTGCAACAGAACAGCAGATGTGCTATCCTGAAGAGTAGAGGAGTGGTGCACCAGGTTTATGGAAAGATCTGCCAAGCACATGAAGTCTTTACTGCCAATGCGGAGTACACTCATGGTTGAACAGCTCTCTGGGTCAAGAGCTACTAACCAGAGAGTTGCCTACTCCATGGGTTCCCATCTGTTTTATTGATTCTGCTACCTGGGCAACACAGTGACTAATCACCACGTTGTACAAGGTCTAAATTACGCCTTCTAGTGGTGCAGAGTATGGTGATCACCTCTGAACAACCTTTCCATCGACCATAGTTGAGTCGGGTGCTGGGGATCTTGTGGAAAGAGGTATTCTGGTGTCAAGCACCAAGCTTGGATTAGAGGTATGGAAGGGCACAGCTATATATACACACTTTACTTTTTACCCTACCTCATTTGGCTGCACAGCCAAACACACACACACACACACACACACACACACACACACACACACACACACAAAGGAGAACAATTAGCTGTTACCCATAAACCACTGGAGACTAGAGAAAATGAGCAGATTACAAGCTCAAATATATTCACACGGCGTCCTTTCTTTGACCATCTTTCTTTCTCCATAAAAAGTAGTCAACATGGAGCTCTGCTATATTCTTTTACACATGTATTCAGGATTCAGCAATTCCCCAAAGAGAGATGAATACCTGCAGCCCACACTCACACACGCGCGTCACACACCACTGAGTTTAACTGCAGGGCTTAATATTACCGCCTCCTGATTTTCTTTTTTCGACTTCTTCCTCTTCCTTCCATTTCCAGGCTTCACTCATACCTCTACGTCTCATTTTTATGTCACATCATTATTTTTTCCGTCACCTTGCTTCCTTTTTTTTGATGTACTTCTCTGAAACCCTCTTTCCTGTCTCCTTGTGACATATAATCCACCCTGTTCTTTTTCTTTAGTGTCCTGGATCTGTCCGTCTCACTTCCTCTGTGCATGTTGCCTGTGTCCTCTGCTCCCTGACCCTCATACATAACGAGTCCCTGCCTAGCTCCTGAGTACAACACAGAGGGATAGAATGAAGAAAAACAAACTCTGACAACGCTACTTGAGTAAAAGATTGTGAAAATTGTGCACGAGTGCCAGTGAAGACGAGCTGACCCTATAGCGTCCATCACATATTATTCAGTCATACTTATATGATGGTAAGTCAAAAATTATCTGCACTCTGGCTGTAGAATTTATTTGCTTTTATATTAACTTTTAGAAAAGACAAATAAATCCTTCACCCCCACCCCACATAATCTCGTTGCTTTTAATACACTTTGTCCATCTGTCAACATATACTTTGTACATCTGTCCCCTTATTGAAAACTGTTTTAGGCTGAGCTGTGAGCCACGAATGTGCCACTGTCTTCACTTCTTATTCAGAGGTGACTCCTTGTCCTTGTAGGGCTTCTTTTACGAGACCAAACAGGTGAAAGTGTGATGGAGTGAGATTAGGACTTTAGTGACGATGCTTTAACAATTCAAAACAGAGTGTCGCCAGTGTGGGCAGAAGTGTGCATCGCCATGCAAGATCACAACACCTTTAATCTGAAGGTGTTTAATCTGAAGTTTAGACTTCTGCTCTTCAATACGCATCTCACTGTAACGAGCACTTTTGATTGTTAAACCTTTTTCCTGATAATGTTCCATGACTGGCCCTAGAGACTCCCAGAAAACATTGATGAATTTTCCAGTAGATGGTTGACTTCTGAAGGGTTGACGTTTGATTCCCTTTAAGGAACTTTCACCTTTCTTAGAGCATCATCCAACTTTTATTTGCAGGTATACAAACACTTCTGCGTATGCTCTTCTGTGAGTTTGGCACCAGGTATGGTACATCCTCAGACCATAAAAAACTAATCCATGCACGCCGCTCTCCTTTTGTGCAAATCACAAGTAAGGCATTAATTTTTGCTTACAATTACAAATGAACTGATGTAACACGTTCACACCAGGACTGGGAAGACAGTAGCCTCGAACGCAAATGCAGATTAGACGGTGCGGCCAACACAAGTTTTAATAAAACCATTGTGCGAATCATTTTTGACTAACCCTCGCAATTTGAACGAGAAGACATGTTAGTCTGAATAAGCGGACAAACCTGAGCTGAATTTCCAAAATCTACTGGCAGATTTCTCACTTGTCATATGCTTTACTATTAGCTTCACTGTAGTTGTTGAATAATTAATATATATAAATAATAAATAATATCCTTTAAGAGAGTAAAAGACCGAAACAACCTATTGCGTAACATTTATAGTCGCAGACTTACATAAGTATTTGCACATGAAATGTTACAGCTTACACAGCTCTGCATAAGCTGATTTTCTGGGTGTGCTGTTCTGATCATGCAAATCACCTGGGTGTAGTTTGTGCTTCCAGGATTGGCAGTAAAAACGACTTTTCCATTGTGTTTGGACTAGACCGCCACCACTACCTCTATACACAAGCAATAAGAGCAGGAAAAAAACAACAGCCATAAAATATGCTGATGTATAATTTCGCAGTGGAAATGGTCTGTATGGTCTGATGAGTACAGATTGAGCCTATTCCAGAGCGATGGGTGCGGGAGGGTAAGAAAGCAAGAGCATGAAGCGATGCTCACATCATGCATAGTGGTCACTGTACAAGCCTAATACAAGGCAGTGTTAGGATGCTTCAGTTGGTCAGGTCTAGGCTCAGCCACATTATGTGGCAATAAAATGTAATAAAAGTCAGCTGATGACCTGAACGTACTGCATGACCAGGTTATCACATATAGGGCAGTTTTTTCCCCCTGATGGCACAAGAATATTCCAGAACTCTAATTGTGAAAGAGTGGGTTCTGGGAGCATGAGTAAGCATTTTCACGCATGAACTGACCACCACATTGTGCGCTGTAATCAAAGCTAAAGGGAGCTAAAGTTTAGGACATAGTTAATTTATTCCCACAAATATGGTTTAATTGAACAACCCTACGAACTGTGGGAGTTTTTTTTGTAGCTCAACTGTGTGTGAGGAGCTCCTGGTTAATCCATAAATGGGCATATGGGTGGAGAGAATAGCACATGCCTTCTTACCTCAGTTACCACAAGCTAGCTTGCTTAGCATTAGCTAAACTAAAATGCCAAGGCGGCAAATTTATATCAATTATAAAAATGTATATTAATTAATAACTTTGTCATCTATACCCTACACGTTGTGCTGTGTCAAGGCATACATAAACAATAGCATAAACTACAATTATTCCAGTTATCTGTGTAGCTAAAGTGTTAGCATAGCAGAGAGCTAGCAGTTTGACCCCACTCCCCTTGTACAGTTATCATAAATGGGAAATCTAGCTATGGTCCATTGTTTGTTTGTTTTTTTTGTTCCAGTCAGACCTTTTTCAAACATGTATATTTCTATGGGAAGAAATATCTATTTCTATTCTATGGGAATTTATTCACTTTTGGAGCCAGCCCCCAGTGGACATTCGAGGGACTGCATGTTCTGGCACTTCTGGATAGGCTTCGTTTTTCAGAGCCCCCATGAGATCACCTTTATTATTCGAAAGCTTGTAGAATAGCACTTGATCCATTGATCCTTGATTAATTGCTTTATTGACTTTTATTGTTTGATTCAGTCCTCAACCAGAGTTAAGTGTAAAAGCATGTACTGTAGTTAAATTCTCATCACGGCGGTGCACAATGGAAGACAAAAGACAAACTCCAAGGGAAATAAAGCTCATCTTACATGCGCACTCACACACACGCACAGCACGCAGTAATACGACTACAAAACTGCAATGTAATACACTTTCATGAATGTTATTCATTTTCCTGCTTTCCTCTTATCTGTATTCAATAAACACAACAGATTATGTTCCTCTCACATCTCTTCACTTATCCCTCACTTCACAAGCACTACTAACAGGAGCGTTTTTCTTCTTCTTATATTTAAGCTAATGATAAATTTACACAAATGCTGTTTAATAGAATACAGTATTATTATGAGGTGAAAGTGAGTGTCTGCTTTCTTTTATAAGAAATGAATGCATCCGTAGGTTGATTAACAGAAGACTGGGAAAAGTTCGGAAATATAATAAAAATGTAAGTAAAACACTCATTTTGGGGGGATATATCCCCGTCACGTATATAAGGGGTGCTAGTGTCCAAGTGCCATCCGGCATATCGACCAACAGATACTACCCCTGACTTATTTGGTCGATGCTAGCTGGAAGGACCTTGCTCTAGGGTCCAACTGTGGCAGCCTGGCGGCATCGGGACTCAAACCGAGGACCTGCTGGTTCACCTTAACCACAGAGCTACCCCTACTCCTATGTATTAAATGAAGACATTAATACGGTACAAGTTTTCCCTTTGATTTAGATGTTTTTATAATCTGGTAGCACTACAACTTGCCTGGTCATGATTTTATTGTTCTACCACAGCATAACGTAAAAAAAACAACAACTTGTATTTGGTTAAGCTGTAATGCAACAGCAGTACACTGTAACATCCCCCTCTGCATGACGGTAGAAAGTCCCTGGCACTGTATCCATATCTCTTCTCCGTCTTTTGTGCTAGAACCTGTTTTACCCGTGGTTGAGTCGGACACGACAGCTCTTCATTCTCTATTACCCTCAGTGCCTGTTCATGTGGCTGAACAAAAAGTGAGCACCGAGGTCTAAAGTGAAAAAGAGGATCTAAAGCATTCAGGGGAAAAAACAAAGTCTTTGGGCTTTGGACAGACTGAGAAACAAAAAAGAACAGCCTGAAGCATCTATAGTGAGCCGGTTACATTCATTAGACCATTAAAAGTGTGTAAATCTCAGCACATGGTTGAAATTTTAATGATAAAAAAAAAAAGTAGAAGAAAATCTGATGAGCTGCGAGGATGAAAACAAATAGTCGGTTTTCCCTGGGTAGCGTTTCGTTTACACTGCAAACGCGGAGAGAAGAGTGTGCCGCATGCTTGTGTGTCTACTCACACTCCTCCTCTTTAGGGTCGAGCTGGGTCACACTGACAGACAGACGGTCCACTCGCTCTTGCAAGGAGTTGACTCGAAAGGAGAAGGCATGTGCTTCATTAAAGAGCTCCCCAAACAAGTCCTCTGCATATTTACCTAAAGAGAGAAAACACACACACACACACACAAATCCTTAATGACCTTTAAAAAGCAAACAGAACACGAAAGAATAAAAAGGAAAAAAAGGAGCACAGATAATGAAACTAATACTTTCTTCCTAAACTCTGCAGCTCTGATATTAACATTTCACTCAGATCCATAAAACCCAAATACCTAGCAAAACTCCAACAAAGAGATTAGATTTACACAGTGGCAAGAAAAAAGTATGTAAACCTTTTGGAATCTGCATTAATAAGTCATAATATGTGATCTGATCTTCATCTTCACAAATATACCATGATATTTCATGTCTTTATTGAACACACTCATTCAACACTCACAATGTTAGTGGAAAAAGTAAGTGAATTGGAATTTACTTGGAATTAACAACTGTTTGACCCCCATCTTGGCAGCCATAACCTTAACCAGACGCTTCGTGTAGCTGTGGATCAGACCTGTACATTGTTTAAGAGGAATTTCAGCCCATTAATCCTGGCAGAACTGCTTTAGGTCTGTCATATTCTTTGGATGTTTCATGTGTATGGCTTTCTTCAAGTCATTCCATGTCATCTCTATTGGGTTGAGGTCCGGGCTATTTAGTTGGCGGATTTAGTTTTTCTGAAGCCATTCTGCTGTGGACTTGCTCTGGTGTTTTGGGTCATTGTCCTGTTGCACCACTCAACTTCAGAAATTAATTTTCCCCTCTAGAACTGAAATCTGGCAAAGGCCATGATGCAGCAAAGCAGGTCCAGATCTCCATGTTTTCTCCATCATACTTTACGGTTGGGATGATGTTTTTTCATGATGATATGCAGAGCCATTCTTTTAACGCCAGATGTAGTGCTGCATGTTCTTTCTAAATAGTTCAATTTTAGTTTCATACGTGCACAAAACATTTTGCCAATACTGCTGTGGAGTGCCAATGTGGTCTTTAGCAAAAAATGCGGCAAAATTTTCTTAAAATTCCAAGTTTGCTAACACTTGACTCCAATGAGCTTTTTGAGGTCTCAATGATTTACATGGTTTTTCCACTAGCACTATGATATTTTTTTGGATATTAGACCAATCAGAGGCAGTGTGCCTGACTTGTCGACCAATCAGAGGCAGTGCGCCTGACTTGTCGACCAATCAGAGGCAGTGCGCCTGACTTGTCGACCAATCAGAGGCAGTGCGCCTGACTTGTCGACCAATCAGATGCAGTGCGCCTGACTTGTCGACCAATCAGAGGCAGTGCGCCTGAACTTGTCGACCAATCAGAGGCAGTGCGCCTGACTTGTCGACCAATCAGAGGCAGTGCGCCTGACTTGTCGACCAATCAGAGGCAGTGCGCCTGACTTGTCGACCAATCAGAGGCAGTGCGCCTGACTTGTCGACCAATCAGAGGCAGTGTGACTTGACTTGTCGACCAATCAGAGGTGGTGTGCCTGACTTTTTGACCAATGAGAGGCTTGTTCCTGACTTGTCGACGAATAAGAGGGTTGTTCCTGACTTGTCGACCAATCAGAGACAGTGTTCCTGATTGTGTAGCAGAACTTATGTGAAACTTCTCCATCATTAAGTCGTTTATTTACACGAAAACATGTTCTGCGCTTAGCTAGCTGTCTAACATTGCCACAGCAACTCTTTTTAAAAACAAAGCATTGCCCAAAAGTCTAAACTATGCCTTAAGGCTTTATAAAAAAGTCATATATCTTTTAGACAATATGTAATGGATGTTATTTATGAAAATACATTTCCCTATATACAGTGTGTGCTCAAATGTCTGGTTTTGCATATATTCAACAGCTAGAACAAAGGAAATGCTACATTAGCCGTGGGCAACCAGGGTAACTAAGTACCCATAAATCAAGACAGCAACATCCATTAACAACCAACAGAGAGTGAAGATCTGTTGAGGTGTAGACACAAAGAGACAGCAGTTTTGTGAAAACATGTATTTTGTGTATATTTGACAAAAATATAAACTGACAAAATGGCAATTAGATTTGTTCTGGTATGCAGTTTGCTTCATCACACCATTGATTTGTTTCCTATAATAGCAAGCCCTCATGTGTTATTCATTATATCTTGAAGACCAAAAGGTAAAAGTTCTGCATATTTATAGTCAGAAATCTTAATAAATCAAACTCAAAAAGTTTGAGAAAAGTTAAATCCTGCCATTAATAAACGTCATCCTAATTTATCATAAGTGACACACACACACACACACACTTACTGAGGCTGCTGAGTTGACGTATAACGTTGGCGAGAGAGATGTTCGTGACACACTCAAGCTCGTTTTTAATACTACAGGGCAACGCCGTGTGGCACAAATGCCTCGGCTCGATGCTCCTCTTCACCAGTGGCATCTTCGCTCACTCCGCAATCACCTGCGACAGCTGGACCTGAAGGGGAGAAGAAAAAAAAGAACCATGAGAGAATTCTTTTAATAAAGCTAATAAGATTGACTGAACAAACAAACCATTGCTGTTCCAGCATACAGAACTCCACTGAGTCGCTCCTTCCTATCAAACACACCAAGTATCCTGAACCATCTCCAGGACAGTAAAAAGGTTCGAGAAGTGAGGGAGATAGAGAGACTGAGAGACTGAGCATGACCTACATATCGCAGCTTCTGCACACACCCACACACAGCTGGTCCTAAAGAGTATTATCATGCCTTCTGTGGCTAATCGCTCACGCTGAGCCGGCGCGGTACACAGATAATTAGATTATGCGTGAAATATTCAGTAATTTAGACTTGACTCCAAACTGAAAAAAAGATAAGACTGCTGGGACAATGACCGTGCTGAGATCGATCCTTATTTAACCCACAATTCACACAAACACAGGCCGCCATTTTCTCTGGCCTTAATTCAACCTTAAAGACATTTCAGAGTTACGAACAAACCGAACCAGAAGGTGAGTGACATCCTACCGTAAAAACAAGACACTAGAATTAGTAAAAATAGGTGACAGGCTCCAGACGTGACCTGACACTGAGTTCTATGCCAAGAGACTTAGAGCACGAGGTGGGGTACACCCTGGACAGGGTGCCAATGCATCACAGGGCACACACACTCACACACCCATTCACACACTACGGGCAATTTGAGAACACCAATTAACCTAACCGACATGTCTTTGGACTGTGGGAGGAAACCAGAGAACCCTGAGGAAACCCACCAAGCACGGGGAGAACATGCAAACTCCATGCACACAGAGACGGGAATCGAGTCTGGCTGGGAATCGAACCCGAACCCTGGAGGTGCAAGTTGCTAATTTCTTAAAATAAAATTGCACAAACTGTATATGACACTAAAGGGTCCTTAAAGCATCGTCACATAAAATACTAGGGATGGAAATGACCAGTCCCCAACTGATTCAATCTTATCGCGATACCTACAGTATGTGTCGATTTGATTAAAATTGTGATTAAATAAGTATCACAATTTCATAAATATCACAGTTCGATATCACACAAATAGTTCAGAGTGCACCTCCTGGAGAAATTATATATATATATATATATATATATATATATATATATATATATATAAAAAATTTTTAACGTCTCAAACGCCTCCAAAAGGGCAGTGGTGGCTCAATCGGTTAAGGCTGTGGGTTTCTGTGTTACTGATCGGAAGGTCGGGGGTTCGAACCCCAGCATCGGCAAGTTGCCACTGTTGAGCCCTTGAGCAAGGCCCTTAACCCTATCTGCTCCAGGGGCGCTGTAAGCTGGCTGACCCTGCGCTCTGACCCCAGTTTCCTAATTGGGATATGCGAAGAAGAAATTTCGCTGTGCTGTAAAAAGTACATGTGACAATAATTGAATATTCTTCTTCTTCTTCTTCAAAATCTCAAATCTCAATGTGAGCGGGTTGAGTGGCTGTGAGCACGCAGGCTTCTTATCACTTGCATATGGCATTTTCAATCCATTATCACTTGCTGTGTTTTGAGACTGGTGTAAGATTGTGTAATAAGTGGATTTGAGAATAATTCGATCACAGAGTTTGAGGAAAAAGGGCAGATTGGACGCTTTTTGATGATGTAACAACATAAAAATGTGTTTCTGTTGTGCCACTCGGTACAGAACCGTTTATACCTGAGGCTGATCAAATCAACCTGAAAACCAGACATAGGTTAATTAACCTGTTTATCTACAGTGGTGTGAAAAACTATTTGCCCCCTTCTTGATTTCTTATTCTTTTGCATGTTTTTCACACTTAAATGTTTCTGCTCATCAAAAACCGTTAACTATTAGTCAAAGAGAACATACATTAATTGAACACAAAATGCAGTTTTTAAATGAAGGTTTACGCTATTAAGGGCAGTGGCATCAAAAGTATTCACATTCATTACTTGAGTAGAAGTATAGATACTAGGGTTCAAAAATACTTCTTTAGAAGTTGAAGTATCAACCCAAGCTTTTTACTTGGTTTACTTGGCTAAGTACTGGTTTCAAAACTACTTAAAGTATAAAAGTAAAAGTACCGTGAGGGGCGATAAAAGCATTACGGTCTCGCTTTCTGATCATGCCACCCCCGGGGGGGGGGGGGGGGGGTTATATAGAGTAACGAGGCTATTTTTAAAATGTAAGGAGTACAATGTACAGATAATTGCTTAAAAATGTAAGGAGTAGGAGTAAAAAGTCGGCGGAAAAATAAGTACTCCAGTAAAGTATAGATACCCAAAATTTCTACTTAAGTAAGGTAACGAAGTATTTGTACTTTGTTACTTGACACCTCTGTTGATCCAAAGAAATTCAGGAACAAATGAGAACAAAAGTAATTGAGATCTATCAGTCTGGTAAAGGTTATAAAGCCATTTCTAAAGCTTTGGGACTCCAGCGAACCACAGTGAGAGCCATTATCCACAAATGGCAAAAACATGGAACAGTGGTGAACCTTCCCAGGAGTGGCCGGCCGACCAAAATTACCCGAAGAGCGCAGAGACAACTCATCCGAGAGGCCACAAAAGACCCCAGGACAACATCTAAAGAACTGCAGGCCTCACTTGCCTCAATTAAGGTCAGTGTTCACGACTCCACCATAAGAAAGAGACTGGGCAAAAACGGCCTGCATGGCAGATTTCCAAGGCGCAAACCACTTTTAAGCAAAAAGAACATTAAGGCTCGTCTCAATTTTGCTAAAAAACATCTCAATGATTGCCAAGACTTTTGGGAAAATACCTTGTGGACCGACGAGACAAAAGTTGAACTTT
This sequence comes from Channallabes apus, assembly GCA_030522415.1. NCBI lineage: Eukaryota > Metazoa > Chordata > Actinopteri > Siluriformes > Clariidae > Channallabes > Channallabes apus. Next base: position 46,580,544 of record CM060107.1, on the reverse strand, counting down.
TTGGAAGGTGCGTGTCCCGTTACATCTGGCGTAAAAGTAACACAGCATTTCAGAAAAAGAACATCATACCAACAGTAAAATATGGTGGTGGTAGTATGATGGTCTGGGGTTGTTTTGCTGCTTCAGGACCTGGAAGGCTTGCTGTGATAGATGGAACCATGAATTCTACTGTCTACCAAAAAATCCTGAAGGAGAATGGCCGGCCATCTGTTCGTCAACTCAAGCTGAAGCGATCTTAGGTGCTGTAGCAGGACAATGACCCAAAACACACCAGCAAATCCACCTCTGAATGGCTGAAGAAAAACAAAATGAAGACTTTGGAGTGGCCTAGTCAAAGTCCTGACCTGAATCCTATTGAGATGTTGTGGCATGACCTTAAAAAGGTGGTTCATGCTAGAAAACCCTCAAATAAAGCTGAATTACAACAATTCTGCAAAGATGAGTGGGCCAAAATTCCTCCAGAGACTCGTTGCAAGTTATCGCAAACACTTGATTGCAGTTATTGCTGCTAAGGGTGGCCCAACCAGTTATTAGGTTCAGGGGCAATTACTTTTTTACACAGGGCCATGTAGGTTTGGATTTTTTTTCTCCCTAAATAATAAAACTGCATTTTGTGTTTACTTGTGTTATCTTTGACTAATAGTTAAATGTGTTTGATGATCAGAAACATTTTGTGTGACAAACATGCAAAAGAATAAGAAATCAGGAGGGGGGCAAATAGTTTTTCACACCACTGTATATTACAAATGTAAAAATTGTTTAATATATATATTGGAGTCGGAGTGGCGATACGTGAATCACCACACAAACGAATCGCCTTTTTTCCCTCCATCCGGACCCTGTTTCATTAATTACTGGACTTGTTTTTGACAGCATTTATTTGATTTCCAACTCATATCCAACTCGTGTCTGTTTAGAATATGGACTGAAAATCAGACATGATACAAATGACCGAGTTTGCTAATCATCTGTGTTTATTAGGTTATCCGCGTATCTAACCTCCATCTAGGAGGATATGAATCTGAAACACAATAATGAGGTAATGTTACAGTCCCGTCCATTGTACTGCTAAAGAAAAAAAAGAAATCGATCCAGGGATTAACCACCGACCCTTATGTGACATGCACATACACTCATTAGCTACTGCAGCGGTTCCTAAGCCTGGTCCTGGTGGACCCCATGTCCTGAGTGCTTCTCAGCTCCCATCACACCTGATTTAACTAATCTGCTAATTAACAGCAGCCTTGCACTTGTTTTTCTTTTTTTCTTAATCCTCTTAAGTCAGCAGATCTGGATGTTATGTGCAAAATCTAGAAACTGTCATGTGTTCGAATCCCAGGACATCAGCAGGTTTCTGAAACCGATGCTTGTACACGCATTATTTTATGCGTCTGTGTGCTGCTGCCACACAATCTGAAAACGCCGACTGCGTGAATATATTACAGATGTTTCTAATAAACTGCCGCCAGTAAGTGTACACTCAGCCTTTTCCTCCCCCTCCACCGTCCCAAAGCCTGATCTCTCCATATTTCTGCTGACTTGGCATGTGACCTTCAGCCCTCGTGCGAAAATTCGATTTGCTCCTCGTCCTACTTCAGCATGCGCCTTAAAGGTGTTCGTCTTCGGTCGGGGTGACTAATCTGTCCCAGGGCAACACATGTTCCTCTGCTCCTTCTCCTTCCCTCATCTGCTTCTTTTACTCCCTTATCTTCCTCCTCCTCCTCCTCCTCCTCCTCCTCTCCACGTATAGTCACAAAAGAGCATACCGATGTTTTAACGCTGCTCTCTCCCACACCGTGCCCTGCCAAGCATTTCATCATTTTTATTGTGAGTGACTCACCGAGCACTTTAAAACAGTGCCGATATGAAAGCTAAGGTATTATTTAAAAAAAAAAAAAAGAACAGAAAGAAAGGGGGGAAAAAAAGAGACAGACAAAGAGAAGCTGCAATGCGATCTTGTCTTTTCTTTCCTTTCTGTTTTTTTCCCCCTTTGGATAGACAGTGGGAAAAAAAGGACAGAGAAAGCCAAGCTGGGGGAGAAAAAAAAAACATGCGAGACTGAGAAATGAGAGAGAGAAAGCGAGTGAGACAGAGACCGAGAGAGAGAGAGAGAGAGAGAGAGAGAGAGAGAGAGAGAGATGCTTTGCAGCAGTGCAGTAGAATCTAATTATGTAAAAACCAATGCAGGCCAGTCCAGAGACAAAGAAAATAACACACACACACACACACACACACACACACACACACACACACACACACACACACACACACACACACACACACACATTCTCTCTCTCTCGCTCACACTCAGTTCCAAAGGAGCATCAGATTAATCTCACTCCATTAATCCCATTTTCTATAAAACGCACCACATTTTAAAGAAATTCTAACACTCCAGTGGCAATGATCAATAAGAAGTTTGTTCACAACAAACACACACACACACACACACACACACACACAGTTGTCACTCCTAAATGTACCGAGGAGTTTTGACTATTATGAATAATAATATATCCATAAAGCCGCCTTTTAAAGGTCCCATATTTGACTATTTCTGTACCAGGTGTGTTAATGCCCCATCTTAAATACCCCTCACACACAACGCATGTTTTTTATACCTCAATCTCCCCTTTACTTCACTCCTCCTCCAAATGTGCCGTTTCAGTGTCTATATGTAAACGAGCTATTCCTTTAGAGAACCACGCCCCCTTTAGAGAACAGCAGTATTGCGCAACCAGCCTGGTCTAAAAGGGGAAAATGGGGATCTTCTTAATCACTAACAGTCAAAAGTTTCTAATTCCATGGTCTTTCCTGATTGTAAAATAAAACCGAAGGCGTCCAAAATGTATCATAATCTCCATGGAACAGTTGATATTGAGATGTTTCTGCTACTTGAGTTCTGTAAAGCCTTCATAAAAGTTCTAATTGGTGATTTCTGGGACTGGTGACTCCAAATGAACTTCTCCTCTGCAGCAGAGTTAAGTTTTGGTCTTGTTTTCTTGTGTGCTTGATGGGTTTTGCAAATGCGCTTAACAATAATTGCTCATGAACAGCTGACCTTCGTGTCCTAAAATAACAACTGAGTGTTGTTGTTGTTATTGTTACTTAATCACCTAATTTCATCAAATTAGAAGGCGTGTCCGAACTTGTAACTGGTACTATATGATGTCACATTAGGGGGAAAAAAAATCAACTCATATATATATATATATATATATATATATATATATATATATATATATATATATGTATATAACATATACATATATATATATATATGTTTGCTTGTCTCGATACATGCAGGTTCAAACCCCAGCACCATTGTTGGGCCCTTGTGCAAAGCCCTAAACCCTCAACTGCTCAGAGATGAATAATGAGATAAAAGGATAAGGGCATCAGCCAAATGCTGTAAATGTGAATGTAATAAATGAAAAAGTGGAATGGTTGGTTAATTGCTGTGGTGTAAGAGGAGTAAACCACTCCGGGACATGCCGTTATAGGGGGATAACTTCATGATGGGAACTGTAACTCCATTTCAGATCGAGCTGTGGAATTCTGCGTTTTTGCACATTATTATTAGCATTTACTTTGTGTATATCCTGGTGCAGGAACGCTCATCTCGCCTCACTGTCTCAGACAGGGCAGCCGCTGACTAAGCACTTGCTGTCTGAAATGTGGATATTTTCTGCAGGAAAAAAAAAAAACGCTTTAATATTATTAGGTCTTGAAATGGAATGAACTGTATAACATGCTGTATTCTATCTTCTAACTGGCGGAAAGTTTACTCTGTGAAAGCGATACGGGCTCCGGTTCCAGCATTTTTTTCTTCTCCACACAAAATAATCTCGTGCGACGTTACCGAAACCCAGGGCAGATCAGCGAAGACGACGTGTCTGGAAGCGCAATCGACTGTGACTAAGGTACTCTTGGTCAACGTGAGAGAGCAGGCAATGTGAAAGAATATCGAGGAGACGTTTTCTATTCGCTGAGGAAATTCGTCACACGTTTTTGAGCACGAGGATGAGATTGAATTTACTATCAATTTCAATTTCATCAAAGTGAGGGAGGAAGATCACAGAAGATTTTTTTCCAATTATTATATTCGGACGGCATATATTTCTTGGGTTATGCACACACTACATTACACTACACTGTGTCTAGTGTGAACGTATTCCTCTTGAGTACATCTTGTCATGGCGAAATCCTGCACCGGTTCAGGAAAGGTTCTGTCCTGCAGTAGAGGGATGGAGTCGGCCGCGATGATGCACTGAAAGCGAAGGGTAGAGTCTTTCTATAGATGAGTGACATATCATCCTCCTTTGTGCCAGGGAGTAATGGTTGGAGTGCAGATGGGACACTGGGCAGCCTGCCTTTTTCATACTCGCCTTGATTAGATTCCTTCAGAAATTGTACACTGGTGGCACGATACGACACCAGAGGGATGGTAGGGACTCTGAAAGCAAAGAGAAAAATAATGTTTGATCTCCTCGGGACGTCATTCATATTCTATCTCCAAGGCAACGCTGGTCACTGACCCTCCCCCACATCTTCCCGTCTTACACTCTCGCACATTTACACAGAAATCGGCAACCCACTCTGCCTCAGGGGTCATGCTGTACATTTCTGACCCGACCTGACCTGATCAGACACTATTACTGTATCCTATGGCGTCTGGAAATAAATGCATTTTAAAACACAACTCATTCTTGCAGTCCATGAAGGAGTGTAAAGGTGGGTGGATTGAACACGGAGAACGGGTCCTGCACTGCTGTCTACAATAGTTTGTGCGGATCAAGGAAGGCTTGAGTTTTTATGAGCTGATTTCACTTCTTGACCTTTGACAATTAAAGCACTAGACAATAGACTAAACAATAGAAATTTCATGAAACGTTGGCTGGTTTAATGAGCGTCTGCTGCGACGTTCAGATGACAGGGTTAGAATTTGGGGTAACAAAATGAAAGTATGGATCCATCCTTCCTCGTATCAACAATTCAGACTGGGGGTATTGGTGTGATGCCGTAGTGGATATTTTCTTGAAACTGAGGTCACTGGATTCAAATTGCCTTCTACATTCACCAGATATCAATCCCATAGAGCAGCCAACACATCTGCCTCATTCTATCATGTCAATATGGACCAAAATCTCCACGGGGTGTTTCCAGCACCTGGGTTTCTAGAGTTCTGATGGCACAAGTGGGCCCAGCCCAGTACTAGCAAGGTGTAGCTAAAATAACACTCACTTTTTTCCATTCTTGTGTTGCCACAGTAGAAACTGGTTTCCACATATTCTGATTTGGCAAAGGTTTTACACCAAATGTGCTTCCTCATTCAACCCTTTCACTGTATGCAGTCTTGGCCAGTACAATTGGCTGGGTTGGGGAATTTGCCAGGAAACGCACCTGTGCATCTCCCCATGTGGCAGGCAAGGATTCTACAGCTGACCCACCAGTTATTAAGAGCACCTGTTCGTCTGCATATCCCTACAATTATCCAGTCGCTAATTATGTTGTAGGCAGTGCAATCCATAAAATCTTCCAGATACAGGTCAAAAGCTTCAGTTATCAGACAGAGGAAAAAAAAAAAAGTGATCTCAGCCACTTCAACGGTTGGTGGTTGAGGCTCTGGTCAGGTGTCCAAGCACCATCCATGCACCGTTTAACTGCCCTGTTAAGCCCTCGAATAAGGCCCTTAACTCTATTTGCTCCGAGGGTGCTGTATCATGGCTGACCATGTGCTAACAATCCTGGGATATGCAAAGAGCAAAGATTTTCACTGTGAAGGAATGTATATGTGAAATATAAAGATTTGACTTAAACATTAATCATTTTCTATTACAGTTAAATAAACTTAAAAGAGATGACCCATATCTCCTGCCATAGTGGTGTAAATAAAAAGTGGAGTCTAAACCTCTCTGCCGTGTCTCCCAGTTGCGAGATCCATATCAAGTAGTTCAATATTCAGTCCTCATGACCGCGGAGGGGAAAAAAATGATGCTGACAGGTCTGAGGCTGACAGTGATTCTGAAGGGCTTTCTAAGGAGAATACTAATGATAACACCGGTACTCGCTCAGTTTGCTACCTGTTGTGCGATGATGCACACAGAGAACAGCACCTGCAGCTTTGCCGGACAAAAAAAACAACAACAATCCACCGACGTCTTTAGGTGATATAAAGGAAAAAATTAGTCATGTGGTCTTTGATATACCATAGTGACGTATCAGAATTAGGGCTGCAACAACTAATCGATAAAATCGATAATTATCGATAATGAAATTCGTTGTCAACGAATGGCGTTATCGATTAGTTGGGCTGCTCACGTTATTGAGGAGTGCGACCACAAGATGCACAAATACACACACAGATACACGGTCGCTCGCGCAATGGCGGTTACAGAAGCGTCTGCAGGAAAAAGCGCGCGCCCCAAGTCCTCCAAGGTATGGGAGCAATTTATATTAAACGCCTCTTATCGGGCGTTAATATCGACCGTTTTTCTGCCGGTCGTAGTGTCCGGTGAGCGCGGATGAAGCGCCGAGGGTTTTCTACACATAGGAGTCAGTGAGAGAGTTCACACGGGCTTTGGTGACGTGTGTTTGTCCGGCTGCGCGGTTATACAGGGTTAACGCGAGGAAAACCCTTCTAGTGCGTTTTCTTCACGTTCATTTTACACTTCGGAGGACCGGATATATCCGATTCATCCTACACGCTATACAGAGGGAAATGCGGAAAAAGGGCAAAATAAACAGAGTGAACCCAGTAGCGGCGAGTTTTTTTTTCTCTCCCTACGTCGCCGTATTACGAGAATGTCTAGTATAGCAAAATGGTCTAATATATATATATATATATATATATATATATATATATATATATATATATATATATTTATTTATTTTTGTTTTGTTTTTTGAGACAACAACAAAAAAGGATAAAATACACGAGAGGATCGAAATAATGTATAAACCGTGAAAAGGATGTAGCAAGAGACACTTCAATTAAAAATAATATAATAATCTAGAAGTCTAGTATTCTTAAGTTGAATTAATTTAAGAGAATTTTAAATTGAGGTCATTCTTAATAACTGAATATGTCAGTGTATTTTTTAAACTACTGTGTGTGTGTGTGTGTGTGTGTGTGTGTGTGTGTGTGTGTGTGTGTGTATAAATATATACATACATATATACACACACACACACACACACACACACACACACATGCACATACACCGTATCAACACTGTCAACTTGCCATCTGCAATTATTGTTAAAAAAGAATGCTGATTTACATAAACTAAGGTTTAAATGTCAAAATTAAAGATCATTAAACTCTATGTGGCTATTGCATTTTTTAAAGTTTACTTTTATACATAAATAATACCCTGATTTATGGTTTTATATAGTTAAACAAAACAGCAAATTAAAGCGGTTACTTTTTATCCGATTAATCGAGTAATCGGAAAAATAGTCGCCCAACTAATCGATTATCAAAATAATCGTTAGTTGCAGCCCTAATCAGAACCAGAACCCGACCAGAGCCTTAACCTTTTCCTCAATTACAGCTACACTAGCACTTCTATTGGATTGGACCAACACTCGCCAGCCTTCGCTCCTCACACTCACCATTGAGCCTTGGCCACCCATGACCCTGTCGCCAGTTTACCGGTTTTACTTTTGGTATGTCCTGCAAACTGCAGATGAGAAACATCCCACAAGAGCTGTAGTTTTGGAGTTGCTCCGGTCCAGCAGTCAAGCCAGCACAATTTTGCCCTTGTGAAAGTCACTCAAACCCTTACGCTTGGCCAGTTCTTCTGCTTCCAACACATCAACGTCAGGGACAAAATGTTTACTTTTAGGTGCCTTTGTAACAAGATATTGTACCTGTAGTTACTGTGACATGGGCTAAATTGTGATGGTTGGACAACTGGGTCAGAGCAACTCCAAAACTAGAGTTCTTGTGGGATCTTTCCGCGCTACAGTGGTCAGGACGTATCAAAAGAGGCATCCGGAAGGAAAAACAATGAGCTCGTGACAGGCTCATGGGCGGCCAAGGCTCACTGATGCATATGGGGTGTGAAGCTTGACCTGTGTAGATCGATCCTATAGATATAGTTATTCAAGAACCAAAGAAAGAAGCAAAAGGAAATGTTTGTGTCAAGATTTGGTTGAAACAGAACACCCAGGCTAAGGGTTTTACAGTAGACGAAACTGACTTGTATAAACCTTCCATTCCATTATCTCAAAATAACAGAACATGCACTCGGTAAAGTAACCCTTGAAATACTACATAGAACCCTTCAGCTTTACATATACTCCAGAACCGTTAAAGATAACACAGAATGTTCTCTCTACTGTACAGGGAGTTCTCTTACAGATTCAACCAAAGGATAGCTGAGCTAATGATACTCATCTCTGTGTAAACACTCAAATGTGTAGCAAACACAACAAAACTCTCCGCTTAATAGAAACCAGGGACCTCCAACGGATCCTACAGCAACGACCAATCAGACGTCACCCTGCACCCCGGCAGCCAATCGCACTGTTTGGAGGTAGGAGGCGTTTCCTGGTGTCTACGTTTACAGCTGGTATCAATTATACACTGAGAATCTCCAGAGGTCTGTCACTCTCTCTCTCTCTCTCTCTCTCTCTCTCTCTCTCTGTGTGTCTCTCTCGTCAAAACAACAGGGATAGAGCAGTACAGTACATCACTGAGCCTAAAAATAGCTTCTCTGTTTCTGCTTTAACCTGATACACAATACAATATAATACAACCATTACATCATTACACAAATATTCAAAGACTTGTCATTTATATATACACATGTGTGTCCCAGTCAAACCAGGACTGTTAATCGTTCAGAATAACACGGTCATGAGAGTAAAAACTACCGTAATCCCTCAAATATAATCCCCTGCTACACTGATGCACTTATATCAATGTTTCACTAGTGCTTGGAAAGCACCAAGGAAAAGAATCTCATGATACTTGACTGACCGCCTGCTTCATATCTGAACCACTGGCCTCCCAGGAACTCCTTTAATGCCCCGAACATGTAGAAATGGCTTGGAACAAGTTCAGGGGACAGTACGGAGGATGTGGCAATAACTCCCAGCTGAGAATCTGTTCTGTAGGTTTGCAACAAATTATTCATCTATTTCCAAGAATCAGGCATTTCACAAAAAACAAACGACTGCAGAGCAGTGGGGTCCCGAGCCACCTCGACTGGTATCGTCATTCAAAGGTGCAAATTCATATGGCCTTCTTTAAAACCATTCACCATGTAATGGGTTCACGCCTTATACTGTATAATCACAAGTCCCGGTTTGACTTGAACACACCTCATATGTACATTCAAAGGAAAAAAAACAACAACTCAAATTCACAATTCTGCGTTCTGTGGTTTCCATTAGCACCGTCACAGTGTGTGAGACAAACAGAAAAGATGTATTATTATTAACTGTGTAATGGAGTGAGCATAGTGTAGTGTGGTTCCTGCCCCAGTGGGCATTTAGATAGATGGATGGATGGATGAATAGATATTTTATTGATCTCAAAAGAAATCAGAATTTTTTTTTCTTACGAGCACTTGCTGCAGTTCACATTTGTGATTACTGCAATAATAACTCTCCTGAGCTAAAAGGGATGCTGAACATGCTGTTCCATGATTGTGCAACATCAAAGACAAGTAAATTGATAAAACCTTGGCTTACAGCTGTCAAACACCAACTTTATTTTATTATTTTTTTTCTAGTCTATTTTGTACTCTCAACACATCACGACAAGCTTCCTTTTTTTCCAAGCTTTCTTAAAAATTTGTTTTTATTAAAAAAAAAAAAAAAAAAAGTTCATAAAATAACAATGATAAACACAACACTAACCCTCAGCCACACCGATGATGGGAATAAAGTGATCCTTGTCCGTTTTACATGCATAATGTAATGTATGGTAATGTTTTTTGGACTCATGCACAGATGCTATTCCTGTCGGGTGCAGCTTTGGCCAGTGCTTTTATCGACTGAGTCTTTACTGAAACCTTCAGGGGAAAGAAGAGATCTTGCAATGATCCTCAGTTTTACATCCTCAGCTTCTTTTTAATGCATGTTTCTCCCTTTTCCCCCCATGTAGCTGCCACTAGTGATGGGAAGTTCGAATCATTTTAGTGACTCGGTTCTTTGAAAATCGTTCATCAAAACAAACGAATCTTTTTTTGAGTCATTTCGTTCATTTGATCAGAAATAAATTAAAATGTTGCGTTTTCAATAAAAATACCCCCCAACACGTCTACATACACAAATATTGGCTATAGTCCCAGTTATGAAAATATTACAATGTACCTAAGGACATATTATAATAAACAGAATGAGCAGCTCACCTCTTATATCTTCCAATCGGAGTTCTTTTGAATCTATTGCACTGCATAGTGTCTATGGGTGTTACGTGACAAAAGAACGAACGACTCGGGACTCGAAGAACCACTAGCACAATCGTTCAATACTGTTTCCTGTGTACTGCACTGCATAGCGTCTTTGGGAGTCACGTGTTTTAAAAAAACGACTCTGGACTTAAAACTTATTGCTGAGAATCGTTCAATACTGTTTCCTGTATATAACATACAGGGGCTTTGCGATGCTTTGCGCATGCGCACCCAATAGAAAATGAACTAATCACTCTCCGAGACGAGTCCTTCTTCTGAGTCATGTTAAAGATTCGTTCAAAAAGAACGAATCGTTCATGAACGACCCATCACTAGCTGCCACAATGTTTCTACCAGCCGGGGAAATGCTGTACTTTTACACTGTGCAATAACAGGTGGATTAAACTTTAAGTACACTGTGTGTCAGGACCCAGGAATACTGACAACACCGACATCCCATAATCCACCTCCCACCTACCCACTCTAGCTTTTCCATCTTCATCTAAAACTGATCTTCTGGTATTGTTTCCCTTCTCAGTTCGTGCCTCGTCTCATCTAATCGATACTCAGTGAAATGGTGAAATAGTGCAACTCATTAAGGCCTGGTACAGGGGCAATAAAAATCCACAGGCACCCATTACAACAAATCAACACTCATTGTGATTGCCGGCTGAGGCATAATGGAGGGCTTTTGTCATTTTAAAAGACAGTCTCTTCATTTAAGCACGTACAATGGATATGCGTTGATGTTTTGCAAAAGACATGAGAATGGGCAGGGGAATTGATCATGCTAAAGGTTAAGTCGATCATAGCACACTGAATGATCTGCTTAATCAGTGTATCAGGTAGACCTTTCAGATTGTTGAGCATGGTGATATACAACTTGATATACTGTAACAGCACCTGTTAACTACACTTACAGTATATTTTTTACAAGTTTTGAATCACACAAAAAAATAAATCTAATAAACATGTGTAACTTAACGTATTGATCGATCGGTATCGATTTTCCCGGCCAATGTTCTGCTTCCAGTCCATTAGGTGGCAGCAGTGCGTTATCTGCAAAGGAAATTTCAAAGACGACGAAGCAATACACTCTCTAAATTTGAGTGTTTGCAAAATATCTGATATATTTTAAGGAATTTCTCGATTTTTGAACCATTTAACAAATGTAAATAATTTACATGTAAACAAAAAACAAAAATGAAGTTAAAAAATTTTTAAAGTGTGAACCATTTCTGAATCGAAAACTGATCGGCACAAGATTGATTCGTTTGCACAGCTCTACACGTCTCATATAAAGTGATCTTTGATTATCCCTGCCAATCCTCTTCTCTACACTCCATTCCAGTAGGTGGCAGTGTTGCACCAACTGCTCATGAACTCAAAAGAAAAAGAAGGAGAAGATGCATGACAAAGCATTTTCTGTGGTTAATTTTCAAGGAATTTACCAATTTTAGACAGTTTAATGCTTAACTTTCAATTCAATTCAATTTTATTTGTATAGCGCTTTTAACAATTGTGATTGTCTCAAAGCAGCTTTACTAAGTTGACTGGAATAATTTAAATACTGTGAATTGGTTTAGAATCAAAATAAAGACCCATTGATTCAAAGAATCGAATCGACCTACCAAAGATGTTTCATTGATTCGCATGACTTTCCCCCCCACTTTCATGATATTACTTGGAAGGGTTCATGCCGTGTGCTTTTGCTCTATACTTTTGTACCCTCCACCATTGTGCTGTCATTGGTGTGTCACTGCTCCCTGTTAGCTCACTGATTAATCTGTTCACAAAATCTTACCATGGATTAATGTCCAAGATCTGATTCCGTATCATTTCTATAATTTCCAGCTTGATGTTTCCCTACCTTTTAATTATGGATCAAGTCATGGGTCCATGCGTCCATTCTCTTTACACTTGTATTTCAACCTTTAAACAAACGTGGCGTGAATCAGATCAGAAAGGAGTTCAACGATATTGGCCTTTTAATTAATATCCACATTAAATTCATATGCCGTAAGAGGAGGAAAACATTGCTCTCTGAGCATGCCTACAGCCTGACATCTCATACATCGATTCATTAGCCTTTATCGAAAGTCGCTGGAGAAGTGTAAGTGTTAAAGGTTACAGGGTTAATTGTTTAGGGGCGTAGCATTAGCTGTGGGATCTAAATGCATTAATCAGTATTCCAAAACCATAAGCACCGAGTTACTGCTGCCCCTTAGAACATTTATTTTATAGCCATGAATAACTAGAAAACATTGGATGGGATATTAACAATAAGATAATATCACTGATATTACTTTACACGTGTGGACAATTTACAAGGGATCAACCATAAGTAATGTCAATCGTTTGCGCTATCGTTCAACCCGACTCAACTGGACAGAGAAGCAGTCGTGAAGAAAAAAAAAAATCAATAAATAAACTGAGGTTGTACTTCATCTAGTGTTAGATGAACGCTGAGGAGATCTCTCACATCTGCTTTACACACTTTCCCTCAGAACATCAGGAATCGCACTCGGGTAAGGACTGCCACCGCATTCTGGAAATGTTCACCATCATTCAACCCGACTCGAATCCTCTTTGAAAACCCCCTTTGTCGCAATTGATGGTCCCCATTGCGTCGCTCGTCTCCAATCCTAGTTTCCCCTTTTCATCTATCTGTGCACACCGAGATCGTCAACTGCGACAAAGGGAATTTTCAAAAAAGGGTTCGAGAGCTGGGTCGAATGATGGCTCGCACGCCTTGCTCGTGATGGAGAACATGATGAGTAGAACCTTGTAACATAACATGCTCTAAGTGTTATAACAGCAGCCCATGCTTGTTGTTCTGATTCCCAACACCTGCTGCACCACACACATTAGCATTAGCTGGATAATTGTAAAACTATATATTTTTTACTGGCAGCATCAGGCGAACAAAGTCCTACATGCAATCCCACGATTTGTAAACACACACAAAAAAGAAAATCTTTGTCAGACTTGAATATTTTTATGTGCAACATCAGGTCAGAATTACAATTACGCATGTTTACTTCCCTTAGTCTGTATTAATGCAACTTGTTAACAGCATGGGGTTCTTACACAAACTGTTGCCACAAAATTGTATACAACAATATATCTTGGTATACTGTAGCATTACAATTTCATTTCACTGGAGCTAAGGATGGCATGACAATGCTCCCGTGCACAAAGCCAAGTGATTTCCCAAGGACTGAGTGGAAGAACTCAAGGGCTCCATAGCGTTAATACTTGTCAGAAATCGGGGCTACAACGAGCACTGACTGCCCCAGAGGCTCATTGGGTCAGAAATCAAACCCTATGCTCACAGCAGACAGGACACTTAATGACAGGGTTGCCACATGGAGCTAGTTTAAAAATACTCTATGGCCACCGAGATCTTGTTTTAGAGCAAATAATGAGAACAGTTACAAGCCACCGCTAGTTCTAGCGTTAGTGTGTGTGTGTTTGTGTGAAAATGTCAGTACTCTTCAGAATCATGGCTCTTACACAAGCCGTATTGAAACACTGGTTAAATCTGTGTACGTGTCTCAGCTGGACGAAGAAGCAGTTGTGAAGAAAAAAAAATAATAATCTGAGGTGGTAATTAGGATGGAGTGTTAGATGAATGCTGAGCAGATCTCTCACATCTGCTTTACACACTTTCCTCCGGAAAATCAGGAATCACACTTCGGTAAGAACTGCCATCGCACTCTGGAAATGTTCAGTCGTTAAAAATAAACAGCGCAAAAAAAATAAGAGCTCTGCAAATACCTGCATGTCAGCAGGGATATAAAATACAGTAACAAAGCAAGACCGTGTATGCTAGAGGATTTGCTTTAAATCCAACCTCTAGATCCTTCAGAAATCTATGGCGCTCTATTGAGACCATTATAGAAATATAGATAAAGATGAAAAGCCCGGCCTACTGCGGTTACTAAAATGTAGAATGCAATTATAATAGTTTAGATTTGGATAAAAACTCACACTGATATTAATCAGTCAAGAAATACACTGTACAGCAAGTTCATCAATCAACAAATCTGTCCACTGATATATCAGTCTATTAGTCTATCCACCTATCAATCCTTCCATCCAACCATATATCCTTCTTTATATTCATCTATCTGTCCACCCGTTCTATACATCAAATTTATCTGTCCACATAATTTTGACTTTTCACCCATCAGTCCATCCAACTGTCATCCATCCATCCATCTATTCATCCTTCCAACGATATATCCCTCTTCTCATCATCTGTCAACTTTCTATTGATTATCCATCAATTCATCCGTCTATGGATCAATCATTCCATCCATCCATCCCTTCCTTGATATATCCATAATTTTTTCTGTCCGTGAATCCCTTCATCCATCTATCAAACTATCCATTAAATAAACATCTATTAATCCGTCTACTCATATATCAATCCTTCCATATATTTATCAATTAATCTGTCAATACATAAAAAATTGCAATTTATTTATAGATCAATCCATCCATTGAAATATCCATCACTTCTTCTGTCCATCTATCCATCCCATGTCCTTTCAATTCTATACCCATCTATTCATCCAGCTTTATACATGTATCTATCCACACATCCTTCTATTAAATTGTCCAGTGATTTAACGTTTGTTAAGTTGTATATTGATATATCCATCCAATCCTTGTTCATTCTGGTGTGTCTATCCATTTGTCCAATGCTTCACAGATACATATATTCATCAATCCAGCTGTCCATTGATACATTCATCCATCCATCAGCCTGTGGAGATATCCACCCATTTATCTGGCTATGGATCCATCAATCCACCCATCTAAAGGTCCATTGGTAAGTTCATCTTTTCCTCTATCCGTCAATCCATTCATCCATCTGTAACTGTCCACTGAATAAACATCTATTAATCCTTCTACTCATCCATCCATATATCTCTCAATTTCTGTCTGTCCATCAAATTGGTCTATTAATTCATATATGCATCAATCCATCCATTTATCTGCCCACTGAAATATCCATTACTTTCCTCTGTCCATTCATCCACCCATTCTTTCATTCATATATCCATCTATTCATCCACCCAACTGTTTTTTTAATATATCCATCCGTATACCCTTCTATGAAACTGTCCAGTGATTTAACATCTATTAATCTGTCTACTGATATAACCATCCATCCATCCATATATCCATCAATTCCTCCATCCATCCATTTATTCATTGACTGACAGATCCATCTATTCATTGATATATTTATCCATTCCTCCATCCATCTATAGAGAGATCCACCCATTTATGGATCCATCCATCTGTCAATATATCCAACATGAGCCCATATTCATGTGCTGCTGTGCTCCATGAAGGAGGTGCTCTCTGTCCTATAAACCTTAAACCTGAGAATACTGGTTCACTACCGGGATTTCTGCTGACCTTTTCTTCTTCCTAAAGGTGCAGTGCAACAGGAATCTCTATACTGCACTTGCAGGTGACCAGATTTAAGTGAAACAACAAACTGCATAATCTAAAATAAAGCAAGTTACGTGAAATTTCAGACCATTTTTCACTCTCAGCGGTCGATAAACAATAAACAGCTAGAGGTTTTATGAGACCGTGTTCGTGACACGGAGGAAGTAAACAGATGTGACACAAGCAGCCCAAATGTAGCTCCAGTGCCCTAAGGAGATAACATTTGTGACTAATACACACTGTCCTAGGACACGTACCATGACGTTATTCAGCTGCAAGAAATGTTTATTATGGAAGATTTACACCTACTGCTGTGCTATAAGCCAAGACACGCGTGCGCGCACACAAAAAAAAATGCACAATGCAGATACGAATCTGGCCAACAAGACACACCCGTAAGGATGGCGAGAGTGCTCACTCACTCGGATAAGTCTCTTGCTATATGAAGTATACATAATTAGGAAGAAAGCGGGCACCAGTTTATCACCCCAGCACGGTCGCAGCAGCCCATAGAGAACCAGCTGCGTGACTCGCTCATTAAACCCTACTGTGCCCTTTCAAAAGTCCTGGCTGCCATTTTGGATGTTCTGTGAATGGGCCGATTCTGGCCACACAATGCTGGCAGGCGCCGGAGGCTCTTCCAGCCCACAGCGGCGCTCGATGCCAGCAGCAGCGCCAACGGCACAGTGCCACACTCGGCCTGCTGGGGCAAGAGGAGGGCGGCAACTCCGAACTATGCGATTGCGAACGGTTCTATTGAAACACACCACTGAGTGTCTTTCAAAAGCACAAACAAACACACAGCACTCCTTTTTAGAAAAGCCCACACACACCAGTGAATCATAGCTGTCTGAAAAAAGAACGGGGAAGCGGGAGTTCATTCTGCATAGACAAACAATGCTTTGTCTTCAGAATGCAGCTTTATGCAAAGGCTGAGGTCAAATCGTTCTTTGTGGCCACGTGTTTTTAATGGCTTTAATGAGGTCATTATAAGAGAATTCCCAGCTTTTGAAAAAATAAACATATGAAATGAATAAAACCATTTCAGCCTTAAAATGAGCTAAAACATCTAGAAATGGGCTTAATAATCTACACGTAATTGGAACTATATGTAATTGAGCTACAGAACAAGTTCTTGTGCTGACATTATTTGACCAGTTGTGGCGGGTTTTAGCACTGAGTGATCTGGCAACCCAGTTTAAGTGACAAAAAATACAATTAGTTCTCATGAGTGAGAGTTTGCGAGCATGAAAATTTTACTTGTGTGTGCAAAAAAAAAATGCATTTTTTTCCACTCAGTAATGACTCCCAAAAAAATAAAAAGCCATACAGATGCATTAAAACTACATTTCACACTACGTTGCACAATGAACACTGCAATTCATCCGAGGTTCATGCGCACCCCGAACCGCTGGATTGACTTTATCGTTCTTTACACCATTAGATACAGTCATCTCCAGAGTTAACCCATATACATATATAAATAAATAACAAAAAAAAAATTCTCCCAGACCACCCAGACAGGTTTGAGCTAACTCTAAGGGCGTTTTCACATTAGGTACGATTGATTTGTACCGTGCCCGGGAGCAAGTGTAAAAGCAGGGGTGCTGAAGCTAGTACTGTTAAAAATGGGCAAACAACAATAAAGGAGACAAAAAAGAAAGAAACAGAGAATGGAGCAAGCTGAAAAGATAGTCAAAATTCTAAAGAACAAGGAACATGTCTTACATTTACATTTAGGCATTTGGCAGACGCTCTTATCCAGAGCGACTTACAAAAAGTACTGTATATAGCCAATGGTGTTATGGCGCTTTTCCACTGCATAGTACGGCACGACACGGTTCAGTTCAGCTCACTTTTGAGGGGTTTTCCACTGGGAACAGTACCTGGTACCTGGTCCTTTTTTTAGTACCACCTCAGCCGAGGTTCCAAGCGCCCCGAACCGTTACCAAAACGTGACGTGTAAACTCTGCTGGTCACTGATTGGCCGGAGAAAATCGTCATTACTGCGTCACCGAACTTGCGACACGAGACACAACAGAACCGCTATATTTAGAACAGCCAGAGAAGGATCGCACGCACCTTTTTGTATTAACCAAAAATTTTCTTTGGCTGCCATCAGCCTCTTTTGAAACAAACTCCTTCGTCTCGCTGCTAAAAACATCCACATGCCGAGAATGAAGAACACCATGCCGTCGATATGCTCCATTGTTGTGTGTTTGTTTGTGGCGCGTTTACGATGACGTCACGGCAGTAGCGGCGCCGCAACTAACGACACGTGAGAAATCCCGCCCACTCTAAAGCGTTACTAAACTGCAGTGGAAGCGCAAACCGAGCCAAACTGCGCCGAACCGAAGTGAGTTGAACTGAACCGTGTTCATGCAGTGGAAAAGAGGCATTAGTATCCTAGTACCTAGACAATGGTTGTTGGACTTATGAACAAATTGGACTTACAAACAAGTTCTTACTTGCTGTAGTTCCGTTAACAGATACGATTGCCTTCATATCTGATTCGATCTGTGCAAAACAAACCAGAATTTGGGGTCAAGAAATGGATCTGGGGCCCTAATATGAAAATGCCCTAATCTAACCCCTCTTTACAATCGTGGTGAGCTTATATATATATCCACTACGAACAAGGCGCATAACCTCCAAAACTAGACAAACAGCCACTGGAAAAAGACCAGGTGACAATTAGGAGTGAGTTCTGATACAGGCTTCTGAGACAAAACTCGCTTGTGTTCTCACCATCCTACACTTGATGGCTTCATCAGCATCACAAGCTTGAGGAGTTCTCGTTCTGATTCATGAGTAAAGAGAAAAACACGTCCTCCCCAGAGGACGACAAACCTACTGCGGCAGGCCAGCGCACACAAGATTGACTCTGTAATGAAAACGGATTGCTACTTATTCTCCAATTAGACTACTTAATGATAAGGGCACCGATTCCGTGGCTTCATTTGCAGCACAGCGAGGAAGGAGGGTGCTATAATGAGCAAACACACCACTAATCAAAACCGTCCAGACGGTCAGGTTTGGTTTTCTTAAACCCTTTTTCATTGGATCCTAGATCATCCTGAGTTTTGCTGTTTGAGCAAAGGTCTAAAATCCTGGTCTCATGGAGGAGGGACGAGTCTGATCAGCAATCATCACACTCTCAATCTCCTTCTGCTTATCTTGTTGCCTCCCTTGTGCTTATACAAAAAGATGGACTGTATAAGAAACAGAAAAATGTAAAACTATGTACAATGGGGCAAAAAAGTATTTAGTCAGCCACCAATTGTGCAAGTTCTCCCACTTAAAAAGATGAGAGAGGCCTGTAATTTTCATCATCGGTATTATGAGAGAGAAAAAAAATCCACAAAATCACATTGTAGGATTTTTAAAGGATTTATTTGCAAATTATGGTGGAAAATAAGTATTTGGTGACCTACAAACAAACAAGATTTCTGTCTCTCACAGACCTGTAACTTCTTCTTCAGGAGGCTCCTCTGTCCTCCACTTGTTACCTGTATTAATGTCATCTGTTATCAGTATAAAAGTCACCTGTCCACAACCTCAAACAGTCACAGTCCAAACTCCACCATGGCCGAGACCAAAGAGCTGTCGAAGGACACCAGGAACTAAATTGTAGATCCGCACCAGGCTGGGAAGACTGAATCTGCAGTAGGTAAGCAGCTCAGTGTGAAGAAATCAACTGTGGGAGCAATTATTAGACAATGGAAGACATACAAGACCACTGATAATCTCCCTCAATCTGGGGCTCCACGCAAGATCTCACCCCATGGGGTCAAAAAGATCACAAGAACTGAGAGCAAAAATCCCAGAACCACACGAGGGGACCTAGTGAACGACCTGCAGAGAGCTGGGACCAAAGTAACAAAGGCTACCATCAGTAACACACTGCGCCACCAGGGACTCAAATCCTGCAGTGGCAGACGTGTCCCCCTGCTTAAGCCAGTACATGTCCAGGCCTGTCTGAAGTTTGCTAGAGAGCATTTGGATGATCAAGAAAAGGATTGGGAGAATGTCATATGGTCAGATGAAACCAAAATAGAACTTCATGTTTGGTGGAGAAAGAATGCTGAGTTTCATCCAAAGAACACCATACCTACTGTGAAGCATGGGGGTGGAAACATCACGCTTTGGGGCTATTTTTCTGCAAAGGGACCAGGACGACTGATCCGTGTAAAGGAAAGAATGAATGGGGAAATGTATTGTGAGATTTTGAGAGAAAACCACCTTCCATCAGCAAGGGCATTGAAGACGAAACGTGGCTTTATCTTTCAGCATGACAATGATCCCAAACACACCACCCAGGGAACTTCTCTCACCTTTTTAAGTGGGAGAACTCGCACAACTGATGGCTGACTAAATACTTTTTTGGCCCAGTGTAAATGGGCTCCAATGGGAAAAACGGAAAAAAATAAAATTATTTTCTTTACAGGCATTAGGTGCTTGTTTATTTCTCTCTCTCTCTCTCTCTATCTACTCTTCTTTTTCTTCTTGTTCTACTTATTTGTGCCATTTTGTTGCTCTCCTAACATGGTGTTTTTTTATTTATTTTCTTCCTGGGGTGATAACTATTAGCCCGAGAGAAGCATCACTGTGTGCGGAATAGTAAAAATAGGGTTTTTTTTTATTTTTGTTTTCGTTCCATGTGATTTATTATTAGTCTCTATGGAAGCATAAAGATATGGCAAAATGACACATTTCATTATTTTCACAATGTGCAGTTCAACATCTCTGCAATGCTTTTTAATTTTCCAGGGTGCTGCTCGCCTCATGCTGTGTCTGTGAAATGTAAATGGCTTTATTTTTATACTTCCCTGCCCTATACGGTGCAAAGAATCTGGACTCGCCATTGTATTCATATAAACTTGCATTAATACTCATTATATATATAGGCTATAATGATACATTTCTTTATATTAAATTTAATTAAATATAGATTAAATTAAACAAATGGGAACAAATTATTTACTTAAAAAAAATCAGTTGTTTATGTAACACCCTCAGCAGCAGCCTCATTTCCCCCCTCGTCTGTTTCAACCTCTCAACACTCAGCATCACCTGTATATTAATCATCAGCCTGATCATCTGACATCATCTGCACCTGTTTCTCACTGGTTCATTACCATAAGTCGGATGCTTTTTTTTTTTATGCCTAAATGATTCATAGGTCGCTGTGTGGCTTAATAAAGAAAAAAAAAAAAAAAAAAACATTCCTCTGAATCTGTACAGGTGCAGGGACTGGACTAAAAAAGAGAGACAAAAAGTCCTTCAGGTAGCCTGGGGAGCTATTCCTCAAAATTACACAAGAAAATATAAGGAAGTCTGGCTCTTTGGAAGCAAAATACAAAGAAATCACAGATGGTTCGAGAATATTGCACAATACCAGATGTGCAAAAAACATGACGCAGATTAACAGTCGCAGAGTTTACTGTATCTGGGGTCCATAATGCGGCCTCTTTCTCTTTGCTAATGGACTGCTGTGACGAGAAGAAAAGGTATTGACCCACCGCACATGCATATTGTTCTCTCACTCGCTCATCATCTATACCGCTTTTACCCTGTGTAAAGGGTCGCGGAGGGCCTTGAGTCTATCCCAGGAGACCCTGGACAGGGTGCCAATACATTGCAGGGCCCACACATAAACACATATATTCACACACTATGGGCAATTTGAGGAACGGCAATAACATTTACATTTAGCCATTTGGCAGACGCCCTTATTCAGATCGACCTACATTTTTATCTCAAGGTCACCATGATGCCACATGCACATTGTTCCGATTTCCATAAAAAATAAAAAGGTGAAAGTTCCTTTTTAGATGGAGACTATACATCAAGTGATGTCCTAACTCACTGGTCTAAGATACGAGTCTGCTATTTGCTGACTCATCAGATAACAACAACACCTCCTCCGCTTAGTCCTCGTACCGTGTTCTGGTTCCTGTTGTACGCTCTCGACTTTAAGCGGTATGATTTGGGCGCTGATGTTATCCATGCGCAGTACAATCAAACTGAACGGGAATCGCATATGAGCTCAGACAAGCAACAATGCCGAGCATCCCGCAGGGTCATTAATCTTAGCGGCCGCAGCGAAGAACCCCGTGAGTCTTTTTTCATCCTCCATGCTCCTGACTTAATGTTCTTTGTTTTGACTGGTCTTTTTATTTTGACTGGCCAGAAGGCTTCTGTGCTGTGCTATGTGATAGGTTTAGTACCTCCAGCAACTTCTAAGCGATTACCTTTTATTGATTGGTCTCACATAAACCGTTGGACTAGAATGTCCTGTTTCTGTTTTTTTTTTTTTATTCCTTCAAATACTTAGTCAAGATGGCAGTCCTATTATCCTTCCACGGCCATTACGTTTCTATTGATCTGACAGTTTTGGCTTGCAGCTGGCTTCAACCTAATTATTCTCCTGTTGGTGGCTTTCAGCTAGAAAAGCTTCCCTCCTCCCAATGGACCTTTTCCAGCTCCAGCAATACGGGTCCTTTCATTATTTCTAAAACGTAATCGGTAACATGTGTAGACCTTGGCACTATTTGTCCCTCAAAGTGTGCCAAACTCTCGACGAATTGAGCTTGTTGTCTCATCAAGACGTGTTCACTGGACAGGAACCTAACGATGCACTTGTGAATCTCCAACCTTGAGAGCTTCTGCGCAGCAGCCGCCAGGACGAGATGAATCGGGTCCCGTGATGAGCTGCGCAAGCAGCTCAAGGGTCATGTGTGAAAAATGTTTATGTAACAATTCTGCCACTGCAGCGGTATCAGGGCCGACCATCTTCAGCGTTTGAGTGTGTCAGAGGTGACAGTATAACCTTCGCTGACTTGTGGTGATGTTAATCGTGTCGCATGAAAAATAATGGAGGACTCAATATTTAAATGAGGGTTTGTGTTGTGTGTGTGTGTGTGTGTGTGTGTGGGGTGAGCTTTGATCTCAAAGAAACTCCTAATTAAACTTGCAACACAAATGTTAAATTACACATCAATTATAATACTAGTTACACATGGTAATGTTTAGTATGGTAATAGTGGGTACGTGGTGCAGACCCTTTCTGTCCAACTCACTTTGTGCTTTTATTGCATAAGAAGGCAAAACATGTAGAACATACACACACAAACACTACCGTTCAAATGTTTTAGAACACTTTCTAACTCCATGATGGTTCCTGATGTTTATTTATTTCTACATTGTAAAGTTTTGCTGAAGGCGTCCAAAAACTGCATGAATCTCCTTTGAACAGTTGATATTGAGATGTTTCTGCTACTTCTGCTCTGTAAAGACTTCATAACGCCTCTAATCTGAGCTGCTGTTAATTGGTCATTTTTCAGGCTGATAACTCTAAATGAACTTCTCGTCTGCAGCAGAGGTAGGTTTTGGTCTCGTCCTCCTGGGACGGCCTTCATGAGAGACAGTTTCATTATGGTGCTTGACGGATTTTGCAAATGCACTTGACAATACTGTTCTTGCAAGAACTATTACAGAAAGGCCGACCTCTGTGTCTTACAATAACAACTAACTGGTGTCCTAGTCGTTGTTACGTAAGAACCTAATTCCATATGTGTTATTTTATAGTTTTGAAATCCCCAGTATTGTTGTAGAATGTAGAAAATAAATCACTAAACAAAAACAAAGAAAAGTGTTCTAAAACTTTTGAATGGTAGTGTACATAAACAACGGGAAGTAACCAATGAGGCAAAAATAAAACACCAGGACTTAACTAGCTACTAGCTGACTCCGACAACTAGGTGACTCGACTAGCTGACTCCGACAACTGGGTGACTCGATTAGCTGACTCCAAAACCAGGAGACTAAAATAGCTAACAGTACCTGCAGGGTATTCATTATAATTAATTAATAAAACATTTAGGTTAAATTACACATCAATTATAATACTAATTACACATGGTAAGAAGGCAAAACATATAGACAAGTTATCTACCAACTAGCCAAAAGCAAAACTAGGACTTAATTTAGTTTTAATTAGACTTAATTAGACTTTAATTAGTTGACTACAAAACGAGTAAAAATAACTAGCTGGCTGTAAATAAAGGGGACTTAACTACCAAAAACGCAAATATAAGGGGTAGCTCAGTGGTTCAGGCATAGGACTACGGTTCGGAAGGTCCCAGGGTCAACCCTACGACCACCAAGTTACCACTGTCGGGCCCTTGAGCAAGGGCATTAACCCTCAACATCTCAGATGTATAATGAGATGAAAAATGTAAGTCGCTCTGGATAAGAGCGTCTGCCAAATGCTGCAATGTAAATGTAAATATCAAAAACTAAGACTTAACTAGCTCCTAGCTGGCAGCAAACCAAGGAGACAGAACTATCTAATATCTCCATCTATACTGACTAACAATCAAAGGAACTCAAATAGCAAACACCAAAACAAAGCTGTTTCAACTAGTTGATTAAACCAAAAGGGGACGCAAGATAAAGAAGGAGGAATAAACTAACTTACTTTAAAACAAGGGACCTGACTCAAAAACAAAAGGACTCATCTATCTGACTCTAAAGGCGTTCACATTATTTTTGCCTTCCATTCTCAGGTACATTCGTGTATTTACACTCTCCGTGCAATGTGCATACAGAGATTTCGGAGGAGACAGACGGCAGTGATGACATCTACTACAGCAATCTACTTCTGTTCTCAGGTACAACTGCATCCATATCTGATTTGATCTGTGGAATGATTCTGTTCTCACTGATCAAAATGAACCAGACTCCGGGGTCAAATCTTCTTGGAAATCATCCCAGGGCACTTGTGTGAAAACGCCATAAGCTAATTAAAGAACAAAAGGATTCAGCCAGCAAATTTTAAAACTAGGGGACTCAAGTTATTGATTTTCATTAGTCATTTTGTAATTCACTAACAAATGCTGTTTAGAGCTGTTCATTTTTTGTGAAGTATCATCAGGTGTACCCACCAAAAAGTGTGATCATTAAATTATTAATAAAAGACATCATCAAGGTTTATAAAGCTGTATTTTTGCTTTATTTGTGTGGCATGTGATATGACCTCAAGAAGAGAGAAAATCAAATGAGATCTGTAAATGCATACACATGTAGTTGCAAGTTATAACGCATTGTGGTGGGACAAGGTCCTGTTTAATCTCAGTAGTCAATTATGTGCCGGTTAAAAGTAGTACCAGATAGACAAGCTCATCATCATCATCACCATCATCAAAAAATAAATAAATAAATAAAAACATATGAAATGAAACAAGGTCCTAAAGTGCACCCCTGAGGATTACCCCGTTCGAGATGAGCGACGACACAGTTTAGTATTTTTTCTTCCGTGAGTGTATACACGCTGCTCAAATTAGATCATCAACACCTACAATTTCTCAGAATAGCTGACTGGCATAACTGCCACAACACAAAAAAACACATCTGTTACAGACTCTCTAGAGCCTTTCATCCTCAAGCTATTTCTCTCCAAATAAAAAGATATACCTCCTCCATCTTCCCCCTCTATTATATCCACTCGCTCACCTCCTTCCCTCCTGCTCTATTCCACTCCATCAAAAATAAAAGACGTACCGTTAAAATTAAATCCTTTAAAATCCTGCCAACACCGGTGGAGAAGGAAACGACCTCCTCCGCTCCTATAATTTAGCCACTTTGTCTAAAAACCCTCTCCTTCTATCTAAAAACGCTTATTTCTTCCATCTCTTTTCGCAGTAACCTATATACGGCTTCAGCTGTAAAACTCTGAATCGATCTGAACTGCGAGTAATCCGTGGACCTCGGCTAATGCCGTGTTTCGTTCCATTGCATCTTGATTCTTTATTGATTTCTCTATTTCTTCGTCCAAGCTGCTTTTCCTTCACTTCTAGCGCGACATGTTCCCCCCACCGTGATCAATAATCATTTATAATTAAGCCACAGCAAAAGTTTTTGTTTAATGAATTACTCGATCCAGAAAACACTGACAGCTTGTTTAGGTCTGTGGATGCTCTCACCGGGCCTGTTTGTCTTTTGAACTTTCTGTTTCAGATGCAAAGCAGGTCCATGCAAATCAAAAGCAGCTCCGAGCTCCCCGGCACAATTAAAAACCCATCCCTTTTGCTCAAATATTCCCTTTATTCGAGGCAGCAGAGAGCACTCAAGACAATGGTGCAGGATGGCCTACCATAAAGCATTTCATTTCTATACACGCTCTTGCTCATAACAACACAAATGTACAACTTCCTTCTCCTTAGGAATCTAAGTCTAGTCTAAGCTCGTCGTCATCTGGGCCACAGCGTTTATTTGGTCTCGGCATCAAGCGAAGCAGTGTGCAGAGAAAAAGCAACCTATTTTTATGCCCTCAGCTACGACACTTTGCATGCCATGGGAAAAAATGACTAGGAGCCAATTTATGCTCCTACGTAAACAAGACATCTTACCCAAAAAGCATGAGAAAAGACCTCAGATCAACATTAAAGGCTTCCACCTATATGTCGCTGCGCAGGCACGCAGGATCATTTGAATATTTAAAACCTCTAAGGCTTTGCATCAACTGCTACCGCGTGTATTGTTTTGCAGACGCTGAGACTGTGACTGAGAAAATGAATAAGAAATAAGCAGGTCCTGGCTCCGGAGCATGACCGCCGTTAGAGCTGGAGATTTATAGAAAAAGTCTAGTCACCACCTGTTCAGCTCTGCGCATAAAGGAATCTACTCCCGATTACCCCCCCCCCGCAGTCCCCACCCCGGAAGTGTAAGGGGACACTGTGTTCACCTCTGGCTGAAAATCCCACACAGAGTCAAAATATCCTGACCACAAAACAAAGAGGACTCGTCTGGCTGTCACGCAAAACAACTGAACGTAGCTTTGAAAAATAACAAAGGATCTGAGCGGGCAAATGAAAAACAAGTGGAACGCAAGTATCCTGGTACAAAACAAGGGGAGTTAAGTAGCGGACCTAAAAACAAGAGGACTTAAAAACAAAAAAAACTAATCTATTTATCTCATGTTAGAAGGGAGGGAGTAGTGGACTGAAAATCAAGGGGGAATACGCCATCAGGGACAACATTATGAACACCTATACTGCCTAATATTGAGAAGGTCCCCACTTTTGCCACCATAACAGTAATGCACTGTGAGTTCTATCACAACAAGCAATTTTCATCAATTCGGTCTACACCAGTGCGTCTATTGGATCAGACCTCACGGGCCAGCCTTCACTCCCCATGTGCATCAGTGAGCCTTGACCATCCATGACCCTGTCGCCAGTTCAACGGTTTTCCTTCCATGGATCACACTTTTGATAGGTCCTGACCACTGCAGACCAGGAACATCCCACAAGACCTGGAGTTTTGGAGTTGCTCTGACCCAGTTTTGGAGTTGTCTAGCCAGACCACACCTTCTCAAAGTCATTATTTTCTGCTTCCAACACATCAACATCAGGAAAAAAAAGGTTCACTTGTCGCCTAATATATCCCACCCACTTCCAGCCACCCTTGTAACTTGATATTGAAAATGTAGCTACTGTGAGAAGAGACGAGCTATAATGGCAGAGCAGCACTTGTGGCAGTCCCCCGGTTACAGTGATCAGGACCCAAGGCTGTACTCATGCACATGGAGAATGAAGGCTGGCACATAGTGTAGTTCAGATCGAGGAAATTGTTAACGCTGGTTCCAACATAAAGGTTTCCGAAAATGCAGTTCATTACTGTTTTGATGGCAAAAGGGGAACCTGCTCAAAATGTTCATAATGTTATGGCTGATCAGTGAATATTATCTAGCTGGAAATCAACGGGACACGACTTGATTAAATGCGAAAGAAACTGCGAAAAACAAAGAAGTGTTCAGTGAATGTTGGCAAAACAAGACACATCCTTTAACCTCCCAAAACATACTTCATGTGTTGTAAATATTTTACAGATTTTTTTTAAGCAGTTGATCTTGTTCTGCAACTTTAATCGCTTTATTAGGACTCCGCTGTAATGCAACTTCCACGATTTCGAGAAAATAGAAAATGCAAAGCGATCCGATGGCGTCTAAAAGGGCGTCTGTCCTTATGATGAATCGTGTAAAAAGAACACGTTTCTGGCTTCGGCTGCGTCGTGCCTTATTACCACAGACCTCGATTTGCATTGCTAAACAATTTCTGGTGTCAAGCAGTTGATAAAGCCTGGCCGCTCTCTCTCTCTCTCTCTCTCTCTCTCTTTACTGGAGGATTTCAGAAGAAACATCTTATTAAGGTTAGCTCTGGAGGTAGTGGGCATTGGAGCAGAGTAAATATGAGTTCGGTTTCAAAAGACAGTCAGTTTATCAGGATCAGGCTGGATTCCTGGATTTGGGGATGTCTGGTAAAGAGAGAGACAGAGAGAGAGAGAGAGAGACTGAAAGAGTCGACTAGCTCTCCGCATGACTGCAGAAAGAGCCTGCAGGCCCCTGGCTTTAATAAGTCACATCGAGGGGCAGGGTTTTCAAACACTCAATTAACTTCTACTGATGTTTGTAGAGATGAGAGAGAGAGAGAGAGAGAGAGAGAGAGAGAGAGAGAAATGAGCAAAGCCATAACAGTCTCGAGTGAGTGAGCAGAAGAAACAAGAAACGCAGCAGTGAGTAAGAGTTTGCTGCATGAAACGCATAATAGATGTGAAACAAAAGCTCAATGTAACAATAAAACGATGATGCACAATCATGGTTATTGTATGAACACCAACACAACATAATATGTCAAACCGGGACTTTTTGATTGTGAAGGACGTTTTCTCAGTGCACCAGAGTCATGATCGGACTGTCTGCTTCATGTCTGAAACGCTGGCCTCCCTGGAACTCCTTTAATGTCCCCAAACATGTGGAAATGCCTCGGCGCGAGTTCAGGACTGTACAGTGGATGTGATGATAATTCCCAGCAGAGTTCCTGTAATGTGCAAGTGGTGCAGATGCGTCTCCTCCACAAGTTTGTGACAAGTTCTCTGTCGATTTTGAAGGATGAGGCGTTCCACTCGATGAATGCTCACTGTAACGACAGCACCTGGTTCCACGCCTTCATTCAGAAGAAATTTTAACACAAATCCCGGTTTAACTTGAACGCCCCTTGCAGAACTATTGTCCCTGCGCTGTAAGCCAATACTGCTATAAACTAAATTAAAAGTACTGACGGGGAACTTTATACCGTTCACAGTGTTGATTTGACGTCACTCCGTGAATAAGATTACGGAGTTGGTTTTAAGGATTTAAGGTTGACAAGCTTAAATTTCGACATTGAAAAAAAAATGACAACAAACACATCTCCTTATTAGTTGTAGGCAGGGGGTTGCAGCATCACCTTGAAATTAAATCTTTATACTTTAAAAGAACTAAAACAATTTCAATGAATGTACCTAGAGTACCTTTCCTACTGCACAGCTTATTAAACCAGAACTGCAGTACAGCCAAGTTTCCGCTGCTACTCTATGAACTAATGTAATAAGCATCTAATAAACACTTTTTTAATGCTGGGTTTAACTAGCAAAATGAAGCGATCGCTTCAAAATTCAGTATGTGAAGCTCCAGAGAAAAACCTTCTAAAGTAGAAACTTAAAAACTGGAATTACAACCAAAAAAAACTTCCGTGATCTTTATCCTGTTCCTTTTTGGAAACCCTTAAATATATTTTTTCCTGTAGAATCTAACAAAAGAATGTAATAAGTACTTATTAAGCTACCACGCAAAGAACTTTTAACTCAAGTGTATAGAGAATTAAATCACGCCTTTTTGTGTGCGAGTTTCTGAAAAGACTGCTACGCATTACAATGAAAACACACACACACTACTACTACAAAAAAAAAATTTTGATGGAAAAATTTAATATTTTGAATATTAAAAAAAAATCAATATGCCGTTAAATGCAAAAGTGTAAAAATACAAAACGGCAGTGTGATAAACTAAGATAGTACAACCAGAGAGCATGTACGGAAAATGATCTGGTCAGATTAAAACTCAAGGTTCAAGGTTACCGTCTCCCCTGTGCAGGTGTGAATGTGTTACATCAGTTCATTTGTAACTCTGGTGCAAGCAAAAAAAAAAAAAGTATAATAAAAAATTATCGGAAAAAGGTTCGACAATCTCGACAGTGCTCGTTACAGTGAGACGCTTATTGAAGAGCTGAAGACTAAACTTTGGTCAAACGCAGACGACTCATATACAAGGGCGTCGTGATCTTGCATGACGATACACGTTTGAACGTTTCGGCAAACACTGTCAAAAGCTTTCACCTGTTTGGTCCCCTGAAAGCAGCCCTACGAGGACGAACACACACTTCTGATGAAGAAGTGAAGACAGCGGTGCGTTCGTGTCTCGCAGCTCAGCCTAAAACCTTTCTTAATGAAGGAATACGAAAGCTGGTGGACAAGATGTGTATTGGGAAGAGTGTATTGAAAAGCAAGGAGATGATGTCGAAAAATCATTCTTTTCTAAAAGTCTACCGCCAGAGTGCGGATAATTTTTGACTTACCCTCGTATTAAATTTGCAGAAGCATCCCTAATTCTATTTGAAGATGAAATGCTATGTTGTTATAAGGAGAACATTTGACTGATTGATTAAAAATCCACACTCATTCACCCGCTCACTCACGAGGCACTACGAGATGTAAACGGTTATTCGGTTCTCCTACATAACTGGTAGGGATGGGAATCACCAGGGGCTGTCCGATACGATCTTTTAACGATACTTAAATGCCGATTCGATCCGAAATTGCAATTAAATACATCTTGATATAATGTTTATTGTTTTCAGATTTTGTTACAATTCTAAACAAACTTAGCAAATACTTCAATCTTGCCTGCGAATTATTGTGTGAATAGTTTAGAGTGCACCACCTGTAGGATTATAGAGGAACTGCAACATTTCCTCAGCTCGAATGGAAACGTGTATAAATTTAAAAATACATAAACATTTCTTAAAAATGGCCTTTTCAAGTGGATAAATGAATTGTCACACAAATTTGAAAGAATTGCAATACCCCCCCCATATCCATCTCTAGCATAACTGCCATTCAAGTATCAGTTTAAAAAAATCCATTAAACGTTTTATTATAGGAAGATACTACATTTGCAGCCAGCAAATCTTTAAAAAGCGATAGCCAGTGAACTCATCTCTCAACCACACACACACACGGAGTGACCACGCAGCACAGAAGCAGCTTTGTGGAGCCTCTGGTGTACCACAACAGAACAAAGCCCCCTGTGTGTGAAACATCCCAACAGCTGGGACGCAGAAAAAAAAACTTCGGACACATTTAACCACCACGGGACGTTCCTACTGTTTCTGCACCACCGTTTCATTCTTTTTTCCTCCTTTGTATCTAATCTGTCTTTGCTTTCATCCTCTCTTCTAAAGGCACGTTAATAGTTTCAGTGGTAAGGGATGCTTAATCAGAGAAACAAGGGCCCGGCTGATAAGCCTTCAAACGGCCGCCATCGAGTGCGAATTCGCAGACTTAGATCAACAAAGAGCCAAGGAATGCAAACGTTGTGCCTAGCCAGCAGAAATGGCTGAAGGGAAATCCGCCGACTCCATAACCGCGTTCGGAGCTGTGTAACGTCTGTACGGTCACGTATACGTATATATATATTCACTTACACACTCCAGGTTTATTGATCGTCTGGTTTCAGGTTTCGGGACAAAACCTTATTTATTCTGAATTATACGAATCCCAATAGGAATATAATTCTGTGCTCTCGTGCATCACTGCAAGCTGTCTCGGGTATCATGTGATATTCTGGATGCCACCTCTAATAACCGAGAAAGGCAACAGCTGCAGCGGGGCCGAGGGCATCGTTAGTAAACGACTTCCACAGCTGGCTATAAAATCCACTCACGGGGTCCAGGGATGGATACGAATACTGAGATCGGAGCTGAAACTGTCTGTCAAATTTATACCCTATATAATGTAATATATATATATATATATATATATATATATATATATATATATATATATATATATATATATATATATACCCTATATTTATATAATATTAATGATACATTTTTAATTGCAAGAATTCTGATTAGGAAATTATATAAACAGTTTGAAAGTCTCTAAATATTAGAGATGGGAGAAAAAAAAAATCAGTTGTGTATTACTATTATTATCAGACGCCGTATGAAGCGCCAATGCCTTTAGAGCTCTAGGATCCCGGGTTCGATCCGAAATTCATGATCCTGTCTCTGGCTGGTCACGTTGTTCAAGAATTAAACGAACAGGGTAGCGTCTTTATTCTGTTGTATCGGGTGAAGTGCAGGCCAACACGTATCTTTGGCGAAAATTTTCTAAACAAGCCTCCTGCTAATACGTGAATAGTTAAGAGTGCGCCACCTGTAGGGTTGTAGGGGAACGGCAGCATTTCTCAGTTTACAAGTACATTTTGAACATTGTGTAATTTTTTTCACATATATTTCTATTTTATTTTCCACTTTTGTAAATCTGTATATTTGAAAACTTGTATATTCCATCCAAATTTTTTCTTTCTTTGTCATTTTTTTCCCGCCATCACCATCATGCTGTACTGCAACCTTTGTGCAATCCTACACTACTATTGGTCGGATTTTAGATACGTCTTGTGATGCTGAGATTTTAATCTAAATATTCTAGCTGTCTTTAGCCGCAGTGGCTCTAAATCAGCTGAATGTGTCACACCGTGGGTGTAATAAGACGACCGATCTCAAATCTCTGCCTTAATGGTGTGTGTGTGTGTGTGTGTGTGTGGATGAGTTTCTATATGTGCCTATGTAGGATCCAGGGTGTGTTCCAACATCACACTAATGATAAAGAACGATCAGTGTGACACATGAGCCTGTGTGTGTCCAGATGACACACTGGAAAGTTTAAATCCTTGTACAAGAACCAGACCGTACTGTCTTATTTTAGTATCTTGTATTCCTATAATACATTTGTTTATTTATAGTAATATTTTATAGTACATAATCCCACAGTTTGGTACAGTACCTTATTATGCAATCTCTGATGTGTACAGCCTGTGTGTGAAGGCGTTTTGTATACACTGTGTATGTGTGTGTGTGTGTGTGTGTGTGTGTTGGGCCTGTTTTGATTACTAGAATAGAAGTACACACAATTTTCCCTACAAATGCTGATCAGAAACATGAACAGTCACTCCAAGCTGCAGCAATTCTCCTTCATACTTTTTGCAGTCTCGGGTTTCACACACACACACATACACACACAGAGAGGACGAGAGAGAACGATGTGTGTGCTGCTGCCCTTCCCCCTTACAATGGAAAAAAAATCATGGAGATCATTCTAGTTCCAGTGAAGAAACTGATGTGTGTGTGTGTGTGTGTGTGTGTGTGTGTATATATATATATATAAAATTTTGTATTATTTATGTACCATATTTATGCATGTATGTATATAAATCTGTCTTTGCTCCTGTTTCAACCCCTTAACTACAAAGCTAAATATTTGGGATGCATGCATGAATGACACGCTTCTTCTAAATCTGTCAAACTGGCATTCTGGTGCGAGTTGACTCAGTGTTTGGATGAAAAACATGGACTGAGAGTAAGAAGAGGAGATCCTGGCATTCCACACCACACACACACACACACACACACATACAGAAGCACCAGATGTGGGGAATTGTTCCTCCCACTGTATTGACATGCTTAAATAATAATAATAATAATAATAGCAGATCATTCTGTTTGGTGATGCGGTGGCTTAATGATTAGCACTGTCGTCTCGCACCTCCAGGGTTCGGGTTCGATTCCCACCTCATGGTCTGTGTGCATGGAGTTTGCATGCTCTCCCCTGGGTTTAGTGGGTTTTTATCCAGGTAATCTGGTTTCCTCCATATAGACTGGGTTAAGTGTCGTTCCCAAATGGCCCATAGTGTGCGAATCTTGATCTTACCGCGGTCGTAAAAATGGGAATAAATACAACGGTCACCATTGGCCTCCAAGGTCTCTAGTTGGACCAGGCGTACGGGGATGGATAGATGGATCATTTTATTTGCATGATTCCTAAATATGTTTATACATTCTCCTTCTTTTGCGAACACACACCATGTATAGAAAGAAAGCTATTCTGTCTGGGATGCATGCATAATTTACCCCACACCTGTCACACGCTCATGGCCAGTCCGGTGTAGCCTTACCTGAGCTGGTGCATGCAGCTCGACATTAATTTCTAGACACAATGCAATGCAATAATTTTATGCATAACCTCATTTTCCATATGAAGAAAACAGAACATCTGAGAAAAAAAATGCATGCATGGAGGAATATGTAGATTTTTTTTTTTTGTGCAATAATTAAAAATAAAAATAAAGCATACCTGTATAATGTTGCGTTTATTTGCCCATGGCTCCTTCTCTGAGCTGTGTGTGTGTGTGTATCGCTGTATTCCTGTCACTTTTCCTGCAGTTCCTATTCCCACTCTAAGGACTTCTCCTCATTGCTGAAATGCCGCTTGTGGGTCGCACCGATGCTCTCCCGGCACTCATCCGCAAAGCATCCGGATGCACAATCAACCCTCGGGACGGTTTCTCACCCTAATCTCGAAAAAGAAAAAAGAAAGAAAATCAAGCGGATCTCAACACGCGTCCTAAAGATGTGCGGCTTCGCGCGCGCGTGTGCGGTTACAGCGCTCGCGCTGATAATCCATGTGAATCCACCTCTGTCTGCTTTCTATTGTTGGAGCTCCTTCACGACACGAACCCCGCCTCGAACCAAACCGCATCATCTGATTTGCCCACAGGCCAAAATGTCCCGCCTCCTCCACAAACCTAATCCAATCAGGAGTGTTTCTATGAGTAACGGGGTTCGTTACCTTTAAAAAGCAAATATTAAAAAATTATACGTTCTGACAGTTTAAAGAAAGCACACGAGGCGCATATTTCCAATGCATTCGATTTTTCTGGAAGTGTTTATAATTTTTTTAATAATTCAAAGTTCAAGAGGGATAAGTTTAAAGGTTTAGAATAGACCTTTTTAAAGGTAATAAACCCCACCCCAAAGGAAATCACCTCATCTGATTGGTCCATGGGCAAATAAATTCCCGCCTCCTCCATAAACCTAATCCAGTTTGGAGTGTTTCCACGAGTAACGGGGTTTATTACCTTTAAAAAAATAAAAAGTCAATTCGAAACATTTAAATCTGTCCTACGTACATTTTAAATCGTAAATTACACCAACATTTAATATAAAATACGCGCCTATTAAGCTTTGATTCGAATTGTCAGATGCATAATTTTATATATAACAATGATAAAATACACAAAATACAAACATTATGCATTTTACATTTCGTGAATATGTATTATTATTATTATTATTATTATTATTTTCTCTATTTTTCTCTCTTTTTATAATACATTCTATTCTCTAAATTAGTTCCGTAGGCAGAAATCCAACCCTCTGAGGTCCTAGAAGTTGCATAAACGTTTACTACATAATTATATTATTTTTAAATAGAAAATTACACATTATGATAAATGATTTAATAATTTAATTCACGTTTGTACCTAACAGTGTTAGGCGCACATGTAATCACTCTTTCAAAAAATATAACGCCTACAACGCTATCTAGCGTTCATGCAGGACCCGCATACAGCAACAACATCGAAGATGGCGGCTCAGGTCAGTTGCCTCGTTGCGTACGGCAGCGATTCAGACTCCGAGAACGAGCCCGAGTCGAACACAAATACAGAAGAAGTCGATCCAGACACACTCGCACACCTCCAGCCTTTGAAATCTGGAAAAGCGACAAGTTTGGTTCTTAATTCCGCGCCTGAAGTCGCTGTAAAGGTAAGTCGGCTAGCAGGCTGTGGTTAGCCGAGTAACGAGCTACATGCCGCCTAATGTCTGTTAGTAAGTTATCTCACTGTGTGTCACTAACTGACACTTTTAGACACGTTCTAAGACTTTCACACACATTCGGAGGTCAAATTCAAGAAAGTACAGCTTATTACTACAGTGTATATAACTAAGGCATTGGGCAGGTACGTTGTAAGATAGTTAGCTATGAGAGCTAGGGATCAACTGATACGATATTATCACGATACCTGGGTGCTGATTTGATCTGTATTAAGTATCACGATTTTATAAATATACCAAATGGTCGATAAGTAGATTTTGTTACAATTCAGTATAGGGCTGCACGATATTAGGAAAATATGCGATATTGTTGTTGAATATTGCGATAATGATATTTCTTGCGATATAACATTTCCCTAGAGAAATGCATGTTTTATTATTATTATTGCCTATTTTTTATTATTATTTATTTATATGTAATGATCATACTAAAATAAACAGGTAATAGATATTTGTCTGATGTAATTAAATCTAATTCAGGCTAAAAAGAAACTATATGTCAAGGAAGTTGCAAATATTTAGACTTCAAAACACTATGAATGACTTAAACCCCTCAGCAGATATTCTGACTTCTGGTTTGCTGTTACTATAAACCTGCCAACACAATATGAATTACTTTCAAACATTACTTTTTATTTACATGTAACCATACACTCATCAATAGTGTCTTAAAACAAGAGCATCTTTTAAACTAAATATTCTCTTTGGCTTGCCTGTTTTTTTTTTTAATAAAAATAAATATTATAAAAAAAAATTAATAAAAAAAATACAAAAAAAATTTGTCACGCATGCACACACGCACACACACACACTCGCTCCGCGACCGGCACTAGTACCCGGAAGTAATGCGGGCGCGAACCCGGAAGTATAAGAGGAGTAAACAAACCATTGCATACAGCTTAGTCACCGAGTTCGCCATGTCGGTTCAGATTGTTTACTTTCTGATTCGAGTGTGTGTTTATAGGGTGCGGGTTAAATGTGTGTTTTTCCCTTGCTCCCCTTCTGTGAGAGTCCTTAAACTAATTCGCGCGGTTATCCTGCCTACTCGCTTGCTTCCGCGTTTGGGTTTACCGTCCACACTACAAAGGGCTAACGGCTAATCGCTAAGTCTTCTGATCATCCGGGCTTAGTTCGCGACAGAATGAAATATAAAGATATAAATTATATATATATATATATATATATATATAAAATATATATATTAAAAAAAATATATAAGCTGGTATAAACATAGTAAAGGCCCATCTGATTGGTCAAATTTGGACACACAAATGCTTGGCAAATAAAGTATTTATTCCAACTCTTTGCGATATGGTTATCGCGCATGCCATTATCGCAATAACGATATTTTTTCGATATATTTGCATCCCTAATTCAGTACCAATGTGGATATGGTTTAGAGCGCACCACCTATAGGCCAATAGAGGAACTGCAGCACATTACAACTTCAAAAGCAAGCACACTGTACTGTATGTTAAAAATGGAGGGAAAAAATAGATTTAGTCATGAATCATGATTCTTATGTGTGGTGATTTGCGTATCGCCGCACTGAATCCAAAGAACTCGACCTTTTCTTATGTTTATAGTAGACATGAACCGGTCGATCGGGCAGTGATCGGGCTGTTTTTCAGTTTGATTGGCCGTGACCAGTGATCAGCCGATCAGTCTCCGGTATAAACGATTCTGTACCGAGCGCAGAAGTTTCCAAGCGGCGCAACAAAAACGCATTTTCTTGGCGTTACATTATCAACAATCGCACAATCGTTTTTAAAGCCTCCAATTCTCCCTTTTTCTCCAAACTCTGTGAGCAAATCAGCCTTAAACCCCATTCATTATAACACACTTACTCAAGTCTCAAATCACTATGAGCCCAAAATACTCGAGCCCCAGGTGCCTGCATGCTTACTGTCAACTTTGAAGGCAATACATCACAGTTTCTTTATAATCCTTCAGGTGGCGCAGTCTGAACTATTTACACATTTTCATCCCATCCCATGTGGAAGGAGTGCATTATTTGCTAAGTTTAGAAATTAAGCACTTATTGAAGTTCTTTGAATGAAAAATAATAATTATGGCAGATGACGGATATATGTGCAGCTTAGTTAAATGTTAAACTCTTGTATTTTTAAGTTGTTTTGTGCTGTTTAGATGCTACATTAAATTTTATGTGAGAAAACTAATGTTATAAGGAATGGGCTACGTTTAATGAATCATATATTTTTTATGTGTAAGATTGTAGCAAAATCAGAGGAAAATGTTAAAGTATTTATAAAATCATCCAAATTATAGAAAAATTATTATAGAAATTTTAATCGAATCTACACCTAGGTATCGTGTTAATATCATATCAGGAAGTTACTGGTGATTGTCATCTGTACTGCATATGGATATTAATTAAAAAAAAAAAAAAAAAAAAAAAAAAAAAATATATATATATATATATATATATATATATATATATATATATATTGGAGTGGCGGTGCATGAATCTCCACAGAAAAGATTCGGGATATATAACTGAATCAATTTTCCCCTCATCTCTTTAGCTATTATGTCAGTTTCCTTCGTTTCTCCAAAAGAATGACATATGAATATAATTACCGTTTTCTCATGACATCATTTTAACTAAATGTTTGTTCAACGCTTTACATCTTAGTCAGATTTCCATTCCAATACGATGTAAGTCATGTTGTTGGTGTTGATGGTGGTGTCTTGCAGGAAGATGTTGAGACAGGAACACATCTGGATCCCTCACTCAAAGAGATCACCTACAATCCTACCTACGAGACCATGTTCGCACCTGAGGTAAGATCTGTTCTCGTATAATTTTTGGTTGGCAGTCAGATCTCCTGTATCATTCCACACCTGCGACAGGAAAGCCTGAAGCC
Organism: Channallabes apus; assembly: GCA_030522415.1. Lineage (NCBI taxonomy): Eukaryota > Metazoa > Chordata > Actinopteri > Siluriformes > Clariidae > Channallabes > Channallabes apus. Next base: position 46,541,934 of record CM060107.1, on the reverse strand, counting down.
CGACATGTACAAAGCGAGCTTGAGAGATATTTCTACAGAGAAGCATGTCTCCATGAAATGACATGTATCGTGTGTGTCTATGAGGTGAAGGAGAGAGTGAAAGTAAAGGAAAGATGAACAAAAATGTTAGCTAACCAGGCTGGGTTTTTGTTTTGTTTGTTTTTACAGTTTGGACCCGTTAACCCGTTTAGAACTCAACAAATGGCTGCCCCGAGAAACATGCTGTCAGGATTCGCCGAGCCTGCTCACGTCAACGACTTCATGTTCGAACAGCAGCGGAGGACGTTTTCTACTTTCGGTAAGGATGTGACTTATACAGGAGTGGTATAGAAATAAATCTCAGACAAAAGACATTGAGAATGGGAATCACCATTCTGCACCTGATATGATGTAATCACAGTACCCAGGTGCGGCTCTCAATCACAATTTTATAAATATTGTGATGTTACAAAATAAATTCTGATTTTATTCCAATAAAGTTTTTGAACTTTTAATAAAAAGTTGCCATGACTCGAAAGTTTTATGCATTAGCTTTATTCAACAGCTTCACAGCTGATTTTAATATGAGTAGTGTACAGGTAGTCCCCGACCTACGACCATTTGAGTTACAAATTTCCACAGATACGAACAGACTGCGGTTCTGTGAACATTCATAGATGCGAACAAATTAGTAGCTCACATGTATTGTACAAAAAAAGACATTGCAGTGCACCATATACCAACATTTTATAATTTTATACAACATTTTCACTGTGTAAATCAGTGGTTCTCAAAGTATGGGGCGCGCCCCACTAGTGGGGAATACAGACATGACAGGTGGGGCGCAATGAACGGGAGGGAATTAGTGGAAAATAATATGAAAGTACCTATTCTAATTCATGCTTTTCTTTATTGATAATGAAGAGCGTACGCTCAAAACTAAACAATCACACACAAATAAATGGATCATTAATACAAGGAAATTTAAAATAACATCAGTTGTGGGCCGGGAGAAAAAGTGGAACCATAGTGGAACAATAACGGTTTAACGTCGGACGGTTTAAGTGCTCGAATCACAAACCTGCGTGACCCACTGTGCAGCGCTGCGCGACTCTGACCGAAATAGACCGCGCCGACCATCAAAATACATTTTACCCCACTGGGTAAACCAGGCATGGCAAGGCGGAAACAATATTAAACAGTCCTGACATTTTAAATAAAAACACAGTGAGTCGCGCAGGTTTGTGATTCGAGCAGCGCTGCGTGATCCACCGGGCTGCGCAAATAAACCAGATCATCACTGCGCTATTCAGATAATCGCGCTGCGCTGTATTTGCGCAGATATTTGGTTCAATCGGGTGCCGCGGTTTCGTCCACGCTTAGGTGTTTGGCTTCACATACACTTCGACAATGGAAGAAGACGCTGCAGCAGCAGTGAGTTTGCTTACATGTGACGAAACCAACAACGAGTGGTGTGGAATTGGGTAGAAGAAAAGTGATACGAATTAGATGACCGTGATTTGTAAGGTACGCAAGTGCACTGTTTTAACAAGTTGTGGAAACACGTCAAACCTTTTCCATCATCTGAAATCCAAGCATCCAAACGAATATGGCCAAAGTAAAAAAATAAAATGCGGCAAACCCCAGCAATTCACAGTTTAAATAAAATGACATTAAAATTTTTCATAAAATTATGTAATTGTTTCTTTGTGTTTGAATTTTTATTTATGCATTTTCAGATACAAATTGCTATATTGGGGGCGGCACGGTGGTGTAGTGGTTAGCACGGTCGCCTTGCACCTCCAGGGTCCAGGGTTTGATTCCCCGGCCAGGCTCGATTCCCGTCTCTGTGTGCATGGAGTTTGCATGTTCTCCCCGTGCTTGGTGGGTTTCCTCCCACAGTCCAAAGATATGCAGGTTAGGCTAATTGGCGTTCCTAAATTGCCGTAGTTCCGTAGTGTGTGTGTGAGTGTGTGTATGTGTGTGTGCCCTGCGATGGATTGGCACCCTGTCCATGATGTACCCCGCCTAGTGCCCGAAGTCTCCTGGGATAGGCTCCAGGTCCCCCGCGACCCTGAACACAGGATTAAGCGGTATAGAAGATGAATGAATGAATGAATGAAAATTGCTATATTGTGATAATCACATGGTAACATCTGAATCAGTGGACAGCAAAGCAAAAATGGCTTCATTCAAAGTTGCATACAGAATTGACCAGTGCAAAAAAACTACAAACAATTGCTGAGCAGCTATCAGGGGTCAATTATGCAAAGATAAGTGACAACGTAAGTCTTTTATAACAATTGCACGTGTATTTTATCTGTTTTTAACTTGTTGTTGTTTGATTGTATTGGTTTAGAAATTGATATTTAAATAAACAGTAAACTTGGCCGATTTCGTTATTATTTTGTTGACAAGTGGTGCTTGAAAATTCGCTCACCCCCTTAAGTGGGTAATGACAGAAAAAGTTTGAGAACCACTGGTGTAAATGAATGTATAAAATGTAAGAACAAATCAGACTTACAAACATGTTCCTGGAACGGAACTCGTTCATAAGCCGGAGACTACCTGTAATTAAATGTAGCTCATTCCTTATAACGTTAGTTTTCTCACTTAAAAAATACGAAACGACACGGACAAACTAATTTCAAATACACGAGTTTAACAATTAACTTTTAATTGTTTAAAAATATAATTAAATAAAAAGCTAAGTACTGAGCAGTACGTATCTCACTCATCAGCCATACATTTTAGCCAAACGTTCCTTGGACAGCAAGGATTCTCAACATCTCTGCTCTGTTTTACAGGCTACGCCCTGGACCCCTCCATGGACACCAGTCAGCTCTCTTCAAACGCTTATATAGGCGCAGTGGACGAGGCGGAGAAACACAAAGGTAACAGGTCGTGAGCGACCTTGTGTCATCTAATTACACTGCGGTTATCACGACCAGGTAACTTCGTCGTTTCCGTTCCCTCACAGGACAAACGGTTTTCGAGACGGGTCCGAAAAAGACAGAGAAGAGGAAAAAGGTGAAAGGAGGAGACGCTTCGGAGATCGATGGCTTCTTAGGACCCTGGGCTAAATATCAGGATGAGAAGGATGTTGCTAAACCCTCAGAGGTAACTACAGGTTTCTTCATGATAGTACAGAATAATTTTTTTCCCCATAGCTTATAATTTGATTTGTTTTGGCTGACAGGAAGAGCAGAAGGAGTTGGATGAAATCACGGCGAAGAGGCAGAAGAAAGGCAAAAATGAAGACGAGGCTCCTGCAGAGGAGAAAACCATACTGCACGGTAAGAGTCTCGTTTTTTTTTTATTCTCTATGAAATCCGTATTAAATGTATATTTAAAGCAGCATGGATTCTGTTGGCTACTAGAGCTGGAGTAATTCAAGGTCAGTGATACGACTAAAGCATTTCATTTACTCAGAGTTATTATAGTTCATATTTTTCATTTATACCTGTTTACTGAACAGTGCCTGATCAAACTTTGCGTGTTAGTCGATCTTTTGTTGGTCCTTTCACACTTTTTAAATTATATAGTTGAACTTACAAAGGTTAATATGACTAGAAACTACATTCTCATGTGGCGCTTTAACAAGATTATCAGTTTCTTTTTGAATTTACACGCACTTGGTGCACTGTTGCCACCTACTTGACTGGAGCGTGGTACAAAAGATTGGCAAGAAAACAAATATTATAGCTTTGTATAAAACATGACGCTTAAACAAATCAACAGCACAAATTATACAGCATTGCAGTGTTTTATTAGATATGTTTTAGTCGTGTTGTAATATTTTAAAATCTCCAAGGAATTGAGGTGCTTGAGAAAAATGAGACAAACTCGAGTGCTGTTGAATCGAAATTAAAATGGTCGCAAAATTGAATCAAATCAAGTCAGCAGTCTATGTATGATTCGCAGCCGTACAGGTCGAACACGAGGCCTAATTTGAGCTTGACTGATCCGCACTGCATGTGTGAGCATGAGAGCCTTTTCAGCTGTCGTAGGAGTGAGAGGTGCAGAATATGGTTGAAAAATTTTTGCGACAGCTTTGAGTAAAAAAAAAAAAAAAAAGGCAAAAAATAATTCCCTTAATAGTTAATAATTAAACTCACGTAGAGTATGTGGAAGAAGGCGGATAGCGCTTTCCTCCTGAGTGAGTTACACCGCCCTCCAGTGCCACACACAAACCTTTTCAGTTTCTTGTTTTTCCATCTCAAAACTTGTGTGAATCTGAAAGCTTAGAAATAATCCACAGCCATTTAAAACGAACCCTCCAATGGAAATGTAGCACGTCCATTTACCAATCTTTTTTTTTTTTTTTTTTTTTGTCGTTACAGTTAAAGATGCGTACGATTACCAGGGCCGCTCTTACCTGCACATTCCGCAGGACGTGGGTATTAACCTGCGCTCTGCAGACATTCCTGAGAAATGCTACCTGCCCAAAAAGCAGCTGCACGTCTGGACCGGACACACCAAGGTAAGACGGGGGTCGGTTTTTAAAAACACAACGTGGAATCTAGACGATCTGCGGTCAAGTTGTCCTGAACAGATTATTCACATTCGCACTAGCATAACGTCTAGGCGCGTACTGGATTTCTTGAAACTATTCATAATATTTAACACATTTGTATCATAAGTAGTTTACACACAATCAAGGATCATTCTCATATTCGTTTATAACTGTGTAAATATTTCAGATAGTTAATCAACTGGTCAGGGTTTTAAATGTATAGAGAGAACTTCTGTGGAACTTTTGTAACACTTTCTATAACTTTATAGAAACTTTTATATATAGTTGATATAGAAAGTCTGAACTTGTTACAGTAGCTACCTTTGTATTAAATTGAAACTGGTCGAATGTTATATAAATTAAGAATACTTTGATAGATTAGAGCATGCACGATGATGTGAAAATGTATATACTTTTTTACTATAATGAGCATAATCAGATACAGAGTTGTTCGCAGATGATTATATAATAAGATAAATGTTACTCATGACAATTGGTTCCTTATGGAACAAAATGTCACCACAGTATCTGTTTTAATGAGCTCATAAGTTATGGTTGTGTGTGTGTGCGTTCTATATGTATAAGATTGAGGCTCACTATGCATCGTGAGCCTCATTCAGTTCAGTAATATGTATTCACCGCATGCATGCGCGCACAGCTTCAGCTGTAGCATGACAGAGATGACCCGTTCTCTCGCTCTCTCGCTCCCTCATACGTCCACGTAGCCTAAAACTCACAGCTCTGCATTTTAAGGATGGAGATCTATTTTTTAAACCTAATCTAAATCAACCTAGAAATATTCATCAGTCATGTATTATATATGTTTTCATTCTTTTCATTTTTTTTTCATTCGTTCTCTGGTATGAAACGGCTAGAAGCCTTTGCACTCAACGTTGGTCATGGTTGTGGATTTTTATATATATATATATTTTTTTTTTTAAGTCTGGAAGATGATGTGAACAGAATGTTTAGAGATCTGTTTGCCTGAGAGTTTCACCAGAGTTGAAGGAAAAATTATTAAGATATTAATCCATTTTACCTCATTTTCTTTCTTGTTTTTAGTGAAGTTAATTAATTGAACCTCATACTCATGTCACCTTGGACATCTGCTTTGTGATTGTTTCACTGAATAATTGCATGAATTCTTCTCTTTTTTTCTTTTTCTTGGAAGGATATTTTTGAGAGTGACCTTTCCATGAAATTTCGTACACAGACAGAACACCGAGCCAAAACATGCGCACTCTGCGATGCTGCTTACTGTAGCTTAAATTTTTTTTAAAGGGTTAATCAGCAACTTCATGATCTTCCGTTGTGCTCGACGCTTGGTCCGTATGATAACGTTGTAGTTCGTGAATGTAGTTGATGTTTTATGGAGGCTTGAGCTTCATCTCCAGTCCCGTTCGCAGGGTGTCAGTGCTATCCGGCTGTTTCCTGTGTCTGGTCACCTGCTGCTGTCCTGCTCCATGGACTGTAAGATTAAGGTAGGTTATCTTCCATATCATTCTGTAACATGTAGATGCATCAGGGTGAGGGGGGGGAAAAAATCCTTGAGCAATTCATAGTGCATGTGAAGTATGTACAACTTGAGTATGCGTCCAAGTAGCTGCTTCAGTCTGAGAAAGGTTAGGAAGAAATCCCAAATATATCCTCCATGGGTTGTTACTCACCTGTGTGAGAGAATGAAGATGAGTCGTTAGCATGTGATGGTCACACATTTTGTACTCCCATGAAGGATGTAGTGAGGTTTCAGTTTCAAGCCTCCCTGGTGACGTCACGATTGTCGGTGGTCCAGTTGAAGTCTGGCTGTTGAGTCATGTGAAATTATTGTGTGTGTGTGTGTCCCCTTTCAGGGTCACTGATCATTTCACATGACTCGACATCCATCAACATCAACTGGACGACCGACAATCGTGACTTAACCTGATTTCCCATTGCTCGAGTGTTATATGAGAAATACCTAAGAAATCCAGCTTCTCTAATGTGCAGTACCAGTCACATGTTTAAGGACACCTCAGTGGTTTTTGTTTGTTTAGTGATTTAATTTTCTACATTCCAGAACAATACTGGAGATTTAATAACTATGAAATAACACCCGTGTAATAATGTAAATAACAACAAAAACAGCAGCAATAGTCAGCTGGTCTATCACAGTTCTTGCAAGAACAGTATTGTGTCAAGTGCGTTTGCAAAACCCAATGATGAAACTGTCTCTCATGAAGACCTTCCCAGGAAAACAAGACCAGATCTGACCTTAGAAATCACCAATTAACCTCAAACATCACCTCAGATTAGAGCCGTTATGAGGATTTACAGAGCATAAAGTAGCAGAAACATCTCAATATCAGCTGTTCAAAGGAGATTATTGCATATTTTGGACACCTTCAGGATTATTTTACATACAAAAAGTGAGACATACAAATCAGGAATAAAACATGGAATTTGAAGGTGTGTCCAAACTTTTGATATCAGAAAGCTATGATGTTTGCAGGTAAATCTAATCCTTTGGTTGGGGAGGAGGGGGGGGGATTTCAAGCCGTGTCCCTTTTTGAGTACTTAAGGCGCTTCTGGACATTCTTGTGGTTTATCTTTCAGCAGAATTTTAGCATGGTGCTTATGATGAGAGCTATTTTCCGGAACAGAGTTCACTTCATGAGAATAAACCATATGCTCAGAGCTTCTCCAAACAGTTAAAGTCTAAATAATAAAATGCCTCATCCTGACTGAAGGTGTAGGATTTAACATTGTAAATGGTTCCCTCTAGTCTACTGCATCAACTTCATTATTATTATGATTTACAGTTAGAGTCTTATACAGGAATATACACATATAGTTCTCTTTAATAATTCCACTTTGTCACAATCGGTCTTAAAAACCACTCCCCCCCCCCCCTCTTTTCTTCCCTTATAGTTATGGGAGGTGTACAACGACCGGAGGTGCTTACGGACGTTCATTGGTAAGCTCAGTTATCACCCATGTCCATTCTTCATTTATTTATATACATTCCAACGGCCATTTAGGATATCTAGGTAAATCTGTATTTTCTACCCAGAGAAAAATTTACTCCCAATCAATAGAGGTGTGAATGCAGATGTGAAACCCTCATAGTCACTGTTAAACATTTAAAGAATTTAAATAAAAGTTTTAAAGAAAGCTGTATGTCTGTGAATGGCCGAGGTGGCTTGGAGGCCACTGCAGTTGTTCTCGTGAGCGTTCAGCATGTGAAACGCCTGATCCTTAAAAAAATAGACTGATAACCTATCACCAACTTACAGAAGAGATGCAACTGTCTGAGTGAACTGTCCCCCTCTACCATTCACAAACACCACTTGCACATTACAGGAACTCTAATGTTTGGGCCTTTTGATGGAGTTCCTAGGAGGCCAGCATTTCAGACAGGAAGCATGCTGTACGATTGTGGCTCTCGCATAATGAGAGAACTTTCAACTACTGCTGGTGTCGCAGCAGTAGTGAAACACGGATGAGTGCGTTAGTGTGGGAGGGGATTATATTGCGAAATAAAGGGAAATCAAAAGTCCCAGTTTGACTGGAACACCATTTGTAATTGTGTTCCTTATTGTTGTTCTCTCTCTCTCTATGGTGCTGATGCACAAAACACGTTCAACACAGTTCATGTTTTAGTTTCAGGATGGAAGTTTGATGAATAAATATGGATGAACAATCGTGCACAGCAAAAATAGTGCCACAGAAAAAAGTGTTCAACATATCATCAGTTAACCGCAAGCAGAGGTGGAAAGTAATGAATTACATTTACTCGCATTACTGTAATTGAGTAGATTTTTTTTGTGTACTTCTACTTTTTAAAATAGTTTTTAAAATCTGTAATTTTACTTAAGTATGTTTTGTTTAAAGTATTGTACTTCACAACATTTTAAATCATATTCGCTACTGAGTAAAAAATAAATGAATGTAAATGAAAAATAATACAACGGGGAGGGAAAAAAAATTGCACCCCGGAAATCACTGCACTGATTGATTGATAGATGGAGAACAAACGTGCTAAATTCACAAGAACGATGGAGACAAAACAGATGTCAGTGATGAACAGACACAGCTGAAAGTGAAATGCCATCAAATTCTTATGAAGCAAACCCCTGGCCATATTTAACTGACCACTTTGATTTCAAGCACAACAAAGGAAAACGGTTTATTATGCAGGGGTGTTCCTTTCCCCCATCCCACCCCCGCTGTTAAAAACAAAAGAATGTTACTCAGTAACTTTTACTCTGAGTAGATTTTTAATGAGTTATTTTTACTTGAGTAGATTTTTATAAGGGTAACTTAAAGTAAAGTAACAGCACTTTTACTTGAGTAGCAAATGTTATTACTTCAGGTAATTCAGGTATATAGAAGAAGGCAGATTTTTCTGCGAGTCTGTTGCTGTGCCCAGGTACCAAAGGCTACGTTTACACTGTCGGGTAAATGTGACCCAATTCTGATTTTTTGCTCATATGTGACACACATCGGATATGTTCTATGTTCGTGTAAACAGGAAAAAAAACCGCTTGCATTCTGATATTTCGAGATCGGTTTCAGGCCTCCTTCATATGTGGAAATGAATCAGTTATAAATCAGATATGTGCTAATGTGATTGTCGTGTAAACAGACAGATCGGATTTCCTGAGTCGTTGTGTTCTGTCCGTCATTAAAACAGCGACTTCTTCGCGGTTTAATGATGTACTGTTATTCTCCGGTGGAAGCGCGTGTGGAATAACATCCCAGGTAGGGTTGGGTCGATAGACGATGACATTGTCCATCACCGATGGCCGATAGACATCACGATGCTGAGTCGGCATCGCGATTCTCCGCCCCACACCCGCCACAGCAGCAATCAGCTCGCGAAAAACACACACTTAATCACACTATATCGCCAAATGAAATGCATGCTTTCAATTTCCGCTACTTTACTTATTTTATTATTGTTATTATGAGGAAAGGGAGTTGTTAGCGATCACAATACAAATTACAGTGACCTGCAAACGAATTACACAAACTAGTTTGTTTACATTAATAAATGAGGCATACAAAAACAGCAGAAAAAAATTTATTTTAATTAAATTATATTAAATAAACTACACAAAATATGGCTTTTTTTTCATGGTTTTACCATAACGAACAGAGCTTGGAACAAAAAAGTTTAAATATGAAGGTTTCTGGACAGACATACTAACATGCTCACCTTTTCTGTCTTTAATAATCTGCGAAGTGGAGTAACAACATTACCCGCAGTGATGAACACACGTTCAGACGGAGCACTGGTAGCACATATGCACAAATATTCCGCGGGATGGTGAACACGCAAATGGTCATGTAAATTTATCCTACTCACCACTTCAGACATATCTCGTGGCGGTCCTCTTTCATTCGGTCTAAAACCAAAGTATTGCCAAATGCACCTTGAATTTGCACCTTTTTTACCAACCAAGTTTATCGGCGTCATTATAACGACACAGATCACTGTGCCTGTTCATGCCAGGACAATGTCACTTTTAATATATAGTTGGGTACCTGCTGTGTATGGTATAGTTCATATTTGCTTGGCCAGAATGGTTTAAGCCACCAAAATAACGTTTTATTGATAAACTGCGCAGCTTTCGCCAACGTGAACACTCCCGTTAGTAATGAGGCGAATAAGGAGCTAAACTTCAGCCGCAGAATGAGACGCTGCGCAATAAGGAGCCAAACGAATCGGAAGTTGCGAATAAAGAGCTAACTTCAGCCTCGTGTTCATGCCAGAGTCCCGTGGAAAAAGTGATTGACAGGTGGTAATTTGTGTGTAACTTTATTTATTTATGGTCAGGTAGTGGAAACGGCAGGTTACAATTAATTATTTAACAACAGGACCTATATCCCCCCCCCCCCCCCCACACACACACACACACACACACACACACACACACACCGCCTTGTGTTAATGCTTATTTGGGCTAAATAACATTAAGGAACCAGTATTTGGTGAACGAAGCATATGCACAGGCTGCAATTATTCCGTTTTTTTCTCCTCCTCTGTTTTAAAACCATGGAGACGTTTCATGAACTTGCATATATCACAGAGCGCTAACGCTAAGCATATTTCACCTTCGTCTATCTTGGCTAGTGTGTAGCGCAAGAACCTCCCTTTAAGTATGCGTAATATTCAGATGGTATGGCAAGTGTAAACACATGAATCGGATATGAGTCAGAGTTAAAAGAACGTGTAAACAGACGGTCAAAAAAATCAGATATAGGCAACAAATCAGAATTAGGCATCAAGACCTGCAGTGTAAACGTAGCCAAAATTAAAGCCTGCTCATCCGTAACCTGATAAAATTTCACATCATTCAATTCAATTTTATTTATATAGCGCTTTTAACAATGGTCATTGTCTCAAAGCAGCTTCACAAAAATGAAAGAAAATTTACAAAGAATGAAAGAATTTTTTAGAAAAGAAAATAATAAAATAAAACGTGTCTAGATGATAATGAGATGAATGAATGAAATGTCTCTGATGAGCAAGCCAAGAGTGACGGCGACAGTGGCAAGGAAAAACTCCCTGAGATGGCATTAGGAAAGAAACCTTGAGAGGAACCAGACTCAACAGGGAACCCATCCTCATCTGGGTGATAACAGATAGAAATGATGTAACATCATGTGTGTTGTGTAGGTGAAAGTGCAATACGACAGAAGTTCTTTAAATTGACATGAAGACCAGTTTAGCATAGGGACGAGTCAGTAGGTGCAGAGGGCAGATGAGGTCTGGATCACTGGAAGCACAGGAGCAGCATGTGTAGCTCCAACCATCATAAAGCTGAATCAAGCTGGAGCTGGTCCTTCTCTGGACGCCTCAGGAACCTCGCAGGGTCGGCCTTTGTCTACTGAAGCTGGCACAATCTCCCGATGCCTCGGGATGGGTAGAAAAATACAGAACAGATGGGGGGGAATTAGCATAGTTGCCATTCAGGATAGGTGTACTGGAGTATGAGATTATGGGATGAGTTATGTGTATGCCAGATTAAAAAGATGCGTCTTGAGTCTACTTTTAAACTGGAGCTAAATATGAAAATGCCCTACCCCCTTTTGTAGATTTAGAAATTCTGGGAACTACCAGAAGTCCGGAGCTTTGTGATCTTAAGGCGCGTGTTGGATTGTAGCGTATCAGAAGACTGGTTAGGTATGTGGGAGCTAAACCATTTAAGGCCTTGTATGTAAGTAATAATATTTTGTAATTAATTCTAAACTGAACAGGTAGCCAGTGCAGGGATGATAATATTGGGGTTATATGATCATATTTTCTGGATCTAGTGAGAACCCTGGCAGCTGCATTTTGGATTAACTGAAGCTTGTTTATTGAGGATGCAGGACAACCACCTAGTAATGCATTACAATAGTCCAGTCTGGAGGTCATGAATGCATGAACTAGATTTTCTGCATCAGATACGGATAAGATGTTCCTAAGTTTGGCAATATTTCTAAGATGGAAAAAGGCTGTTCTTGTGATATTTGAAATGTGATTTTCAAAGGACAAATTACTGTCTAATATTACACCCAGCTCTTTTACTGCTGAGCTGGTAGTAACAGTACATCCTTCTAAGCGCAAGCTGAATTGTGAAAGCTGTTGTGTGCTGGTTTTTGGGCCGAAGAGTAATATCTCTCTTATCTGAATTTAATAAAAGAAAGTTATTGGTCATCCAATCTTTTATGTCTTGGACACACTCAGTTAATCTAGACAATTTAGGTATTTCGTCTGGTTTTGTTGAGATATATATAATTGGGTATCATCAGCATAACAATGGAAACTAATCCCATGTCTTCTAATGATGTTACCCAAGGGAAGCATGTATATTGAGAACAGCAGAGGTCCTAAAACTGACCCTTGTGGGACCCCATATTTCACTGGCATTACACCAGACGGTTCTCCATTTAGATCTACAAAATGGTACCGATCAGACAGGTACGATCTAAACCATTTTAATGCCTGTCCCTGAATACCTATGTGATTTTGTAAGCGATCTATGAGAATATTATGATCTACAGTGTCGAATGCAGCACTAAGATCGAGTAGGACTAGCAATGAGATGCAGCCTTGGTCTGAAGCTAAAAACAAGTCATTTGCAATCTTAACTAGTGCAGTTTCTGTGCTTTGATGGGGCCTGAAACCTGACTGAAATTCTTCAAGGATGTTGTTATCCTGCAAGAATGTGCATATTTGAGCTGATACTACTTTTTCTAATATTTTTTATATGAACGGAAGGTTTGAAATCAGTCTGTAATTTATTTCATTCGCGTCCAAATTAGATTTTTTAAGAAGCGGTTTAATAACTGCTAACTTGAAAGGTTTAGGGACGTGACCTAGATATAATGAAGAATTAATGTTTAGAAGCGGCTCTGCAACCGTAAGCATCACTTCTTTTCAAAATCTGGTTGGGATTGGGTCTAACAGGCACGTTGTTGATTTAGCCGAGGTGATAAGTTTATACAGCTCTTCCTGTCCTATACCTATAAAGCAGTGAAAATCTAAATGTGAAGCTATAGGCTGAACTGGATCGTGAGATACTATTAGAGGTTGAACCTCCGTTATTTTCTTCCTGATACTGTTGATTTTTTCATTAAAGATGTAAATAAAGTCTTCACTTCTAAACTGTGATGGGATACTCTCTGCGGGCATCTTAGGTTTTGTTAGGCGAGCCACTGTACTAAATAAGAACCTGGGATTGTTTTGGTTTCTTGCTATCAGTTGGCTAAGATGCTCAGTCCTAGCAGTTTTTAGAGCCTGTCTATAGCTGCACATACTGTCTTTATGCGCAATTCGAAAAACTTCCAATTTAGTTTTCCTCCATTTTCGCTCGAGGTTACGGGTTGCTCTCTTTAGGGCCCGAGTATGACTGTTGTACCACGGTGCAAGTGTTTTATCACTGACTTTTTTTTTATCTGATGGGAGCAACAGTGTCTAATGTACTGGTAAAAATAGTGCCCATGCTGCTAGTCACTTCATCTAGATCGTCTGCATTTAGGGGTCTAATAAGAAATTGAGCCTGTCCAGGCCCTACACAGCCAGGTTCTCTCTTTCTGGGTCTTCAACATTTCCCGTCCTGAAGCTTTACCTCTGATTGGTACGCTAAAACTGGAGACTCCTTCCTTAAAATGTGCAGACAGCATTTGCTTTCCATAAGCATCATGCAGTATGAGCAAATCTGTACGTTAGTGGTTTCATGTAGTCGCGCTTGTTAGAGTGCTATAGAGAGTCTTCTCTCAGGTTAATTGTCATGTTCATCATCTTTCCTGATGCATCAGAAAATCCGTTTATGATGCTGGCATTAATTCCCGTCATTCCTGTCTTCTGCAGGTCACAGTAAAGCAGTGCGTGATATCTGCTTCAACAACGCCGGTACTCAGTTTCTCAGCGCCGCATACGATCGCCATCTCAAACTGTGGGACACGGAGACCGGTGAGTTTAAAAGACACACACACACGTTACATACTCAAACTCTTACTCAAAGAATTTGTGATTTTAAAAAATCTGCTCCACCAGCAGGAGGCGCCAAGTCCACTCAGCGACATTCCAGAATCAGTATCAGATACTGGAACTAAAAGTTTAAAGGGTGGAAAAAAAACCTCTGTACAAACCTTAATTTAAATTCTTTCTTTCTTTTTTTTTTTTCAGGTCAATGCATCTCAAAGTTCACTAACAGAAAAGTGCCCTACTGCGTGAAGTTCAACCCCGATGAAGATAAGCAAAACCTGTTCGTCGCTGGCATGTCCGACAAAAAGATTGTGCAGGTTAGCGTGCGCGCCCATGCAAGCGGCCAGAAAAAAGTGCTTAGCTCTTAACTTCCAGCCGTACACATTGCACGCGGACACACACACACACACAAGCAGTAAATCTGAAGACAAGACCTTATTTCACACTCTGTGCTTCCCTCTATAAAGAAAGCAGAGTGTATTGAAGTGTAGATAGTCACATGGGGCTTGCAGAGCTATCCATAAACCACAAGAACAGCAGCAATAGGGGGAAAAAAAAAAAGAAGAGAGTAGTTTTTTCAACCGTAAACGTGCCAAGAGCAAATAATCACAACTGAGACATCACCGACCTTGTTTCTCTGGGTGTCTTTCTTTCTCCTAGACCTCCAACACAACAGTCCATCCTTCACTGACAGAGAGGGAAAAAATATTTTGTGTGTAGGAGAGACTAACCTCTGTTTGTCTCGACTCTTTCACTTAAAGTGGGATGTTCGCTCCGGGGAAGTGGTTCAGGAATACGACCGTCACCTGGGAGCTGTGAACACCATCACATTCGTGGACGAGAACCGCCGCTTCGTCAGTACGTCAGACGATAAGAGTCTGCGCGTGTGGGAATGGTAAGTATGCAGGACGGAAGCGAGTGATCAATCAGGATGGTGGATTAAATGTTTGACATGCGGTAGCAAAAGCGGTGAAATCTAATATAAAGCGTTAAACACAAAATGAAGGGGACTTCTTTTCTCCATGAGTTCAAGAAAATCCAAATAAGGTGTCTGCCGTGACCAGCGCTGTGTGAAGGGATGCTCTTAGAGCTGCAGGTCGCTAGTCCACTATATAGTAGTGGTGCGAAACCACTAATTTAATCTTCTAAATGAGAACATACTGCTTTAAGTGTGGTGTTATGTTTGGGCCCATTCCTGAGCAAAGACATGATATTTTTACTTAAACTCTGTATTGAGCACCAATTGTTCAAACTCCCGGCCACTTCCTTTGTACTGACAACATCCCTGTAAGTGCTGAAACCCCGCCCACTCTGATAATAACCATGCTGGATGGGCCTCCGAGTGGCGCAGTGGTAAAGTGCTCGCCCGATCATCTAGAGATCGCGAGTTCGATTCCCGGGTAATGCTGTAACCTCTCGCACCCAGAGGTCTAGAGAGATTGGCCGAGCTCTCTCAGAGAAGGAGGGATGAGAGGTACTTAGTGCTCCCACATTAATCTACAGCCAATCAGGGACGTCTGTGAGCTCACGCAAGCGGAAGGAGAGGATAGCACTGTCCTCCGAGTGTGTTACTCCGCCCCCAACGGAGTAACTCATAACGCACTTACACTGATGGTTTCAAAAAGATGCGGTTGGCTGGCGTCAAGTGGTTCGGAGGAAATATGTGATAGTCTTCGGCCCCCTGTGGAGCCCCCTAGTGACGGGGAGGAATTGGGCACAACTAAATTAGGGAGAAAATGGCGGGGGGATAGAACAGTTATACTGTGCATGCACATGCTTGATTACTTAGGTTACAATTAACCTAAATAAAGATAATCAAGATGATTAAATGGATGATGATTAAATATTTTTTTAGGAGATCAGTACATCTTTAATGATGGTATTGAACAATAGTAGTAGCCTGTATCCACATCATCAGAAAAAGAAAGCAGTCAAAATTTTATACACACCATCTGTTTTATGATCAGTGATCCGTTATTTTCTACATCCTAGAACAATACTGGATTTTCTTTCAAAACTGTGAAATAACACGTATGGCATTATGTAATTCAGCATCAGTCAGTTGTTATTTTAAGACATGAAGGTCAGCTGTTCTGGAGCAGTTCTTGAATGAACAGTATTGTGTCAAGTGCATTTGCGAAACCCATCAAGCACCGTGATGAAACTGTCTCTCATGAAGACCTTCCCAGGAAAGCAAGAGCGAAACTAACCTCTGCTGCAGAGGAAGTTCATTTAGAGTCACCAGTTACCTCAGAAATCACCAATTAACAAGCAGCTCCTCAGGTTAGAGCCGTTATGAAGGATTTACTGAGACTAAGTAGCAGATACACCTCAATATCAACTGTTCAAAGGAGATATCTTATATATTGGGGATGCCTTCAGGATTATTTTATTATGTAGAAAAATTTAATGTAGAAACTTTTGACTGGTAGTATACTGTATATTGCACAGATTTATTTATTTTTTTGTCTCATAACACTGTACATTTTCTTATATGTCTGCATCTTCGCAGCAACGATTGAAAACGGCAAAGCATAAAGTTTAGTTTTTTCCTTGATGTGAGTGAATTCGGCTAATCCTCTCATTTAATTGTATAAACTCAAGAAGAGTTGACTAGAAAGATATGATTCAGTTCTGCACCAGCACTGACCTTGTGTGGGTTCTGCTGATTGATGTGACCACAATGTGTCATGCTGATAAACACTCAGCAAAATTACGGAGTGGCTCGAATTTTAATTAAGTGATGGGAAATTCAAAACAGCACTTACTGGACCTGAGGTGTTCCAGGTGTAGAAGGTGAGTATTTCTTCCTTACAGGAAGCACAGAATGGAAAAAAAAAAGTTGGTCAGAGGAGCAGATTAATCATTGTTTTAAAAATACTTTTCAGTTTCAAGAACTTATATGCACGTTTAACTTGATAACAAAAGACCGCTTTATGTTCGCCGTTTGTTCTACTTTTCTTAAGCGCACCTTGGACAGGCACCTGAACTTTTCACGCTTACTGAACTGAAACTTCCTATTGCCCTCAATCATGTTGCCGCTACTGGTTTGACCTTCTACAGACATCGCAGATCATCCAGCAGCGCCTGAATTCCTCCCGGCCCGGCTTTCACCCTCTAGCCATGCTCCGTAGCTGTTTTTAATTTAAATAGCTCCTGTCTAAAACCTCGTGTGCCAGAAGCTACTCATGCTTTCACTCGCAGACGCAGAATCGACCCGAGCCAAGCTTCCACTCTCCAGCTCAGGCTCAAGTTACACTGTTTTGGCTTTTCACAACATTGTTTACTCTGAGATTCCTTACCAGCTTGATAAGAAAACACAAGCATGACGAGTATTTTACAAAGCACTCTGGTCTATCAAGCACCGGCACACTGATACTGTGTGTGGGATTTTAATTAATTAATTTAGTTATTTTTAATCCCTCAGGCCTACTCTGTTTTAAGAGATCAACAGCCAGGGAGCTGGTGAAAATATTTAACCAAGGAAAACAAATCTGTTTATATAGAAGCAGAAAGAAGGAGAGAAAAGGACAGATAATGAAACGAGCAAATTGGATGAACATGTTTGGAGGCATTGAAGAAAGCTGTGCTCAGTATCTACAGCACAGAATTAATTGCAGCTTTTTTGTATGTAAACTCGCTCGGGTTTCAGCGACGGCCCAGTTTCCAAGTCTCTTGCTCTTGAGTCTGTTTATACATTCCAGATGTGCGAGAGGGAGAGAGGCAATGAAGTAAACGATATGAATTTGCTTTAAGAGTGAAATACGTTCCTGTGTTTTTGTGCATGTGTGTTTTCCTCACCAGTGGAGATTATTAATCTTGTAACGACGCACCAGACCTTTTCACTTTCCTCCTGTATAGATAGTAATAGTTAACTGTTATTACATACTGCAATAATTGTAAGAACATAAACTGAGACTATTTATAAAGACCAGACCCGACAGAGAGTGGTATTTTCTGTCGTGTGTATATTTTAGTGTTTAGAGTGTAGTATTGACACCTAATCCTGCTATTCCTGTACCAACACCATTAACCAGGCGTTAGTGAGCTGAATAGGTGATTTGACACCACATGAGCAGAGCATTAGTGACTTTGTGTTCCATTCCACATGGTTTCTATTTCAGTTATAAATTTCAGCTACCAGAAGAAAGAGAGCAAAATGTTTCATTCTTAGTAAGAAATATTGAACCTGGGGCTCGCCAGCGTTTTCTCAAGTTCAAGTAGCGCTTAAACGATCTTGAATTGATTTTGACTTTTTTTTATTCAGTCTAAAATTGACTATCATTAAAAAAAATATATCACCGTCTATGCAGAAAATACAAAAACAATTCCATCTTCTGCAAATACTCGCATTTTGTGAGTGTATCGCTGCTGCTGCTTTTTCTTCTCCTTTCGAGTTTATTAGCTGTTGGTGTATCAGTGCCACGATTATCGGCTTTCATTTGAGCCGGCTAATGGATTCTGATTGGGAATTTACTTTGTCTCCCAACACACAGTATGACCGCACTACAATTCCTGTTATCCATTTATCACTCAAATGTTCCCTGTTGAGTCTAGTTCCTCTTAAGGTTTCTTCCTGTTGGCATCTCAGGGTAGTTTTTCCTTGCCACCGTCACCCTCAGCTTGCTTATCATGGTCAATATGACCATTTAGATTCACACACATTTCATACAAATTTCCATAATTCTCTTTTGACTGTGTAAAGCTGCTTTGCGTCAATGACAATTGGTAAAAGCGCTATAACCAATAAAATTTAATTGAGTTGGAAAAATAAACACAAGGGAACCAGAGCCTGATGTAAAGTCTATATACCTATACAAGCAGAGAACCTAAATGTACGCATACCCAATAACCAGGTCTTTATAGTTCTTCCTAATTGTGCGCTCTACCACCTCTATGATGCCACCCTTAACACCATGTGTGTTTCTTTTTCTGTGCTACAATGTCCTAAGCACAATAGATATTTTAATTATTTTTATATAAGTGGGTATGCTGGAAAACAGTCAGTTCACTTTAGGTTATTTATTTATTCATCTACACTGTCCGGCCAGTAAGAAGTTGCACACTCCAAGATTTCCTTGCCCGCATTTAGCTTTTGATCATAGTGTGGTGTCCCGTTCATGTCAGAACCACTCTTTCTCCATCTGAATCCCTCAATATACCTTTACCATAAAAAAATAAGTTCATGGATGAAATACCCCGGTCATTCAGTACATTCAGGTCATCAGCTGACGTCATTTTGTTGCCGCATAACATTGCTAATGAGCAGTCCTTTTTTTTTTTTTTTCCCTCAGATTTTCTCCCTAATTTAGTCGTGTCCAATTCCTCCCCGTCACTAGGGGGCTCCACATTAAACAACTACTACCACTCAGTCGGGAGGGTAGAAGACTATCACATGTTTCCTCTGAACCACGTGACGCCAGCCACCCGCATCTTTTCGAACTGCTCGATCACGTACCGTTAGGGGCGGCGTAACACACTCTGAAGACAGCGCTATCCGCTCCTTCCACTTGCGTGAGCTCACAGATGCCCCTGATTGGCTGTAGAGCCGTGATTAATGTAGGAGCACTAAGTACCTCTCATCCCTCCCCTCTGATACTCCTATCTCACCTATGCGGTTTGACTCACGGTGAGATTGCCCGTCGACATTCCGCTGGCGCTCCGCAAAGTTCTGTAAGGACCGCAAGCTTCCGCGAGGGCCAGCAAAAAATTAATGTAATTAATTAATTAATTAAATTAATTAAAAAATTTATGCAAAAAAAAACATGTTTAATTTTTCGAGCGGAAAGATGGAAACGTACTCACAGCGCCAAAAACTCGCGGTGGATCATAATGAACTGTACTTACGGCCACCGCACAAAACCGCATAGGTGAGATAGGGGTATGAGAGAGCTCTCTCTAGACCTCCGCCTGCGAGAGGTTACAGCATCACCTGGGAATCGAACTCGCGATCTGCAGATGATGGGGCGAGCCCTTTACCACTGCGCCACTTGGAAGCCCCTCCTTAACAAATTTAAGTTTTTTTGTTTTTTTTGTTTTGTTTTTCCTTTCTGCTTAGTCTCACTAACTGGTGTTCGTCCTATAGCCACATAGTTGTTTAGTCCCAGTCCTGTGAGTGCTCGTCACATCGTGCATGTTGAAATGTGAAAATATTAAACAGTATTTCTAATGTCAGTATTTTTACTCAGCGTTTTAATTTGATCTCCATTCAGGTTGTTTGCATTTCTTGCATGGAGTTGACGGTCCAGCACTGTCCTTGTCCTTGTTTTAATAGTGTGTTGAATTCGTCATTCAGATGTCCTTAATTGTTTTTCGTGCTTGATTCAGGCCAATTATTTGACCCTTTTTGTTTTTTTGGGCCAGGCAGTGTTTTTTTTAATTAAGATTTATTTATTTTTTTTTCCCTCCCTCAGGGATATTCCTGTGGATTTCAAATATATTGCAGAGCCTAGTATGCATTCGATGCCTGCAGTGACGTTGTCCCCTAATGGTGAGTGTCTCTTTTCTGTGTGTACTGTATATATATGTTTCTTAATGTTATTATATGCCATTTTTCTCTTTTTGGGGGGCAAAAAGATGCTTGAGTAATGTCTGTTTCGGGAATGTTGGAAGAGTAAATGAATTGTAAGGCAAGTGTAATGTTTATTGTTTGGGCAATCTACACAAGTGCACTAAGTGTCTGTCTTTTAATGCATGACGAATTAAGGGAAAAGCAGAACCAATGGTCTTTTTGACCTTTTTGTTAAGCGCCTCTACATAACCAGTCATCCATCTGTGACTGTAGTCAGTAGAAAAGCATGACTTCAGTGTTACCGACTCTGATCTCAGGTGCAGCAGTGTTGCTAGGGTGTGTCTCTCTCTGTCTTATTTAAATAGCACAGCTATAAAACAGATGCGTTGGTGTCAATAGAGTCTGTTCTCACCCTGATCGGGGTTTGACAGCAGCAGCGACAGACGTCAGGAATGCTAAAACAAGAGCTGGTAGGGGGGGAAAAACTGCAGTTTCTCTCCGTCCCACTTTCTTTCTCGAGTGCACATTGAAAGCGTTTTGCCTGGATGCTGAGCGTTTCACAGAGGGGCAACAAGAGGCCTTGGGCAGCTTCGGACAGCTTTAAATGGCTGTCTGATGCATATCCGGGTGTGATTTGTACAGATATATAAAACAGTTATAAAGGAACTGTGGTATTGTGCAATTCAAATGTTCCCAAACAAAAATCAGTATAATTTCGTGTGAGACGCTAAAGATTACGATTTACAGTCATATAGATTTGCCGATAATTTAACATCGTATACTTTTAGATGATGCTAATAAATCAAACATCAAGTATTAATTCTGTGTAACATGGAACGTATTGCAATACTCAGTTCTCTCTTTCCCTCTCTCTTTATTTTCACAGGGAAGTGGCTGGCTTGTCAATCCATGGATAATCAGATCCTGATCTTTGGAGCTCAGAATCGATTCAGGCTGAACAAGAAGAAGGTCTTTAAGGGTCACATGGTGGCTGGATATGCCTGTCAGGTGGACTTCTCGCCAGACATGAGGTAAATATCAGAATATCATTGATTTTAAAGTAAAGGATAAGGAAAGGAACATCTGTTAAAGAGTTCATGAGTGTGGATATGCATTAGTCACCAGGAGTGTAAAGAAATAATTGGACCTGAAGTCTCGGATGCAGGCATGTTGATGTACTACTGTAGCTTAAATCTGTGTGAAAGTCTATACACAGATGCATTCTCTCTCTCTCTCTCTCTCTCTCTCTCTCTCTCTTTTCCCGGAAGATTGAGCCAATGCAGGTTTCTTTTTACCTCATGAACCAAAATGCATTGAATGTATTTCGCTAGGTTTTCTTTGTTCTCTAATCCTGGAATAGGGTCAATTTGGACTCATCAGACCACATGACTTCACTCCATTTCTCCAAAGTCCAGTCCCCAACAAATAAAAGTTTTCCTTTTGTTCACACGCATGCTCTTACTTTCCCCATTCCTTTTTTTGTTTTTTTTAAACACATTTCCAACTTCCATTAAGTTGACCGTTCAGCACTGTCCTTCCGTGTTTTAATAACGAGTTGGACAGTTTTTAACCCAATTCCAATAATGTTTTTTTTTTTTTTTATACACCAGGCGGTGTATATGTGGAGAAACAGCATGTACATATTCATTATAAAATATATTTTTTTTAATCATGCGGGAAGAAACTGTGCGAGTTATTTTAAATCCCAGTAACACAGTTTCATGTCCCAGTTATTTAATACAGATTTTTCTTTTCTTCCTCAAAAGTCTATAGCAGATGGTTTCTGATGTTCTGTAATAATCTACTTATTGTGTCTCTACAGTTACGTGGTGTCTGGAGATGCAGACGGGAAGCTGAATGTCTGGGACTGGAAAACCACCAAGCTGTACCACCGAATTAAAGCACATGACAAAGTCTGCATCAGCGCTATCTGGCATCCACACGAGACCTCCAAGGTCATCACCTGCGGCTGGGACGGACAGATCAAACTCTGGGACTAAGATGGAGAGGATGGAAGAATCAGATTTCTTAATCATCATGTCAGTGTTTTTGTTAGCTCATGTCGTCATCATCATTGTATCTGGTAATTCCAGATTTGTGAGGTAGTTATTGGCTTTGTGAAAATTTAATGGACTGGTATCCAGCCCTTTTTTTCTTTTTTTTTTTCTTTTTTTTAACTTCCCCTTCCATTTTCTTGTAATGGCTGAGGGGATTTTTATGCGGTGGTTCTTCATTTTAGTGTTCCTGCCATGTGCTGCTAAAGCCAGGCTTCATAACACTTTTATGTAATACCAGCTTTTGACTTCAGCTACCCAGTGTTTCTTTCTGAACATAATAAAATATTTTGTACTTTAACAATTGGGCCAGTCTTGGCTTATGTAATGTCTTTGCTTAGAGGTCAGGGCTGAGGTGTTTGCATCACCACTTTTGTTCCCAGTACTACACTTGATCAGTTTAACCAGAGGCCCAAATTTAGTAAAAGTGCTAATGTGTGGTAAATCATAGTGATCTGAAGTCCACGTCCACAACATGCTCACAACTGGCAACCTAATGAGTTGCAGAGTCTAATTTTATATACACTACCGTTCAAAAGTTTGGGGTCACTTGCAAATTTCATTGTTTTTGATTAGTGATTTATTTTCTACATTCTACAACCATACTGCGGATTTCAAAATTATAAAATAACACATATGGAATTAGGTAATTACGTAACAACGTACGTTATTTTAAGACACAGAGGTCGGCCTTTCTGTAATAGTTCCTGCAAGAACAGTATTGTCAAGTGCATTTGCAAAATCCATCAAGCACCATAATGAAACTGTCTCTCATGAAGGCCGTCCCAGGAGGACGAGACCAAAACCTACCTCTGCTGCAGATGAGAAGTTCATTTAGAGTTATCAGCCTGAAAAATGACCAATTAGCAGCAGCTCAGATTAGAGGCGTTATGAAGTCTTTACAGAGCAGAAGTAGCAGAAACATCTCAATATCAACTGTTCAAAGGAGATTCATGCATTCTTTTGGACGCCTTCAGCATTCCTTTATGATGTAGAAATAAATAAAAATCAGGAACCATCATGGAGTTAGAAAGTGACCCCAAACTTTTGAACAGTAGTGTAGGTGTTTGCTAGTAAAGCTCAGGATTTATTTTATACTTTCCTAATATTCTACAACATTCTACAGAGCTACCATCAGTCCTGTGTCATTCCAACTTGCTTCTCGGCCAAGGGAGTGGGCTCACTCACAACTTTGCCTAAGAACACAGCAATGATATACTGAACAAAAATATAAACGCAACACTTTTGTTTTTGCTCCCATTTTTTATGAGATGAACTCAAAGATCTGAAACATTTTCTACATACACAAAATAACTATCTCTCAAATATTGTTCACAAATCTGTCAAAATCTGTGATGGTGAGAACTTATCCTTTGCTGAGATAATCCATCCCACCTCACAGGTGTGCCATATAAAGATGCTGATTAGACAGCATGATTATTCCACAGGTGTGCCTTAGACTGGCCACAATAAAAGGCCACTTTGAAATGTTCAGTTGTATCAATTCAATTTTATTTGTATAGCGCTTTTAACAATTGTCATTGTTGCAAAGCAGCTTTACACAATCAAAAGAATTATTTAAGTTTGTATGGAATGTGAATGTGTATGAATCAAAATGATCAGATAGTCCCAGTTGTATCACACAGCACAATGCTACAGATGTCGCAAGTTTTGAGAAAGCGTGCAATTGGCATGCTGACAGCAGGAATGTCCACCAGACCTGTTGCTCGTGAATTGAATGTTAATTTCTCTACCATAAGCCATCTCCATAGGTGTTTCAGAGAATTTGGCAGTACATCCAACCAGCCTCACAACTGCAGACCATGTGTAACCACACCAGCCCAGGACCTCCACATCCAGCATGTTCACCTCCAAAATCGTCTGAGACCAGCCACTCGGACAGCTGCTAAAACAATCGGTTTGCATAACCAAAGAATTTGGACAGATTTGTGAAGAATGTTTGAGAGATATGGTTATTTTGTGTATGTAGAAAATGTTTCAGATCTTTGAGTTCATCTCATAAAAATGGGAGCAAAACCAATAGTGTTGCGTTTATATTTTTGTTCAGTATACAAAAACATCCTCCAAAGGCAAGTTCTCCCAACCATCCAAGTACAGTCTGGTGCCTTTTCCAGCATGACAGAGCATAAGGCAAAAGTGATAAGTGGCTCGGAGAACAAAACATCTAAATTTTGGGTCCATGGGACCTTAATCCCATTGAGAACTTCTGGCCAGTCCTCAACAGGGTGGTGGACAAAAAAACCCCCACAAATTCTGACAAACTCCAAGCATTGATTATGCCAGAATGGGCTGCCGTCAGTCAGGATGTGGCCCAGATGTTGATTGACAGCATGTCAAGGTGAAATGCAGGTGAAGTCTCAAAAAAAGAAAAAGTAGGGTCATTCTTTTTTTACTTTTTTTCATTTACTTAATGTAAATGTAAAAAACCTTTGACACTTATGAAACGCTTGTAATTAGACTTCAGTATACCATATGCAAAAAGACCTAAAAACACTGATGAAACAAACCTTTTGACCAAAGCTGCATGAGGTCAGTCTTCAAAGCGAAAAAAGGCATTTTTTTCAAAAAAAATTTTTTTATCATTTTTGCTCTCTAGTGCGTGTATAAAGTTAATATATAAAGTTCAGCATCAGTTCGTCTGGGGAATGACAGATCCAAGTCCTGCACGGTCGCCAGAGGGATTTTGAGTCATTCTTCTTGCAGAATAATGGCCAGGTCACTATGTGATGCTGGTGGAGGAAAACGTTTCCTGATTCGCTCCTCCAAAACACCCCAAAGTGGCTCAATAATATTTATACCTGGTGATTGTGCAGGCCATGGGAGATGTTCAACTTCACTTTCATGTTCATCAAACCACTCTGTCACCAGTCTCGCTGTGTGTATTGGTCCATCTTCAGGATACAATGTTTGAACCATTGGGTGCACATGGTCCTCCAGAATGGTTTGGTAGTCCTTGGCAGTGACGCGCCCATCTAGCACAAGTATTGGGCCTAGAGAATGCCAAGATATTGCAGCCCAAACCATCACTGATCCACCCCCATGCTTTACTCTGGGCATGCTTCACTCTGGGTGGTACGCTTCTTTGGGGCTTCTCCACACCGTAACTCTCCTGGATGTGGGAAAGACGGTGAAGGTGGACTCATCAGAGAACCAATACATGTTTCACCTTGTCCACAGCGCAAGATTTTCTCTGCTGGCACCATTGAAACCGACGTTTGTCATTGGCATGAGTGACCAAAGGTTTGGTTATAGCACCCGGCCGTGTACATCGACCCTGTGGAGCTCCCGATGAACAGTTTTGGTGGAAACAGGAGAGTTGAGGTGCACATTTAATTCTGCAGTGAGTTGTGCAGCTGTGGTTGTATGTTATTTGGATACAGTCTGGGTATAAAACACTGGGTCAGCACCCGGACATCAGACAGCTTCCTCTTGCGTCCACAGTTACTCCTGTTGGATGCGGTTCGTCCTTCTTGGTGGTGTGCTGACGTTACCCTGGATACCGCGGCTCTTGATACATCACAAAGACTTGCTGTCTTGGTCACAGATGCACCAACGAGACGCGCACCAACAATTTGTCCTCTTTTGAACTCTGATATGTCAGTCACAATGTTCTGTGCGTTGCAATATTTTAAGCAAAACTGTCCTATTAATCTGCTACTTTAACCTTCACACTCTGCTCTTACTGATGGAAAGTACAATCAGTGAAGATTGGCCACCAGGCTGGTCAAATTTACCCTGTTTCATTGTCTAGCCCCTGTATATGGTATCTGTATACTCCCGGGCACCGTTTTTTCAAGTAATGGTTTATTGTGTTCTGATTGGCTTAAAGAAGCAGTAGCTCATTTCCATTTTAAGCTACAGACACTGAAACAGCACATTTAAACCAGGAGTGAAAAATGTTTTCAAGCATGCCATAATACATGATCTGAGTGGAATTTCAGCTGGAGAAGTAACATGCATATTTTTTTAAGACTGTTAACTTGTTAATTAGTATAATATGGACCCTTTAACCATACAATTTGGCTGGTATTTATTTTGAAATACCTGAGTATATCAGTATAATCAATATTAAGATCTCCATCCACTAATAAACAGGCCGAGGGGTACTCATACTGTGCCTAATAAACAGGCCGAGTGGTACTCATACTGTGCCTAATAAACAGGCCGAGTGGTACTCATACTGTGCCTAATAAACAGGCCGAGGGGTACTCATACTGTGCCTAATAAACAGGCCGAGTGGTACTCATACTGTGCCTAATAAACAGGCCGAGGGGTACTCATACTGTGCCTAATAAACAGGCCGAGGGGTACTCATACTGTGCCTAATAAACAGGCCGAGTGGTACTCATACTGTGCCTAATAAACAGGCCGAGGGGTACTCATACTGTGCCTTTTATTATGCTTAAAGAGAAACAGTGTCAATCTTCACGAAGACTGATGAGCCGCCACATCACAATAGGAACCTCACACTGCCAAGTAACAACTATCAGAAAAGCATGAAAGCATGAACCAGGTCAACTAAGGACGCTCTGTGGTAACATTTCACAATTACTGCAGACCTTAAAGCTCACACAGACCATCCATGTAATCCAGGAACAGGATGTCCCTTTCAAGTTACTCAGACACTATGAAATAATGAAGTGACAATAAAATTGTGGAGAAAAAAAAATATATATATACAGTGGTGTGAAAAACTATTTGCCCCCTCCTGATTTCTTATTCTTTTGCATGTTTGTCACACAAAATGTTTCTGATCATCAAACACATTTAACTATTAGTCAAAGATAATACAAGTAAACACAAAATGCAGTTTTTAAATGAGGGGTTTTATTATTTAGGGAGAAAATAAAAACCAAACCTACATGGCCCTGTGTGAAAAAGTAATTGCCCCCTGAACCTAATAACTGGTTGGGCCGCCCTTAGCAGCAATAACTGCAATCAAGCGTTTGCGATAACTTGCACCGAGTCTCTTACAGCGCTCTGGAGGAATTTTGGCCCACTCATCTTTGCAGAATTGTTGTAATTCAGCTTTATTTGAGGGTTTTCTAGCATGAACCGCCTTTTTAAGGTCATGCCACAACATCTCAATAGGATTCAGGTCAGGACTTTGACTAGGCCACTCCAAAGTCTTCATTTTGTTTTTCTTCAGCCATTCAGAGGTGGATTTGCTGGTGTGTTTTGGGTCATTGTCCTGCTGCAGCACCCAAGATCGCTTCAGCTTGAGTTGACGAACAGATGGCCGGACATTCTCCTTCAGGATTTTTTGGTAGACAGTAGAATTCATGGTTCCATCTATCACAGCAAGCCTTCCAGGTCCTGAAGCAGCAAAACAACCCCAGACCATCACACTACCACCACCATATTTTACTGTTGGTATGATGTTCTTTTTCTGAAATGCTGTGTTACTTTTACGCCAGATGTAACGGGACACGCACCTTCCAAAAAGTTCAACTTTTGTCTCGTCGGTCCACAAGGTATTTTCCCAAAAGTCTTGGCAATCATTGAGATGTTTTTTAGCAAAATTGAGACGAGCCTTAATGTTCTTTTTGCTTAAAAGTGGTTTGCGCCTTGGAAATCTGCCATGCAGGCCGTTTTTGCCCAGTCTCTTTCTTATGGTGGAGTCGTGAACACTGACCTTAATTGAGGCAAGTGAGGCCTGCAGTTCTTTAGATGTTGTCCTGGGGTCTTTTGTGGCCTCTCGGATGAGTTGTCTCTGCGCTCTTGGGGTAATTTCGGTCGGCCGGCCACTCCTGGGAAGGTTCACCACTGTTCCATGTTTTTGCCATTTGTGGATAATGGCTCTCACTGTGGTTCGCTGGAGTCCCAAAGCTTTAGAAATGGCTTTATAACCTTTACCAGACTGATAGATCTCAATTACTTTTGTTCTCATTTGTTCCTGAATTTCTTTGGATCTTGGCATGATGTCTAGCTTTTGAGGTGCTTTTGGTCTACTTCTCTGTGTCAGGTAGCTCCTATTTAAGTGATTTCTTGATTGAAACAGGTGTGGCAGTAATCAGGCCTGGGGGTGACTACAGAAATTGAAGAAGAAGAAGAAGAATATTTAATTATTGTCACATGTACTTTTTACAGCAGAGCGAAATTTCTTCTTCGCATATCCCAATTAGGAAACTGGGGTCAGAGCGCAGGGTCAGCCAGCTTACAGCGCCCCTGGAGCAGATAGGGTTAAGGGCCTTGCTCAAGGGCTCAACAGTGGCAACTTGCCGATGCTGGGGTTTGAACCCCCGACCTTCCGATCAGTAACCCAGAAACCCACAGCCCCTCAGGTGTGATAAACCACAGTTAAGTTATTTTTTAATAAGGGGGGCAATCACTTTTTCACACAGGGCCATGTAGATTTGGAGGTTTTTTTCTCCCTTAATAACGTAAACCTTCATTTAAAAACTGCATTTTGTGTTCAATTATGTTATCTTTGACTAACAGTTAACGGTTTTTGATGAGCAGAAACATTTAAGTGTGACAAACATGCAAAAGAATAAGAAATCAGGAAGGGGGCAAATAGTTTTTCACACCACTGTATACAGGTCCTGTATATATATATATATATATATATATATATATATATTTTAAATACCTTACACCTTTGCACACACTGTTAGTTGTTAAGTAATATTTATTTTTTTAAGGAAATATACAGAAATGCAAAAATATATGTTTTATTATGTTAGATATAGGCGGCGCGGTGGTGTAGTGGTTAGCACTGTCGCCTTGCTCCTCCAGGGTCTGGGTTCGATTCCCCGGCCAGGCTCGATTCCTGTCTCTGTGTGCATGGAGTTTGCATGTTCTCCCCGTGCTTGGTGGGTTTCCTCCGGGTACTCCGGTTTCCTCCCACAGTCCAAAGATATGCAGGTTAGACTAATTGGCGTTCCCAAATTGCCCGTAGTGTGTGATTGGGTGTGTGAGTGTGTGTATGTGTGTGTGCCCTGCGATGGATTGGCACCCTGTCCAGGGTGTACCCCGCCTAGTGCCCGAAGTCTCCTGGGATAGGCTCCAGGTCCCCCGCGACCCTGAACACAGGATTAAGCGGTATAGAAAATGAATGAATGTTAGATATAGTTTTATATGAATATAATTCACACATTTGCTTTAAATACAGTGGCAAGAAAATGTATGTGAACCTTAATACACAATTCTAAGTGTATTAAGTATACTTTTGTGTGCTAAAGTGGAACAGCTTTAAGTATACTTAGTACACTTAAAGTATATGGCTGTGTGTGTACTAACGTACATATCTGACAGTATTATTAATACAATTTAAGTATATATTTAATGTATTATAAGTACATTACAGCTATTTTTACTGTATTACAAATACATGATTAATATACTATACTATATAATATACTATGAGTATATGAGTATATATGCAGAATTCTTATTGCAGCAGTAGCTGTTATACTTCTGGACAATTACAAATACTCATAAAGTACACTTTGTGGTTAATACAAATATACTTTATTGAATCATACAGTACATAAAACCGTCTATAATACTGTATTGCAAATGTATTACCAGTACATTAAGTGTTTAGGATAATTTACAAATGCTAAATGGATTTTCTACACTATAACATGTTTTTGAAAAGCATGAGTTCAACAGATTTAATTTGCACAAGGTTACAAAAAAGCACTACTATACTGTAGTTTATTTGTGCTCAACAAAAGTCAGGTTGTCTTACAAACACACAAACTAAAATATAGATATATATTATATAGAATATGCAGAGTTCACAACATGGCTGCAGTTTGTGTAAGTGTGGCATTATGACGGTGAGCGGACAGAAGAGTGAGAGAGTGCACACAAACGGCAAAAGTGATTTTCAGCGCGCAAGAACGAGTCTAAAAGCGCACATGCACTAGAGAGTAGTGCACTAAATATAAGTACATATTAATAAGTACATTTAAATGTAACTGATAATATACTGAGACTACCGTATATTAAAATTGTATTCTAATGTGTAATTTCTGCACATTTTTACAATGATTATTTCGAGCATATATTTTTTAAATATACCAAAAATACATTGAAAAACAAGTTTAAATAAGTATACTTTGGAAATTAGACCAACCTTTCACTTAAAGTATATTTTCCAGTAATATATTTTTGGAAAGTGTACTATAATACAATTATATTAAAGTATATTTAAAGTTTAATTCCAAAATTTGGTAAAAGCATGATGTTAGTATACTTTTATATATTAACTGATGGTACAGTTTTTTGTTAGTATATTTGCAATGTATTATCGAGGATTTCAATATATTTGTAATACACTAAAGTGTATTTTTTTTTCACTGGGGCAGACATTTCCTTTGACTTCATGCTTGGCTTGTGCTCTGACATGAACTGTCAACTGTGGGACCTTATATAGACAGGTGTGTGTCTTTCCAAATCATGTCCAAACTACTGAATTTACCACAAAAAAGTGTGGAAAAAGTGATGCGCTGTGAATATGTTCTGGATGCACTGTATACCAAGGAAAAAATGTTGTACTTAAATAAAAAAAAAAGTTAATATGGTAGCTGCATGTACAGTATTTATGGCACATAATATGGCACATTTTGCCTTTATCTGAAGTTTGTCGATAGGCAACTTAGTATAAATACATTTTGCCAATAAACCTACTAGCGGTGTTGTGTTTGTTGCCTTCTAAGTTCTCGTTCTTACTGTCCATTTCGAACATCATTATGGTTACATGTATAAAAACGGTGTGCTAACCTGTCTCTGGGAATCAGATGAATGACATTATGGTCTGACCCGTCAAGGGGCCTGCTGCAGAAACATGTATAAGTGTCTCGTACATTCCCATAGCACTTATCAAGGATTCTATTTCTTCTGGTTGGGCATGTAACATATTGATCCACGAAATGCAGGAAAGGAGCGACATCACAGTTATTGAAATCACCCAATAGAAAACAAGGAGCACTGGATAATTCGTAAGGCCAGCGCAAGTCTTCGTAAATCTGGGCGATTTCTATAGCAGTTTCCCTCATCTGGTTCTGTCCATGGACATACACTTGAATGAAATTAATTTGTGGAATATTCCAGGTGGCAACTGGTATAACAGATACACACATTAACTCATATATTGGCGTATTAACCCAGTAGGATAGCTCAAAGTTAATGCCTGCTACCCAATAGTTTCTAAGGTATGCTATCATTCCGCCTCCTACTGTTTTCCCAGTAAGATATGCATCACGGTCTACCCTGAAAGAGTAATGCTCATTTAAGGTGACATCATCTGATCTGTGATTTAGCCATGTCTCTGTGAAGAAAATACAATCACTTCTGTTATACAATTGATGATTTAGAACCAATTCTGTGAGCCTCATCATTTTGTTTTGGAGAGAGCGCACATTGGACATGGTTATTAGCGGAAATGTCTGATAAACCTGTTGATACGCCATAAATCGATAAAACAGGTGCAGTGGGTTCACTTGATCAGAATTATGAAATTGTTCATAATACACAACCTGGTCGTACATAGTGGACTTTTGTGTATTCTTTACATTGTTGTGCGTTTTGTTTTTGTTTGAGGAATTACATGTGTTTTTTAAGTCCTTTGAACATATTATAATAAACTTTTCTATCTCCACTTTGGCCTGCTTGTACTCTACATACATGGTGCCTTGTGTGTAAATTTGAGAACCAACCATCTCCTGCAAATCGATGTGACACTCCATTTGATACAGTGTCTCTCTGAAAGATAAATTCAGTAAGGATGAAATCGTACACAAACACATCTTATGTTGCCAACTAACATGCCATTTACATTATAGTATAGTAGCATATAGTGTAGTATATATTATCTGTGTACTTACTGTATGTCATTCAAGTGCATCTTTAATTTCCTCATAGATTCACACATATCTTTAGCTTTGGTCCTCAAAAAGTTGCTAGCTTCTTGTTGATCATTGTTTTTAATTAGTTTTTCACAGTTATTAATCCAGTCAGAAACCGTCACCATTCGCCCAAGAAACCCTTCAATGTTCTGGAGAAAAACAAGTGAAAATGATCACAAATAATAGCAACATGTTTCATTTTATAATTATTGTTGTTGTTGTTGTTTGTCTCTCGCCTACTCCCGGCAAGGGGTTGCCACAGTGGACCATCCACTGAAATATCATCCAAATATCATCTCAGCATGTTTAGGGGCTTATTGCTACAGTATGTGATGGAGAGGAAATAATCATCATAATTTTCTCTTAAAACATTACAAATTATGTCTGTCATCTAACTCACACGATTATATCAGCAAAGTGACAGGGCGTGTTTTACAAGGAGTGCAGCTGTACAACAAGTGGTAGTACAATATGGACAGATGTTGTGTTTTGTTCCTCCAGTGTCACAGTAGCTTGCTGATTACAACAGTTTATGGGTAATTTAGAAAGGCACACCCTGCCTTTGAGTTGAGGTCTGATGATAAGTCTAAGAAAGTAGTGCAGCTCTGAGGCACAGATGAGTAATGAGATCAAAGAGATCCAGAGAAGATCAGGGTGTTGCAACGTTCCAAATAGGAACAAATAACCCAATTATAACTTTTTTATACTTGGGTTATGACAATAAAGCTTTTCCTTGTACCTCTCACAATTGGCCTTTCAATAGTATTGGACCTTTGTCAGAAACTTCTTGACGTTTGCATCTTAGCCATAGTTGTAATATTTACTTCTATAGTCTTTAGTCATAGTGCCCAAAGACATGATCACCAGACCTCTAGCTTAGTGGGTTAAGTCTCTGGGTTAAGGATGGTTCAAGCCCAGCTTCAACAAGCTGCAATTGTGAGCCCTTGAGGAATATGCAAAGAACGAATTACTTTGCAGTAATGTATATGTGACATATAAATGTAACTTAACATAACTTCTTCCAGTGAATATGATATAACTGCTATGTTCTTGTGCTCACAATTAGTGGTATTAAAGATTA
Source organism: Channallabes apus (assembly GCA_030522415.1). Lineage (NCBI taxonomy): Eukaryota > Metazoa > Chordata > Actinopteri > Siluriformes > Clariidae > Channallabes > Channallabes apus. Next base: position 46,508,458 of record CM060107.1, on the reverse strand, counting down.
AGTTGCCTTTAAAATACATTGTTTGATTTGGTTTGGGGCCATTTAGTCCCTTACAACCACGCTATCCATGGCACCCTAAGAACACACTGTCAACATCCTGGTGCCAGACACCACAGCACACCCCCAGAGGTCATACCATAAGCAGCCAGATCTGGCTCATGTGGCACAGGGGAACCTACACAATACTGGGCATAATGTTTTGCATTGTAAAGTTATGACTGATCAATGTAAAACTATAGTTACATTACAACAGTGAACATACCTGACTTGTTTGAGTCATTGTTTTCAGAAGGGAGAAGGAATGTCCAAGAACTGTTAGCAAAAAACTGATGTGTTGGAAGAAGGTTGGGTTTAAATCAATCTGTGAAGCTACATCATTGTTCCTCAACAGGTGCCTTAGGTAATTGAGAGACAGATCCTTTCCATGCTTTTTGGCCATAGCTTTCAGGATTCTTGCTGTGATTTCACACTGGACTTCATCAGAGGTTGATGCTTTAAGGCCTTGAATCTCACACTCCTCTGACAGCTTCATCAGGAGCTTCTCAGTATTGTTCCAAATTTGTTCAATTTCATTAGCTGACATCAATGCAATTTTCCTCACTTCACTGGACTTCCACTTCTTCACAATTTTGTCTGAAAGCAGCTTCATGCTACTTATTCCCAGTGTACTTGATCCGAGTAGCCACAGCGAAAGTGAAGGCAGACCTACCAGGACAAGCCCAGCAATTCCTGCAATGGCCAGGCCAAAGGAAATGGACGCATTTAGTGAGTTATATTTCAACTGACGTTTTCTCTTGATCTCTGTTATCTCCTCCAGTTCATCTGCCAGGTTTTTGAGATGTTTTGCACATTTCTCCTGCTGATCAATCCAACTAAATAGCTCCCCACACAGTTCATCAGCCTTATCCGTGGCATCCATGACAGAATAGCAAAAAAAAAAGTCAGGAACTGAAATTAGAAAATGGAATTTTGGTTTTATGTCATGAATTTTGGTTATGTTCATTAAAGTAACTTATATCCTCGTTAGCATCATCATCGCTTTAGTACCGTGTGCAACCTTATAAACATTTTAAAACAGACTAAAGAGTGAAGAGAAACATTCCAGAAGCAGGACATGAACAAATACTTCTTGCTAAAGATAAGACTTAAGACCAACATATTTGGTGCTACTCCTGCCCCTTCAGCATCCTCCCTGTTTCCTGTTTTCTGCAGCCAAGTTTTACAATCTGATACTCATCACATTTTGTTGATGAGAACAATCAGAGTTTCAGAATGAAACGTTCTATACATTCGATTCAGACAAGACCACCTCCTTACTGTGTTAAAATAAAGCCTTAAAGAGAAAGAAAGAAACTATTCCCTAGATGGGTGTGACAGCGAGAGAGGGAGAGAGAGAGAGAGAGAAAGAGAGAGAGAGAGCTCATTTGAAAAATGCTCAAGTATTTAAAGTGTTATCTGATTATTTATCATTTCTACCTGACAAAACCAGACCGTTAGTTTTGTGTAATAAAAATGCTAAACATACTTACATACAGTAGACACCAACAACAAACTGATTTAGTTTCGCTTTTACGATCCTTTTATAAGGAGGTGGGTGGTGCCGAAGAGGGAGTTTTTGTCTGGGTCTCTCAGTGGACCTCTTACAGCTGGCCTTCCAATAGGAATGGACCTCTGTCATCGGTTGGAATTGCACATCATTATTTTCTTGACATTTGTATCTTAAGAGAGCAGTGTACAAAAGGCCAATGATGAATTCCTCATCAGTTTTCTGACAGTAACTGACAGGCTTTCGCAGTGTTATAAAAACGAAGCACAGACTTTAGTCTGGGGTCCGGAAATAAAGTACAGGATCGTGGAGTTATAGTGAGTGGCAATCGGGTGGGGCGATGTTATGCACCCTATAGACTTTAAAGGCGAGACTGGAATGCATGCTCTTTGATCTCTGTGATGATCCCGTTGTTGCATCCCCGCCAGAGGAAAAGGACGCCAAGAGGACTGCGTTAAGAGTCCTTATCCCAGCCAGGAAAGCTGATCATTGAGGAAAAACTCTTGCCTGTGGCCGCACCCAGAGAGAGCTGGGAGGGGCCGGTCTTGGCTCGTGTCTGCGAGAGAGATATGGTCAAGATGATCTGCTAAAGTCCAAACTGAGCAACAGAAAGGAGAAGGAGAGGAGAATGGCCAGACTGGTTCAACCTGATAGAAAGGCAACAGTAACTCAAATAACATCTTGTTACAACTTATGTATGCCGAAGAGCATCGAACCTTAAAGCAGACCGGTGCTACTCCTGTCAGCTAAGAACAGGAAACTGCGGCTACAATTCTCATGGGTTCACCAAAATCAAACATTAGTAAACAAACAGCATCAAGAACCCCAAGGAACATACCAGACACCAGACGTTTAAAAAATTTAAAAATGGTTCTAAAAAACCATAGGGCTGGGCGATTTGGCCTAAAATCAAAATCTCGATTAATTGAACATTTTAACTCGATTTCGATTAATAAACGATTTTTTTTTTTGCCCTCATAGTTCACTGACAAGTTTTGTACAGTAAATATGCTCACAAGTGAGAGATTTTTGAATGAAGGGTGCATTACTTGATTGATTAATTGAAGGCAACACACACTATCTACTATCTATGATTATTTATTGAACATCAATGTTGAACAACTTAAACTGAAGCCACAAAAATTAAAGGGTTCATTAAATTACATTTTAAAGTATAGTTTATTAACAAAAACAGATGACAGATTTGGCCTTAAAAATAAAGATACTATAGGCACATGCTCAGAATCTTTACAAGGCAAAGATTTTTATTTAAAAAAAAAATACTTGTTTGTGATGATAAAAAGTATCTTGTGATATATTAATGTTTTGAGATTTTTAAACAATAATGAGAAACAAACATTTAGACCACACACACTAGGGCTGTCTTTATCCCACAATTCAGAGTTAAATGAAGGCTATTTCACACGGCCCCAATAAACTGACATAATGGCTTAAGCATGCAATGACAACAAACATGGAATGAATTATGCAGCTATCAATCTGGACCAGGACAATTTCACTTTTACTATATAGTTGGGTACCTGCTAGGTGTTGTATAGTTCATATTTGCTTGGCCAGAATGGTTTAAGCCACGAAAATAATGTTTTATTGATAAACTGCGCAGCATTCGGCAACGTGAACACGAGGCTATACTTCGAGCCGTAAAATGAGACGCTGCGCAATAAGGAGCCAAACAAACCGGAAGCTGCGAATAAGGAGCTAAACTTCAGCCGCAGAGTGAGACGCTGCGCAATAAGGAGCCAAACGAATCGGAAGCTGCTTTTATTGATAAACTGCGCAGCTTTGGCCAGCGTGAACACTCCCGTTAGTAACGAGGCGAAAAAGGAGCTAAACTTCAGCCACAGAATGAGACGCTGCACAATAAGGAGCCAAACAAACCGGAAGCTGCGAATAAGGAGCTAAACTTCAGCCTCGTGTGCTTAGGGGCATCATATCTTTCGCTAGAAAGTTAGAAACGGCCCTGGTTATATCCTTGCTCCTTTTGGACACCTTTCATAAAGTGTAATGGCCACGAAAGACGACACGATGGATATCTGCTTTGCTACAGCCCCACTGCTAGCGCTGCTAGTTGACGGAGTAGCATCGGCCCGCATGTTCATGCTCTATGTGGTCGTGTGGGTGATGCGTTCATATAACGGAGATCGTGCTACCTTTTTTTTGCTTCGCAAAGTGCGGCAGGAAATTAACTTTGACCTGCACGGCACGCGCAAGCTGCACGCTGATTGGTTGTTGTCGTGTTGTTCTGCTGTGTGATTGGCTCTTAGATTAATCCATATCGAGCAAAAAATGTCTAGAGCTTTTCATCGTTTTTAAAATCAAATAAATCGCGATTCGATATGATATCGTTTATCGGCCCAGCCCTACCCCACCATCTCATGGAGCACTGTTTAATCCATCTTCCAAAAATGAAAAGAGGATGGCACAACTTCAAACCTACTGTACCAAGACATGGCTGCCCACCTAAACTGACAGTCCGGACAAGAAGAGCATTAATCAGAGAAGCAGCCAAGAGGCCCATGCTAACTCTGGAGAAGTTGGCAAGAATAAAGCCATTGTTGAAATAAACCTATAAGAAGTCCTATTTGCAGTTTGCGACAAGCAAAATGTGGGGGACACAGCAAACATGTGGAAGAAGGTGCTCTGAGACCAAAACTAAACTTGGCCAAAATGCAAAACGCTACTGTATGCGTGGTGGAAAAAACTAACTGTATGTATAGTTTTGGCAGCATCATGTTGTGGTGATGTTTTTTTTTTTTTTTTAGCAGGGACAGGGAAGCTGGTTAGAGTTGATAAGAAGATGGATGGAGCCAAATACAGGGCAATAATGGAAGAAAACCCGTTAGAGTCTGCAAAAGACTTGAGACTGGGGCAGAGGTTCACCTTCCAGCAGGACAATAACCCTAAATATACAGCCAGAGCTATAGTGGAATGGCATGTTCAGAATCAGAAGGAGTTTTATTGCCAAGTACGCTTGCACATACAAGGAATTAGTTTTAGTGACAGAGCTTCCAGAACAAAACAATGACAAGAGAAAAAAAAAGTTAAGAACAAATAGAGTAGGGTGTGGGATTCTATCAAATAAGTAAAATACAGGGGTGAGATATGTTCTATATATGAATTTTAAGTTTTGCTCATGCACAGAAATATGAAGTTTAAGTTGATTTGTGAAAAACCTCCTCAAATATAGAGAGCCATTCATCATCAGTGAATGATCGGCCCATATCCTTTTCCCAAACCTTTCTTAAAGGATTTAAAGGTGAAGAGGTTTCTGATAGAAGGGAGCCTACACAGATAGGAAATCTGACCCTTCAATGCCCCTGGAAGAAGGAGACGATTTTCAATATTAGACATTTCAGATTAGATAAAATGACGTAGCTGGAGAAATTAGAAAAAAAAAATCTGTTCTATTAAGTTGATATTCCATTTTAAGTGTCTGAAAAGATTTGACAACATTATCTGTAAATAAACTGGCTGATTAAAAATACCTTTCTCTACACAGGTCCAAAGGTAAATACTAGCTAACGAAGCAGTAAAGTCAGGGTTCAAAATTGATTGGGGATTGCATGTTAAAATTCCTGGAGAGGTGGAGATATTTTTTGACTTTTTAACAATGGAGTCAATGTGAAATGTCCCACTTCAGGTCCTGAGAGATGGTCATGCCCAGGAACTGGAATGACTCCACTGCTGTCACAGTGCTGTTCATGATGGTGAGTGGGAAAAGTGCAGGTGGGTTTCTCCTGAAGTCCACGATCATCTCCACTGTTTTGAGTGTGTTCAGCTCCAGGTTGTTGTGACTGCACCAGACAGCCAGCTGCTCAACCTCGCTTCTGTATGCAGACTCGTCCTGTATGAGGCCGTCAGACAGTGGGGTCTGTGGAGGTGCAGTTGTTGGTGTAGAGGGAGAAGAGCAGTGGGGAGAGAACGCATCCCTGAGGGGCTCCAGTATTGGTGGTGTAGCTGTTGGACATGAATTCCCCCAGTCTCACTAGCTGCTGCCTGTCTGTCAGAAAGCTGGTGATCCAATGAAAGATAGAACTAGGAACAGAGAGCTGGGTTAGTTTGGTCTGAAGCAGTGTTGGGATGATTGTATTAAATGCTGATGAACAATCTATATACAAGATGCTGAAGGATGAATTGCAGTTCCATGTTGACTGCATTCTCATGTGTTAGAATGGTCCAGTCAAAGTCCCAACTTGAATCTAATCGACAACCTGGCTTGAAAGTTGCTGATCAAAGACACTCATCATCCAATCTAACCGAGGTAGAGCTATTTTGCAAAGAAGAATGAGCAAATATTTCATTCTATGTGCAAAGCTTGTAGAGACATACCCCAAAAGACTTGCAGCCAAAGGTGGTTGTACAGTATTGACTCAATGGGGCTGAATACAAAATGCACGCCACATTTTTCAGATGTTCATTTGTAAAATGTTTTGAAAACCATTTATCATCTTCCTTCCACCTCACAATTATGTGCCACTTTGTGCTGTTCTATTACATAAATGCCCAATAAAATACACATTTGTGTTTGTAATGTGAGAAAATGTGGAAAAGTTGAAGGGGTATGGATACTTCTGTAAGACACCGAAAATAAATAATATAGAAATAGATACTCATGTAAATATAACATATTTAGAAAAAAAAAATATCAGCAGTGGAGAAGTTGTACACTGAATACAAGCAAAGAGAAACAAGCTGAGTCCAGAACTTTAAACAATAGAACAACATTTGCTACACTATAGGGAAAAGCGAGAGCATACAGTACACAGATACAACACCAAAAAAAGTACATGAACAATTTAAACACCTCTATTTATCAATATTATAAAAACACAACAAACTAAATGGCATTTATTTAAAAGAAAAGTGACACAGGCGGCATATGTTTAAGGCTTTTCACTTCCCAAAAATAGATACATGACAAAATCAATATGCTGGTTTAATTTGACAAAAATGTACTTGGATATTCAGAAAATCACGACTTTTAGTATATAGCTGTGGCATAATATCGTCTGTACATGTACCACAGCTGTGGTAAAATTTTCCTCTGAGTTTCAACCAACAAATTTTCAGTTCATCCACATTAGATCATCAACAACCAGCTCATTTCTTCTATACTGCATCACGTTCATTAAAACCTTCATAGAATTTAATTCACGGCTATGGAAAGCATTTGTTTAAAATTCAAGAAACCAACCCTGGCCACCTCCATGCCTTATTTAAGGAATTTAAGTATTCTTAGTGAGGTTTGGTTCTCCAGAAGCTGTTTTTTTTTTTTAATGATGCTTTTCAATTTTTTTCTTTTTTGAGGTGATGAATTGATTCTCCAATACTCTCCTTCTGTTCCCATGCCTGTTTATTCTGTTTTAATAGTCAGTGCACTTACTGTAGATCCTTCAATAAAGATTACGTCAGCAGATCCACTTCTGAATCTCCAGTAGATTTGGCAGGTCTAATAAGTTTATTATTCACACTAGTTGGGGGCAGAGTGGGCAGTGGAATGGAGAACAGAGTTTCTTGCATAAGTCAGTAAGTGTCCTGTAGAGGCCACTCTGTCATTTATATTTGTGTTCCTTTACTTAGTAATTTATTGCTTCATTCTGGTCAGGGCTGCAATTGATCCAAAGTCTATCCTGGGAAAACCAAAAATGGCGAAAGAAAAACCACCCAAAATGGGACACCAGTTAATTGGGGGACACTGTATACACACACACTTAATGTTTTGGAATTTAGAGCAGCAAGTAAATGTACTTAAATGCTTTTGAAAAGTGAGAGGAAACAGGATAACTGAGCACAAACCCATGCAAACACATGGACAATATGCAGAACTTTAGACAGACATTGATGCATGGTCAAGATTAAACCATAAACCCTGGTTGCACCACTTGGCTGCCCGTGCTTTGTAGTGGCCGGAGATCAGGCTGGACCGGGATAGGGGTAACGGAACGGGTTTCTACAAAGGGGATCTACTAAGTAAACAATGCATGAAGAGAGCAAGCAATGGTAAAACAGTGGTTAATAAATATTTTGTATTCTCTGCACGAGTCTAGACACGCTTTCTCTAGCCTGTGAGACATAGTCAAACAGCCTCAAGTTTGTATGAATTGGTAACCACTCGTCATGTGACTCATCACGTGCTGTTTCTTGGGGTGCAACAGCAAGTCAGCTTTATCTACACAAGTCCCAATGGTTCTGCCTTATCATAAGAAGGAACATGTATTAAGGTAGACTATACAATCTCATTTTTGTGGTACTGTATGAAGACCTGAATGAGGTTGGATGAGGTATTGCAGAGCCCAACATTCATTATCCCTTATCTTAAAGTAAATACAATCTTGGCTTCTGGCTTCAACTCTACTTGCCAGTATCCAATGTGCAAATCCAGGGACAACAGCTACAACAGGAAATCTGTGCAAAAGAATGTCCTTTTGTTGCTGCATTTGCTTCTAAAGAGGACTACAGAGACTCGCCATTGCCCCAAGAACACAGACATCCAGCATTTCCTGTAACTTCTTTTCTATAGTCTACTGTATAGTCATCGCGGAGGGACTGGAACCAATCCCAGGAGATTTGAGCACACACACACACACACACACGTCTTTGGACTGTGGGAGGAAAACAGAGTACCCGGAGGAAACTCCATGTACACAAAGGAATCGAACCTGGACCCTGGAGGTGCAAGGCGACTGTGCTAACCACTAAGCCACCATGCTGCCCTCTGCCCTCAAACAGTTTTAAACCTTGTAGCAAATGCAGTGCAAGTCTTGTAAACCCTCACCCCCCAATACACTCAACAGGTACAGTTCCTCTGACATTAACACTAAGAAATAAGGCAGTGACCAAAAGTAGTTTTACAAATCAAAACATTTTAATAATTTTAATATTTCTTTACAACTCTGTACAAATCGATGTCTCTTTTTCTTAAAAAAGATTTATGAGTAAGATTTACCCAAGATGGATTTTTTTCAGTTTATCCAAAGTATCAGACAAAATTGGTACATGTGCAAACATAGAGGGGTTTTTAGCAGTCAAATAGTAAGTAACTCAAGTAGAAGTAGCTGAACAGTTATGATTCCAGTTTTGTGACATTATTCCAATTTGCAGAAACCAAATGGCTTCCTTTAGGTTTTTCAAGTTACAGTATGTTTCTCAAGACTCCATTTTTCTATATACAGTAAAACCTCGGATTACGAGTAACGTAGTAAAGATTTTAAATAGATTTTGACTTGAAAAACAAGCATTGTCTTGGTTTACAAGCACCGAGTATCATCATGCATGCGCTTCTTGATTTGACGGGGAGCGTCACGTGACACACACATAACACACACTCGGCAGCGCAAGAGAGTGAAAAACACACACACACAGTGCCTAGGTGCATTAATGGAAACACTTATTTTTTAAGGTAAAGTGCAGGTTAATTTGTTCTATTTTTACTTTATATTCTTTTTTATTTTTTGGGGTTGTAGAACGAATAATTTTAATTTCCATTATTTCCTATGGGAAATTTTTGTTTGGTTTACGAGTGTTTTGAAATACAAGCCCGCTTCCGGAACGAATTATGCTCGTAATCCAAGGTTCCACTGTATCTGAGATCTGAAAGCTAACATCAGAATCGAGGCTAAAAATTCAGAAATTAAAAGGATTTTACGCAAATACAAATGATGAAATAAAATCAAATTTAAAAAATCCATTTTCGCTTGAGATTGAAAGATTACAAAATGTTGGAAAGTTCATTATACTGTTGAAATGAACAGCTAATACTGCATAATGTTTAGTTATGATACTTTATGCAAAACGCTTCCATCTAATGTCATGGCCATGCCCTAACAAAAGAGTGTCTGCTTACAGAAAACCTCGGAATGAAGTGAAGTTCACACATTTATCACAGAAAAGGCAAACACAAACTTAACAAACTCAATGTTTGTGGTTAAACAAAGGTTTTGTTAATTAGTTTGTAAAACTTGGCAGTAGCTGGGAGGAATATCAAAACCATGAGGAGTACACTACTGTACTGTATATTGACTAAAATATTTGGGGAAAAACTGACATTTTATCCAAATACATATACTTTAATATGGAGTTGTTCCCACTTTTGCAGCTATAACAGCTTCCACTCTTCTTGGAAGGCTGTTTCTGGAGTGTTTCTGTGGGAATTTATAATCGTTCATTCTGTAGAGCATTTATGGGGTCAGGCACTGATGTTGGACGAGAAAGCCTGGCTCACAATCTCGGTTCCAGTTCATCCCAAAGGTGCTCGATGGGGTTGAGGTCAGGGAACTTATCAACCAAACTGAACTCATCAAAACATGTTTTTATAGTCCTTGCTTTGTGCTCTGGGGTGCAGTCATGTTAGAATAGAGAAGGGCCTTCCCCTTGTTAACTGTTGCCACAAAGTTGGAAGCATAGCATTGTCCAAGATGTCTTGATATGTTGAAGCATTAAGATAGCTCTTCACTGGGGATAAGGAGCCTGATTGAAACACTCAAATTCAATAATTAACAGGTTTTGCCAAATACTTTTGTTCATAAATGTATCAAATTTCATTAGATGTATTGGTAAATCATAACCATTAGAGAATCAAGGAAGTGGGAATTTTCCTGTAAAAATGGGGACCATGACTTTTGAATGTAGAAATAAGTCTAATCAGATGAAATCCACATTTGAGGTTTTTATAAATCTGCTTCAGCTTGGCGCAGTACAGTTGTTTTTCCATTTCTTGCAATGATTGTATCAAGTGCTTTGTGTTGATCCACTTCACTCCAGTTTATCTCTGGCTTGAGGCTTGTGTTTCTACTCCTGAAGATACACAATAAATTGACTCTAAGTACAATATTTTCCCCTGCAGATTGAAGTCTTTGACTTTGAAGTGCCTTGACCCCTCTATACAGCCGCTCTCCAAAATAAAATCTCTGTCAGCGCATTTTGCTGTATTCTATTCGTCCAACTTTCAGTCCGGATGAGTCTCACCGTGCCAAATAGCACTCATTGACCCATCCCAGTATGTAAGTACTGCTTGCATTGTGTATGTTCTTCTGAAGGAAGAGCTGTGGCTTGGCTGGGTCTTTGTAACTGTGGTAGAGGCGGAAGTGTGTATTCTCCAGCTCCTTCAGCAGACTGAACCAGTAGCGCACTACGGAGGACTCGTCGCCGCTCACTTCGAACCCAGCCCAGTGTAGGTGAACCTCGAGGATCAAGAGACCCACAGAGGGTAAAACGTTTTCCAGAATCAGATTCTCCAAGATTTTCCATTCGGCACTTTCCATGTCCACTTTCAGCACGTCTAGCTACGAGAGAGAAAGACAGAAAACAAGTGTTCATCAGTTCATTTGCGGGACAAAGAATGTCTGGGTAGTAATTAGATGTTGTGTAGTAACTCACTCACTCTTTCTCTATACCACTTATCTTGTACAAGGTCATGGGAGGCTTGGAGGCTAACCTCAGGGGGCTCAGGGCACTAGGCAGGGTATACCCTGGATGGGGTGCCAGTGCTTCATAGAGCACACTTCAGCCAACTTGAAAATTCCGAATGATTAGCCTAATTTGCATGCCTTTGACCTGTGGTAGGAACCCACTGAGTACACGGGGGAGGAAACACAGGGAGAACAGGCAAACTCCACACACCCACACCCTGCACCACCTTGCCACCTTGTGGCTGTATAGTGTGTCCTACACAAATAAATCTCCCAATCCAATAGGAATAGAATTAACACAAAGTATTTATAGACAGAATAAAGATAATCACAGCTACACACCAAGGCAGGAACACCTGTACACCTGCTCATTTACAGTTTTTAAATCAGCCAGCATGTGTCCAAATTAAACACATACACCAATCAATGTTCAGATGAAGCATCATTTACTCACTCACTAACTCATCGTCTAAACCGCTTTATCCTGTTTACAGGGTTGCAGAGGGCCTGAAGCCTATCTCAGGAGACTTAGGGCACGAGACAGTGTACTGTACACCCTGGATGGGGAACCAATCCATCACAGGGCACACACTCAAATTCTTGTTCCTACCCTGCCAAATAGTCTAATCTGCATGTCTTTGGACTGTGGGAGGAAACTGGAGTACCCGGAGGAAACCCACCAAGCACGGGGAGGTGCAAGGCGACAGTGTTAACCACTATGGCAGTGTGCCGTGCAGAATCTAGGAAATATTTGATCTCAGTGACTTTGACCTTGGTGTGGTTGCTGGTGCCAAATGCTATGAGCAGCAGTTCTGCAGGTGGAAAGGAAGGTAAGACTTACTAAGCACTCTGTATAACCATGTGACATTTTGCATGATAGACATGATAGTTTTTATGTCTCTTCTACTGTATGTCCACTTCTACATCCACGTTACTGCTGTTCATCTCTCTCTCTGAAAGATTCCATATGGCTACGAAAAAAAGAGTTAATAAACGGGAAAGAACATAAAGTAGGACAGCCAGTGAAGGAGAGTAGAGCAACAAGAAACTGATGTCTGTAGAGTGTACTGTATGTGGCCTGAATTGGAGGCAAGGCAGGTTTTAAGCTTGTAATGATCTATACAGGATAAAAATGCTTTTCTATATGATATGAAGATTATAAAGAGAATGACAGAGGTTGGCAACAAAGACAGGTTGTTTTATTCTTTATTATATTGATTTATTACACATGCTTTTGTTCACATGTTACCTGTTGAGCTAAATGAGTCTGTGGTTATATGCTCGGTACAGGATTCCAGGTCCCAGCTTTTCCCACAGAATTGGACTATATCTGAACTGATTACGCAGTTATGCAACCGTGCGTGTGTGCATCTGACTGTGCCATCCACAGCTTAAGTCAATGCCAGTGCACATGTTGGTTCTTTGCTGATGATGAAATATACTGTACGTTGGCCATGGTTCTGAAGTTTCAAACCCTGCTGCATTAATTGTCACATAAGGCGCTAACCTTCATCATATTTGAGAATTCCCTGCTATCAAGTTTGTATGTGATCAAATTAAGTGCTTTTCTACCATCCCTAAGAAACCCTTTTGCACCAAAGCCATGTACCTTTGTTGTTTTTCTGTTCATAATCAAAAGTTAAGGCATTCTACACCCTCTTATAGCCAGGGGTCTTATTTTACTTAAATAGCAACCTGTTACTCATCCATGTTATTGCTACTGGTTGGATAATGTGGTCTGTTTTTGCTATTTGGAGAAAATTCAGGTCTCAAACTCAGGTCTAACACACAAGCCTTTTATTAGACCAAATAACGACTCAGATCTAACACACAAGACCTCTTAGACTGGAGAACTTTTCTTCACTAATCTTAAAATTCCAAAGAATCTCCAATGTCTTCGCCTTGCACCTCCAGGGTCCAGGTTTGATTCATGCTTCTGTGTGTATGGAGTTTGCATGTTCTCCCCATGCTTTGTGGGTTTCCTCCGGGTGCTCCAGTTTCCTCTCACAGTCCAAAGACATGTATATTAGGCTAATTGGCAGAGGTGGAAAGAGTAATAAACTTTTGTACTCAAGTAAACGTACTGTTACTTCAATGAAATTTTACTGAAGTACAAGTAAAGTTACCATTATAAAAATCTACTCAAGTAAAAGTAAAAAGTAGCTCATTAAAAATGTACTTAGAATAAAAGTTACAGAGTTGCTTTTTTTTTAACAGCGGGGGTGGGATGAGGCATTCTAGTGTAGTTCAAAAAAGACAAGCGGATATAAGTCTCAAACTAGTTGTTTTTATGTAATTGAAGGAACACCTATGCATAAAAAAGCTGTTGCCTTTCTTGTGCTTAAAATCAAAGTGGGCGCTTAAATTTGGTGTTACGTCCCAGTCTAGGGTTGGGCCGTACAGCAAAAGAATGCTCAGGAGTTCTATTTTTAAAAATTTTATGGAAGTCAATGGGAGGCAAAAAGTCAAAACCAGAATACACAATTAAATATAAAAAACGCCAAAACCACAATACAAAAATAATCTCTCTCCAACACAACCAACGCCTCGACTACACGCCTCCTCTTTCCCGCGTCTCTCTCCGGTTTATATATGGTTGCGCTGATTGATGACGTCACTCTCAGGGCGGAAGCAACCTGTCTGGAACGGCGCAACAAAGCACAACAACACAGACAAATACAAACACATACAGCGACCGACATCTTGCGGGTAGTTACAATGGACAGGGGTTTGCGTCATACGAATTTGATGGCATTTTGTTCTTGTGAATTTAGCGTTATTTGTATTATTTTTCATTTACATTTTTTTTTTTTACTCACTAGCGAATATGATTTAAAATGTAGCAGAGTACAATACTTCATTCAAAACATACTTAAGTAAAAGTAAAATTGCAACAAAACTACTCAGTTACAGTAACGGGAGTAAATGCAAGAGTGATGGGTCATTCATGAACGATTCGTTCTTTTTTAACGAATCTTTAGCATGACTCAAAAGAACGAGTCGTCTCGGAGAGTGATTCATTCATTTTCTACTGGGCACGCATGCGCAAAGCATTGCAAAACCTGCATAGGTTATGTACAGGAAAAAGAATTGAGCGATTCTTTCTCTTCTACTTTCTCTTCATTCTTTTGTCACGTGACTCCCATGGACGCTATACAGTGAAGTACACAGGAAACAGAATTGATAGATGCTATGTAATAGATTCAAAAGAACAAACGACTCAGACTGGAAGATATGAGAGGTGAGCTACTCATTCTGTTTATTAGAATATGTCCATAGCTGCACTGTAATATTTTCATTACTGGAACTATAGCCAAAATTTGTCTATGTAGACGGGTTGGGGGTCTGTTTATTGAAAATGTAACATTTTATTTTGTTTCTGATCAAAAGAACAAAATGAATTAAATGACTCAAAAAAAAGATTTGTTCATTTTGATGAACGAGATTCAAAGTCATGAATGAAGTCATCAAAAAGATGACTTACACCAAAATGTTGGTGTAAAATAAGTAACTACTGTATAAGACACATGAAAAGGTAACTCAGTAGCTATGTTTACACGAGCATTATTTCTTCAATCTAATTAAAAATCCTTCCATTAGAGATTTCATCTTAATTCTTAACATCCAGTAAGATGTATATTTAAAGCATTTAACCAGTATATTGTTATGAGGGGCGCTCCAATATGGCGCCACCGAATATGTTGTTAAGAATGGGGTTAAGAGCCCCAACTCAGGAATTAGAGGGGAGCGTTGAGACGTGGGGTGATTATGTGTACTTTGGCGGGGATTAATCAATTAGGGCAAGCACCTCGCAATGCTAAGAAAAAAATGCTTATTTATTTCTTCTTCTCCAGACTTTTTTCTTTATCTCTAGCAAGATACATTGCTTATCTTTCAGGCAACTTTTCAGTTTTTTTTTTCTTTTCTTAATCTTTTCATCTTTCTTCTCAGTTTTCTCTGTTCTCTTTTCTTTCTTTTCTCACTTCTTTTTTAGGTTTCTCTTTTCTTTATCTTTTCATGGCTCTTTTCAGTTTTCTCTATACCAGAGCAATGCTCTCATGCCTGGTGCTAGTGTGCTGGTTTCTGGGGCTTTAAATTACCTGTCGGACAGGTGTAGCGCATCTTCTCTGATTGACAACATGGCGGGGTTGCCTAGCAACCACGACTGTCCGCTGCTCTGCCTGCCTATAAATCTGCCTAGTTGTCTGCAGATTTGCTCTTCGTGCGGGTGGCCGAGTCACATACAGTATATAACGGCTTCTGCTCACTGTGTGGTTCGGTTAGGCTCCCTATCCTTTCTGATAAACCAGTTATGATTTGATTATGAGAATTCATCAGTGATTAGTTTCATGCTTTACTATGAAATGTGAGCCAACTGGTGCTCCTTCCTTCAGCCATATACTCAGTGTATTAGGAATGGAAGCCAAATTTACCTGACAGAGACCTTGTCACGTCTCCTAATATTACACCCACACTGGGCAAACATGCACAGAAAGAAGATATTCATTATGACAAAGAATAAATAATCAGATCATGTGCTTACATTGTTAATATTTACTTACTGGTTACTGAATGGTTTATCAAAGGTTTACACCACCCGTCTCATTCCCATTGAAAATTCAGAGTCAGGTTTAGTACTTGTACAATATTGGGAATACTAAAGACTTAAACCATGCACTGGACATTTGATCACCACAGTATAGTCTGAAAATGCTAAGGATATTTTAGTAGTACTGATAACAAAGCAAAAATTTAGAAAAGGCTTTTTCCAATCTCAAATAGATTAACATCAGCTGCTATTCTCACTATCCCCGACTCGTGCCTTCAATATAATAATGAGACTCCAGACATTCTTTAATACAACGTGAAGCGTTTGGAAGCTTCCTGAATGAGCTGCTTTCCCAGTATGAATCTGCATATATCCTTCATACGTCCTCTACCAGCCCAAGAAAGACAAACCAAACATCCCTTCCTATGAGGCAGTAACTTCGGTAATTCTACAGAATAATGATTGGCCTGTATACTCTT
Source organism: Channallabes apus (assembly GCA_030522415.1). Classification (NCBI taxonomy): domain Eukaryota; kingdom Metazoa; phylum Chordata; class Actinopteri; order Siluriformes; family Clariidae; genus Channallabes; species Channallabes apus. The sequence continues at coordinate 46,492,456 of CM060107.1, read as the reverse complement.
CTGTTCAGGGCATAAGATTCAATTTGCCGAGATTACACTGTTGTTGTGCATGCGGTGAGAAACAGGAGACGGACTGATGCATGACAGCATGTAAAAAGGCTGGCGTCTTATGATACTGTGCATACTGTAAATCACTGTAGCATTTACTCCTTTGTTAAAAGAGGGCATGAAATCGCTCCTTCTGTCAGAAATGGTTTGAGAAGTGATTTGGACGGATGAGTGGTATATTTCAGGTCTGTATTTCAAGTCATAGACCTTTAATAACACAAAAGTCACCTCCTGTAAAACCGCGCAGTTCTCTGACCTTGTTGATGCCAGAGGTCAGAGATGAATGGCCTCATAAGCAGGTGGGCTACAGCAGCCGAAGACCACATCGGGTGCCGCTCCTGTCATCTAAGACCAGGAAACTGAGGGTACAGTATAAATGGGCTCACCAAAACTGGACTGGTCTGATGAGTCTCGGTTTCTGCTGAGTTATTCAGATTGTAAGGTTTAACAACGTGGTGTAACAACATGAAGCAGTAAAAGTAGTAAAGGATAAGTTGACGTTTCTTTCAGCTCACCTTATACTGTATAAGAATAAGAATACATAATAATAAAATTTATTCCTCATTCCACATTTATTCCTCGTCTCTCCTCGAGACTAAGATCCTGTTTCCTCTTATTTTCCTGCAACTACATCTGAAATGTTTTCATTTTTTTTTTTATTTCCTCCTCACTGTGCACACGTACTGTAACTCAATCAATACCGCCTTCACCACATAAATAATAAAAAAAAATGTGGTGCCAAGGTTATTTTCCTTTCCTATTTAAAATCCTTCACCTTATTTTAGAAAGCTTGCAACATGAGGAATATGCTGAGCGATGTGGAATGTGCTGTACCTGGACACAGTGCTTGCGATACAATCTATGGAGGTAATTGTATCACATTAAATGTACACAGCAGTGGCTCATCGGCATAGATCTGAGTTGAGCAGGACGACATTAATAATGACATAGGAACCTCAAAGAATACTGTCATACAGTATATATTTTTTTAGTTTAGAGTATGCATTCCGAGCTGTTTTTGCACATCCATTTGTTTAACATCAAGTGTCTTATCATCAACATTGAACCAATTTTGGTCACAACAAGTAATTTTCAGACTAAATGCTTCCCAAAAAGCACACCGAAGACCAGAAAATATTCAGTCACTTGAGTAGACAAAACATTTGACTATTCTTTGACATGTATTTCTTTCATTCCCTATCCCAATCTTTATATCCCAAACAATATTCCAAAAGAATGTAAGAAATCTAAGGAGTAAGCTTTATTATTATTATTTATATCAATCCATTCATCTAGGAAACTCTTTAGTTCAACTAGGGACCGTGGAGGCCAGTGGTGACCATAGTATTCATTCTGTTTTTTACGAGCATGGTCGGACCTCTGGTCAACATTCACATGCGCATTCACACACTACAGACAATTTAGGCAACGCCAGTCAGCCTAATCTGCATGTCTTTGAAATGTGGGAGGAAAGAGAAGAACCCGGACGAAACCCACCAAGCATGTGGAGAACATGCAAACAACATGTAAATAAAATTAAACTGAAGTGAATTGAATATTACAATAGAAGTGATTCTGGGCATCACAAGCAATCTGTAAATAGCCTGGACATACACAATGCCTTTGTTTATAAGTAATTACATTTTATTTTAATTAATTGCAATAAAACAAGATTTTAACCTGTCCTGTTCCCTGCTCCCCCTACGAAAATATTCAAAGAGAAAGAATGGGGCAGAGTGATTCCTGCCCCAATAGGCAGTTGCTGCAGTTCCCATTTTGCCTAGTAGGACAAAATCTTTTAATTTGCTCAAAGATGCAAAGATGAGTAAATGAATTCTTATATTTGTGAAATAATAACATTTTGTCAAAATAAAAAAAAAGGTCATTGATATTTAAATGAAATTTATAATGTGTAAATATAGTGCTTGTAGTGATTTTAAATGAATGCATCAAACCATACCACCATTCATTTTATCACCACCCTTGTAACAGCATACTGCATTACCTGTCTGTGCCCATAGTGGTTGAGGACTGCGGAAAGCTTCTTGGTGCTGCTGTGCTGTCTCTGTGTCATAACAGCAGGGTTCGGGTCCCTCCAGTCGATGGAGAGTCGGTGAAACCACATGTGTGAGTCCTGCAGGTGAGCCTCTCTGATACTGGGGTCGAAACAGTGAACCTCACAACCTGCCTTAGCTAACACTCTCTCCAACTGTTTATCCTCCCCTCCCAACCTGCAAAGACAGAGGATGAGATAATGATGTCTAATAATGTTACTGTATATTATTTGTCATGCAGAGATTGATTCTTTACAATCAATGGGGGGGGGGGGGGGGGGGAGTTATGGGGGCTGGAGAGAGCTGATTGGCCGAGCTCTCTGGCCTTAATGTTGGAGCCCCCTAGTGATGGGTGGGAATTGAATACATTTTAATTAGGGAGAAAATAGGGGGGGAAATTAAGTTATGTTAAAATGTCTGTGCAAAAAGTTCGAAAAAAAAGGGAAGCACATGATTGTTATTTGATTATTTATATATTTATTTATTTATTTAAAAAAAATTCTTTTAGTTTCTATTTGTAGCCTGGGGTAATTAATTTTAATGAACGTTTTCAGAGCATTACAAAAAGTGTGATCTTTGTAATTTCAGTAAACACGAGTGCAGTTTACAGACAACAACAACAACAACAACAACAACAACAACTTTTTAAAAAAGGTAACAAGATCATTTATGCGAAAGCCACTGGACTCCTACATATGCTAAAATTTTCAGCCGCTCAGATAAAAACCTTTTTTTAGCTGCACTTGAGAGTAGCAAGGAAGACAGATTGATCCACTTTAGAAGATAAGCCAAAGTAGGATAACTGCACAATTTGGCAAAAGGGAACGAAAGTTCGCTCTGAAAGTGAGGACACGCAGCTGTGCATTGGCAAAAACAGGCTCTAACTCCATCCAAACCGCTCTACCTTCAGGTCAATGATCTTGGGAGTCGTTTAAAAGCAGAACAGAGCTGTAGGGTAACCATGTTCCCCAGCGCAGATATTATCTGGATGTGTACTTGCCCTGAGATGATTTCGGTATGAATTAATCATTAGCTTTGATGATTAAAAAGTTAAAAGACATTAATTTCTCCTTTGCTGTTTCATGAGGAATGTTTTGTTTCCTAGCTTTCTAACCCGATCTCATGTAAAATGGATGGGCGATGTAGCGATCATTGCCAAAATGTGTTGGATTTCTTACAGATAGTGTAATAAAATATATATATAATTATTCCCCTGCCCGTTTCTTGTAATATTCATCTCATGAGGAGGCACTGATCACTTGGATGAAGCACAAGATTCACAAATTAGTGCATGAGAAATATGCAATGACAGATCTGGAATTTCCTTTGAATCTGTGAAAGTTGTACAGTACAAATAAAAATGGAATCTTATGAGAAACATAACATGATGTGAGATCATTTTGTATTCCGTGGTGCATGCAGACAGAGATTAAATATGACGCGTGTTATGTCTCCTTATGTAAATCTCAAGTGCTTCTATCTTAGCAAGCAGCACTTGCATTTACAACTCGCAGCTTCCAACACCCACAGCTTTTTTAGGTCATCGCTTGTACTGTGGAGTCTCAAGGCAAATGGTACAAGAGATCAGAGGGGAGATTTTTAATTAAATTAAATTTTTAATTGAATTGAAAAAACTATTCAATATTGTTTTTAAATATTTGGGCTCCTGTGATTGGACCATTCTCAACAAGTCTTATTAACGGTCAGCAGATTGTTAATTAATGTATTAAATAGTGGTTGACGTGGAAGCAAGATAAATATGAGAGAAAATTCAGTAATTTCTTTGCTAAAATACTCTTTCACAAGGCGATTGGACGAAGAAAGAAAAAAGTTAAAGAGCTTGGACCAAATCGACCCGATCTTCTAAGTAAGCAGCAGTCAAGTGATTGCTTTTCCAGCACTTCTTATGGCTATTTACAGGCGATTATTAAAAGTTTCATTTAAAAATTGTCGCCACTGATTATAAACTTTGTTTATAACTTTGTTTTGGCTGAGAACAAGCATGAATCTGCAAGCAGTTTGCCTCTTGCATATGATAAAAATTGGCATATAACTTGTACATAGAAAAAAAGAGGAAGCTTCATATGACTATGCACACCACTTTGGACCCAGACATTGGCTTAGACAAATAATGCTTTTAAATCTAGTTAGTTGTTCGGGGGTTGATTAAGATGGGAGTTTTAATTAGATTTGAGTTATCAAGAAGGCTTTAACCATTTTTTGTTGCACCCATAAATCAGATAAATGTTTAAATTTTATAAAAACATATTATAATAACATGGATGGTATCACGGCTCCAGGATCCAGAATTTAATCCTGAACTTGGCTTATGCCAGTAGGTTGGTGAATAAAATAAATCACCCAGGGTAGTCTGTAAACCTTGGAAAAGGTTCCTGAAAGTGAGTAAACTGTATCGTGATTTGGTAAATTTTAGGGCCGGGACTCGATTAAAAAATAATCGAATTAATTAGTGGCTTTGTAATTAATTAATCGAAATTAATCGCATATAAATATTTGACCTGAGAACAGTGAGAAGTAAGTTTTTTCGTATGGATTTTTAGTATACCATTGAATAATGACTGAATACATAAGCTTAAGCAACAAAATATTGTTTATTTTTGTTCAACCAAGTCCAACAGACCAGTGCAATATTGCCATTAAGTGTAGCAATAGAATATTTAGAAATATAGTAGACTACATTTCAGAAATTCAGGTACCCTATAGGTAGGTAGACCTTCTGTAAACTGTTTTTTTAAGTAAAACACAATACTTTCAAGTACATTCAGAACATTGGAAACCCTGACTATTAAACCCTGACGCTTCCATCCATTCGTTTTTTATAACAAAATTTCCCACCCACAGGACCAACCAAAGCGTCTCATCAGCTTCTTTGTCCATGTTCACTGTGGTTTGTTTTTGTCTGAACGCTAGTTGGTGCTCCAGTATAATCGGTCTGCCGAAACTCATCCAGTGAGAAACGTTCCACGGTGCAAAAATAAGTGCGATTAAAATGCGTAAAAAAAAATTTACAAGTTTTTTTTGTGTAATTAATTAATCTAAATTAACACGTTAAAGTCCCGGCCCTAGTAAATTTCAAACTGTGCCACTTGTTTCCAGTCCTTTAAAGTCATTTAGTTATTAAAGACCTGTTTATTTGACCTCGAACACTTGTTATGTTTAAACAAATGACCTTTTGATAATTAGGTTTAGAAATGACATTACTACACACATAATATAATTTATACCCTTCCTCAGAATATTTAAAAACCTTTGAAGAATATCTATGAAGTATACCATGTGAAAAAACAAACAACTCTTTCATACAGATGTTCCAGAGTTTGCCTTGATTACAGCAAGAGCCAATTATTTGGGTTATTACCATACAGCTGGGCACATACTGAGAGAGAGGGGGGGGGGAGGGGGGGTTATGCTATAATGTGCTGACTCGGTTAAGGGGATTTGATCGAGTGCAGATGACATGATATCCTGGCACAACCTTTACCAGAAAATACATGGTCATGCAACTTGAATGAGAATGGTCAGATTGGAATACATGCAACATTTTGCCTCTGTGTACTGTATGTATAGGGTGCTGATGTCATCACAGTGCATTCAGTACTCACTACTCACTACTTCATTGAAACACCTTAGGCAGCAATAACATTGTGTGAGAACTTCACACAAGAAACTCACCCAAGCGAGTAGACTCGACAGTGTTTAGAGTTGATGCTTCTTGCCAGGCTGAATCTCTTATCCAAACATAGCGCCCATGATCCCTGAGCTGGCAGGCTGTCTGCGGGATTCCTACAGGATAGCTGTACATCAAAACACACATACGAACATGTATACACAATAATACTCAATTATACATCTGTAACTTCTTTATCTTGGTCAGTGTCGTGGTGGATCCGGAGTCTATAGAGGAACATGGTGTGCGAGGCAAGAATACAGATGTAGATGGAATGCACCATGTACACAAACACACACACACACACACACACACACACACACACACACACACACACACACTTGCTACACATTCATTTTATACTCGATCAACATGTGTTTTAACAAGTTAAACAAAACCTGAGGAACCCAACATGCACATCTGGAGAACACGTGAGATGGTTTTCCATCATTCTGAAGTGCGATCCTAAAAGACGGGTAATGTTGATTACATTTTCATTCTGCCATCTTATTATTTTTTTGCTAAAGAAAAATCCAATCTTACCTTCGCCTGGTGTTTTTTTTCTCGCGTTCCTCTCCCTAACCTTTTGCAGCTTCCTTTTCTTACCTTCACCTCACACATTATAAACTCGGCTCACAGTATCGCCATTCCTCCGCACAATATTGCCTCAGCTGGTGATTCAATAATGCTCCCTGGCAATCTCTCTCGCATGGTGATCTAGTGACTGCAGGCCAGAGCACACAATTTAGTTCCGTTTGGTTTAATAGATTTTTGGTAAATTTTTATTTGAATTGAACAACCGAACCATTCTAGAAAAGAGCTGCTCACTTGGATTTGTCTGTATTTGTTTAATATGTTAAAAGTGTCTGGCATTACATGATTGTCCCTAGTATTTGCTATGGGTTGTTTCTCCAAATATATTGTGTCTTCTTCCTTTTTCTGTTTATTTTTCAGACATTCTCTGATTTCTGAGTGCCTCATATAGTCTTTTATCAGGTGCATGTAAAGGTGTTAATCACCTTTATATATGGTCCTGATGTGGGTTGTTTCGGTGGTTGTGGTGGGGTTTTTTGCCGTCGTGAGCAAGAAAAAGCAAGTCTTGCTGTAATGGAGTGAGAGGTTTGAGCCTAATACTGGTTTCCAAGGAGAGGAAAGAGATAAGAGTGTTCATTCATCACCTGCAGCTGCAATGCACGACACTCACTGCCAAGTTTGTCCTATCTACACTGTGTGTGTGTGTGATAGAGAGAGAGAGAGAGAGAGAGAGAGAGAGAGAGAGGGAGGAGCAATTTATAGGCTTGTCATGACTCTTTATAGGCCTGTCATGACATTGTGGTAGGTATTCAGCTCAATTCCTTATCACGCTTTCTTTATATGTGTGTCTGTGTGTGTGTGTGTGTGTGTGTGTGTGTTTGGGGTGGGCATGTTTTAATGTATGTAATTGCACACCACCACCAAGGAATATATGACAGTTTTGACCTCATTGGGGCAATTAAAATGATTTAATTTTATTAATAATAATAATAATAATAATAATAACCAGCTTTACAGTTCGTTTAGTTCTAATTTTCCACTAGTAGTAGTTTTTCACGACTCATCCTCAGTTAAACATGCTGCTCTCCTTCATAACATTTGCACTGTTCACATTCATATTTAATTATCTACTCATCATGTCCACTGATCTGCATTGACTTGCACTACCTCAGTGTTGCACCATTCACTTTTCCACTGCTGTCATTTTCAATGGCTATAACTCACTGCACAGCTTAATTTCCTTTGGGCTATGCACTAATATTCATTAGTGAAAATTCATCCTCCCTATTTGCACACATTCATTTCATATTACTGTATACTCTTTTGATGTTAGTTATTTCTGTTGTGTTACAGTCGTCTTCCAGGTTTTTTTAATTTAATTTTTTTTGTATTTACATCATTCACAATATGTAATTGCAACTACATGTTTATTGTTGACTGCAGTATGTTATTATCCTTGCTACTGGACATTTTTGTGGAAATTTTCTGTCCATCCATCCATCCATCCATCCATCCATCCATCCATCGTTCTTGCAACAACGATTCCAGAGCAGCTGACCTTCATGTCTTAAAATAACAACTGACTGTCGCTGTTACTTACAGTAATTACCTAATGCCATATATGTTATTTAATAGTCTTAAAACAAATCTAGTATCTTTCTATAAATCAGAAAATAATTCCTAAAACTTGTAATAATTCCAAAGTTCCAAGAAATAATTCCAACACATCTTGTATGATCGAGTACTGTACTGTATGTACAAATATACTGTACCATGTTAGATAATTGTTAAACTGTAGTAGCCACTGAGATACCCAATAAGTACCCTGGTATTCACCAAAGTACACACCATAATACTACCCAAAGAAGTGCCATAGAACCCATCCGGTTCTTCTATTACCTGTAGTAAGTCCTGTAGTAATGTTTGAAGTATCTCAGTAATACTGTGGAATATTATGGTATGTACATAGTACCTAGCCATAGTAAGCTATAATACAGTATATCCCAAAGTAAAAAAAAATTTTGTTTGAACGAAGCACTGTTGGGCGGCGCGGTGGTGTAGTGGTTAACACTGTCGCCTTGCACCTCCAGGGTCTGGGTTCGATTCCTCGGCCAGGCTCGATTCCCGTCTCTGTGTGCATGGAGTTTGCATGTTCTCCCCGTGCTTGGTGGGTTTCCTCCGGGTACTCCGGTTTCCTCCCACAGTCCAAAGATATGCAGGTTAGGCTAATTGGCGTTCCCAAATTGCCCGTAGTGTGTGATTGGGTGTGTGAGTGTGTGTGCCCTGCGATGGATTGGCACCCTGTCCAGGGTGTACCCCGCCTAGTGCCCGAAGTCTCCTGGGATAGGCTCCAGGCCCCCGCGACCCTGAACACAGGACTAAGTGGTATAGAAAATGAATGAATGAACGAAGCACTGTTGTTGTACCTCAGTTGTAACTGTGTTAGCTGTTTTGTCAATAGCCTAGCTGTTATTTTAATTAAAGTATTATTATTTTTTTTTATGAACAGTTGTCCTTATGTAAGAAAGACATTGTATAACAAATGCACATAAAAATCAAGCATCTCTGACTTGCAAAATATTAAATAATGTAGGGTTTATTATTTTATTATTAGGCGTATTTCATGAGAAGGGTTGCCACTAAGAACAAAAGCATTGACCTTTTGCAGTGTCCTAGCATTTTGGTCTTGTGTCAAGTGTTTTTCTTCAAAAGCAGATTAAAATAATATGCACATTGGCATAGTGGTTTGGACTACGGCCTTGCACCTCCAGGGTCGTGGGTTTGATTCCAGGCTCTAGTCTGTATGCAACTACTTCATATACTACCCTTTCTCCAGCAATCCATCTTTCCAAGATTTGTTTTTCTTTCAGGCATCTTAGCAAAAGTCCTTGAATATCCACAAAAGTATTGAGTACTTCCAAAAAGAATACCAAATTGGCACCATGGTTCCATAGTGATTTGGCGCTTTCAACTTGCACCTCTAGGGCTGGGGTTCGATTACCGCCTTGGGTCTGTGTGCATAGAGTTTGCATGTTCTCCCTGTGTTTGATGGGTTCCCTCTAGATACTCCTGTTTTCTCCCACATTCCAAAGACATACAGATTAGGATAATTGGTGATCCTAAATTGCCCGTAGTGTGGGCATATCAGGTGTACAGGGTGTACCCCATCTCATGGAATGAAGTCCTCAGTTTTACAGTACAGTTTTATCCCAGTCATATACTGTAGGGCACATAGACCTTAGCATGGTATATTCTGCACATGTATGAGCTCTGTGCAAATGCAGCTTCTTTTTCAAATGCAAACCTTCTAGTCAATGCCTGCTGAAAGACTCAATTCTGCACCAGTTCCTCTTCTCTCATTGAAGACACTTTTGCCGCCTCAATTGAATCCTTGAGAAACAAAGCCAATTCTGGCAATGCACTCAAGCTAGGACCGAGTTTAAAAAGAAGGTTTTATATTCTTTATTCATGTACAGTATACTGTGTAATAAAAGCAAGTGTGTGGGTTTACCTGTGGTGTCGTGATGTACTTGATAAATCTGAATGCCTCATCTTCCAGGCTGCGGCTCTTACTGGCCCATGGCTCCAGCTCGATTCTCCACCGGAGAGACTACAGAGAGAGAGAGAGAGAGAGAGAGAGAGAGATTAAAAAGACTCTAAAAAAAAGCAATAAAGACTAGCAAGTACATAGAAAAATAGAATGTTTAATGGAGGAACAGATGTTGTCCTGATAAATCTGTATGACAGAAATAAATAAAATACATTTTACAACAGATCTGGCGGCATGGTGGCTTAGTGGTTAGCATTGTCACTTTGCACCTCCAGGTTCTGGGTTTGACCCACATCAGGTCTGTATGCATGGAGTTTTCCCTATGATTGGTGAGTTTCCTTCAGGTTCTCTGGTTTCCTCCCACAGTTCAACGACAAATAGATTGGGCTTATTGGTGTTGCCAAATAAATTGCCCATAGTGTGTAAATGTTGAACGGAGGTCCTACCACGACGGTCGCACAAAATGGGAATAGATAGAATCCAAATCGATTCAACCTCAAAACAAATCTGACTTTTCCTTAAAATTTTGACTTTTTACTTTATAATTCTGACTTAAAACTCAGAATTCTGATTATCCTTATTGTTCTCAGAATTATCCTTATTGTTCTCTTTTTTTCTCTCTCAAAATTCTGACTTTTTCCCTCAGAATTCTGACTTGAACCTTAAAATTCTGCCTTTCTCTCTGAATCTCTAATTTATGACTTATGTATAATAATGTCAGAATTCTAAGAAAAGTGTTACAATTCTGAGATTAAAGTCAGAATCCTGAGAAATAAACTTATATTTAAAGAAAAAAGAAATAACAACAACAAAAAGAAAGAAAATCTATGTTAAACACAAAAAACTGGGATACTTAATCTGAGCACAGAAAGCGTTTTCTATTTGTAGTGCTTTAAATGCTGTATGCCAGCGAAGACCTTCGTATGAACTGTTTCACATGAACTAAAGTCAGACAATTACAGGGAAGGAATGTACAGACAAATAAATAAAGGAAACGAACAGGGAGCCTCAGCTGAGGGTAAAACTGAAGTTATTTCCTGTTCAAATGCACAAACAAACAAACTGTATCATTTCCAAATGCATTTTAAATTAATTAATTAATTAATGATGTGTGAAAACTCAGCCATTTACAGACAAAGCTCTGAAAATGTAATAAGTATTTGCCCCCTATTTAATTCAGTAACCATTTGACCCTGATCTGGGTTACACTAGTGGACAGAATGGTGGTGTGAAGTTACACATGTTCACTCTGTGTCTGCATTCAGTTTAATCATGAAAACCCCTCCCAAATGCTGTTAGGCGGATATATAACGTAGTAGGCGTAAAATGCCTAGATTTTCCTAGGATAATCTCAAGGTGGAAAATGAGTAAGGAATACGTTAAATAAATAGTACAGGGGTCATCGACTTTAATTCTTCAGGGAAAAGCCAAGTTTAATGGTTTACCTGCTTTTAAAAATACAGTACCTAATACTCCTAATTAATGAATTAAGTAGTAAGGTGTATTGCACAATAATTAAAAAAAAATAGAAATAAAATGCTGTGGTGCCGAAAGGTTCTGTTCTCTTTCTCTATGTTGTTGGAAACGGTTTCTGATTAATTCCAAAACACAACGGACTATTCACATTGCTTTGCACGCTCGTACAAGATGCTTCATGTCTGCTTACCTGTTGCCTTCACTCAGACTAGCACAGTAAATGTTTGCTTACCAAGACAAATGTCTCTGCCATAACTCCATTAGAGTATTACCTGCCAAAAACAGGTGAGATAAGTTTCGAGTCAGAATTCTGCCAGAAGCTTTTGACAGCTTCTAAAAGCATCTGCTAAGGTCAGACTTTACACCATTTACATTTACTGTCATTTTACACCACTTTATGTGTGTGTGTGTGTGTGTGTTTGGGTATCATGTTCTGTTATGTCTATGCACATACAGTATGTTCTCGCGTACTGCACAAATAAAAAAGAAAATCTACAATCTGTATCAATCATATAATCAGTGTTATTATGTTTATATTTAAATGCATGAATATGTTGGTAGTTGATAGCAGGGATAATAAATCAAATAAACAGTCATCATATTATTGGACACATTTAACCATCTGGATATCTGCACTGCGAATATGTACTGAAACAATCTGTGGCATGTTCATACAGTTAAAGTGGTACCTGGATGGTAAAACGCTTGAGAACACCTGCACCAGCTGTGGATATGCTCTATAATACTGTACATGATGCTTGTTTTGTAAAGAGAGAAAGAAATAGACAAGAAAAGAAAGAATAAAAAAAGAGTGGGACGAAACTTCTTACTGTTATGACAATGTAGGTGTGAATGTGTGATTTTGACTTTGGTGGGTTATTTATACCTGTAATGTGCACTCCTTATGTGTGTGTGTGTGTGTGTGTGTGTGTGAGAGAGAGAGAGAGAGAGAGAGAGATCTTGAGAATATTATCACCTAGTAAATAGAATACATTATTAATAAGTTGTTCTGTGCCTCTAATTGTGAAAGACAGCAATAAAGAAGAGTGTAATGGGTCGTGAGGTTGGCGGTACAGTTCACTGAGTGCAAATGGAAGACGTTAATGACTCTAGATTTGTCCTTCCATGCTCTTTACACTAATGTCTAATCAACATGTTTATAAAAAGAAAAAAGGCCCTGGAGCTTTTTCTTTTCTTTTTTTCTCAGATTTCTCTGTGTAAGGTGAAACGACAGCTAAGCTGAGTAAAAGTAAACTCAGAGATCAAGAACAGTACTCAGGTACCATGAAACACTGTAAGTTAAATTATGATGTTAAATTAATTGCTAAACAAATTGCTTTTATTTGTCTATAATTAACAGATGGTGGGTGATCAGAAAATGTAAGTCTTTACTAGGCTTTATCTCTATTACTGTAGAAACATTTTACACAATAATACACTAGCTATCTGGATAAATAGGAAGCACAAAAAATTGACCATATATTTCATACAACTTGCATTATACATTACCAAATAGACAAACTGCTGTATATGTGAGGGAAGCATTTTAACGAATTTTATCCTCTTCCACCTGCAGTGAAATGTTGATATAAAAATTGTACCTTTGATCAATGAAACTGTGGTACAGTACCTAAGTGAACTTTTATGATCCACCATCCACTTTCATCAAAAGGTGCAGGTTGTTTGTTCGTGCCTCGTACAATGGAAGTCTTTTTTTTTTCTTCTTTCTTTCTTTTACAAAGCCTCACAGTTATGGGATAGCCATTTAATAGTCATCCCATTTTTGGGTCTCAGCTGTGTCAAAGCTGAAAACTAATTTGTTTAGTCAAGCGTAAAGTATTGAACTGGTACTGTATGATTGAATGCTGTCTTCTCCCACTCTAATGAGCTCAGTCAGATTTTTGAGCCTGGCTCATCTTTAGTTTTCTCCCTCACGTTCATCTCACTTCCAGCTTGCTCACATATGCTTGGACACATATTTTTCATTCATATTAAGAGTTCATATTTTTGTTCCAGTAGAGCGTCTTTGCAACAGCGTCCACTGATATAAGCACTATACAAATAAAACTCAATTGAACTGACTTGAAATATATCTACTAAGAAAGTTTGCTACAGTATGCTTTAAACATCCAATATGTTTTTTTTCTTACTTGTACAAATACCCTGCAAGATATCTCAGACATAATCAACAAAAACTAAAGCAATAGATTAAGTAATGGCCTTAAGCAAACGCATACAATATATAGTTGATAAAAAATATTTGTTGGGAAACCTTATTTCCAGGTACATTTTTCTGTATTTTTGGTATTTATTTATAAATTCAAATTTTTTTCCACACACTGTATAAATCATCATTCAACTTTTTTTGCTTAGGTAATGTCTTTATGTTTACAGTATGAATAAAATGCTCTCATTATATTCATGGACGATGTGATGATCATGGTCGCCATATTAAACATTAAAAAAAAAAAAAAAGAAAAGTTTCCCATCAGGCTTTGGGATAAATTGCACAACATGAAAGTTTTCTCATCAACCAGTGCATGCACAAGACTGGTTTGTGCATGCATTCTTTTCCCATTTCCCATGTCTGTGTATGTGTGTGTGTGTGCTCTGCTCATTGTTCCACAGATGAAAATCAATCCTTCTCTCCTATTTATTTGCCCATGCTTGCACATGTTGCCTTTCTCACCCCTTTTTGTTTGAAGGCATGATTACAGCATTAAGCTTAGAAACAAAATGATCTCAGTTGCATTGGTACCGTATCAATCATCCCTGTGCAGTGCGCCAGGGAGAAAATAAAAGAAATCTTGCACTGCTTTAGGCATAACCAATGGAACAGCATGAGCAGTGATTTATTACACACTTAAATCCTATGTTGTTTACAGAGTTATACTGCATAAGAATTAAAGAATACATTTTAAACTGTATGTTTTATGAAAAAAAAAGCATTAAGGTTAAAATCTTGACCTATAAAGTAATAATAAATTTGTCAGAATTAATCTTATTAAAAGTGAATCATTTTATTTCTCATGCTGTATGATTATGTGTCACTCACACTTTATTTAATATTGAGATTTATTACTTATAATTCTTAAGCATGAAATCTGCTCAGTGTCTCGCTCACCACTCAAAGGGAATGTACAGTAATACTATTAATATAAAGCATTAGGATGATGTTTTAGTAAAGAAGTTAATCTGACATAGGTTTATGAGTATGTTATGTTAAAAAGAAATTTATAATTTGTTCTGATGTGAGCTGGAGTAGAGCAGGCTGGAGTTGATTTAGTGTTTACATTTTTGCTTTGTTTTAATTTTCTAAATGTTTTTCTGTTCTAAGTATCAGCTTAAATTTACAAAAAAAGCTAAGATGAGGAGTGTGCTGGTAGTGCTTCTGTACAAAGGTTGCTGTGTCTGTGTTTGTACAAGTGGTTTTAATTCATGTCTAAACTGTGAAGGAGCGACAGTCTACATGATGCTCCAATGTGATTTTGCTTTCAGGGTTTTCTAGCCATGATTAATGTACATATATAGAGTACGTATATAAAACTCTCATAGTGTTGGGTCCAGGACTACCATTGCCAAGACGGAGGCATGTCCAAATGTAACAGAGGGGCAAGACCAACACCACATACTGTATGGCCGAGTCCACGTCAACAGCTTATGGTGTAGTGGTTAGAATGGCTGCCTTCAAAATAGGTGATCTTGGTTTGCGTCTCAGCAGAGGGGCACTGAATACTGCTATAGGTCTGTGTGGATAGAGTTTGCATGTTCTCCCTGTGCTTGGTGTGTTTCCTTCGGGTAGTCTGGTTTCCTCCCACAGTCCAAAGACATGCAGATTAGTTTAATTAGAATTTCCAATTAGCCTGTAGTGTGTGGGTGTGTGCAATATGTGATAGATTGGCAACCTGTCCAGGATAAGCAGTATAGATGATGAATGAATGAATTTAAGGTACAGTACTGTGCAAAAGTCTTGAGTCCTCTGTAATTGCTTCATATTTTGCATCCAAATCATAAAACCCATCAAACCATCAGTGGGAAACAGGTGCAGCTCAAACAGAAGCTCGAACCTGGGACCTCCTGATTGATTTGTTGCAACCACAAGACTTTTATAGGTTTAATGTTGTCATATCTGCCTGTTTTATATACATTATCATATATTTGTTGTGTTTTGGGAAAATCAAGTAGATGTTACTTCATGTCCATGTTTATTTTCAGTTATGTTTTTTGCACAATTCTTATAGATTAGGGTATAGGGTCTGTCCACGTCCCGTCTGGCACATCGGGTGACAATACCACCCTGGAGATATATGTAATTTTTCTGGCACTTATATGGTCAGGTTGTTAGCTCAATGCCCGGTTATATCTGAGCACTTGGGGGTCAGCAGAGCTTGCTCAAGGGTCCAACAGTGGCAGCCAGGTGGCATTTGGGCTCAAACCGGGGACCTCCTGATAAATCCCAACTGCCGCATAATGGTTGGTTGACACTTATCTAGTTTCTAAAATTGGTTGTCTTCTGTTGGTGTCTGTATGGGATATTTGATTTTTAAGCTGACAGATGACATTTGTTATAGTGTATCCTATTTCAACTTATTGGAAGGCAGCAAAGGAACGTGGGGGATGCTTTCTATTTCTTTCTCTCTCTTACTCTAGAGTCTTTAAAATACGAAGTCCGCAGAAAATGTTACTACAGAGATAATAGACCTGGACCAATTAAATTAACTTCATACAAAAAAAACGTCTCAGGTTACTTTGCTGTAACCCTGTTCCCTGAAAAGGCGGGAACGAGGTGCTGCATGAAAACACTATGGGAAACATCTTGTCATGTTGCCGGTTGTGAAGCATGTGTGTATCAAACACACCAAATTTTGGCTTATATAACCTCGGTCAGGTGACGTCATCTGATGAGACGCACCTGCAGGTTATAAATAGTAGTGAACCGGAAACATTCCCCAGATTGATTTGTCTGAACGGACGTCCGGTCACGTAGGCAGTGCGGCATTGGAACGCAGCATCTCGTTCAGGGAACAGGGTTACAGCAAAGTAGCCTGAGACGTTCCCTTTCAAAGGCTACACTCGATGCTGCGTGAAAACGCTATGGGAACGAGAGTACCAACGCCGCCGCACTGCGAGTGTCTGGACCCCAAGGTTGTGTAGTGTGTGCGCACAAGGCCGAGAAGGTCTCAGAACTATGCCTGGGCAGCTAACTCGGGGAGTGTGAGCCCGGAGTAGCATGAACATCCAGATTATAAATGTAACAAATGTGTGCGGGGAGGACCAACCCTCCGCGTCACACAATTGCTGCAGGGGAATACCTCTCGCTGGTGCAAAATTAGACGATCCACCTGGTTGGATGAGCCATGCTTCCTAGAGGCGAATTAAACCCATGCGCCTCATAGGAGAGGGCAATAGCATCTCTCACCCTGTGTAGTGGTGACCGCCCCCGCGGCCCCAAGACGTGTATAGGCTGCTCTGACCTACGCCACTGGCTGATGCGGTAGACATAAATCTGAAGAGCACGTACTGGACAGTAAGTGAAGTTTCTCCTGCTCCGACGCTGTAAAAGGCGGAGGACAGAAGGCTTCAAAACAATAGGGTGCATGTTGAAAATGGAACTTTCGGAAGATAGTTCAGTGAGGATGCAATTAAGTACATCCTGAGAGTACTAGGGCACAAGCCCGAGGACAAGCTTTTCCTGCAGACACTCCAGCAATGAAACATTTCAGCAGTGGACTGATCGGCAGATAGTGGTACAACCCGCAAAATCTAAAAGTTGGACGCAGCCCCCCGTTCCTCTGGGAACCAAGCAATACTGACTGTAGTAGCCTGACTCACTGTCTGGTAGGGGAACATGTTCCATGGCCCCATTCCTCAGCAACTTCTGTCAGGAGATGCACACTTTCCGGTTTCATTGAAGTGGAGACCACGCCATTTTGAAACGCGGAGGGTGATGTGAGAACTGAATCCTGTTGTTTCTCTACAGAGCTTCGTGCCCAAGGAGATATACTTGGCAGTAGCTTCCACAAGGGAAAAGTTTCGGTGGCTTGGCTAATGGGGGGTGGGGGGGATGTTAGATGTTCGGCATCCTGAAACATGGCAGGAAAAACCGAGGAACTAGCACTTTATTGGAGACTGGTGTTGCCCGAAACACCAGTGGTGGCGGAGCAAAACACCGACCTCCTGGGGGCTTCTTGAAGAAGGCAATATGCCAGTCTGACCTTTTTGAGGCGGATAGTGAGGCGCGTCGCACCCCAATCTTAAGGTGGTAGGCTCAAAAACACACTCCTTGTGTTTCACGCCCCGCAAGGGTCAGACCCAGTCGAGCCTGGGTGGCCCACAGTCCCGACTCTTGAGCATGAAGGAATTTCCCGAAGGCTTGTTCATATACAGTAACTTCGCCTAATGAACCTAGTGGCGACCAAGTTAACAATATCGCCAAACAGGCCGGAAGGTGAGATAGGGGCATCCAGGAGGAATGCACGACTCTATCCTTGATGTGCCTGAGACTCAACCACAAATGCCTCCGCGTGAAAACATTGCAGCCATAAAACGGCCGATAGCACGAGCTGTCTGCTTTTATTGCACTCAGAGCCAAATCTGTGGCCCAGCGCAATTCCAATACGCCCCATATGGAGTGCCCCGCCAGTGCTCAAGTCTCTCAGCAGGTCACGTGGTAGGCCTGGTCCTAAGACCGCCATGGTGTGCAATGGAGCAGCAACCTGACCTGCTGCCTGAAAAGCTTTTCCCTCCAGGGAAGATAAAAGTCTACACAGCTTGAAGGAAGTAATAGCTTTTCAGGAAGGATGATGCTCCAGGAGAGAGATTGAACCGTCTCTTCTATCTGGGCGACATCATATAACTCCGCGCTTCCATATCAATTATACTGTATATAAACAAATAAATAAGTCGATGGCAGGAAAACACGGGATTAATACAGCTTTCTTCATGAAAGGATTAACTCATATGGAGAAAGCTAAGAGGGGGGAGAGAGAGCGTTGTTTCAGTTTATTCAAAAGGTGTTCATTTGGTTTGAAATCAGAGCAGATGTTCAAGGAGCTCACTTTGTGCACAGGAGCATTCTCATGCTGGAACAGGTTTTATGCACTTTACTTCTAATAATACAGCATACAAAGACAATTTATACAATTCTGTTCTTCCAAATTTGTGGCAAACATTGGCCATATAGTGTAATTCTATGCTTGCGCTTTCATAAAACTCCTGCATAACGGCATAATATCAACAATAAAGTGTTGAGTATCCAAACTATTAATAGTCTTGCTACTTTATGCTCCTGTCCAACCCCAAAAAATAAAAACAGCCTACACAGAATAGCGGAGCACTATGCACTTGCACAAGCCATTTGTCCTTTTTTATCTTTTTCATAGTGAATTATTCAGGCTTGTTAGCTCTTTCTGTTTACAGTATGCATATTTTAGATACTGTGCGTATGAGACACTCCTCGTCTTCCCTCTGAATGCGTGTGGTCCAGATGGTTAATGTCAGTTATGTCAACATGGTAAAATCTCAGATGTAGAAACGTTTGTAAATTTCTGTTTATAATTTTGTGTGTTTATTTTGCAGCTCACATAAATACAATAAAGAAGTGCTGTTTAATATATACCATATTAATATATTGTTTAAACTGTATATAATGAATTACAGGGAATAATGAAAATGTAATTGAATCAATTGAGTCATAGCTCATTCTCAATATTAGCATGCTAACTAATTAGAATTAACAATGAGACAACAAACACTTTAAGCTTGAAAGCTGGGTTATGACAGATTTAAAAATCCACCGTGATTTACTATGAGAACAGTCTTTTTTCTTTGTAGTAAGATCATGTGGCTTAAAAGCCTTCATATTAAAACCACCGTGTGGAAATGATCCAGAGTTCATTCCCTGTCCTGTTTTAATCTGTATTGAGTTCTTACGGTTTAAGCTCCTGCATTAGCATGTTAGCATTGTTAGAAACGGACACTCCATGATAGGCTCACTCACTCTGTCATTGTCTATACCGCATAGGCCTGGAGCCTATGACAGGAGACTT
This sequence comes from Channallabes apus, assembly GCA_030522415.1. Taxonomy (NCBI): domain Eukaryota; kingdom Metazoa; phylum Chordata; class Actinopteri; order Siluriformes; family Clariidae; genus Channallabes; species Channallabes apus. The sequence goes on along the minus strand of CM060107.1, from coordinate 46,473,058 downwards.
GGGGCATGATGCCAATCCACATTTGGGAAATGCTAATTAGTTTAATCTGAATTTCTTTGCAATGTGGGAAGAAATTGAAGAACCCAGAGGAAACCCGCCAAGCACGGGTTGAACATGCACACATTATGCACACACAGACTCAGAGGCGGGAATCAAACCCAGCTCTTTGGGGTGCAAGGCGACAGTGCTAACCATTTGACAGTGATAATCTTTTATTTATTCTCCATATTTATCTGGCTACTCAAATAATTACTAAATCGTTGCGTTCACATTCCTGTCCATTAGCAATGTCACTAATCCTGTGTCCAGCTTCATCTCTTGCACCAATAGTAAATGACTCCATCTTGCCAAAGAGCTGCCAGTGTTTGATCTGGTTTTACTGGATTTTATTCATTGATTGATGTTTGAAGCACTGTGTGGTTTTTCCGTTTACAGGAGAATTATCTGGCTATGATGGCCACTTCAGTTTAAGCCATGTTGTTTCTCTCTAAACAGACTGAGAAGGAGTGGGAGATAAACAGTATTGTGGAGCAGCCATACAATAACTAACAAAAACTATACTGTATCTCCACCCTACAGTATAACACAGATTCCCAAACTAGGCTTGACTGTCAAATACACTTGTGAGTCCAGGTTCAGGTACAAAGGTGCTTTATTACAGAACTTTCCGACAAATGCATATATGCATATAATAAACATATATATATCAAATATGGGATATAAAAAATTATTGTTAAAAATCTAGCTGTACAAAATATACACAATGTCTGTACAAATATATGCAAAATATGGAAATGTCCAGAAATATCCAATGTGAGTGCAAATGTGCATGAATGCACAGTACAAATGTATAATGTCTATAAATGAACTATAGTGAGAAATGTCCAGTAAAGTATGAAGCTCTGTGTAAAATGTATGATGTACAGTCAAGTAATGAGAACAGACATATGGCATGTGTAATGTTCTTGTCTAAGGGCCCTATTGTTGCTGTTGCTTATATGAGAGGCTGAAACTAAATAAGGGCTTTTATGCACTCCAGGATGTTGCTGCATGTCGGGTAAAAATCGAGCTGGAAGAAGAAAACGGCGACAAAAGAATATTCAGTGATAAGACAAACTAGGCATTGTGTTCTGTCGAGAGCAAGTGAACCAGTGTATGTATGTGTCATTGTGCATTTGTGTGTGGTTAAGAGAGAGTGCGTGAGATAACATAGAGAGGAACAGAGGGCCGTAGTGTGTACAGTATGTGTGTGGAAGTCTGAGCGCCTGCTGTGATGTGTCACAGTGTCCGCAATTCCAACATCGCGATCAGACAAGTATGTCAAAGCTGTCCACATTGCGCACACACACATACACATGCACGGGAAGAAAGAGAGCAGAAAACTTTACTTGGGTGTATTTTTTTTTTCATATCTGTGGACTGTTTGGAAATTGCATATCCACACTGGGACAGCCTTCTCAATCCAGAGCCCACATCAGATATGATGCACAAAGCCTTACTCACTAATCAAAGTCATTTGTATCCACAGAAGACACTTTCTCTGAGGGATCGCATTATAACTGTACATCTGGCCGCCTTCTTTTTGTGTGTGTGTGACAACAATTCAATTACCAGGGTTTTGCTTGGGATTTAAATGGGCCTGCAGTCTTAATCGGCTTTTTGTCACTTTACAATAAGAGCCGCTTCTGTGGACTGTGCTCCAATGATGCAGCCTTGAAATCTATTTTAATTCCGGCAGCCTGGAGGAAATGACAGAAATGAAAAATAATTTTAAAAAGTAAAGAAAAAAAACTGTTCAGCATTCATGCAAGAGCTTTGGACACCCCTTCTAACTCCATGGTCGTTCCTGATTTTTTTATTTCTTGCGATGTAATAGCGTTCAAAATATGCGATAATCTCCTTCGAGCAGTGGATATTGAGATGTATCTGCTACTTTATGCTCTGTAAATCCTTCATCTGAAGTGCTGGTGATTCCTGAGGCTGGGAACTCTATATGAACTTCTCCTCTGCAGCAGAGGTAACTTTTGGTCTTGGTGGGTGTGTCATTTCTTAGAATGGGACACCGTCCTCACATCTTGGGGTGGGAGGAAACTAGAGAACCCAGAGGAAACCCATACGGACATCGGAACATGCAAAATTACACACAACATGAAAACAATCAAATTATACAGAATGCAAACTCACACTCACCCTTCTGTCCTTCTGTCTGCCTGTGAGGTGGCACGTGGGCACTGACTCACTCAATCCTCTGCTTGCCTCAGAAACTCCCCGAGTCTTGGTGTGTTTTTGAGGTTCCTTTGTGGGAGCAAGTGTCCTCCAGCTTTTCACACCAAATCCCTTAAACTCCACATAGACATGAGCACCGAGGCACAGAACAGAGAACAGGACACACACGCGCACAAACACACACCTGTTCATCCTCTACTTCGGTGTTCTTTGGTTCTTCAGGGAGCTGCATGTTTCTCCATTGCTCTCTATTTCCAGGTGACTCTCACATGCACTGTGGTGAAGTTGTTCCTTCTTTCCCAGGGTCTGGTTAATCTTTGTTCTGACTTCTCATCCCATTTTCTTTACAGAATGCACTCTGGCTACAAAGTGCACCATGTTTAAATATCCACAGTGTGTGTGTGTAGAGTGCATTCAGAATTTTAGGAACTCCCTCTCCCTCCCTCCCTCTCTCTCTGTCTGTCTCTAATTTTGGGACCTCCCCCTTTCACAGTCTGCAGTCATCTGTCCTGCGTTCTGTATCAGAAGCGTCTGCAGTGTTGGCATGCTCAGATTCAGACCAGATGGCAGAAGAAATTTCCTTCATCTCGTTTCAGCTCCAAACAGCCGGTCTCCAAAACCAAATGGTGCTTTAAAAAAAAAAAAAAAAAAAAAACTTTGAAAGCAAGTAAATAGCAGGAAAGCCCTTATTTCAAAGGTATAAAAGAAGACATGGATTCCAAACTCAATGACTCCCCAGACTCCTTTCTTTAACATATAAAACAAATTCAAGACGATAACCATTACATTAATGAGAGACAGACATGCACTAATAGTTGAACACAGTGCTGATGCCTTGCACCTCCAGAGTCCGGGTTCGATTCCTGTCTCTATGTGCATGGAGTTTGCATGTTCTCCCCATGCTTGGCGAATTTCCTCCGAGTACTCCGGTTTCCTCCCATAGTCGAAGGACATGCAGATTAGGCTAACTGCCATTCCCAAATTGACCAAAGTGTGTGAATGAGCATGTGTGTATGTGTATGGATTAGTTCCGGGTCCAGAGTGTACCCCACCTCGTGCCCCAAGTCTCCTGGTATAGGCTCCAGGATAAAGCGGTGTAGACGACGATAGCGATGCTCATTTTAAGAGTTCCACATTTTTGCGACATCATTCTCATATTCCGGTAGTGGTAAAAATTTACCCTTTATAAAAGTCACTATACATTTCATTCTACCTGAAGCCTCTCCTATCAACATGCACTGGCATGGCTTTATATATGAGCACTTTTTAAAATCTTTATTGACCTACAGTATGCTATGTTTCCGGCGCTGATTTTTTTTATTATTATAGAACTTTATTAAACCCAGAGGGAAATTGCTCAATTTTCACATATCCCAATTAGGAAACTGGGGTCAGAGTGCAGGGTCAGCCAGCTTACGGAGCAGCGCCCCTGGAGCAGATAGGGTTAAGGCAACAGTGGCAACTTGGCAATGCTGGGGTTCGAACCCCCAACCATCCGATCAGTAACCCAGTAACCCACAGCCTTAACCGACTGAGCCACCACTGCCCTAAGGGTTTGGTTTAAGGGTTTTAATACTCTGTATGAGGTTTTTAGCTCGTCTTTAAGACAACTTTATTATGAGTACTTTAGGAAATTAGTCCTGAAGACATCTAGGGTGTGACGTTTTTAGGTCTGAAAGACATTCTCATTAGATCCTGAATATGTCCTTGTCTGGACCCACTGGGGAAAATATGCAAAGTGCTTTTGTGTTTACTCTTACTACAGTACATCAATACAAGCACCTAAAATGTCACATGACTACAAATGTCTGTGTAGAAATTAATATTTTCAATGACACAAACAGCCAAACTGTTTGGAGAAAGCAATAAACTGAGGCATGTCAAAGCACGAGAGTTTATATTTGCTGGTTTTGCATATACTGGACTTAAAAGTAAATAAAGAAAACATACAGTGAGACATTTAATCACATAATGTAATTTGTCATTTTCTATAGTCATAATAATTAAAACTAGTTAAAGTTAAAAAGTAAAGAAAAATATATTGTGTAATGTGAAAGTAGTTTAGAAGTACAATTGCAACCAGCACCTGAAATTGGTTAAAACTCTTAAATGAATATTTACAAAGGTTCAGTGTTGGAAAATGATTTAAATATTATTATTATTATTATTATTATTATTATTATTATTATTATTATTATAACTTGGTTAATGTGTAGAACATCCTCAAGTACTCCAGTTGTAGAATTATTCACCATCTGGCCTTCCTTATATGGTTATTGCTTCCTGTGTCTGGTAACCTGTTGCCATGGCAATTAATTAGTCACATCTGCTTCTTGTTAGCCATAGGTATTATTTTCCTATCTACTGTACTCCTTAGGTTTCCTTATGTGCACGTGTGCCTCCTACATCTCCTTAGCTATGGCTTGTTCCTGAAGTTCCTTTGTAGAATCTTTACTTTAATGCATGTGACAATACTGCCCCCTGTCGGACACCCATTGCTACTATCATGACAGTTACTCTTTGTCCTGTGCTCCAGCTGCATCATGGCCATCCACAGTTCACTAAATCTTTTCACACATTTAATGAGTTGTCATGATTTATACATAGACTACTGAAAATACTCATCTTTCTCCAGTAACTCTTCAGCAACAGTCAGTGTATATAATTTTTTTTTCTTCCTTTCAGACATCTCAGCTATTAAACATATCTTAAATGTCCTTAAATGTATTGCGTATGTCCTAAAATGAACCATACGGGCAGCTCAGTGGCTTTGTCATTAGTAGTTTAGTGGTTTGATTCGGGTCTGTATAGTCAATTTTGACGAATACTCACCGGCCACTTTATTAGGTACACTGTTCACTGTATACTGTTCAGCGTATACCTAATCAGCCAATCACATGGCAGCAACTCAATGCATTTTATCACACATCTGGTCAAGATGATCTGCTGAAGTTCAAACTGGGCACCGGAATGAGAAAGAAATGTGATTTAAGTGACCTTGAACAATGTGGCATAGTTATGAAACTGCTGATGTATTGGGATTTTCAAGCACTAACAGTGCTATCAGTAGTGTTTACAAAAAATGGTCTGAAAAAGAGAAAATATCCAGTAAGCGGCAGATCTGTGGGCAAAATGTCTTCTTGATGCCAAGAGGTCAGAGACTGGCTCAAGGCAATTGAAATACAACAGTAACTTAAATAACATCTTGTTACAACCGAGGTATGTCAAAAAGCATCTCACAACACATTGAATCTTGAAACAGATGGGCTACAACAGCAGAATATCTCACCGGGTGCCGCTCCTGTCAGCTAATAACAGGAAATTGAGGCGACAGTTTACATGGGCTCACCAAAACTGGAAAAATAAAAGACTGAATACTGGAAAATTGTCTGGTCCCAAAGTCCCAATTTCTGCTGTGACATTTAGATGGTAGAGTCTGAAATTTGCATAAACAATATGAAAGCTTGGATCCCTCCTGCCTTGTATCAAAGGTTCAGGTTGCTGCTGGTGTTGTAATGGTGTTGGATATGTTCTTGGACCCTCTCGTTCTTGGGTCCGTCAGTACCAATTAACCATCATTTAAATGCCACAGGATAAAATGCCTTGTCAGAAAGCTAAAATCATGTCAACCTGGTTTCTGGAACATGGCAATGAGTGCACTGTACTCAGATGGCCTACACCGTCACCAGATCTCAATCCAACAGAGCACCTTTAGAGGATCACATTATTACAAGGTCTTTGTAACAATCATTCACTTTTTTTTTTTTAACAGTCAGAGGGTTCAGGTGAGGTCATGGTTAATTAGTAAATTAAGAAAAATTATGATGTGCCTTTCAATAGTTAATTAAACACTTTGGAATTTGGAATATTGGAACAACACTTTGTTGTATGTGTGTATAAGCGAAACCAAACACATGGTCATGTGACTTGATGTGAAGCAGAAGTACAGTACAGGGCTTTGCAAAGGTATTTATAGCCCTTAACATTACAATTATTGATAGCCCCACACGTTACAATCATAAACTTTCCAGTTTCCAAATTTTATTTCACGTGATAGACCAGCACTCTTTTTATGGATACTTTTTCCAAGGCACTGTAAGACAGAACTTTTTTTATTATTGCATTCCTTCTTAATATGGGCCATGATCCTTAATGCATCAATTGTGATGATCAGATGTACTGTAATATCGCTTTTAATTTTTAAGTTTCACACTATTGCTTTGCGCAATAGTATATACATCATGACTTTTTGACATTATATGATATTGGATTGCAATTATAATAACACATAGACATGATTATCCATCAGAATATACTGTATTATCACAAACATTTTTTTTTTCTGTTCCCATGTTTGCACATACACACACTGTACTCTGATCGCCCATATCAGGAAACCTTGATGAGTGGGAACTCTCCAGCTGGATGATGAGATGAAGGTTTCATATGCATGCCTGCATTGTATGAGCATGTAGCGAAGAAATAAAAATGCTTTGCCTTCTACTCTAAAGGTTCAAGTTGCAGCACAGTTTCTTTGTAGGGTCATTAACCTCAGCAGGAATGCTTTGATTTAGAACTTGGACTAGGGCCCTGGAACAGGAGTATTTAACATGAAATATCATGTGAGGGACCCAGATTAAGCCTCTTTTTATGAGCTTCATTATTTCTTACCTCAGGCTGGATTTGATTGCATTTCCCTTATTCCAATCCTTCTGTTATAAAGCGCAGCTACAGAAATCCTGCTGATGGAAACATCACATACATTTCTAATAAGGGTGGAAAGATCAAACGATTTGGTTTAATGCATTAATTTTTATAGGCAACGATTGAAGTGAATTGGAGCAACAATTGAAATCAATAATAACTGATTATTTAGGGGGAAAAAGATACACTACTGAGTTACAGAGCTTCAACACACTGATTAAAAGTCTTCATCAACAATTAACAATAGACCTATTGAAGATTTTTTAATAAAGCTGATCAGAGGCTACTTAATCATGTCATTTTGTTTTGCAGATTCGGTGTCACAATTAAAAATTTATTTGCCTCCTAATGAAAATGGCATTGTCTTGCATTATGTAAAAGCTCGAGGTTTATACCTATCATTTCACATGATCATACAGTAAGCTTATCCGCATTTACCGCACATTACAGAACAATTAAATTCTACTGACTATTAATGTTTATCTACATGTATGAAAATACCTGTATGGAAAAAAAACACAGAGTGGGCTCAAAAATATTTTCAGACATTAAGACTATTCCTATTGTAACAAAGTTTAAATGATGAACCACACTCTGTGGTTTCTCTGTTCGGGGGAACTTATGCAGTTTAATGGTAACGGACTACACTGCACACAGCCAGTATAAATAACTCTGAGACCAACTGGTGTAAAGTCAAAAATGACTAAGAAAACTGAAGTGAGTTTTGAAAAAAGGTCATCATCTGAATGCAAGAATTTCAGCTAGAAAAAATATACCTCCCTCTACACTTCGGTAGTGCAAGTAAAATAATTGTACGTAAAATAAAGCAATACAAGGATTGCTGCAGTAAATAAGGGGGAATAAACATGCACAGCTACAAGAGAGGTGTCTCATATTCAGATGAACTAGCTGAATTCTGATGTTATAGTTTCAGGAAGAGCGAGGAGGTGAAATCCAACCACTAAGGGTACTGTAAAGCACAGAGGAGAATGGGTGCATTGATGGCATCATGAACTCAAAGGTCTGCACAGGCATTATGTATGCAAGCTTGCAGAAACCCTTGAAGAAATTATGCAGAGGAATTTTAAGCAGGATTATGGTCCAAATCAAATGCCTTATGACAGAATATTTGTGGTCAAATAAATGTCATTTGTTTCAACATGTTTTTTTTTTGTCTCTATATCCATCCATTCATTCATTTTCCACCGTTTATCTGAGGTCGGGTCGCGGGGGCAGCAGCTTCAGCAGGGATGCCAAGACTTCCCTCTCCCTGGCCACTTCTTCCAGCTCTTCCGGGGGGATCCCAAGGCGTTCCCAGGCCAGCCGAGAGACATAGTCCCTCCAGCGTGTCCTGGGTCTTCCCCGGGGTCTCTTTCCGGTGGGACGTGTCCGGAACACCTCACAAGGGAGGCGTCCAGGGGGCATCCTAAATAGATGCCCAAGCCACATCATCTGGCTCCTCTCGATGCGGAGGAGCAGCGGCTCTACTCTGAGCCTCTCCCGGATGACCCTATCTCTAAGGGAGAGCCCAGACACCCTGTGGAGGAAACTCATTTCGGCCGCTTGTATTTGCGATCCTGTTCTTTCGGTCACTACCCACAGCTCATGACCATAGGTGAGGGTAGGAACGTAGATCGACTGGTAAATTGAGAGCTTTGCCTTTTGGCTCAGCTCCTTCTTCACCACGACGGACTGATACAGAGCCCGCATCACTGCAGACACTGCCCCGATCCGCCTGTCGATCTCCCGTTCCATTTTACCCTCACTCGTGAACAAGACCCCGAGATACTTAACTCCTCCACTTGGGGCAGGATCTCACTCCCAACCCTGAGAGGGCACTCCACCCTTTTCCGGCTGAGGACCATGGCCTCAGATTTGGAGGTGCTGATTCTCATCCCAGCCGCTTCACACTTGGTTGCGAACCGATCCAGTGAGAGCTGTAGGTCGCAGGTTGATGAGGCCAACAGAACAACGTCATCTGCAAAAAGCAGTGACCCAATCCTGAGCCCACCAAACTGTACCCCCTCAACGCCCTGGCTGCGCCTAGAAATCCTGTCCTTAAAAATTATGAACACGATCGGTGACAAAGGGCAGCCCTGTTGGAGTCCTACTCTCACCGGAAACAGGTCCGACTTACTACCGGCAATGCGGACCAAGCTCCGACACCGGTTGTACAGGGACCGGACAGCCCTCAACAGGGAATCCGATATCCCATACTCCCGGAGTACCCCCCACAGGACTCCCAGAGGGACACGGTCGAATGCCTTCTCCAAGTCCACAAAGCACATGTAGACTGGTTGGGCAAACTCCCATGCCCCCTCCAGGACCCTGCTAAGGGTGTAGAGCTGGTCCACTGTTCCGCGACCTGGACGAAAACCACACTGCTCCTCCTGAATCCGAGGTTCGACTATCCGACGGACCCTCCTTTCCAGGACCCCTGAATAGACTTTCCCGGGGAGGCTGAGGAGTGTGATCCCTCTGTAGTCGGAACACACTTTCCGGTCCCCTTTCTTGAAGAGGGGGACCACCACCCCGGTTTGCCAGTCCAGAGGCACTGTCCCCGATGTCCATGCAATGTTGCAGAGACGTGTCAACCATGACAGCCCTACAACATCCAGAGCCTTGAGGAACTCCAGGCGGATCTCATCCACCCCCAGGGCCCCGCCATCACGGAGCCTTTTGATCACCTCGGCGACCTCGGCCCCAGAGATGGAAGAGTCCACCTCTATGTGCCCATACTCTGCTTCCTCATCGGAAGGCATGTTGGTGGAATTAAGGAGGTCTTCGAAGTCCTGGTGCCAGGTGCACATATGGACACCCTTATGCCTGAACATGGTGTTCGTTATGGACAATCTGTGACGAGCACAGAAGTCCAATAACAAAACACCGCTCTGGTTCAGATCGGGGGGGGGGGCGTTCATCCCAATCACGCCCTTCCAGGTCTCACTGTCATTGCCCACGTGAGCATTGAAGTCCCCAAACAGAACGATGGAGTCCCCAGGAGGGACATTCTCTAGCGCCCCTCCAGAGACCCCAAAAAGGGTGGGTACTCCAAACTGCTGTTCGGCGCATAAGCGCAAACAACAGTAAGGATCCGTCCCCCCACCCGAAGGCGGAGAGAGGCCACCCTCTCGTCCACTGCGGTGAACCCCAATGTACAGGCCCCGAGCCGGGGGGCAATAAGTATGCCCACACCTGCTCGTCGCCTCTCACCGGTGGCAACTCCAGAGTAGAAGAGAGTCCAGCCCCTCTCAAGGAGATTGGTTCCAGAGTCCAAGCTGTGCGTCAAGGTGAGTCCAACTATATCTAGCCGGAACTTCTCAACCTCACGCACTAGCTCAGGCTCCTTCCCCGCCAGAGAGGTGACATTCCACGTCCCTAGAGCCAGCTTCTGCAGCCGAGGATCAGACCGCCAAGGCCCCTGTCTTCGGCCACCGCCCAGCTCACACTGCACCCGACCTCTTTGGCCCGTCCTACAGGTGGTGAGCCCATGGGAAGGGGGAGCCACTTGCCTCTTTGGGCTGTGCCCGGCCGGGCTCCATGCCGACCACCAGGCGCTCGCCATCGGGCCCCACCTCCAGGCCTGGCTCCAGAGGGAGGCCCCGGTGACCTACTTCCGGGCGAGGGAAAACGTCTTCGTTTTTACTCATCATAAGTGGTCTTCTGAACCACTCTTTGTCTGTTCCCTCACCTAGGACCAGATTGCCATGGGTGACCCTGACAGGGGCGACCCTGCCAGGGGCATGAAGCCCCCGACAACATAGCTCCCAAGATCATTGGGACACGAAAACCCCTCCACCACGATAAGGTGGTGGTTCAAGGAAGGGTTTGTCTCTATAATTAAGTGAAATTCATGCATTGTTAAGGTGGAGGTTATGAGTCCAGATATTTTTGGAGTGAAATGTCAGTGAACAAAATGTGAAAATGTGAAACAGTGAAAATGTCACATGATCAAATTTTCACATTGTAATTAATAATTAATTCAAACCTGAAATAATTTTTTGTCCAAACAGCTGTGAGAACATCTATTGTTTTTGTTTACTTAATATATGATCAGTTTAATAGTAAAATTATATAACTCCATTTTCGTTCTTGTGAAAAACATCTTGAGAACACAACTTTTAGAAGCAGACAAACACACTAGGGGAATTTTGGAAAGGCCAGTTAGCCTACTAGCATGTCTTTGGACTATGAGAGGAAACTTCAGTACTCTGAGGAAACCCATCAAGTACAAGGAGAACATGCAAACTCTACACACAGACCTGAGGCAGGAATCAAACCCTCCACCCTGGAAGTGCAAGGCCACCGTTCTAACCACCACCACCATGCCATACTTGATGTGTTACTTAAATTATGCCAAATAAGACTTTAGTGTATTATTAAGTGCTTACAGTATTTCTACTAATCCTGGTGGCCCCATCAGCCTTAATCTCACTTCACCTGTCATTATGTTAACAATTCTGATGAGTGATTTTAGTACTTACCCAGATAGCAGAACAACATTGAATCATCGTTGAATCAACATTAAAGCATCAACCAACTTGTTATTGAATCAATGTTGAAATTTCAATGTTAAATGTTGATTTTTCATCAGGTTTGCACCTTGAAATAATGTTATTTCAATGATGAAAAATAGATCAAGATGGGCATAAAATCAATGTTTGTTCAACGTAAATTCAATCACTTATTTTACATTGAATCAACATTGAATCAACATTGAAACAATTATAGTTTAGTCTTGCTTTATGAACAGCAAGATTCTATGACAGTAAATCATGTCCGTTTTGATTTATTTCTTTAAATCAGAGACCATGTAGGGCTGAAAAGCTTTTTTTTTTTTTTTTTTTAAACAAAAAGTCAGTAACTCAACATCCTTCAGTTTACATGTAAACATATTTATTTATTTATGCTCCATACCCATTTAAACAGGAAGTAACATCACAATTACAATAAAACAACTATATAATAAAACACACTACAACTTACATACAAATTATTATAAACTGGATGACAATATGACTTTTTAGAAGTGAACTATTAGAAGAGATTGTTAATTCTGAATTCATAAAACAGAATCTAACTGCCAAGAGAAGAGACTGGAAAACCATAATATAAAAATGGCAGCCTGCCTCAGCAAAATTCAGTCCAATGCAAATAGAAACAACCAAGTCAGAAACACAACAGATGACTGAAACATTATTCGTAAGTTGAAATGTATTTACTCAGCAAAACAGATAATAAGACATGAGTCTGAACTTATGGTTTTCCACCACGAGCAATTCCCCCCAGCCGTTCTGGGGCATAACGAAGCCATTTCTGAACTGTTGAAGCAAAGAAACTCTGTGGCCTCCTTTTCTTCAGCTTTCAGCTGTTGTTGTTGTAGTGCATCTAAAGAATGAAAAACAAACAAAAGGTTAGAACTATACAATGCTCTAAAAACTTGGAGTGGTAGTTGTTTATGAATGACAGAAGGTGGGTCCTAAATTTTTGGAAATGTGACTTTTACAAATGTACAGATATGCAACATATGTTTTGAAATGTCCTACAATCTTCCATAGATACAATGCACACATTAGATTTTTTTTAATATACAGGTCCTTCTCAAAAAATTAGCATATTGTGATAAAGTTCATTATTTTCTGTAATGTACTCATAAACATTAGACTTTCATATATTTTAGATTCATTACACACAACTGAAGTAGTTCAAGCCTTTTATTGTTTTAATATTGATGATTGTGGCATACAGCTCATGAAAACCCAAAATCCCTATCTCAAAAAATTTGCATATTTCATCCGACCAATAAAAGAAAAGTGTTTTTAATACAAAAATAGTCAACCTTCTTATAATTATGTTCAGTTCTGCACTCAATACTTGGTCGGGAATCCTTTTGCAGGTACTTGTGTCTTGTGTCTCAACTTTCTCTTCACAATATCCCACAGATTCTCTATGGGGTTCAGGTCAGGAGAGTTGGCAGGCCAATTGAGCACAGTAATACCATGGTCAGTAAACCATTTACCAGTGGTTTTGGCACTGTGAGCAGGTGCCCGGTCGTGCTGAAAAATGAAATCTTCATCTCCATAAAGCTTTTCAGCAGATGGAAGCATGAAGTGCTCCAAAATCTCCTGATAGCTAGCTGCATTGACCCTGCCCTTGATAAAACACAGTGGACCAACACCAGCAGCTGACATGGCACCCCAGACCATCACTGACTGTGGGTACTTGACACTGGACTTCAGGCATTTTGGCATTTCCCTCTCCCCAGTCTTCCTCCAGACTCTGGCACCTTGATTTCCGAATGACATGCAAAATTTGCAACCTGTAGCCCATTTCCTGCACACGCCTGTACACGGTGGCTCTGGATGTTTCTACTCCAGACTCAGTCCACTGCTTCCGCAGGTCCCCCAAGGTCTGGAATCGGTCCTTCTCCACAATCTTCCTCAGGGCCCGGTCACCTCTTCTCGTTGTGCAGCGTTTTCTGCCACACTTTTTCCTTCCCACAGACTTCCCACTGAGGTGCCTTGATACAGCACTCTGGGAACAGCCTATTCGTTCAGAAATGTCTGTGTCTTACCCTCTTGCTTGAGGGTGTCAATGATGGCCTTCTGGACAGCACTCAGGTCGGCAGTCTTACCCATGATTGCGGTTTTGAGTAATGAACCAGGCTGGGAGTTTTTAAAAGCCTCAGGAATCTTTTGCAGGTGTTTAGAGTTAATTAGTTGATTCAGATGATTAGGTTAATAGCTCATTTAGAGGACCTTTTCATGATATGCTAATTTTTTGAGATAGGGATTTTGGGTTTTCATGAGCTGTATGCCACAATCATCAATATTAAAACAATAAAAGGCTTGAACTACTTCAGTTGTGTGTAATGAATCTAAAATATATGAAAGTCTAATGTTTATGAGTACATTACAGAAAATAATGAACTTTATCACAATATGCTAATTTTTTGAGAAGGACCTGTATGTGTTATTTCACAATCTGCAAATGTTGTCCTACAATGTACATATTCAATGCTATGAAAACAAATATACTTAATGTAGCAATGTAGTCTTTTATGTGCAAAAAAAAAAAAAAAAAAAAACCTGTAGGACCAAATAAATAAATAAAAAAATAAAAAAAATCAATCCGTGGCGACGGTTTTGCAATTTGTCCCCCGCACTCACAAATACTTAAACTGTTCCCTCAGTTTAACAAATCGTGGCCACGGATTAACAAACTGTATGCACAAATTTCCAATCCGTACGCTCAGATACCGTACTGTTTGCGTATTTATTCTTAACATGAAGACTTATTTTGGTGATTTTATTATAAGCTTTTTACCCAGAGTTAGATGCATGCTGCACTGTTAATGTTATTATTAAATAACGCCTATTATTACATTGCATTTAGTTTGAGAGCAAAGTAATGACAACATAAACTGTACATTATTTGTTTTGCATTGCTTTTTACCTTCTCCTCAAACTCACACTGCATGATTTTCAAAGTCATCGGATCACCATTGTTTTCACATTGTACTATCTGTGGTAGCATTTAGTTGCTGCTGTGTTCACACTGCACAATGAATTGGCGACAGGAGATTACACACTGCATGACTTTACAATAGGATGAATCGCCAACAACTCTGTCTGGTGTGCAAGCTACAGCCAAACGCACACAAGAAGTGATAAGGAAACAACGCAAGATCATGCTGACATTGTGGTCTATAATTCCTCCCCGAACAAACAATAATTAAAAAAAGATGACATCCTTGTTTAAGATCCCATATGGTCAAAACTGAAATTTCATGGCTTTTTTCATGGTAACTGAGGTCTAGGGGCTATGTAACTACCATATAAGTTTCAAAACAGTCAATCCATAATAGAATGCACACAGCTTGCATAAAGTAGCTCTGCCTTTTCACGAGCTGCTGTGATGTCCAATCTACTCAGTCACCGCTTTCAGTCACCATCAACCACCATCCCACCCTTCTTTTGCCAAAACATCACGTCCATGCCATTGCTGAACAACAATAACATGAAAACAAGTCGAAAAAACGCTGTTCAGTCGATAGATGTCGAAACTACATCATTACACAGGCTTCCGAACAACATTAATATAAAAGACCATTGGCACGTCAGCTTCAGCATCTTTCACACAGCCATTCCATTAAACTTTAAAAATTTACATTAAAAATTTTATTTAATTAATAGAAGTTAATTGATAAAGAAAATCTATTTATGACATTATTTTTGACAGCATTATGATTATTTATTAAAACTTCAGACAACAACAATTAGTGCCACGAGGTTATTTGCAACACTATATGTTCTACAAAATAGAGGACTACACACCTTACAGCGCAATATAATGTGGCTTTAGAAGAGGAAAGGTAGGATTAAGAAGTGAGCAAGTGATGAATTAGTATTATAGGTCCCAAGCAGATACAGTAACAATAATGGGTGCTCTACCTTATGCAGTCTCCATTGATGGCTAATAAACATTGATACAAGTAGGTTATGGTTAAAGTTGTGAACTTATAAAGTCTTAAATGTTTTGTTTTCCCTTCTCAACGCATTATGCATTTACTCACCAATAATGGCTACCTTTTTAATTTGGTCAAGTCTCCAAGTCGAAGGTGCCCAGCAGCAGATTCCGTACCATGACAGTAGCAGAGGTGGCAAGGCGGGCTGCTCTCCACGCTTCTGCCTGGCAAAACACCCCAGAGCCCTTTATAACTTCAATCTGAAAAATTATTTCACATCACAATATTAATTTATTGGCAACTTTTAGAAACTTTTCATGTTTCATACTGATTCTTATGTTTAGCTTCCCAATAGTTAATAGGATTTTATGTATAAATGCAGATTAATGATAATCTGGACATTCTGGACATTTGTTTACATGCAGGGTAAAACTGCAACAGGAACAGTACAAAATAAAAACGGAAAAAAGACGGACATTCAGAGTAAAACAGTGCAAGATAAAAAAAAAAAAACTGTACAAAACATACATGCAGGGTAAGCATTGGTGGGAGCAATGTCCAAGCAGTGTAGAGAAATATTTCTGTACGACTTCATTGTTTTGTGCTGTGTAGTATAGTATTGTAATAGCTGATCAGAGTGATCAACTCCCCATGTGCTGGTTGTACGCAGTCACAGGACATGGAAATGTCTTTGTAGTCCATGTACCTTGTAATTTCACCCTCATCTTCACCGCGTCTACTGTAAAGCAGAATGGATGGTAGAACAGGTAGATACTTCTCGTGTGTCCATCCACTTCACAAATACAAGAGGTCCATCTGAACTGAGCTTGCGTGTCCTGATGTGAGGGGCTGGTGAAGGCAAGGGTGATGCAGACACATTCCTAAAAACAAATTAAAAAAAAAATGTTAACCTATACTGTTCAGAGTAAATGGATGTGCAATTAATATGGATGCACAATATATACAGTACAGAGATGACCAAAAATGTATCCACACTTCAACATGAAAAATATACACCTCTCTTCTGTAGGTCACATGACAGCATCAATGATGGTGATAGATAATACTACACACTGCTGCCATAATTCAATTTGAGTTTTAAAAAACACCATCCACTGGACATTACACACATATTGAACACATTCTAAACAATTACATCTTATCAGGTATTTCTAAATACACGCTAAACAAAAGGGATTATATACATTTACACCAAAGAAATATTCATAAGCATCACTTAGCTACATAAGGCAGTATTTTAGCCACATGCAACTTGCTTGTTTGTGCTAAATAACATTACTGATAGCAGTGTTATAAGCTAACCAAAATGGAGCCAAATACACATTAGCAACCATAATCTAAAGCTATCCAAAACAAGGTGAATATAAACATCTGTAAACTCCATAAGGCATTAGCTTAGCCACCGGGAAATATCATGTTTGTGCTACATGAGGCAGCATGCTAGCATGATTTACCTAAACTATATAAATGGCATTGAAAGCGAATGTGTCACACAAGCTGACAAGAGCTAGCTGTAGTGAGGAAAATATTTACTAATATTAGTTTAATATTATCAGAATAAGAGTTATATAAGACTTAATAACTTACCCAGTGTAGCATGGGTCTATTCTCTGTTCAAAATGCTCCCGTTCGTCGTCGGAGTCACACAGTCTTCTTCTGAGGTAAATGTAAACTTTCCAGAACATTCTGAAGAGTTTCCTCGGATGTGTAAGCACGTGCCATCTTCCAAAACGTGCTGAAAACTCACTGAATCTGAGTATTTTCAAGCCTGTATGTGTGTGTGTATGTATGTGTGTGTGTGTATGTATGGGTGTGTGTGTGTGTATGTATGGGTGTGTGTGTGTGTATGTATGGGTGTGTGTGTGTATGTATGGGGTGTTTGTGTGTATGTATGGGGTGTTTGTGTATGGGGGTGTGTGTATGTATGGGGTGTGTGTGTGTATGTATGGGGGGTGTGTGTGTATGTATGGGGGGGTGGGTGTGTGTGTATGGGGTGTGTGTGTGTATGTATGTGGTGTGTGTGTGTATGTATGGGGGTGTGTACATGCATACACATTTTTATAGAAATGCACTTAGTTAATTTAATTTGCCTTACATTGTTGAATGGAATGGGTTCCACAACCAAAAATCAACATTGATTCAATGTTTGTCTTTTCAACACTGAAAAGCATTGAATTATCAACATTGATTCAACATTATTTAGCATTGAAAAATCAACCTCAACCAAAATGATGATTCTGATGAAATTTCAACATTGAATCAATGTCACCTTGCTATCTGGGATATTTATTTGCCGTAATTACAGCACCATGCATGCTCATCAAAAAATGTATCTACAGTACTATATCATATCTACCTCACTATATACTGCACACTATATATACAGATTACTCTGTGCTGTGAAAATACGCTTCTGGCTGGAAGCTAACTGTACTGTATTTCGTTGCCTTGTACCTACATGTGCAGTGACAATGTCGAATTAAATTTAATCTAATCTAAAAAGCGGAAGTCAGTCTGTTGGCCTTTTCCTGCTCTGGGCTTACCTCATTTGATACCTTGATTTTATTTTGTACACTTTGTACCTTGAGCTTACACGTTGTCTGGATGTCTGGACTAACTTCCCAGTCACCTTTTGTCATCCCTACTGTACTGTATGTCTCAGCTTACAACATTCTGGGCGTTCTGCTTACTGTATATGTTGATTTCAACATATTTCAGCTGTCCAATTACAGGCCAATATCAAACCTCCCCTTTATCTCTAAGATTCTGGAAAAGATAGTAGCAGAGCAGCTATGCTCATATCTACATAGAAATGGCATACATGAACTGTATCAGTCAGGATTTAGGCCTCATCACAGCACAGAAACAGCACTCGTTAAAGTAGTAAATGACCTCCTATTGGCCTCTGATCAGGGTTGTGTAACTATGCTTGTATTACTCGACCTCAGTGCAGCTTTTGACACCATTGATCATGCTATTCTTCTTCACAGATTAGAAAATGTAGTAGGAATTAAGGGTACAGCCCTCTCCTGGCTCAGATCCTATTTGACCGATCGTTATCAGTATGTAGAGTTAAATGGTGATTATTCTGCATGTTCTCTAGTGGAGTTTGGCGTTCCGCAGGGTTCAGTTTTAGGCCCACTGCTTTTTTCCCTTTACATGCTTCCTCTGGGCAACATAATCCATAAGCATGGTATTAGTTTTCATTGTTATGCTGACGACACACAGCTATACGTCTCAACAAAACCTGATGAGAAAAACCATCTTACTAAAGTTGAGCAATGTGTGCAGGACATAAGAAATTGGATGCTAATTAACTTCCTTCTGCTTAATCCGGATAAGACAGAAGTTCTAGTCATAGGACCGCATACAGCTAGAAGTAAAATCTTAGATCACACCGTAACTTTAGATGGCCTTTCTGTTCCATCAAGTGCAACAGTAAAAGACCTCGGTGTGATTATAGATTCCAGCCTTTCATTTGAAGCTCATGTAGATAATCTCACCAGGATAGCATTCTTTCACCTCAGAAATATTGCCAAGATAAGAAATATATTGTCGGTAAACGATGCAGAAAAACTAGTTCATGCTTTTATCACTTCTAGGTTGGACTATTGTAATGCTTTACTGTCTGGTTGTTCAGTTAGGTGCATAAACAAGCTTCAGCTAGTCCAGAATGCAGCAGCGAGAGTCCTCACTAGAACCAGAAGATATGAGCACATCACCCCTATCCTATCTTCACAACATTGGCTCCCTGTGAAATTTTGCATTGATTTTAAAATACTACTCTTGACATATAAAGCATTAAATGGTCTCGCGCCGCAGTATCTGAGCGAACTGCTAGTGTCTTATGATCCGCCACGCCTACTTCGGTCAAAGGATGCAGGCTGCTTGTCAGTACCGCGTATTATGAAAACTACAGCTGGGGGCAGAGCTTTTTCTTACAAAGCCCCAAAATTATGGAATAGTCTTCCAAATAGTGTTCGGGACTCAGACACAGTCTCAGTGTTTAAGTCTAGGCTAAAAACCTATTTATTTAGCCAAGCATTTTTATAAATAGATTTGCCATAAGGTAAAGGAGCAGATCTGGGGGACTCATGGACGTAGAGTATTATGGTGAACTGGTATGTTTAGATGCTGTCTTCCTCAGTCTCGTTTGATCACTCAGGTTTGTTGACGGTGAGGTGATTGTTTGCTTTACATCTCAGGGAGCCCTCATGTTTGTGTTTCCTTCTGGCTCTCCCTTTTAGTTATGCTGTCATAGTTAGTCCTGCCAGAGTCCCTGCTTGCACTCTACAGTAAATATACATTCACATTAGACATTGTGACTGTGACCATACCTAATTGCAATCTCTCCTCCTCTTCTCTTCCTCCCCCTCTTTCTCTTTCCTCTCTCCCCCTGTCTCCCCCTTTCACTCTTTTTCTCTCTCTCTCTCTGTGGAGCTACACATGTGTCTCTTTGGGATGCATCTGGTGTCTGGGGATGATTCTATCTACTTAGAAGATGGTTCTGGCCTCGACTGGTGTTGTCAGCTGTTTCTCTGAGGACTTGACAATTCGATAGTTCAGGACTGGAACTTTCTACAAGTCTATCTGAGTCTCCAATAACTAATGGACTCCATTTTACATCAACTATTATAACATCAATTAACATCAACTATTATAGCTGAACCTAACACTTAACACTATATAAATGCAGATCATTTCCTGCTATCTGTTTCACCCAGATGAGGATGGGTTCCCTGTCTAGTCTGGTTCCTCTCAAGGTTTCTTCCTATTACCATCTCAGGGAGTTTTTCCTTGCCACTGTCACCCTCGGGCTTGCTCACCAGGGACTATCTGAACATTTTGATTCATACACATTCACATTCCACACAAACTTAAATAATTCTTTTGATTGTGTAAAGCTGTTTTGAGACAATGTCAATTGTTAAAAGCGCTATACAAATAAAACTGAATTAAAAATTTTTTTTCATTTAGATACTTTTGAAATATGAGATGCAACTGGTTTGATTAACATATTAGTGCTAAATAATATATAATTGAAAACCAAAAGATGTACGCCCAACACTCAGAAAGTGGACATGGGTAGCTCAAAGGTTAAAGCATTGGACTTCTGATGCAACCACCACCAAGTTACCACAGCTGTGCCCTTAAGCAAAGCCCTTAACCCTCACCTGCTCAGATGTACAGTATAATAAGATAAAAGTTACTCTGGTTCATGGTGTCTGCCAAATAGCCTTAATGTAAAATGAACAAACCAGAGAGTGTGACAATATTACCAGCTCTTCCCTGATCTTTTTTTACTCTAGATTAGATTACACTTTAAAATAGCTGATAATTAATAATTACACCCTAGTATGTCACTGTGAAGTGCTCGTCTCTCACAAATGTCCCTTCAGTAACCTCCCCCCTCTGAGCTGGGCTGTACTCTGGGGGGCAACATTTAGCCTACAAGTAGTGACTGCTCCAAAAAAAAATCCTCACACAACCCTCAACATGAAAAACGGTGTAGAGAAGCTGTTCGACCACCTTGGCCACTTCAACAGGTAGGCTTTGTTGGTTTGCTCGTTTGTTTTTCCAAATCTCATGCTGATATATAATACGAGGCAGTGACAGGTTATGCATTGTTACAAAGTTATTCTATTCATTATGGCACATTATGTTATGGTATAGGTTTTAATATGGAGACATACAGTAGTTTATATCGCATGCATAGTGCTGCATACTATTAAATTTAGAAAAGAGGTATTTTTAGCTAACAGTGTAAACACAGTTATCATCTCCTCAGCCATTGTGTAACTCTTATCTGTGACGAGTGTGTGTGAGTGATATCGGCCACTTTCAAGCCAGCCCCTTATTTTTTTTTTATATTTCTGGCAGACGTTTACAAGCTGTCATCAGATCTAGACACATTTTTAGCAAATGTAACTGTTAGGCTTGAAGTGTTTCACTTAAACATTACGACATCAGTTCAGTGTTAATGTTGTTGTCAAGGTTATTATTGTTATTTTTTAAATTGTCTGATTTATTATTATTATTTTTTGCATTGTCTACTGTAAGTGTCAACCAAATTCAGTTTTGGACATGTCTATGTCAAAGATGTACATGCCAAATGTTTGGAAACCTGACCATCACAGCCATGTGTGTTGTTTTGTTACCCCATGCTGTTGCAACAAACCTCGAAGTACTTAGTTGTCTAGTATCCAAGTTCATATTTTGATTTCCTTTTACTGGAACTACAGTAAGCATAACATTGCACTTGTATATAAAGTGAGCTCCAAGAAGACATGTTCTTTTTCCAAATTGGTGTGAAAAAACTCATATAATATACAATGTTGAAAAACAACAAAAATAAACAAACTCCATTAAATAACAAGGTATGTCCAAACTTTGTGATCAGTACCACATATAAGCAGGTAGAATGTCCAGTTCATTAGGCCATCTGTGCCTCTTGAAGAAACCAGTCATATTTGGGCCATGTATCTTTTAAGATGAACGCAGCCTTCAAGTTTTATTTTCTAATAGCTGCCCAATTTAGGCTTGAGTGCTGACTTCTGAATGTTGTTGTCCAGTGGAGAACATTGACCTGAGGTCAACGCCATTGGTGTATCAGGAATCTCAGAGGTCATTGTCACAGTACCTAACCCTATACCTAGACAGCACGGCCTATATTTGACTGGTCATGGTATTTTTGGGGGGTTGGTGACATTCCCTGATAATCACTTACTGCTAAGTCCTACATTCATTTTCAAAGCATATGTCTTGTAATGAACTCTGTCTCTTTGTTTTCTTTCTTTCTTTCTTTTTTTAAATAAGCTATTCAACTAATAATATAGGTTTCAGTGGTACTGTATCTCAGCAGCTTAAGGCTTTGGGTTACCATGAGTGGGTTACTGTATCATGGCTGACCCTGACCCCTGTTTCCTATCAAGCTGGCATATGCGAAGATAATAGTTTCACTATACTGCGTGTACTCTATATATAACAAAATAGGGGTTTCTTCAACTTACCTACCTAAATTGTACTGACATTGTACATGTGAACCTTGTATTGCAACTGGTACGCATTACTGGTATTGCATGAGACAATTATATAATGTTTTGAAAATCAGATGAAAATCTTAATGCACCCAAATAATTTTCTCATTCGTCAAACAAGGATTTGTCTTTAAACATAAAAAAACCTGCATTTTTGCTAAAGGTTATTCATAAGGAAAGACATTGTACTGACACTATATCCTCACTCACTAGGTTTCAAGCCTGCGTCTACTTCGCAGCAGTTTTCCAAGCCATATCATGCGGGGTTCACTACCTGGCCTCTGTTTTCTTGGTGGAGACGCCAAAGTTTCTTTGCGATGCTCCATGGAACATCACTGATGTCCTGTACAGAAACCACTCAGCAAGCTCCCTGGATGACATCTGGCCTTTTTACACTCCTGGAAATGGCCCAGTGGTGGTCCGGACAGTTAACGGAGAGCAGTGGGAACTTGGACCCTGTCGCAAAATGTTGCGTCACTTCACCCAAGACTTTCAATACGAGTTTATCGGCAATAAATCATTGGAGTCATGTAGTGGTTATGTGTTCGATCACAGCCAGGTGGAACAGAGCATTGTGACAGAATGGGACTTGGTGTGTGAGAAGGAATGGCTTGGCAAGCTTACACAGCCTACCTTTATGCTGGGCGTCTTGATCGGGGCACTGCTGTTTGGAGACACCGCTGACAGGTACGCTGAAAACCTGCATGTACGTTTGTCTCCCAGAAAAAAAGTGTTGGGGACTAGATGTAAACTTTTATATACATAAATGCATACATAAATATATGAGGGGGTTCACATTTACATGTATGTACAGTTTTGCAGAAATGCAATACAGCGGGTAGCATTGCTGCCTGGAACTGCCTTAGATTATTGACTGGTGCAAAGTTTTGCATGTCTACATTCTCCAAGAGAGGGTGAACTGGCTACTTAAGGTTTCATCGAGAATGTATTCCTGGTTTGTGACCAGTGTTCCCAGGATAGACTCCAGATCGAGTATCCAGGATAGAGCTGTATTCATTGCAGTTGCCTAAAATTATGAGAAGTCATCAGGGTCGTTAAGTGCTTTTTATAATAACACAATGTTCTCTGTTTTCTTCGTCTTTCTTCAGGTTTGGCAGACGTCCCATTCTAATGGTGACCAGTGTTTGTCAGTTTGTATTCGGCATCACCGTGGCATTTACAGGAAATTTTTATAGTTTCATGCTGACTCGTTTCCTTCTCGCCATGGTATGATTCTTATAATGAGACCCTGTTTTTCTTAAAATAAAGCAAAGTTTATCCTTTTATAAAGCCAATTTATCCTTTTGTTGCTTGTATAAATAACATATCCTGGTTTGGAATTGCCCATTTGTGTCAGTCATGACAATTGAATGTGAATATTGACTCAACTAAGTTTTATTTATGTCCTCCATGTCCTCATCTTTATGCTTTGCGATACCTTCTCTACTTCTTTAGCTCTTCATCATCTTCCCCATTTTTTTTTATCTCCCTGTGTTGACAGATGTCAAGCGGCTATCTAGTTGTGGTGTTTGTGTACGTTACAGAGTTCACAGGCAGCAAAGTGAGGACGTGGACGTCCATGCACGTGCACGCAGCATTTGCGGTAGGCGTCATGGTGGTCGCACTGGTGGGTTACCTGGTCAGAGTCTGGTGGCTCTACCAGATCATCCTCACTCTCAGCACCTGTCCTTTTCTCCTGTACTGCTGGAAGTTCCCTGAGACACCCTTCTACCTGATGGCCAAAGGACGGCACCGGGAAGTCCAGGAGCTCTTGGATACCATGGCTTGCTGGAATGGAATGGAGCCCAGCCTAAAGGTACAAGGAAATGTGGTTACCTGTACTGTGGGTTATAAGTACATTTTTTTAATTATTAATTGGAATCCTTTTTATTATAATTTTTTTTACCAGGAAAGAAAGTATAAATTCATGAATGAATGAATAAACAATGAATTGATTGTAGTCCGATGCTTTATAAGCTCATGAAACCTAGAGAAAGGGTCCGTCCACATGCCATCCGGCACATCGGACGATGGATACTCCCCACCCTGGAGATATATCCATTTCTGTGGCAGTTACTTACGGGGTCGGATTGCAAGCTCGATGCCTGATTGTATCTGAGCACTTGGTGGTGTACAGTAGGACCTTGCTCAAAGGTCCAACAGTGGCAGCGCAGCAGCTAAGGGCTGAAACTGGGGACCTCCTGATCAGATGTCCAACACCTTAACCAGCAAGCTACCTCTGCCCCCATTGTAAGCATTACCCGAGATAAAATGTTTTAGGCCAACCTGTTAAAGTTTTTCAGCACATTACATTTTTATTTGAATGGTTGGTTTAGACAAATTGGAGTGCACACTACAAAAGCTTTTTGACAAAATACATTACAGAAAGAATGTTGTATAACTTTCAGCATTGGTGATTTTTGTGGATAAAGAAGAGACACCTTACAACAATGCAAGTAGACAGTCTGCGCTGCTCGTAGTTTTATTTTAAGGTGTCTGTGGTGCTTTTCCGTCCTTCCTGGCTAAAAATAAATCATTGATTAACTTTGTTAAAAATGATTCAGATTTCAGCTTCTATTAGTCAGTGCTGTAGTGCTTGCCAATATGTCTTGAAACTAAAAAACATAAATTACCCAGAGAAATGCTTTTTTTTTCTCACATGAAGGCAGATGAAAAATGATAACTGAGAGATTATTAAGTTACTGAAGCTAATAGAAAGTAGGCCCTGGATATGATGCCATGGCTTGTTAAAAGCAACAAGAATGACGAGTAGCATTGTTAGTTACTTCGTACTTATTAATGATGGCATTGCTGGTAGCATTACCTGGGTACAACAAGAAAGGTTACTAGATAAATTTCTGTATATTCTATATACTTTTTCACTTACTAATTGTTTTTGTAGTGTGATGTCAGTGTTTTCGAAAAAAAAAAAAAGGTAGATGTAAAACATCTTCACTACACATGATGACACGGGCCAAACATTTTTGTGTCTGTGTACGGTATGTATGATGCCCGATGATGGACTGGCATCCCAGGGTGCATTTCTGGATAAACTTTAGATCCAATGCAACTCTCACTCATCATCTATACTTCTTTATCCTGTATACAGTACAAGGTTGCAGGAAGCCAGGAACCTTAGAGCATGAGGCAAGGTACACACTGGACAGGGTGCCAGTCCATCGCAGGGAACAGACACACATACACAATTTGGGAACGGCAGTTAGCCTAATCTGCATATCTTAAACCCACCAAGCACGGCGAGAACATGCAAACTCCATGCACACAGATCCGAGGTAGGAATCGAACCCGGATCCTGGAGGTGCAAGGCGACAATGATTCAGAAAAACTAGTTCATGCTTTTATCACTTCTCGGTTGGACTATTGTAATGCCTTACTGTCTGGTTGTTCTGTTAGGTGCATAAACAAGCTTCAGCTAGTCCAGAATGCAGCAGCGAGAGTCCTCACTAGAACCAGAAGATATGAGCACATCACCCCTAACCTATCTTCACTGCATTGGCTCCCTGTGAAATTTCGCATTGATTTTAAAATACTACTCTTGACATATAAGGCATTAAATGGTCTTGTGCCGCAGTATCTGAGCGAACTGCTAGTGTCTTACGATCCGCCACGCCTACTTCGGTCAAAGGATGCAGGCTGCTTGTCAGTACCGCGTACTATGAAAACCACAGCTGGGGGCAGAGCTTTTTCTTACAAAGCCCCAAAATTATGGAATAGTCTTCCAAATAGTGTTCGGGACTCAGACACAGTCTCAGTGTTTAAGTCTAGGCTAAAAACCTATTTATTTAGCCAAGCATTTTTATAAATAGATTTGCCATAAGGTAAAGGAGCAGATCTGGGGGACTCATGGACGTCAGTGGTGTCAAAAGTATTCACATTCATTACTTGAGTAGAAGTATAGATACTAGGGTTCAAAAATACTTCTTTAGAAGTTGAAGTATCAACCCAAGCTTTTTACTTAAGTAAAAGTTTAAAAGTACTGGTTTCAAAACTACTTAAAGTATAAAAGTAAAAGTACCGTGAGGGGCGAAAAAAGCATTAAGGTCTCGCTTTCTGATCATGCGCCGGGGGGGGGGGGGGGGGGGGGGGGCGTTGTGCGCATCCTTATCATGTGACCGGGGGGGGGGGGAGGCGTTGTGCGCGTTGTTATCATGCGATGGCGGGGGGAGGGGGGGGGTTGCTCGTTCTGATCCTAAAAATAGAGTAACGAGGCTATTTATAAAATGTAAGGAGTAGAAGTAAAAAGTCGGCTGAAAAATAATTACTCCAGTAAAGTATAGATACCCAAAATTTCTACTTAAGTAAGGTAACGAAGTATTTGTACTTCGTTACTTGACACCTCTGATGGACGTAGAGTATTATGGTGAACTGGTATGTTTAGATGCATATTGATGGGTTCCCTGTTGTGTCTGGTTCCTCTCAAGGTTTCTTCCTATTACCATCTCAGGGAGTTTTCCCTTGCCACTGTCGCCGTCATCCTTGGCTCAGGGACTGACCATTGTGATTCATACACATTCACATCTTATACAAACCTAAATCATTCTTTTTATTGTGTAAAGCTGCTTTGCGACAATGTCAGTTGTTAAAAGCGCTATACAAATACAATTGAATTTAATTAACCACTAAGCTAATTAATATTTATAAATACTAATTAAAATGTTGTTACCCTTTTTTTGAACCTTGTTTACCGCTAAGTTTAAAATGGCAACATAGTTTTACTAGAGAAATTAGACTCCACTGTTGGTAGTTTAACTGTTTATTCCGAGTGGAATGTAAAATAAGACGAATATGAGTGTGTTGCCTGATGCAAAAGCAAAAAAGAGACAGATAACAGTGCAGAAACGATCTTGGTGTACAGCCAACCCTATCACTTTACCCCAGAGCAGTGGTCGAATTCTGTGTCCTGGTAGAAGCAGGCCTGACATCTGCTTTTTGGGTTAGTGCTTACGGTATTTTTGCAACTAGATAGCACATATCTTTGAATCAGTGGTGTCACTAGGGTGGGTGTCCTCTGTATGGTAACACCCAGTCCCCCTTAACCTCAAAACGCTTGTAGCGCATGCAGATGTACCCACACTATTAGCTTCTTTTTATCTAATTACCACTTCACTTTTTCCACCATGTGACCTTTAACCTCCACAACTCAATTGAAAAACAAATTGAAATGGGTGAGGATTAAAAAATAAAAAACTTAAACATGGGGAAATGTGTTATGGTTTAATGAAAACATGGTTGCCCAAAATTCCAAAAGGAATGCTTGGCACAAAAACAACACTGCACATCATTAAAAGAACACCAGACCTACAGTACAGTGAAGCATGATGATGATGATGATGATGATGATGCCACCATCATGCGTCACACCTTGGAGTTGGAGCATTTTGCAAAGAAGAGTGGGCAAATATTGCCAAGTAAAGATGTGCCATGCTTATAGACTAATAACTAAAGACTGCGAGTGCTGTAATAAAATCAAACGGTGCTTCACACTTATGCAACCACATTATTGTAGTTTTTGATTTTGATATCCCCAACTGAAAGATTTCAGGTCATTTCTACTTGTATACTTATATTGTACAGGTTATAGGTCACATTGAAGGTGGAAAAAGTTCTGAAATGATTTATCTCGATCTAATGTTTTTACATAACAAAAACTTGTCATTTAATAGGGGTGTGTAGACTTTTTATATCCACTGTACCTAATGAGGGGCACGGTAGTAGTGGTTAGCACTGTCGCCTTGCACCTCCAGGGTCCGGGTTCGATTCCCGGCCAGGCTCGATTCCCGTCTCTGTGTGCATGGAGTTTGCATGTTCTCCCCGTGCTTGGTGGGTTTCCTCCGGGTTCTCCGGTTTCCTCCCACAGTCCAAAGACATGCAGATTAGGCTAATTGGCGTTCCCAAAATTGACCATAGTGTGTGAATGAGTGTGTGTGTGTGTGTGTGTGTGTGTGTGCTTTGCAATGGATTGGCACCCTGTCCAGGGTGTACCCTGCCTCGTGCCGAGTCTCCTGGGATAGGCTCCAGGTCCCCGCGACCCTAATACAGGATAAAGCGGTATAGAAGATGAATGAATGTACCTAATGAAGTGGATGCCAATTTTTTTGTCACCCAATCTAATGGTGTCACATGGTGCAACCCCAAAGTGTTGCGAACACTACTGTATGTTCTTTCTCAGTCATTCAACGTATCTGAAATATGGAATATCTATAATTATTCGCATTTTTATTGACTTGAATCCTCTCATATGGGTAAAAAAAAAAAACGCCATTCACATTTAATGTCAATGAGTGACATTAATAGTATCAGTATTTATACAATTTTTATTTGCATTAATTGTTCTCCAATGAGCAACTGTAGGAAAACCCAAATGTAACACTTTTTACAATCAAAGTGCAAATTACAGTACATGAAAGGAAAGATTAACAAACTGTACATTTATTGTGTTTTGGTTTAAATGAATGTCTCATTAACAAATTTGGGAATTCATACTGGACTTTCAGAGCATGACAAAGAGGATTTTATCTATACTTTTTTTACATTCATCACTACAAAATAGATTTTAAAATGTCGTTGAGCTTATACCATGTCATGATCTCATGATTTCTATGTTAATATTCATTTACAGTAACAATATACTGTACAGTATCTAGACTCCGGCTCTCTTTGTGCTGTAGGTGTCAGAGCTGATGGACGAACCTGGGAACACACTGTTGAAGGACGGACAGCAGCATGACGGCAGGCTGGAGGAACCGGAGAAAAAGCTGAGCATCCTGGACATGTTTGGAAGCTGGAAAATGGCTGGGCGCAGTGCCACATGCTGGGCGATCTGGTTTATCGGAGCACTTGGTTACTATGTGTTCAGCCTGGGCTCAGTCAACCTGGGAGGAAATCAGTACATCAACCTCTTCGTGGCTGGTAATGGGTGCTTTTGGATGTATGTTTAAGATAATGAAATCATCTTTAAGGATTGTTCTCAATATGGTTATAATCTACCACGTTACACACCATACCGAGAGTTTACAGGCTTTATGTTTCTAAAGTGATTATTGATTATTATTATAGTGGGACTATTTACAGTAGTTGATTGACAGTAGGCGCAAAGCTAAAATTGCTAGCAGCAAATATAGTACATAGTGATTAGCAATGTCACCTCATAGATCCAGGGTTGGTGTTCAAATGTCTGACCTGTGTGGAGTTCTCCTAGGTTCCTCCAGGTACCTACTGTATTACAGCTATTTACAGTCTACACACTAATTTTGGGTGGCTTATAAATAATGAAACAAATGGCTGACAATGAGTCGCATGTCCAGGTGGGGCCTGTTTGCTCATTACTCCATGCCTAATCAAGCAGATAAAGGGCTTGAAGGTGGTTTGAATTGTTACATTTGCATTTGGTAGCTGTTTACTCAAACTCTCAACACGAGGTCCAAAGATGTGTCTTTCAAAAGGATGATTTGTGAAGTGCTTAGACTCAGCCATATTCCGCAGAACATGGGATAAAGGTCCAAAACATACAGTGAAAGCTACCCAAGGCAAAGAAATGAGATCTTCTTTACTGGCCAAGTCAGTCACCTGATTTCAACCCAATACAAAATGGTTTTCAGTTACTGAAGACAAAAAGGCAGAAAGACCCACAAAAAGCAGCAGCTGAAGGCAGCTGCAGTAAACACCTGGAAAAAGCATCTTGGAGGAGGAAACTTGGTTATGTACAGTACATGGGTTCAAGACTTCAGGCATCAGTTCATTGTATTTTCATCAAAGTACTAAAACTTCTATTACAGTACATCCAAGTACTGTATTTAAAATGCAATCCTTACATTTGTAATTACTTTATGTTAGATTGTTACATTGTTTATAAATCCCCAGAATGTGTGTGTATGACAATGGCTGTAATTCCTGAATGGCGAATGCCACACTTTAAACTTGGAATTTGCTTAAACCTTCAGCAACAACAACAACAACAAAGCTAAGCAAAACAGAAAAAAAATACAAAATCTCTGTTCAAAAATGTATGTACTGTACCTGACTATATAAGCATTTGATGCAAGAAACATCTAATGTCAACATAAATAAAAACCTGTATAACATTAACTGAAGTGATGCTTTAAATTAAAATAAGCAAGTGAAAATGTTCAGGAATAAATTAGTATGATGCTTTGGAAGGCAAATAATTTACTAGGATGCTCCGTTTGTGAACATTGAGAACCCCAGCACTAAACTGACCCTAGTGATTGACTGTCTATGACAGGTGCTGTTGAACTGCCATCCTATTTACTTGGATGCTTTGCGATGGACCGGGTCGGGAGGAAAATGACATGCGCCCCAGCGCTTCTGCTAGGTGGAGTTGCCTGCATGCTCATCATCGCAGTGCCTCAGGTACGAGTATTGAGTACTACTAAGTTTTGGATTATTATGAAATTATCTGTAAATGAGCTTGTCTTGATCTTGAAAGGAATTTTAATTGTGTATCAAATGGAAAACTACATTCGGGAATCGTAATAACGGTGAAATTCGGCGAATTGTTATCCAAAACGTTCTTTCACTCAAAACTTTAACTACGTCTACTATTTTTTTAATGTATACATAAGTGCATAAACACTATAGTATAATACCTAACAATTATAAAGGCTTCTATATTCAAGTTTGTGCTTCTTATTAAATTCAAAGAACACACAATTTTTAGCATCATTTCCAATTCCAGTCATTTTCTGGAAGCAGAATAAACCCTGATTCCTGGATTATCACGGATGATTCGATTATGTCTGTTTAGCCCACTCAGGGGAAATGTGATGACTGTTACAGGCACTGACTATGTATTGTATCTTCATAAATGCCTTATGTAAAAATATTGTATTAAAACATTCTAAGAATATTTACAAATCTGTTAAAACTTTAAATAATTATATTAAAAGATTTTTGATATAAATTTCACCTTTCATATCATAAAAATGACTTTGAATTATATTATGTATTTGAATTATTATTCAATTTTCTATAAACACATTTTGCCCGGTGCCTGAAATGCTATATAAACGGTGGCCTGCTGTCTGAGTTGGTCTGCTGCCTGGTCTCACTTAAAAATAGACCTGTAAGGCGTGAGTGGGTGTAAGGTAGCAGATTTGTATATAAGGCGGTGGGGACGGTGGTGTTTTAAATCGTTAATACATGGTGTAGTGTAATGGAGTGTCATATAGCACTGCTGAGTAGATACTGACTAGACTGTGCAGTATACTGTAGTGTGACACGTCTCTATTCACAGTCATCGTTATCAACCTGAATATTCAGAACTTTAGGATTAATACTTTGGCTATAACTGTTTAGTGCTTGCCTTTAAGGCCATCTTTCAGCAAGTCTGCACAACAGCTGTGCACTGAAATAACCTCTCCCTCTCTCTCTCACACTCTCTTTCTCTCTCTCTCTCTCTCTCGTTCTCTCTCTCTCTCTCGTTCTCTCTCTCTCTCATTCTTTCTTTCTTCCACTCTCGTTTAGACTCGTATTTGTAATATTAGGATTGAAATTCCGATATTCTGAAAAAATGCTAGAATTTAATTTTGTGTAAGAAATAGGAATCGTTCCTTCATTGATGTTTGTTCGACGTCATGAACGACTTTGACCAGGATCAATGGCAATGAGGAGTGTTTTTTTTTTTTAATATTTTGCACAAAACATGTATGTTCAAATTCATTAATTCTTTTCTTATTATTTCTTATATTTTGCTGCAGGACTTTGAGGTTTTAGCTGTTGTTCTGAGTATGACAGGGAAGTTTGCCATTGCCATAGCGTTTGGCCTCATTTACTTGTACACATGTGAGCTGTACCCAACAATCATCAGGTGAGTAAATATGTGTAGAGCAATAGCGAGCCGTGGCTTTTAGACTTGGGCTTTCAGTAAGTTCCAAAAAACTGTGAGCAAAAAAAAAAAAAAAAAAAGGCAGCATAGAAAAAAGGCACCACTATTGAACTTTCATAGGGTATACAGTAAGCCTATAGCCTGTATTCATAGGCTGATTATAGTTCAGAGAATATACAGTTCAAACAAACAAACAAACAAAAAAATCAAATTCAGAAGACACCCACAACGCAAACAAAGAATTTAAAGTTTAATAAATCTAAAAAGAATCTACATTTCCATTCTCGCATGTCATAAGGTCTTCCATCAAACCTGGTTAACTACAAAAACTCCCACATAACGATTGTAACATCAAGGTACGTAACGCGGCTAAGACTCTAAATAAACGCTAAATAAACTGGACGTTTCTGGTGTGGGAGTAGTGACAGGTCGATGAAAGAATACTCCCACTAACAATACACCAGCTGAAATCCAATTGGTTATTTAGCTAATCAACTTTTTACTTTGTGTCTCCATTCAGTTCTATGGCAGGAGCTACTGTATAGGTTTAATTTGGCACAGCTCTGAGAAAGCCTCTAGTGTTCAGTAGCCACATTGGCTGAAATTGTTCTCGCAATCCCGGTTACTAACGGCAAGTGGATTTTGCTCATAAGGATGCGTTTATGGCTGAATGGACACATCACTGTGTTTGCTAAAGAAATGTAGTTTAACATGAAACTAATAGATCGCCACATTTCTAACAGTTGTTTTAGTTCTCTTAGAGCCGCCCTCATCATGACATGGTGAAAAATAAAAATGTAGTCACATGTAACAGGTAAAAGGCCACAAAGTTCCAAAGCATTTTTTGTAACCTTTTTTTGTAAAAAAAAATATTATGTAAAAAAATATCCATCTTTATTTCAAATACTCATTACTAACTATTCCAGTCAGCCCCTATGACACATTTCTGTATCTATGCCCAAGCAGATCCACATGTGCAATGCCAAGCTTGAGGGGGTAAAACTCACAATTAGGAGTCTGTTTGTGCATTGACAGATCTGGGTTGAGAAGATGCTGAGTGAATACTAATTACCTCAAAGCTCAGAAATTTCAGAAGGCAAATTAATTTCCATGTGTTTTCACAACAAAATCCCAAGTGTTCAGATTTTCACTCCTGAAGTTAAAGTATTAGAGTATGTAGTTGTATAATCTGCCTCATTTATTCTAGTTGACTTTAGAACTTGGTGCCCTGGACTGAACTCAGACTCTAGAGCTCTGGACCTGAATAAAAATTTCAAAAGGTTCCATCAATAAAACTTTCTTCAAGCCAAGGCCTGACTTTTGTGTTAGGATTCAGCTCTCTATACAGTATACTGTATGCAGTCATTGTAAATCTATATTTAAAAAAATTAGCTGTTCCCGTAACTACTATTCCAGTTTCCGTAACTACGTTTAACCAGTGGCGGCTGCTCTAAGACTACAAGGGAAGCTTTGCTTCCTCTACTATGTCAGAAAATAAATGTTCATATACTGTATGCACTGTCGTATTTATATTGGTTTTAATAAAAGTGCGCTATAACACGTTCAACTTCATGACTACAGTAGCTCGTTCAGAATCAGGTATTTACAGTATTGTAGATTGTTTGACGCGATTTTCTTGTCATACATTTCTGTGCCGCACAGTGCGTTAAACCTTCCTGAAGCCCAGCTTCACTGGAGCTCTATTGCGGAGCACAAAGGAGCTTTTTTCATTGCAGAAAAACTGGACGGTAATTGGATAAATGCACCAAAATCGTCACTTCCAGGGAAGCTCAGCTTCTCTGGGAGTGAATGGAGCAGTGGGCGGGCCAGGACGCTGGGCTGCTGCATGATGATTGTAGGAGCTGTTTAAAGGGCGGAACCCCTTTTTTGATTGACAGCATGTCTTAAGTATACATCAGCGCTACAGAGATACAGAGTCCCATGCGGATTTGCAGGTGAAGTGGTACGACAAATGCTGCACTCTGTATTGTTTGCTGGTGATATAAACCATTGTGTAGAATACAAACAATCTTTATTATTTTTTCTGAATTATTTAGTGAATCTTAATTTGTACGATACTGGACTGTAAATGAATGTGAAAGGACTTTGGTTGCTCTGTCGCACCGGGTTCTCAGTTCGGGTATTTTATATGCACTGACCCAGGACTGCTGTGGATATGTTTGCTCAAACAATCCATGATTTTGTCTCATATTGGAGCTTCACATCACTGCTCTTTATTATCACCGTGACACCGTTTTCGTAACAGATGAGAAACTTTTAAACTTCTCTAAGGAAATAAATGTATGCCTGGTTTTAGACCACAATAATTCATTAGTATGGTGTAGGGCCTCCTTTTGCGGCCAATACTGCATCAATTTGTCTGGGGAATGACAGATCCAAGTCCTGCACGGTGGCCAGAGGGATTTTGAGCCATTCTTCTTCCAGAATAGTGGTCAGGTCACTATGTGAAGCTGGTGGAGGAAAACGTTTCCTGACTCGCTCCTCCAAAACACCCCAAAGTGGCTCAATAATATTTAGATGTGGTGACTTTGTGCAGGCCATGGGAGATGTTCAACTTCACTTTCATGTTCATCAAACCACTCTGTCACCAGTCTCGCTGTGTGTATTGGTGCATCATCATCCTGATACACGGCACCGCCTTCAGGATACAATGTTTGAAGCACTGGGTGCACATGGTCCTCCAGAATGGTTTGGTAGTCCTTGGCAGTGACGCGCCCATCTAGCACAAGTATTGGGCCTAGGGAATGCCAAAATATTGCAGCCCAAACCATCACTGATCCACCCCCATGCTTTACTCAGGGCATGCAACAGTCTTTGGAGCTTCTCCACATCGTAACTCTCCCAGATGTGGGAAAGACAGTGAAGGAGAACAATACATGTTTCACATTGTCCACAGCCCAAGATTTTCTCTGCTGGCACCATTGAAACCGACGTTTGGCATTGGCTATAGCAGCCTGGCCATGTACATTGACCCTGTGGAGCTCCCGACGAACAGTTTTGGTGGAAAAACTGGTGGTATGTTGACATTACCCTGGATACCGTGGCTCTTGATACATCGCAAAGACCAACAGTTTGTTCTCTTTTGAACTCCAATTTGTCAGCCATAATGTTGTATGCATTGCAATATTTTAGGCAAAACTGTGCTATTACTCTGCTAATGCTATTACTCTGAATAATGTCCATTCATTGTTGAAGGTCCGGTTTCCATAGTCTATTTTCCTTTTCTTGGAGTGAGCCGTGCTGTGTGTCACACTTTTTTTCTGTTTCTTCTGCACACTGACTGTACATTGTAAAACACTGGGTTGATTGGCTCTATTAAGTAATGCGTATTCCCACCTTGAGGGAAAAAGTACTAGATTACTGGCACTTTGGTCAATGTTGGATGCTTTCATACTACAGTCTCAGGCCCAGGCCAGAATACGCTTGATCGTCTTGTTCTCTTCTTCCAACTGTATTTGATGGTGGCTCACAAACTGATTAAGTGCATACTGCCACCTGCTGCATTGGAGAGTGTAAATATGCAAGTGTGAATCAATAGTGCCTAGTGTGAACGCAGCCCCTGTTTTTGGAGCCAGTGACTTGAAATTTAACAGAATCTAGAGACAGAAATTTAACTTAAACTACTGTAAGAACTAAGGACACTGGACACAGCTGAGACTTGGGACTCAACATAGAATCTTGAGCTAGGGTTTTAGTACTCAGCTCAGAATCTGGACTCAAACCAGCCTTTAAGAAACACTTTTTAGAGTCGACTTTAAACCTGGAACTCAACTTCTAGGAATATAGACAGTGGGCACAGCTTGCTTAACTGGGATTCCAATGTAAACAAGCTTTAGACTTGACCAAAGCATGAATAAACAATGAACTAAGACCTAAACACACCCACTGAACCTTGTAAGTTAAAGAACCCTGCGCTACAGTATGAGATGACTCATATTCAACTCAACTCGTAATCAAGAGCCTAGTGTCTTTGGACTCAATCTTTATTATCAAGCTAGGGTTCGACACTGCAGTTATGAACTCTAGTCATGACTCAGACTCTGTAAGTTTGAACTCATGGCTGTTACTGTGTAAATTTAATGTTCTAACAGAAGTAATTTATTAGGAGTTGATCAGTGTATTCCATACTGTATAAGTGTTGCTAGTGAACTCCAATTCTTACCTCACTAATGCTCTCTTTTCTATTTCTCTTTTCTATTCTTTTTAATTAATACCCTTGATTTTTTTACCCCAAAAAAAAGTTCTTTTACCCAATCAAGTATCCATGTGCTTTTTGATATCCATGCATTTTGAATGGCACGTACGGTAGAGTAAAGTGCTATATTACGTGTGAAATATAAAGGAATACTTGGTGTGTCCGCAGGTCACTTGCGGTAGGAAGTGGTAGCATGTCATGTCGGATTGGAAGTGTCGTGGCTCCCTTCTGCGTTTACCTTGCGGATATCTGGATCTATCTTCCTCAGGTGAGTATAAGCCTGACTTGATACTGATTACAGAAAAATATCAGCTGCATTCCACCTAAAAATAACCCATCATCAGTTATTTTTAACACAACAAATTGCGATAATGTATCCCGAACATGATATAGGATTGATATGTATCCATGATTAATCACTTCAGTTTAAAATTTTATATTTGTGTTTATCTCGGTTATGTAGCTCATCGTTGGTATCCTGTCTTTCATTGTTGGGGTTTTGACCTTCTTCCTGCCTGAGACACTGGGGGAGCCGCTCACCTCCACCTTGGAGCAGGCAGAAGCTCTGGGTACAAAGTCCAGCAAGAAAACAACAACAAACAATGAGATACAAATGAACCTGGCTGACAGCAAAGCCTGAGTCGAAAGAGACTGAAGTCATCAGGATATTGCCTTCAGCTCCGGACAGCTCCATCTTTTTGGGAGATTTTATAGCAATAGATTTGTTCAGGAAGACTAAGTGAGTCAACTGTGGTGAATTGTTTAAATTACCGTGACAGACGTCTTTTGTTTTGTTTAATGTTTTGACCTCAGGTTCTGAAGTGTCATGGTGGATATGAGAACTGCTTTCGTTTTTAGTGGTCCATAGTTCTTTATTTTCCACTAAAAGAAAAGGGTGGCCAATGCTGTAGGGCGTGGCTCTTCCTTGCATTGGGTTAAGACCAAACTTAACTTAAAAGATGGTGAGATAACTGTAGTCTGAGGGGGCGGCGTGAAACATTGGATTAGACTAGACAAGGTTTGTAACTAAGACAAAAAGACGTGGTATCATGATATGCTGCTCCGTTTTTTTATTTTTATTTTTTTATTTCTTTTAATCACAGCTTTTACAAGCTAGGTACAGTACTTTAAGACGAAGGAAGGTATAAGAAGCTTATAAGTTGATTTTCTAAACCATTTTTAAGTATATTTCATAGCTGCGAGGTCACAGGCAATCAGATGAGTTCACAACTCAGTTCCACAGTAGCATACGCGAGCGGTCTAACTGGAGCTAACACGTCTAAAATCAAGACAGTCGCACATATGTTTCTGTGTCCAAGATTTTAATTAGCTAAATTTTATTACGTTGTGCATAGATAGAAATGCTAAGATAGATAAAGATAGAAATGCTAAAATAGATGTTTTTCTTTTTTTTGGCTAAAGAACTTCATTTCAGTGCCTTGCACATGCCCTGGATGGACCAAAGAGTCTGTGACTGGACGAAGGTGCATAAAGGTTTCTTTAAACACTTGGTGTATTTCATGTTTTCATACCAAAACATTTATAACAAGCTATTATGAAGAAAATCACTGGAACATTGTTACATTTCAGACACCATGAAGTGATGACGCATATGTTATTCAAATGTACTTTTATTAAAGCTGCTGGCTTTTTTAGGTGTTTTTTGTTTCAGTACAATGAAATTATACTGTATAAGTGTAAGAATTATTTGAATCCTGAATCTTTATTTTTGTTCGTCCTTTATTATGGTTATTCAAATAAGCTACAGTGGTGTGAAAAACTATTTGCCCCCCTCCTGATTTCTTATTCTTTTGCATGTTTGTCACACAAAATGTTTCTGATCATCAAACACATTTAACTAGTAGTCAAAGATAACACAATTGAACACAAAATGCAGTTTTTAAATGAGGGGTTTTATTATTTAGGGAGAAAAAAAATCCAAACCTACATGGCCCTGTGTGAAAAAGTAATTGCCCCCTGAACCTAATAACTGGTTGGGCCACCCTTAGCAGCAATAACTGCAATCAAGCGTTTGCGATAACTTGCAACGAGTCTTTTACAGCGCTCTGGAGGAATTTTGGCCCACTCATCTTTGCAGAATTGTTGTAATTCAGCTTTATTTGAGGGTTTTCTAGCATGAACCGCCTTTTTAAGGTCATGCCACAACATCTCAATAGGATTCAGGTCAGGACTTTGACTAGGCCACTCCAAAGTCTTCATTTTGTTTTTCTTCAGCCATTCAGAGGTGGATTTGCTGGTGTGTTTTGGGTCATTGTCCTGCTGCAGCCCCCAAGATCGCTTCAGCTTGAGTTGACGAACAGATGGCCGGACATTCTCCTTCAGGATTTTTTGGTAGACAGTAGAATTCATGGTTCCATCTATCACAGCAAGCCTTCCAGGTCCTGAAGCAGCAAAACAACCCCAGACCATCACACTACCACCACCATATTTTACTGTTGGTATGATGTTCTTTTTCTGAAATGCTGTGTTACTTTTACGCCAGATGTAACGGGACACGCACCTTCCAAAAAGTTCAACTTTTGTCTCGTCGGTCCACAAGGTATTTTCCCAAAAGTCTTGGCAATCATTGAGATGTTTTTTAGCAAAATTGAGACGAGCCTTAATGTTCTTTTTGCTTAAAAGTGGTTTGCACCTTGGAAATCTGCCATGCAGGCCGTTTTTGCCCAGTCTCTTTCTTATGGTGGAGTCGTGAACACTGACCTTAATTGAGGCAAGTGAGGCCTGCAGTTCTTTAGATGTTGTCCTGGGGTCTTTTGCGGCCTCTCGGATGAGTCGTCTCTGCACTCTTGGGGTAATTTTGGTCGGCCGGCCACTCCTGGGAAGGTTCACCACTGTTCCATGTTTTTGCCATTTGTGGATAATGGCTCTCACTGTGGTTCGCTGGAGTCCCAAAGCTTTAGAAATGGCTTTATAACCTTTACCAGACTGATAGATCTCAATTACTTTTGTTCTCATTTGTTCCTGAATTTCTTTGGATCTTGGCATGATGTCTAGCTTTTGAGGTGCTTTTGGTCTACTTCTCTGTGTCAGGTAGCTCCTATTTAAGTGATTTCTTGATTGAAACAGGTGTGGCAGTAATCAGGCCTGGGGGTGACTACAGAAATTGAACTCAGGTGTGATAAACCACAGTTAAGTTATTTTTTAACAAGGGGGGCAATCACTTTTTCACACAGCGCCATGTAGATTTGAGGGTTTTTTTCTCCCTTAATAACGTAAACCTTCATTTAAAAACTGCATTTTGTGTTCAATTATGTTACCTTTGACTAATAGTTAACGGTTTTTGATGAGCAGAAACATTTAAGTGTGACAAACATGCAAAAGAATAAGAAATCAGGAAGGGGCAAATAGTTTTTCACACCACTGTATATATATATATATATATATATATATATATATATATATATATATATATATATATATATATACAGTATATATACAGGTGAAAATTATTGAACCTTTTCACAATATTAAAATTTTCTGAGAATGTGGATTTGGGGGTTTTCATGAGCTGTATGGCATAATCATCTCAATTATGACAAATACTATAATATATATATATATTATATCATTTATTATAATTACATTACATTATTATCTTCTGCTCATTATGCAACTGAAGTCCATTACCACACACTTAGAAAGCTTTGAGCTGTCTGTGTCCCAAGGACATTTTTCTGTCTAATGTGACTTTGCTGTAGAAGGAAAAAGTTATTCAGCATCCAGCCCATCTGATGTCATTTACACGTCCGTTAACTTTATGTAGCTGGCATGGGATTTTGCTTTGCAGAATTTAACTCTGTCAAGTTCTTTGAGACTGACTGACTTTACTCAGAATCTTGTGGAAGCTGTCTCGCTTTGTGTGCTTTCAATGACCTGAAGGTAAATACAGCATTTGTCACACCAACATTTCCCAAGATTTCTCGTAGTAGCCATATTTGTCTTCTCCTGCCTCTAGGATTGTGACAACCTTGACCCGGGGCATTCTAGCGTAGTTCAAAAAAGATGAGCAGATATAAATCTCAAACTAGTTGTTTTTAACTGAAGGAACACCTTTGCATAATAAAGCTGTTGTCTTTATTGTGCTTGAAATTCAAAGTGGTCACTTAAATATGGTGTTACGTCCCAGTCTAGGGTCATACAGCAAAAGACTGGTTCAGGGTTCTATTTTAAACTGTATGGAAATGGTGGCATATGGCAGAAAGAACTAGATCCAATCATTAACTGATGAAAAAAAATTAGGTTTGTATATACACACACACACACACACACACACACAACAGGAGGAAGATCAGATTCAGGATGGACCCAGGCCAAAATAATATTTATATTTAGTAGCTAGATTACCTGCAAAAAAAAAAAACACAAACAAAAATACAGGTACCTTCCCGGGGGGTATTCTTCGTACGTCGCTTGAAACATCCGGGATGAATTGACACATCTAAGATGAGATCATCGTGCTAATTACGATCTGGCTAAGTTGGTTCTTCGAGCACACCTGTTGTTGTTGATTAGTATGGCCGGATTGAGTTGTCTAGGATTATTACGTGTTCGTGCGTTGGTTTAAAAGGCGATATGCATCGACAGTAGAAACACTGATCACAAGCCCTTTGATTGGTTGACGAAATGACAAAAGAACAAGCTCAATTGTTTTTGTAACACCTGTTATGCGCTGAAATGCCCCCCCACGTGTTATGCACTGAAATGCCCCCCTCCCCCCCACGTGTTATGCACTGAAATGCCCCCCTCCCCCCCACGTGTTATGCACTGAAATGCCCCCCTCCCCCCCACGTGTTATGCACTGAAATGACCCCCTCCCCCCCACGTGTTATGCACTGAAATGACCCCCTCCCCCCCACGTGTTATGCACTGAAATGACCCCCTCCCCCCCACGTGTTATGCACTGAAATGACCCCCTCCCCCCCACGTGTTATGCACTGAAATGCTTCCCTGCCATGGATCCCCCCCCCACCACACACATAATCGCTATCAAATATTATATTAGAACATAATATGCGCATATGGTTTACAAATTACATGAGACAATAAAATAAGAAATATGAAAATAAATATGTTGTATATGGAATAATAGAAATATGAATATTTTTTTCAAAAACATGTATACTTTTATATTGTTTATTTTATAATAAAATTAGTTTTGTCCAATTTTTCATTATAAATTTTTTTATTATATATATAAATATTTATTTGCATATTCATGACGAACACCTGAAAAATAAATGTGTTACAAAATAAACATTATACAAGAATTTGAATTAATGGTCTTGAGGGCTGTCTCGTGCCTAGAGTTTACTATAATAATAAAAAACCTATGAATTTATGTTCTAATATAATATTTGATAGCAATATATATATATATATATATATATATATATATATATATATATGCATGCCAGCGATGGATTGGCACCCTGTCCAGGGTGTACCCCGCCTAGTGCCCAAAGTCTCCTGGGATAGGCTCCAGGCCCCCCGCGACCCTGAACACAGGATTAAGCGGTATAGAAAATGAATGAATGAATGAATGAATGAATATATGCATGCAAAATAATATATATATATATTCATGCAAGATACTTTTCTTTCCCCACGTGAGTCAGTCCACGTCAGTCATGCACTTTAACCAATCAGATGTGACCTCACCATTTCAACCATTCATAACGCGGCAGGAGCGCAGCCTTAATCCTGTTTACATGAAATAAACCTGCTACTGAGCAGGTTCAAGCTTACGGACATGTTGCTATGACAGCAAATGCGAGATGAGCATCGAAGAACGAAACAATCCAAGATCAGGACAAATCCACAACAATCAAATCCAGCTAACTGAATTAGCGACGTACGAAGAACACCCCCCCCCGGACTCCCTAAACCAAAAACAATGAAATTATCTACAAATATATACAAAGACCAACCAAACCAAAGGGACAAAGCAATAATCAAAGTCAATGGGAGGCAAAAAGTCAAACTGGAATACACAACCAAATATCAAAACGCCAAAAATCACAACCTCTTTCATCTTTCCCGCGTCTCTCTCCGGTTTATATATGGTAGCGCTAGTCGATGATGTCATTCTCAAGGCGGAAGCGACCGTGTGGAAGGTCAGGTAGATGCTGATGTCAGAAAACCTGGAGTGGAGTCTGGAGCGGCGCGCGACCAGGACATGACACACGCGGCGCAACGGAGCATTTATACAAAGCATAATATTTTTATTATTTTATCATTTTCATTCATTTATTTTCTACTCAGTAGCGAATATGATTTAAAATGTAGCGAATTACAATACTTCAAACAAAACGTACTTAAGTAAAAGTAAAATTACAGATTTTAGAAACTACTTTAAAAAGTAGAAATACACAAAAAAGCTACTCAATTACAGTAACGGGAGTAAATGTAATTCGTTACTTTCCACCTCTGCAATCTTGTGTACAAATGGTCAGCAGTTACTGTAATGTCAAAGATTGAGGCTAAAGTCTTCTATTGATAGATTAAAATACAAACCGGATTCCAAAAAAGTTGGGACACTAAACAAATTGTGAATAAAAACTGAATGCAATGATGTGGAGATGCAAATGTCAATATTTTATTCAGAATAGAACATAGATGACAGATCAAAAGTTTATTTATGTTGATTCCAAATTTCACGGTGTCAACAAATCCCAAAAAAGTTGGGACAAGTAGCAATAAGAGGCTGGAAAAAAGTAAATTTGAGCATAACGAAGAGCTGGAAGACCAATTAACAGTAATTAGGTTAATTGGCAACATGATTGGGTATAAAAAGAGCT
Organism: Channallabes apus; assembly: GCA_030522415.1. NCBI lineage: Eukaryota > Metazoa > Chordata > Actinopteri > Siluriformes > Clariidae > Channallabes > Channallabes apus. The sequence goes on along the minus strand of CM060107.1, from coordinate 46,429,704 downwards.
TCTCAGAGTGGCAGTGTCTCTCAGAAGCCAAGATGGGTAGAGGATCACCAATTCCCACAATGTTGCGCAGAAAGATAGCAAATGTTTATGGCACCAAGGACCATGCCAAAGAAAGACAACACAACTTTGATTTGTTCAAAGTAAAAGCCATCATGATTGATTGCACAGGATTGAATGGATGCATAGAATCATGAAAGGATTCATAGAATCATGAACTGCTGCTGTGTCTAACTTTGGGAAGACAATGACGATGACGTACATGGCAGCACTGAACAGGAACCTGTGACAGATTCATCACTGGGTGTACTGTAAATGTACAATAACACTCCAAGTGTTCCATTATTTGGTTATTACAAGAATGCTCAATTCAAAATGCTCAAGCTACTTGTTCCATCTGTACATGGGTTTCCTCTTGGTTCTCCAACTTTCCAAAATATTCGATTTGTTTAAAGTCAACTTAATTTAATTTGTATTTTGCACTTTTAACAATAGACATAAAAGTCATAAAACTTCAACGAGATCTCATCCAGGCTGAATTCTTCCTGTTTGCCTCCATAACTGTCTTATTTCTTTGTGTCCTAGATGAAACAAGGTGCTAGAGATTTTAATCCATACTGACATGATTTGCTGGCTGCACACACATCATGTAGGGAACATCTGAGTAAACCAGTTTCACAAAACTTTAGCTTTGTGTCATGGTGTATTATCCCTCTGGACATACAGGAAAAGTATAGACATACTGTAGTCAGCAACAACACTGAGGTTGGCTGTGTCTTTTAAACAGAGGTGGAAAGAGTAATAAAATTTTGTACTCAAGTACAAGTACTGTTACTTCAGTGAAATTTTACTTAAGTACAAGTAAAGTTACCCTTATAAAAATCTACTCAAGTAAAAGTAAAAAGTAGCTCATTAAAAAATTTAAAAGTTACCGAGTTAATTTTTTTAACAGCGGGGGTGGGGGAGGGGGGGTGGTTTGAGGCATTCTAGCGTAGTTCAAAAAAAGATGAGCAGATATAAATCTCAAACTAGTTGTTTTTAACTGAAGGAACACCTTTGCATAATAAAGCTGTTGTTTTTCTTGTGCTTAAAAATCAAAGTGGTCACTTAAATATGGTGTTACGTCCCAGTCTAGGGCCACCTTTGCATTTGAATTACAATACTTCAAACAAAACGTACTTAAGTAAAAGTAAAATTACAGATTTTTAAAACTACTTAAAAAAGTAGAAGAAATACACAAAAAAACTACTCAATTACAGTAACGCGAGTAAATGTAATTCGTTACTTTCCACCTCTGCTTTTAAACTATACCCAACTGATACTAAGGGACCCAAAGTGTGGCAAGAAAATCTCCCCACCTGAATGCTGTAGTAGAAATCAAAACTCATCAGACCAGACAACTTTTTTTTTCTTCAATCTTTCTATTGTCGAATTTTGGTGAGCGCATGCAAAGTGTAACCTCGGATTTCTGTCATTAGAGGACAGGAGTGGAACCTGGTGTGGTCTTCTGCTGCTGTAGCCCAGTCTGGCCATTCTCCTCTGGCATCAACTGTCACTCTCTGGATATTATGTTTCTCTTTTTCAGACCATTCTCTGTAAACCCTAGAGATGATTATGGAATTCCAAGTAGATCAGCAGTTTCAGAAATACTCAGACCAGCCCGTCTGGCACCAACAACCATGCCACGTTCGAAGTCACTTAAATAACCTCTCGTCCTCATTCTGATGCTCTGTTTGAATGTCAGCAGGTTGTCTTGAACATGTCTACATGCCTACAGTAAATGCATGCAAGCATACATATATATATATATATATATATATATATATATATATATGGACCGGATTACATATTGCTCCTTTAAAGCTCCTTTTTTAAAAACACATAATTACAGTAAGAGGAGAGGACCACATGAAGACTGAATCGAATATAATATTCCACTTTCCATGTTTGTTTCCACGTGAGGAACAGCTGATCCAGACAACCTGAGCCGGCACACCAACCGTCAGAGACACATGCTTTAAACTTGTTGAGCAAACCACAGACCATAATTGGACTAACACTTAGGACACTGTGTGTATGTGTGTGACTATGTATGTGAGCAAGAGCGCTGTCTCTGTTACACAGAGTCTATAGCCTTAAATAGAGCACAGTTGCTCAGGCAAGGAGAAGGCAACAGTGTTTAAAGGCTTGAGTTAATTCGAGGAATGAGGGGGGGAAAATGGGTTGTTACCAAGTTTTATGTATTTCCTCATCCTGTTAACACCCTATAAAAGTGAAGAGTTACTTTGCTATGAAAGTAATTTGAATTATTCTCTTTGTACCTTCTGCAAAACAACTTGCCTCAAGTGACCAGTGTGAAGGAAAAAGCATTACGTTGGACAGTGGCGCCCTCAGATGTTTACTTGGAGAAATTCTCAAAATTAAAACGTAATATAATATACACTTAATGACCAAACATTTGTGGGCACCTGAGCATCACTACTATATATGGATGTCTAGCAAACTGATATTAGCAAATATTTGTAGCTGTATGCTGTAGGATTACAATTTCCATTCACTGGAGTTTAGAGGTCCAACCCTGTTCCAGCAACACTCACTCATCTTCTGTATCGCTTTATCCTGTAATTTGGGTCATGGGTGGCCTGGAGCCTATGCCAGGATGCCTAGGGCACGAGGCAGGGTACACCCTGGACAGGGTGCCAATCCATCTCAGGGCACACACACACACTACAGGTAATTTGGGAATGCCAATTAGTCTAACCTGCATATCTGGGAGAACATGCAAATTCCATGCACAGAGAGAATGGAATCGAGTCTGGCCGGGAATCGAACCCAGACCTCGGAGGTGCAAGGCGACAGTGCTAACCACTACACCACTGTGCCAAAGCGGAGTCAGTGGAGACAAAATTGCAATGGAGAAATTCAATGAATGAAGACCTCAGCCCTATTGAATGAACTGGACCACCTACTGTTCTCCGTGATTCATCCAATATGAGTGCTGGACCTCAAGAATGGTCTTGTGGTTAAACGAACATCCAGCACCATGCTTCAAAATCTAGAGGAAAGCCTTCCCAGAAGAATGGAGCTTATTTTAATAGCATAGGAAGGGGACAAATCTGGAGTGCAATGTTCACCAAGGACATATGAGTATGATGGGTTGGTCTGCACATACAGTACTTTGTGCCATAACATGTAGCTACTATTTGAAAGTCAATAAGAAACAGGATTTATTTGGAGATTAAACCTACCTGTCTGTCCAGATGCAAAGTTCATGCAATTGTACACAAATTACAGAACAGTAATAATGTCAGTATAATTATATACATAAACAAATAACAATTTATGAATGCTCATGGCTCAGCAAATGCGATTCAGCATTATTGATGCTGATTGATGATTATTGAGTTTGCATGTTCTCCCCGTGCTTGGTGGGTTTCCTCCGGTTTCCTCCCACAGTCCAAAGATATGCAGATTAGGCTAATGTGCGTTCCCAAATTGACCATAGTGTGTGTGTGCTCTGCGATGGATTGGCACGCTGTCCAGGGTGTACCCTGCCTCGTGCCCTGAGTCTCCTGGGATAGGCTCCAGGTCCCCGTGACCCTAAATACAGGATAAAGCGGTATAGAAGAAGAAGAGGGGTGTACTAGCGTTTGTGAGTGGGTGTGTATATATAATCTCAATTGTCATTATTTAAAAAAAATGTATTAATACTCTCTCTCTATGAATTCCAAAGAACATTCCATCCTGGGTTCAGATTTGGATTCTGCAGTCATGACTCGATTTCTCCAGCCTACATACAGTAGATTCAGCCTTCAGCCAAATAATTTGTTTCCAACTAAGGGAAATGGTCAATGCAACCCACCTTAAAAAAAAAAAACATGAAACACAGAGACGCTCTTTAGCTATAATCATCCAAATACATAACATCTAGATCATGGACAAGAAAGTCACTGTTAAATCAACAAATTCTAAAAAAGACATTTTATTTGGTAACCTGTGCCAGATAATCGACTTATACTGTCCGTTTTGTCATTACGCAATTTCCTTCTCTAAAACAGCAAATCGTAAGGAATAAAGAGCTGTTTATAAACAGAAACGGACAGCAACGGATCTGCTGTTTAAGGTAGGACAATCACTAGCCTAATCAGCGTGTTATCTAATTAGCAAATCAGAACGATTTATAACTATGAAGTCTTCATCTATAACTATGAAGAGTCATGAGGGGAAGTCGCCAAGATAGCACTGAACGCATTGTATCAAATGAGGTTTAAGTGTTAAAACTTTGAGTTATGCACTTGGGAAACAAATGTTCCTCTTTCAAGGCCATACACGGAGTAAAGAAATGTTTCAGGGTACATTGGATTACGGCATTTGGAAGACGTCCTTTTCCAAAGCGACTTACTTTTTTTTTCTTTAATCTCATTATACGTCAACATCTGAGGGTTAAAGGCCTTGCTCATGAGCCCAACAGTGGCAACTTGATTGTACTGTACAGTACATGGGGCTTGAACCGGGGACTTCTGAACCATAGTCCAAAAGAGTAGCTTAATTATAACTTCTTATCGTGAAAACTCCTGGTAAATTTAGCTCATGTTAGTTATTAACAGTGACAATTATATGCATGAACATGAGTTAAAAATCATCTTAGGGTTCCTGGCGTAGGTCATGGCAGCTAGCTGGATAATGTGAGCAAAGATTTCTAGATTGCCATATATGGACTTAGGACACACCCTGTTTTCCATATGTGGAGTCAAAGACCCCGCCTTCTCTGCCCTGCGATCGGAGAGTCTCTTAATGGTCTTAAATTCACCTAAACACCAAACTGCATCCTTTTGAATGGATAAGAAGTGATTGCTAGAAAAGCAGAAATTTATGCTGAGAAATATTATTTGGTGATGCAGCTTTATCATCAAACCTATAATACGCTGTTACCCAAGTTGTAAAAATAACTTTTCTTCAAATTTTGCTTCTGTGGAATAAATGACATTTCACTATTGTACAGTCAAAAAGTGCTGATTCATGTTCTAGAACATCAGCTCTATGAGTATCGCTGCAAAGTCCAATCACAGGTTTATATTAACACTATGTTACTGTTTCCATAGTAACAACCAAACAGCTTTCGCAGGAGCTCGTATAGCTCGTATTTTAAAACAAATATGGTTGATGATTTCCATGAGGAGATGTCTACTGAGCATTTTTGTAATGAGTCTGGGAGTGGAAAAAAAAGAGATCCTGGTATGGGAATGACTGCTCCTAGCTGTTATAATATAAATGATAAAACATTAAATTTCAATTCAAACCAGGACTTTTTTTTGGATTGCGTAGAATAACAAAACACAGTAATGAGAGAGAGAAAACTTTATTTCTCTACATACAGGTAATCCCCCGCTACACTAATGCACTTAGAAGGTAGAAAGTTCTCTCAGTACCCCGGAGCCATGATCGGGACTGCCTGCTGCTTCACGTCTGAAACTCTGGCCTCCCAGGAACTCCTGTGGAAATGGCTTGGAACAAGGTCAGGACTGTACGGGGGACGTGGCACTAACTCGCTGTGAGTGAGTCCCTGTAATGTGTACAGTAAGTGGTGCTAGTTAATGATTGTGTTCCCACAGACAGATGCAGATGCGCAAGCTCTCGCGCAAGTTATCTATCCATAATCAACGATCAGGTGTTCTACTCACTGAATGTTCACGGAAACGTTTTCTCATCACCGTACTGTCTGATGTGTTGTGTAAATGTAATTTAGTCTGTCGCCTTCATTCAGGAAGTATTTAATTAAGTCCCGGTTTGACTCGAACACCCCTCATACAACTACATATGCTAAAAATAAGTATGATTTTTCTTTTTTCTTTTATCAACAAAGAAATGATCATTGGTCCGGGTGGAAACACAGCCCTCCATTTCATATCACACCAATTTTTATTGCTCATCTGTCTTCTGATTTCTGACTCCCAGTAGGACACATGATTATACTGTATGATATCATTTGGTTGTTTATATTAAGGAATGATTTCATGTTTGATTTTCAGACTGTACTGAGACGACATCGTCGGTCAAACCTTTGGCTAGTTATGTTTACTGATGATTAACAGTTCCAGTAATTGATGAAAAAGTATATTAAATATCTGTTAATTAATTGCATTTAAGTGTTGTAGTTTTGAGTTTTTTCCAAAACATCTGGCACAACTGTGGCATTACTTGTCCATTTTTGTACATTCAATAGGAATAAAAAGGTATAGCTTATACACCCAAGTATTTCATATAAGCTCCATACAAAAATCTGATGCTAAGTAGTGCTGTTGCCCGTTCTCATGTAGAGGGGTGTAAGGCCTTGCATGTGCAGTGTGAAGTGCTTCTAAGGATCTGAAATCAAACAGACTTTTTCACCTCCCTGCTCTCCGTCTGGGTGTCATTTCATGTCTCAAAACCGTCTTCCATTTAAACTCCACCCTTAATTTTAAACTCTAAAACCAAAAGATTAAAATAATAATAAATCACTGAAACTTCTTGTTTTTTTTTTTTAAACAAAGCAAAAAGCATTCTTTATATAAAAAAGACAAAAAGATAAATTCATTTGTACATTGTCTTTTGTCTTGTATTTCTGTATATATATTAAATTAGGCCCATCCATGCACATTAGCTGTCCTGGTGGATTTTATTTAATTTTATTTTTAAAACAACCCCGTTAAAAATACGGGTATCACATGATCATGTGCACTACCACACACATGCGTGTGTGCATGCACACACCAACAAAGTGCTCTTGGGAATGCTATCTCCACTCGAATCCTAGGAGATATCAAATCCTTGTGCCAACTTTCAAGGCTGCACCAACCAGTTATTGGCATCTTCCAGAGCGGTATCGTCGTCCTCGTCTTCGTCGTCCTCGTCCAGTGGGTCGTTGGTTCGGAGGGCGAGCTCCCGCAGAAAGTCTGGCTCTTGCGCCGAGCTCGGACGTGTCGACTTGAGGCCGATTTTCTTCTTGAGCAGGTGGAACTGGACGCGCACGAAGTTGTAGAAGTCGTACTCGTACCTCATGCGGCGGTACAGCACCTGCAGGGCCTCCAGCGTGGGCATGTGCTTCTTTACTGTGCCTGTTAGGTTACCCACCTTCCAAAAAGCTGTCGGGGGCAAACATAGGCCAAATTAAACAATAATAATAATAATAATATTGAATGCATTAAAAAACACAATTTCATAGTTGCCTCTGTAGACCTTAATCATAGATTTGTGTTCATTTTTTCATAACAATTGACACATGCAGTATGAATTGGTTGTTTAATACATAAAATCTGCATGTCAGGACATAAAAGTCACATATTACACTGCCAATATATGCAGTAACATTTGCTTATACTATATAATAGATTCAGGCTCGATTCCCGTCTCTGTGTGCATGGAGTTTGCATGTTCTCCCCGTGCTTGGTGGGTTTCCTCCGGGTACTCCGGTTTCCTCCCACAGTCCAAAGATATGCAGGTTAGGCTAATTGGCGTTCCCAAATTGCCCGTAGTGTGTGATTGGGTGTGTGAGTGTGTGTATGTGTGTGTGCCCTGCGATGGATTGGCACCCTGTCCAGGGTGTACCCCGCCTAGTGCCCGAAGTCTCCTGGGATAGGCTCCAGGTCCCCCGCGACCCTGAACACAGGATTAAGCGGTATAGAAGATGAATGAATGAATGAATATAATAGATTAAATTGCGCATACCCGGATTAAAAAAAAACACACCAATATTTCATTGGAACGCCTTTTGCTTCGATTACATCCGTGGCATCGTTTCGGGTAAGCTTGTGCAAATTCACAACATTTATTTCTACCCAGAGTCACATTAATTTCTCCCCGATGGTCTGGATTCTGTGGGGGCCAATACATATGTGAAAATGATGTCTCATGCTCTTTCACAATTTGAGCCCGATGGCACTGTTAGTTTGGAATGTGCCCGTGCCATCAGGGGAAAAAAACATTTAACATGGTAAATCTGGACATGACCTTTTTCCCCCAAGGCTCCACAGTCCATTCTTTATGCTTCCCAGCAAACTGAAGCTTTGTCGAGCTGAACCATATTAAATCACCGCAGTAATCATCCAATGGAAAGTTCTTAACTATTAGCTAAGTTAAATCCAGGTGGTAATTTAAAAATATATATATTTTTGGCCAGACAGTGTATTAGATTATCCATCCATTATCTGTGCCGCTGGAGCTTATTCCAGGGAACTAATGGCACAAGGTGGGTCTACCCTGGATGGGGTGCCAATCCATCACATGCTCAGGAGTTTACCATGTGTTCATTTCTCATTACTGCAAATTATACGATCAGTGTTATAGGATTAAACAACTAGGTACAACTACAATTTCGTAATATATATTAATATATAGAAGGTGAAGTGCTGACATTGAATTAAATAATTATATATATTTTTTAAATAAACTTGCATTGCACAAACTTAACTTCTATAAATCCTGTATTTATAAATAATTATATTAATGTACTTGGTAATTTGTAACAAATTACGTAATGTGAACTGACAGACGACACAGAAGTCTCGCTTTTCTGTACCCACAGGACGGAACGTGAACGTTCAAATTGGCCGTCAAATCAACTCTTTGACGTTAAATACTGTACCATATGTGTGCCGGCTGTTGACGTTGCCATGACAACAGTGTCAAACAGGGAAACTGCTACATTCATTGCAATGCTAATTTGGATTTTGGGCTGGGTCCGGATTGACTTGCCATGCGATCCGGATCCAGGCGAGAGAAGCCCTGGGCAAGAACACCACGAGAGATTTCAAAACCATGAAATAACACTACATGGAATTCATTCTTTTTTTCTTCTTCTTCTTCCTTTCTTTTTTAACGCCATGCCAGCTTCTAGAGCTATATCCATGGCGGGAATCAGATTTAGTTATTCAAAAGTAAAATTGGATAAAAAGTTTGAGATTGATTAAGTTTGGATTTACTTGGTTAAAAACTTTTTCAAAGTCGTCAACAGATCAAAACAAGTTCCTGGAGTCAGGAGAGGAGAAGAATTTCAGTCTAATAAAATCACATATGGAATTAGGTGATTAAGTTACAACAACAACAACAGTCCGCTGTTATTTTAAGACATGAAGGTCAGCTGTTCGGAAACAGTTCTTGCAAGAACAATGTTGTCAAGTGCACTATGATGAATCTGGCCCAGGAAAGAAAGACCAAAAGTTACCTCTGCTGCAGAGGAGAAGTTCATTTAGAGTCACCAGCCTCAGAAATCACCACTTAGCAAACAGCACCTCAGATAAGAGGCGTTATGAAGACTTTACATAGAAAAAGTAGTAGACACGTCTCAATATCAACCGTGGACATTACGCCATATTGGACAAATCAACCAACCGTTACCCCCCCCCCCCAAAAAAAAAAACCCCAACAAGAATACTATTATTATTATTATTATTATTATTCATTCATTCATTCTCTATACCGCTTAATCCTGTGTTCAGGGTCGCGGGGGACCTGGAGCCTATCCCAGGAGACTTCGGGCACTAGACGGGGTACACCCTGGACATGGTGCCAATCCATCGCAGGGCACACACACATACACACACTCACACACCCAATCACACACTACGGGCAATTTAGGAACGCCAATTAGCCTAACCTGCATATCTTTGGACTGTGGGAGGAAACCGGAGTACCCGGAGGAAACCCACCAAGCACGGGGAGAACATGCAAACTCCATGCACACAGAGACGGGAATCGAGCCTGGCCGGGAACCGAACCCGGACCCTGGAGGTGCAAGGCGACAGTGCTAACTATTATTATTATTATTATTATTATTAGTGTGGTTAAGAGATTTTCGGGACGTACTGTACCTGGGCTGTGGTAGATCGTCAGCACATCGCTGAAGTAGTGAGGTAGCAATCTCTCGAACAGAAGCAGCACATCCTCCAGCTCCTCCAAAATTCCCACTAGGAGAAAGTTCTCCACGACGTTCTGTTTGGCCCTCTCTAGCGCCCATGCACCCGGCTCCCTGTCCAACATACACACATATTTTTCCTAGATTTGGCCTTATAACTCAGATCAGTAATCAGAGTTAATATTGATTGCTGCTGCATTGGTTGTTTTTGAAGCTAGCTTTGTTTTATTATTATTATTACATATATATAAAATGTATAAAAAAAAAAATAGTATGCTGTATATTTTTCTACAGAGTCAAAGAAAAAAAAAGTATACACACCAGTAAGAAAAACGTGTATGAATATTTAAAAAATGTACTGCTATATGTTTTTTATATTATATATATTATATTATATATAGCAGTTCTTACTGAAGTGTGTGTATATATTATATATATATAAATATATATATATATATATATATATATATATATATATATATATATATATATATATATATATATATATACAGTATATATGTCTTTCAAACTGTGTCTCTCCTGACTCATTGCTGGTCCTTGTCCTTCGCTGTTACCTGCATGGACACGGTTTACAACCTGGAACACCCTTTTCTAATTCATTTCCAGCAATAATGCTTGCAGTGTGTACTGATGGCTCTACCTGCACTGAGGATGCTGACCACAGAAATACGGCACAATGTAGAAAAGACGAGGATTTGAGCATTCCGGGAAGTTCTCCAGGATACACACGTTAATGTCCTGCAGAGAGAGAGAGAGAGAGAGAGAGAGAGAGAGAGAGAGAACATAGATTTGAGCTCCTATGAGATCTCAAACCCAGTCTCTTGCAACCTAGGTTGAAGAGACTGTACTTAATTGTAATTGATCACTTTTTAAAAACTCTATCTTGATAAAAAAAAAAAAAATGAATCAATTGCTTCAAAAAGCAGTCATCATATAAAGTCAAAAGGGGGCGCCACTGACCCACACACACTCAAACACACTCCTCAAGGAATTCACAGGAAGTCGGTCAGAGACTGACTCAAAACTTTTAGCAACACAACCAACTCAATTCCTTGCTGTAAGAGCTGCACTCATACAGGTCGTGTGGTTTACTGTAATATTTATTCAATGGCGCTCTATTGTTTGCTTTCTGATGCTCACCATGAAGCGCTCTTACAAACACCAGCTCTTAAAAAGACGTCAGAGGTTTTCCACAAATGCATAATTCATAAACCCTTCAAGGGATGTGATTATACGCCGTTCCTCAAGTCGCTGTTCAAATGTTTTTATTTTTCTAATTATGATATTCAGTTCACTGTGGCCTTGCACCTCCAGGGTCCGGGTTCGATTCCCGTCTGGGGTCTGAGTGGATGGAGTTTGCATGTTCTCCCTGTGCTTGCTGGGTTTCCTGGTGGTGAACTGGTTTCATCACACAGTCCAAGGGTATGCGGATTAAGCTAATTGGCATTCCCAAATTGCTCGTAGTGCGGAAGTGAGTGAGTGTGTGTGAGTGTGTGTGTGAGTGTGTGTGTGTGTGTGTGTGCGCGCCTTGTACTGTAAAGGGTTTGGCATGCCGTCCGGGGTGTACCCTGCCTTGTCTCCTGGGATAGGCTCCAGCCCCCCCGAAAGGATAAAGTGGCATAGACGACTTGGATATAAAATTGGATAAAAAGTTTGAGATTGATTAAGTTTGGATTTACTTGATTAAAAACTTTTTCAAAGTCGTCAACAGATCAAAACAAGTTCCTCACAGGAGTCAGGAGAGGAGAAGAATTTCAGTCTAATAAAATCATGACCGCAACAATGATATTAAATTTTTGGAATATACAACTGATGTTCAAGTCAAACCAGGACTTTTGATTTACGCCTTTTATTCCTCTATATAATCCGCTGCTACACTAATGCACTCATCTCAGTGTTTTTCTAGCGCTCAGATACCATCAAAGTAGACAGTTTTCTCAGTACACCGGAGTCATGATCAGACTGTCAGCTTCACATCTGAAACACTGGCCTCCCAGGAACTCCTTTAATGGCCCAAACATGTGGAAATGGCTTGGAGTGAGGACAGGACTGTACGGCGGATGTGACAACAACTCGAACAATAACTGTTAACGTAGAGCCTTCATTCGCAAGAAATCCTGACCTTGTTCCACGCCGTTTCCACATGTCTGAGCCAGTAAAGGAGTTCCTGGGAGGCCAGTGTTTCAGACATAAAGCAGGCAGTCCAGTCAAACCTCAGGCAAACTGAAGGATTTATTTAAACACTTACAAATGTTTACAATGTTACTCTCTATATAATGTAACATATGATCTCATAACCTTGATTGTGTTTTTCTTCTGTTGTTTTTTTCCCCCTTCTTGGCTTTGCATTCGTGTGTTGACGAGGTCAGTATAAAACGGTTGTTTTGCAACTTAAGTTTGGATTGCATTCACCGAGCTGACGGATGTGCATGACGTGCATGACGTTTTTTTTAATGTTGGAACATCTACATAACAGCAGATTTTTGTCAATGTCATTATCAGGTCAGAGTTTAAAGAGAGAGACTCCACGACAACTGACAGTGAGCTAGAAAGATGGAGTAACTATCACTTTATCATCAGTTATGTTGACGCATTTCAACCCTTAAGACCGTTACAGGAATAAGGACATAAGCTCAGCACATGCTCTATCTGTACGTGCCTATAAACTTTCTGTCAATGCCTCTGGTTTGGCTCGAAGACATGCTGTGGTTTCATGCAATGTGCAAAACTACTCGTATGCCAGCGAAGAACAGGGCGCACACACACTCAAACAGCAGGCGCTTGTGCTGTAGTACAGAATGCTATGAAATTCCACACCACTTAGCTGCACTTTACACAGGCCTGAGCAGCTTAAAAAAAAAAAAGTGAGACAGATGACGATATAAGCACAAAATATGAAGGAAATCGCCAAGGTCGGGGCTACTTCAACAGTTCATGCTCTGTGTAAATGACAGGAAGGTTGCACGAATGCATGAGAAAAACCTCCCTTGGGTCAGTGAACCCTTTAACCGCTTAAACCCGTGCATGGACTGTATCCCGTGTGTCACTATTAACTCGAGTCTGCAAAATGTATTCAATGTTAAATGTTTGATTTATTTTCAATCATGTGAGAGAAAGTCAATGTTGCTTTTCAGAAAGTACTACATTTGAAATACAGGAAACAAAATGGATAAAGGCGAATAAAGTAAAACGCGTGCTCAGCACAGAGAATGGCACTGAGGTTAAAATAATAAGTTGTTCTTTTTTACTGTAAGATAGTGGATGTGTTTTGTGTAAAATCGTAAAAACATGCGATTTTTATTATAAAAATAATACTAATAATTAAAAAGCAGATGGTGGCTTAGAGGGCATCAGCTGACACCTGCAGGGTTTGGGGTTGAATCTCAGCCCACTCTGTCTGGTGGGAGTTCTTGTCTGCGTCTGCTTGGTTTCCTCCAGGTACTCCAGTTTCCTCCCATCACACTTCGTGTTTGGTGGTTGGGTGTGTGAGTGTGTGTGCTTGTGGCCTACAGTGCGTTGACCTTACACAGAATAAGCAGTACACATACTGTAACAGAAGGATCAATGGAGAAAAAACATTGAGTTCTGAGTGGAGCAACAGAATTCATCATGATCGTTAGTTCGAATCCCCATTGCTCGATGATGCATTAATCACCCGTGGCAAAGAGCCCACGTGAGCAAAACTGACCTTGCTATCAATTCCTCTGTGTGTTATGCTGACACTGCTTGAATAGCAAGATGCAGCTGGCTGGACCGCCCCGCCGGATAGGGGGAGCTGCCTGATTGCCATGAAGAAATGCAGAGGTGAACTAGGGGTTAAAAAAATTAATAAAACGATTCCTTTCCCCTTTATTAACCAAATACACTCTTATTTAGATGTGCTGTTACTCAGACAGCTCTCTCTGGGCCTTGATACGTTTTTGACTCCAGGATTCTTCATCCACTAATAGGAACTTCACAATCGCCTCGCTGATTCCTTCAGCACAATACACGGTTCTGTGCAGAAGTCTTGACTCGCCTTCATTTCTTTATATTTTGTTTTCAAAGAGCTAGACTTTTTGTACAGTGGAACCTCGGCATATACATAAATATAATTCATTCTGGAAGCGAGTTCTCAACGAGCGTAGTCGTACTGCAATGCAAAATTTCCCATAGGAAATAGTGTAAATGCAGTTAATCTGTTCCAGCCACCCAAAAGTATTGGCAATTTTACAAAAATTACAAAAAAAACGCACTGCTTTTGAAAGCATGCCAAAGGCCATATTGGTATCATGGATTGACTTTTTTTTAGGGTGAGTTGAGTCTTCATTTGGTTTTCCACAGATGCAAGCAAGTTTAATCGGCTCCAGGGTCGCAAGCAGAACTTATCCAGCGTCCGGTTCGGTTCGTTCATTCGCATGTCGGGGAGTTTTTTTTTGTAATTTTTTCTATTGTAGTCTTGAGAAATAGTTCTCCAGTGTTCCTGAAGGACTTTTTTGTCTGTCATTAGTCCAGTCCCTATACAGTATACAGTACCTGTTCAGTTTGAGAGGAATGTTTTTTACGTCACACAGTGATCTATGACTCATTCAGGAATAATTTATTATTATTATTTTTTTAAATCGAGTATGTTCAGGCACTTTGCATCCTGTCACAGTAAACGATTTGTTCCCATTTCTTTAATTTAATCTTCATCATTTAATTTAATTAAATATGAAAAAATGAGATGTGGCTCAAGGCTTTCGCTCAGTACTGTATCTTATTACATATTATCTGGTGATATAATGCTTTGCTCTAATAATTTTAATACAATCAATAGTTGATGTATGATGGATCATAAAAATCACATAATGGTTCAGAAAAATGTAGATGATTACTTTTTGATAAACCCTACATTATGCTGTTACTCGAGGAAAATCAATTCGTACACATTACTGATGTTCTAGTGAGATTTACCAGTAATTTTTTACTCGGTGGATTTTAGAAAAGTTTATTTTTTTCATTTTATAAAATATTAAAGATGCTCTTAACCCCATTACTGTTGATGTACATTATGCTATTATGTTTGGACAATATTCTAATATGTTCATGATGTCTTTAGGAAATGATAAGTCTGTTATTGTGGTATTGCTACCGATACAGATTCCTGTCTTAAAAAGACAAATCGTCAAACATCCATTAAGGACGAAAATAAAGAGTCTCAGGCAATAAAAATACGTGTCGAATTTCTCAGACATTCTGTTGCAAATTCCTAAACATGCCATTAATAATGTTTTTGTCGGTTTTGGCAAAAGGAACCTTTCTTCACATTTAGGTAGTGAGACCCTGGCACGAAGGGCAATTTCATCAGTGGCAAGAAGGCTTAGAAAACATGACCCGTGTTCATATTAAGTATTTATGTAGATGGTCTGTTACATTAAACCTCGTGTGGTTCGTATCAATGAATGGAATCCATAATTAATTACCCGGACTTTAATGGCAAAGAAGTCAGTTTGGCATTTTGAAATGGGACAAAACAAATTCCTGTGGCCCTCAGCCACTCCAGCTCAGCTGCTCTCCCACTTTCACAGGCGCCGATGTACACAAAGAGCGTCCTGGCTGGGCTTCTGTTGACCTGACTTGTCAGACCGGGACTATTTTCAAGTGCGGTGAAGAAAAATGTAGAATTGAATAATGCTGCTGAAATAAAAATAAAAAATGACTCTGTGTGAAAGTCTGGGAAGAAGAGGAGCTCCGAGTTTGATAATGACAACGTTCCGAACGTGTGCCAAAACTATTAAACCAATACGAGTTCAGCGAGGACAAGAGAGACGCTGATGAGGAAGGAGAGAGAGAGAGAGAGAGAGAGAGCTGGACATGATATAAACAGGAAATGACACAGCTATCGCTGGTCTGTGTCCTGTGAAACGCTTGTGCCAAAACCTCCCGGTCTCTAAAGCAGGGGTACTTCAGCTTTTCTCTCGGTCAGTGTTGCAGGATTGAGCGTTCTCCACACCACTCCAGCTCGACTCGTTAGTTTTAACTGCTGATCCCAATAAATCACATACTGCCTGGCCAAAAAACAAAACAAGCAAAAAAATTATTCTTTTTTTTTAAATGCAGTGGCCAAGAGTTCATGTGGGAAAATAATTCTTTCACAGTTTCGGTCCAGTAGTGTTAATTTCATCAGCTATTTTCAATCTTAGTCTTAGTCCTGGAATAAATATCCCAGTTGGTTTTCATCATATTTAGTCAATCTTATCCTATTTTTGTTTAGTCAAGTTTTAGTCGACTAAAAGTCTGGGAATTTTAGTCTGAGGAACCCTCAGTGTGTTTTAGTCTAGTTTTAATCAATGAAAAAACATTTTAGCAATAAGATTATTATTAATTAACCCTATGTTAATCATGTTTGTTGTGGAAATTACCATCACTGTTGTATTTACTGCGATGAATGAAAATGTCACTTTGCGCCACCTGGCGGCCATTTTACGAATGACTTTGAAATGCAACTGATTTATTTTGGCCGCTGTTGCCTTTAAACGGCGGTATGCGCGGCGGGATGGTTATTCCGATTGTGTAACCACTGTAGTTATAAAAATAAAATGAATTTACACACTTGGAGACTGTTGTAAGGATAGCTCCTATGGGTAACACATTTGCTAGCCTATTAGCTTAATATGTTTGGCAACGGGATAATTATGAAATAAAATACATTTACATAGAACAAAACATAATTACCAATTACCAAGAGGCTGTAAAACTGCATGCCTTGATGTGTGGTCTTCAGGTTTGTGTAACTCATTTTAGTGACTCGGTTCAATGAATCTTTTTTTGAGTCATTTAGTTCATTTCGTTCTTTTGATCAGAAATAAAATAAAATGTTGCATTTTCAATTAATTGGCTTTAGATCCAGTAATTAAAACATTACAATGCAGCTAAGGACATATTATAATAAACAGAATGAGCAGCTCACCATCATATCCTCCAATCGGAGTCTTTCGTTCTTTTGAATCTATTGCACCGCATAGCGTCTATGGGAGTCAAGTGACAAAAGAACAAACGACTCAGGACCGAAGACTCAAAGGTAACGACTCTTTTCTGTTTCCTGTACAACACATACGGAGGTTTTGCGATGCTTTGCGCATTAGAAAATAGAAAAATGAACAAATCACTCTCCGAGACGACTCGTTCATCTAAGTCATGTTAAAGGTTCCGTCAAAGAGAATGACCCATCGACAGATGTTTTATTAGTCCGCCCCCCCCCCCCCGCCCCCCCCGTGACATCTCCAAATGAACACAGGAATATGGCTCTGTAGGCCTTGATGTGATTTTGAATCTGGGGTTCTCCATCCCGATTGATGGAGATGGCTGATTCTTTCAGCACTGTTTGAATCTCGATTAGTTTAGATTGAATGAGCACACTGTAATGTTTCAGCCCACAACCAGACACAAGTAATGTGCAAACGTCTCCCTCATTTCTTCATATTTTGCTTCCAAAAAGAGGCCCTTTTCATTTTTATTATAAAGTCTTGATGAATAGTTCTTCAGGCTTCCTGAAAAACCTTTCTGGCCCTTATATTTGGCAAGGTATTGGACCGCATTTTCAGTCCTGTCCTGTCCTTTCATTTAAAAATAAACTATCTTGGCACATGAATCAGTGAGAAACAGGTGCAGATGATGTCAGATGATCATGCCTGTGATTAATGATTAGTATACTGGTGATGCTGAAGGCAGGGTGGTTGAAACAGACAAGAGGGGAAATGAGGATGCTGCTGAGGTTATGTACAGTAAACAAGCAAATTTTACATTGTATCTTTAGGAATTTTGTTTCCGCATGCTCCTCACAAGTTGAGGCTTGGATTATGCCTGGGCTATCAGAAAAGAAAACCCCATACAGTAGATGTGATAATCTCATTCAGTACATTAAGGTCATCAGATGACTTTATTGCTTTATTGCCGCATGTTGTTGCTGAGTCTAGACCTGACCAACTGAAGTAGCTCCAGATCATAACACTGTCTCCGAAGGCTTGTACAGTGGACACTATGCATGATGTGGACACTGTGCATCGCTCTATCCTTCTTACCCCGACACAAACATCACTCGGGAATAGAGTCAGCTTAAACTCATCAAACCATTTTTTGTCCAATCAAAATTTCTCCAAGAAGGTTATGATTCCTTCCAAGTTTTAATAAAATGTCAGACAGTTCTTAACCCCGGTTTCCCGACAAGTTCAATCTTAAAGTTGTTTTCTTTGCTCGATGCAGGCCAAACAAAGCAAACAGGTAACCATTGAGCACATAGTTCAGGAAGCTTTTAGTGAAAACTAGCTCATATTTCTAGTGAACTTCACATCTGTAATGGTAGAGAGTTTTTAAAAAGCCAGCCATTACTATCGGACATGTTCGTTTTAGGCTGTTTCTTATTACACACAAAGGAAAAGAACAGACAGTCAGTCAGTCTCTTGGCTCAACTAATCAGAGCAGGGAAATCATCACTGATCACGGACTTATTTTTTTATTTCCTGTTAATAAAATCTGACATCTAAACTGAATAAAGCTTTTGACTGTTTTTTGTTCCAATAAAAAAGAAACCTGTCAAATAATAATTGTAAAGAAAATCTGTGAAATATATATATATTTTCAAAACATTAATTTTTTTTATTACATTTATTTTAATTATATTTTATACTAGATGAAATTATCATCAGTGACAATCAGATAATAGATGCAGTGGAGATTTGTACAGATTATTCTGTAACAGTCCTGTGGTATTTCAAGTTGTTACTACAGTATAAACCACAATGACAATAAAGCAAATCGGTTTCTCCCTCTTTAATAAGTTTACACAGATTAAAATGCACAGAACCAAATTACCCTCCTCCACAATCAATCCTATACTCAGATTTCATTCGGAGTGAACCTGTGAGTAAATCTGCCGTGCATCTAATTAAACCCTTACGTGTGTGAAAAGAGGGGAATTCCAGTCTAGACGTGCACCAATTACGATAATTAAATCCCGTACAAATCCAGATTATGAGTCAGATCTCATCATGCTGCTGCATCTAAGACGAGTAAATCAACCTGACAGTGCCTTATTCGTTTAGAGCATAGAGTGCGTGTGTGTGTGTGAACTGTAAAGGAAAAGTAATGAGCCTTTCAGGAGAAACTATGCACACTTGAAATACAGTGGAACCTTGGATTGTGAGTAATTTGGTCTGCAAGTGTTTTGCAAAGCAAGCTAAACTTGATATACTGCCGAGCGTCACATGACCACAACTGAGCCAATGGTTATTCTCCCTCTCGCACTGTGGGATTGTGGGTAATCGTGTCCCATGCTCAGTCTCAGCGCGTGTGCGTCACTCATATAGTCAGCATCCGTGTGTGTGGGTACTGTTTACTTGAACACTGTGACCATGTGTGTGTGCGCGCAAAGCATTTTTTTTTTTTGTGTGTGTCCAAGTGTAGTGACTGTTCTTTAGTAACTGTACTGCACCAATGGCACTTGAGAAGAAAGAAAAAGGTTTAAAAGGGTGCGGGAGATGAATCTGTTTAACGATAATGCAACCTCACATTTCCGCGGAATCGTCAATCCTTCCTTGTTAAAGATTCCAGTTTCCAGAGTTTGTGACTCTCTGTCAGAAAGCAGTGATTCCATTAGTCTGTGTGTGTGTGTGTGTGTGTGTGTGTGTGTGTGTGTGTGTGTGTGTGCGCGCATATGAAAGTCGTCTTACACAATAACCCCCTCCCCGCCCCCCTCCTCCTCCTTCTCTCGTCTCACACCAGCCATGCTTCTTTTCAAAGGTAAAGTGCAGGTTCATTTGTTTTACTTTTACTTCATAATTTGTATTAATTATTTTGATATGAAAATTTTTTGGGCTGTAGAGCGAATCATCAGAGTTTCCATTATATCTTATGGTGAAATTCGCTTTAATATACAAGTGTTTTGGATTATAAGCACGCTTCCCAGAACGAATTATGCTCACAATCCAAGGTTTAACTGTACATTTTTGTACAATTTTTTAGTGTCTTTGGATCGGCGACTCTTGAACAGCAGATTTTTAACCATGAACTAGGGATTATAAGGTTGATGTTGACTGTATAATACAGTATATGGACTTCCTGTTTTCGAGGTTTAACAGTTCATTATCACTCAGTTTTTTTTTTTGTCTGGGTTTTTTTTTGTGATGTAAATGTTTTGCAGGAAAGAAGGAAAGAAGAAAAAAAACAACTTGGCTAGATAGCAGCTCTGTGGATCTGGAATGTCTCCGAATTTTGCTATCTCATACTGTTCCGTTGAGACCAAACATTTATGTAAACCCAGGATACAGACATTTCACAACTCAACACATTTCTTACATCAAGGCAATTAAAACAAACCCTTATTTATATAAAAACACACATTTTTTCAGGGGGTTATTGATCAGATCGCCACGCCCTCTAAGCTGACACTACTGGGCCTTTAACCCTCTCTGTTCCAGGGGGCATTACTGTACAGTACATCATGACTGACACTGTGTTGTAAAGCATATGTGACAAATAAAGATTTATAATAAAGAGAGCCTATTTTCATGTTCAGTAAATTATTATTGGATGTTAGACAGGAAACAGACCCTCAATAAACACTCCATGACTCATTTAGAATAAAAAAAAAAGAAAAAAAGCCTCGTGACACGACCTGTACTTATGCAAGACTAAAATTAACAAACTGCTGATGTTGATTTGTTTTTGTACCAGAGCAGACTTCATCTTCAGCCAAGAACTAATCTGGGCTCAGAGCAGCATTCCTGTAATTAAACCACGGTGCCAAGTCTTCATGTAATCAGCTGCAAGCTCCAGGTTTCTGTTGAGTGTTTTACATTTGTATGTACCTAGAAACCGCATTACAGCAGTGAAGTTACTATGATACCAACTGGTTACTGGCCTATGCTCGCGCGAATCTAAAGCCACCCTTTCACGACTCGCGCAACCATCATCGGAACATCGGAGAGGGGGTCAGTGTAACCGTCAACTAAAATATACTGTAATATACAGAGCTTTTCGGAGAGTTGTACACTCGGGGCATGCTGATCATATCTGTGGTAGATTTATGAGCAAATTACAGTACGTAGGCGTCAGAGTCCATGCTGTGTTTCTCAGGCTGATATAAGTAAGGGGAAAAAAAAATATCATAGAAGGAGTATTTTGTCAGGTCAAGACAATGATGCTCAAAATAAAATGCTGAGCTCCTTCATCTGTTGTTGTTAAGTCTTCTGTCTGCTCTCGTTGAGGGGTCGCCACAGTGGACCATCCTATCCGCACAACAACAAGCACTGGGTGGGAATCGAATGTGCCTTCAGCAAGGCAGGCGAGAGACCTACCACTGAGACACCAGTGCCCGTGCTGAGCTCCTACATCTAAACAATAGAAAACAAAGAACACTCATCCAGGCCATTTTGGACAAAATTCAGATATCTCATTTTGCTGTTAGTCTCCTGGCTTTTTCAGTAATGCTTGAGGCAGTTGGCTTCCACAAACGTAAGAGCTCAGCAAACAGCTGAGTTAACAAACGTCCCATAAATTCTCACACACCTGCGCGGGATTTTTGCGTTTAAAGAAAGAGAAGAAAAATAAATAAAAGACTAAAAGTTACGACGGTAGGAAACAGCAAACAGAAAGAAAGAACTCTGACCAGGTATCTCTCGTCGTCTTTCATCCGAGGCGTACGGATCAAGTGATTCTGCTCGCCTCTCCAGTCCCCGAAGCGGCGGAAAAAGTAATTGGACAGGAAGCGGTTGATGGGATCTCTGATGATGTTAATGTAGACAGGCTGCTCCATCCTGAACCTGAGGAACATCCCAGAGTCTGTAGATTATACAGTAGCCGTTGTAACGGAACACCTCGGCAGTCAGTATGAAGAACTCTCTGGCTCACCTGCTGAAGTTGAGGAAGTGAACGTGCCTGGTGTACAGGAAGGGCTGCGGCATCGTGCTGATGTTTTTCATCAACTCCACCTGATGGACAAGAAAACAGAACGCACATTATGTTGACAGCCATTTCATTTTTTTAAAACTTTTTTTTTTATCCGCCATTTATGGTTTTTGAATAAACCAGCGGGGTACAGCCTGAGCAGCGCTCGTTCCAAACTCCGCTTCCAACACAAACAGGGAGCACGACGAAACATTTAGAGCCTCGGCAGCTGCCGTGACGGATGCGTTACTTAATCCTACATGATTTAAATGACACATCAACTTAACTTAAATAGCCAGTTCTAGTGGAAAACTCCTCAGTAACGTACAGTAATAAGTACTTTTACATACGTCACTACTTAATCAACACAAGTCTAATGTATTAAGAAATTAATAAGTGTGAACATGCAAATCAGGTTCTTTCAGGTCTCATTAAAAATGAAGAAAAAAATATCTCACACACACTTCCATGTTAGTAATGTAGATGTCTGATGGGTTCAATCAGAAGGTTTCGATTAAAAATTTGGAAATTACTTTTTGGTCCTTGGGGTCATGCTTTAAATATAAAAATATATACAATATGATACATACTGTACATAATATCTCTATGTGCTGGACGTCGAGTTAAATTGTCATAGAAAAAAAAGGCTTTCACATACTGTATGGTTGTAATGCGTGTTATTATAAGAGTAATTAAAAGTTTAGGGGTCTCTCTCTCTCTCTCTCTCCTCTTTCATACCTGTGAAACAGACAAACCACACAAGCAATCTCTGTGACCACAGGTAATGACCTCATCTGCATGACGATATTTCCTGTACACCTGTGGTTACACTGACACTTTCAGAAGCATGCATGGGTACGTGTGTATGTGTGTGTCTGTGTGTGGACATGTTTAATATCATAAGGTTGACAGTTTTCCCTTTGTGTAGCACTAAAAGGAAAAAAAAAAAAGAAATATTTATTGTTGGTTCCTGAGGTTAAGACTTGTGTTAGATTTCAGTGTATGCATTGCAAATTTGTGCACGTGTGTGTGTGTGTGTGTGTGTGTGTGTGTGTGTGAGAGAGAGAGAGAGAGATATGTAAATTAGTGTTTGGAAGAATGATCAAATAGTTCCATTTTCTAGAAGAGAGGACAAAAGTTTTAAAGGTGCTGGGTGACTAACTCTCAGTGCTTTAGTAATGCACAGGTCAAAGTTCAAAGGTCAAAGCAAGTCTGGTGTTCACATTAAACCTGGAAAAGAATGCGAATCTGAATACCTACTGTACACTTTTACGTGTTGAATGCCGAGCTGGAAGTCTACTGTAGGATCGTTTAAAGATGAGAACGATGTGTCTGTATCTCTGTGATGCTCAAGGAAGCAAGTCGTTAAAATTCCCCACACAGCTTTATTCTGTCTGATGTTCTTCAGCTGTGAAACCTTTGAACTGACCATAACATGAGGAACGGCTCGGGGCTATGACATGGGCCTGTTTGTTGTAACAAACAGTCTTTCAGGGTTGGAAATTGTTGTATGAACTTAATGGCACTACAGGTCTGCTCAGCTCCTGATGTCAATTCCCATATATCTGTTGGACTCAGGTTGATACTGTATATTACGCTCTTGTTTGACAACAATAAGTCTGTATTCAGATTCATGATAGTAAGGATTACTTATTAGCACGGATACATTTTAACTGACAGTTTTATGTAAGCACGAAGACTTTCTTGGGCAATTATGCAATATTATAATTATACACTGCCTGGCCAAAGAAAATGTTTTAAATGCCGCCATTTCAGAACGGTCAAATTACTGGGCTGCATCAAGCAAAGAAAGCAACTAAGGAGATTTGAAATGACTGGAACTGGGTTAAGAATCTTTCAACACAGTCTTAAAACATGGAAGGATAGTGTTGAACCGTCAGCTTTGTGGAAGAAACAAATCATGAATTGAGATCATTTAAACACTTGAAGTTGCATGGTTAAAAATCATAGCTGTGTTTAATAGTGAAAGTAAGAGCACTTCTATACACACAATGTGATGCGTCCAGAAGAAAACCAAATCTTAATCAGACTCAATGATTGATATTTAATTAGCACGGTGATCGTTTCAATAAAATTTGAATCAAACATTTGTTGAACGCGGTTTCAGGGGAACCCATGTAGCTCTCGGGTTCCAAGAGTGAAAAACAATCCTTATCCATGTTGTTAATTAGTGTTGTTCCTTCTGAGGTCCTTTCTTTTCTGATTCCCATGGTTTAGAATAAAGAGTAGCTTTTTTTTTTAAGGTTCTGTATCCTTTCTTTCAGCCATAGAAAGAAAAGCCTCTGAATCCTCCATCAACAAGGTGTTTCCAGTGTCTGTCACTAGAACTTTAGAGAACTTTAACTTAAGCAATATATATATATATTTTTTTAAAATAACATGTGCTGCATATAAAAGAATTTCAATATATTTAGCCCTGCGGTCTCTTTATCCCAGCACAATACAGTAACTATGAGGTTAACGCACAGGACGTCAGCTTTAATTAGCCTGTGTGCTCGTCCATATCATGGGAACCATATGGGAATTACAGCTTTCACACAAACATCCTCCACCATCCTCCATTTTAGAGCATTGTAAGTAACTGGAGACCAAATTCTTTCCAAGCGACTATGTAACACTATATATTGTGTGTTTATTTTATTTTATTTTTTTGCATACCCCCAAGGCCAAGAGGAAGCTAACGTCATCCCATCAATCATGTGGGTGCTCTCATAAATAAAACCAGGTCAAAAAGCTGATCTTTTGAAGTTAGGTCTGATGACTTCTGGTAGCACTTCTTCTGGTACCTACACCTTCTTGCTATCATGTTGCCACCACTGAGACCATCTTTTTCAGCTTTCGTGACGTTTTTGTACATTTTCTCCATCCCGCTTCTATTAGAATGATTAAGGCAATAACTTTGATTCGTGTCTTCAGTTCGGTTCTCTTGTGGTCATATTTTAAAGGTTGTTAATGTTTTAAAGGTTCACTTTAAAACATTCAAGTCAACTTTAGAGTATACTTCCCTCTTTTGAAAACCTCTCTCTCTCGTTCCATCTGACAGCGGGAAGCGGAGTTTAACTGCATTAAAATGCTGCATGTGAGACTTTTCAAGACTGAGTACACACGCACGCACGCACGTATGCACGCACACACACACACACACACACACACACACACACACACACACACACACACGGTTGTTCATGATGGTGCAGTGGCTTGAGTTCCATCCAAAATGAATGAAAGGAAGTTTTCTTTTCTATTCACCATGAAGAAAAGTGTGTTTTTTTCCTCTTCTGTAAGTACTATTCGGTTGTGCTTCACTGCTAGACATGTTCTATGGTTAAGGCCTTTAATTTCCTTATGTCAACAAGAGACAGTTAATTAATATTAAAAATGTAAAACGACTTGAAAGTAATTTCTAAATCAGCACAATTTCGTTGCAACAACAAAGAATTTTGATAACGACTAGATTCAGGCAAACCACAACTATTTTTTTGTTTCTGCTGTTATGAAATGGTTATGGTTATGAAAATGTAAAAAAAAAAAAATTGTAAATGTTTGATCATAGTAGGGCGGCGCGGTGGTGTAGTGGTTAGCACTGTCGCCTTGCACCTCCAGGGTCTGGGTTCGGTTCCCCGGCCAGGCTCGATTCCCGTCTCTGTGTGCATGGAGTTTGCATGTTCTCCCCGTGCTTGGTGGGTTTCCTCCGGGTACTCCGGTTTCCTCCCACAGTCCAAAGATATGCAGGTTAGGCTAATTGGCGTTCCCAAATTGCCCGTAGTGTGTGATTGGGTGTGTGAGTGTGTGTATGTGTGTGTGCCCTGCGATGGATTGGCACCCTGTCCAGGGTGTACCCCGCCTAGTGCCCGAAGTCTCCTGGGATAGGCTCCAGGTCCCCCGCGACCCTGAACACAGGATTAAGCGGTATAGAAGATGAATGAATGAATGATCATAGTAGACTCGCTTCCTGAGAACTGGAAATGTTTACAATCGATTCGAATTTCCTCACATTAGAAATGCTTTCTTAGAATGAGAAGAATATTTCTGCTGTAGGTTCCAGGAAAAATGTCCACTGTAAGGAAAGGACATGTGTCTGTAGAAAGGGACATGTTTCCCCTGGGAAATGGACATATGTCCTTTTCATCACAACATGTTACGGACGTATGGACATGCTCCTTTTCCTGAAAACGGGACATTTTTTTTTTTTTTGCACAAAAGAAAAAAGATGGCTCACAATGGAAATACTTCCTCATAACGGAAATGCTTTTTTAAGGACAAATTGATTTCAGTAGAATTCCATCATAACAGAAATGTTTCCCAACAATGGAAATGTTTGGCTATAATCAAAAGGTTTACTGACGATGAAAACGTTTCCTTTGAATGGCAAGTGATTTATATCCCCTAAGTTATAGCGATGAAACAGGGTACAAAGTAAATTGTGTGTGTGTGTGTATGTGCGCACTGACCTGCTCATGCTTGGTGAGTCTAGTTTTGTTGTGAATGTCAGACGAAACCAGATTAAACTGGTGCCTCTCTGCCAGGATCCTGAGGAGCAGCACCACAGTGCGACTGCCACACTTCCCTACTCGATTATAGATCACCTGACTGGGGAACGGCAGCACCTGCAAAACACACACACACACTTAAGCCAGTGTAATAGAAGCAGAAGCAGTAGGTAGACATATATTAAAATGTACTGTAAAAAGTCTTGCGCACCCAAAACACTCTTACATCTTCACATTCAATTGTATGAAATCATGTAGAATAATTAAAAGAACAAACTTTTACTGCCACAGGCTGCAACCGTGCAACAGTTACAACCGTGCAAGTGCCGAATAACGTGCCTGTTGCTGAACCCAGACCTGATACGTACAGTAGGCACTAGGCATGATGGGTGCATCATCCGCCTCTCCTCTTACCCTAAACCTACTATTAAAAAAAACATCTTCAACCACATTTGTTCCTCGAAGATGATGGTTCACCACTAACCACATAGTTATTAATAATTCTGTGTGCGCGTGTGTGTATGTCAGTGGCGGCTGCTCTAAGACTACAAGGGAAGCTTTACTTCCTCTACTATGTCAGAAAATAAATGCTCATATACAGTATGCACTGTCGTATTTATATTGGTTTTAATAAAAGTGCGCTATAACACGTTCAACTTCATGACTACACTAGCTCGTTCAGAATCAGGTATTTATTGTAGATTGTTTGACGGGATTTTCTTGTCATACATTTCCGTGCCGCACAGCGCGTTAAACCCTCCTGAAGCCCAGCTTCACTGGAGCTCTATGGCGGAGCACAGAGGAAAAGCTGGATGGTAATTGGATAAATGCACCAAAATCTTCACTTGCAGGGAAGCTCAGCTTGTCTGGAAGTGAGTGGAGCAGTGGGCGGGCCAGGACGCTGGGCTGCTGCATGATGATTGGAGGAGCTGTTTAAAGGGCGGAACCCCTTTTTTTGATTGACAGCATGTCTTAAGTATACATCAGCGCTACAGAGATTCGAGTTCAGTCCCATGCGGATTTGCAGGTGAAGTGATACGACGAACTGCTGCACTCTGTATTGTTTGCTGGTGATATAAACCATTTTTGTTTATACAAATCATTATTTAAAAAGAAAAAAACATATTATATCGTTCTTGACTTTGCTCCTTGTTTCAGCATTGTAAAGTTAGTTCGTTCATATAATTAAAGGAGCTCGTGGAAGTGGAAACTAGCCAGAATTTACATACAAATAACAATGAATTTTATGATGAAGGCCTAATATGAGCTTCTCCTGGTGTGTGTGTGTGTGTGTGTGTACAATCACAAACAAACACACACACACACACACAAACACAAACTGTACAAACACACACACACACACATACTGTACAAACACACACAAAAACACACACACACTGTACAAACACACACAAAAACACACACACACACACACACACACACACACACACACACACACACACACACACACACACACACTGTACAAACACACACACACACTGTACAAACACACACTGTACAAACACACACACACACACACACACACACACTCTGTACAAACACACACAAAAACATACACACACACACACACACACACACACACACACACACACTGTACAAACTAGGGCTGCAACTAACGATTATTTTGATAATCGATTAGTTGGCCGATTATTGTTTTGATTAATCGGATGCCGCTAAGCGCTTCTTTAATTTGATGG
Organism: Channallabes apus; assembly: GCA_030522415.1. Taxonomy (NCBI): domain Eukaryota; kingdom Metazoa; phylum Chordata; class Actinopteri; order Siluriformes; family Clariidae; genus Channallabes; species Channallabes apus. The sequence continues at coordinate 46,401,664 of CM060107.1, read as the reverse complement.
TTTGCTTATAATTATATATAAAACCATACCAACATTTGTTTTGTTTTTAACAATAATTGCAGATGGCAAGTTGACATTGTTTATTTTTATATATATATATATATGTAAATAAAACAATCAACTTGCCATCTGCATACATACATACATACATACATGTAATTCTGTAATTGATACAGATGTTAACCTAGCCATGTCAGATTCAAACCTAGAATACTTTACTCCTCTTGAAGAGAATGAACTAATTTCACTCATCTCTTCTGCAAATTCATCAACCTGTATATTAGATCCTATACCGACACATTTTCTTAAACAGATAGTACCAGTAATAACAGAACCGCTGTTGAGAATAATTAATTCCTCACTCAGCATTGGTTATGTTCCAAAATCTTTTAAATTAGCAGTTATCAAACCAATAATTAAGAAACCTGACCTCGACCCCTGTCAGCTGTCCAATTACAGGCCAATATCAAACCTCCCCTTTATCTCTAAGATTCTGGAAAAGATAGTAGCGGAGCAGCTATGCTCCTATCTACATAGAAATGGCATACATGAACTGTATCAGTCAGGATTTAGGCCTCATCACAGCACAGAAACAGCACTCGTTAAAGTAGTAAATGACCTCCTATTGGCCTCTGATCAGGGTTGTGTAACTATGCTTGTATTACTCGACCTCAGTGCAGCTTTTGACACTATTGATCATGCTATTCTTCTTCACAGATTAGAATATGTAGTAGGAATTAAGGGTGCAGCCCTCTCCTGGCTCAGATCCTATTTGACCGATCGTTATCAGTATGTAGACTTAAATGGTGATTATTCTGCATGTTCTCTAGTGGAGTTTGGCGTTCCGCAGGGTTCAGTTCTAGGCCCACTGCTTTTTTCCCTTTACATGCTTCCTCTGGGCAACATAATCCGTAAGCATGGTATTAGTTTTCATTGTTATGCTGACGACACACAGTTATACGTCTCAACAAAACCTGATGAGAAAAACCATCTTACTAAAGTTGAGCAATGTGTGCAGGACATAAGAAATTGGATGCTAATTAACTTCCTTCTGCTTAATCCGGATAAGACAGAAGTTCTAGTCATAGGACCGCATACAGCTAGAAGTAAAATCTTAGATCACACCGTAACTTTAGATGGCCTTTCTGTTCCGTCAAGTGCAACAGGAAAAAAACCTCCGCGTGATTATAGATTCCAGCCTTTCATTTGAAGCTCATGTAGATAATATCACCAGGATAGCATTCTTTCACCTCAGAAATATTGCCAAAATAAGAAATATATTGTCGCTAAACGATGCAGAAAAACTAGTTCATGCTTTTATCACTTCTAGGTTGGACTATTGTAATGCCTTACTGTCTGGTTGTTCAGTTAGGTGCATAAACAAGCTTCAGCTAGTCCAGAATGCAGCAGCGAGAGTCCTCACTAGAACCAGAAGATATGAGCACATCACCCCTATCCTATCTTCACTGCATTGGCTCCCTGTGAAATTTCGCATTGATTTTAAAATACTACTATTGACATATAAAGCATTAAATGGTCTCGCGCCGCAGTATCTGAGCGAACTGCTAGTGTCTTACGATCCGCCACGCCTACTTCGGTCAAAGGATGCAGGCTGCTTGTCAGTACCGCGTATTATGAAAACTACAGCTGGGGGCAGAGCTTTTTCTTACAAAGCCCCAAAATTATGGAATAGTCTTCCAAATAGTGTTCGGGACTCAGACACAGTCTCAGTGTTTAAGTCTAGGCTCAAAACCTATTTATTTAGCCAAGCATTTTAATAAATAGATTTGCCATAAGGTAAAGGAGCAGATCTGGGGGACTCATGGACGTAGAGTATTATGGTGAACTGGTATGTTTAGATGCTGTCTTCCTCACTCTCATTTGATCACTCAGGTTTGTTGACGGTGAGGTGATTGTTTGCTTTGCATCTCAGTTCCCCCTCATGTTACTATACTAGACATTCTCGTAATACGGCGACGTGGGGAGAGGAAAAAAAACTCGCCACTACTGCGTGCACTCTGTTTATTTTGCCCTTTTCCCGCATTTCCCCTCTGTACAGCATGTAGGATGATGGGATATATCCGGTCCTCCGAAGTGTAAAATGAACGTGAAGAAAACGCACTAGAAGTGTTTTCCTTGTGTTCGTTGGGATTTGAACACAAAGAAAAAGCTGCATGCAACGTTTTTTTTTAACCCTGTATAACCGCACAGTCGGACAAACACACGTCACCAAAGCCTGTGTGAACTCTCTCACTGACTCCTATGTGTAGAAAACCCTCGGCACTTCATCCGCGCTCACCGGACACTACGACCGGCAGAAAAACGGTCGATTTTAAGGCCCGATAAGAGGTGTTTAATGTAAATTGTGGTCGCGCGACTCAATAACGTGAGCAGCCTGACTAATCGATAACGCCATTCGTTGACAACGAATTTCATTATCAATAATTATCGATTTTATCGATTAGTTGTTGCAGCCCTAGTACAAACACACACAAAAACACACACACACACAAAAAAACACACACACACACTGTAAAAACACACACACACTGTACAAACACACACACACTGTAGTACGAACACACACACACACACAGTAGTACGAACACACACACACAAATACACACACACACGCACATACACACACACACACACACACACGCACATTGTAGTATGAACACACACACATACACACACACACGCACATACACACATGCACACACACACACACACACACTGTACTGTAGTATGAACACACACACACACACACACACACACACACACACACATACATACACACACACGAAATTTTAGGAAATGCGTTGCTGAGTCTTCATCATCATTAGCTAAGAACTTTGAAATGGAAATGGCTCATTTGTCCTGTATTTCTGAGAATCAAAGTGAAATCAATCTGAGAAAAATATTACAAATTAGACTACAACTAAGACACAGTGATGTGTATGAGACGCCGTCAGTCAGTGGACACAATAAAAACCCCTCCTCTCCCTCAGCCTGGGGACGTTTATCCATTTTCGGAGTATTACTGGTGGGCTACAAAGTGTAAAACACACATCATATGATAGTTTGATAAACAAGCGTCTGAGACGAATTAGGGGTATCATTTCAATTGTACAGTTTTGTTTCAACGTACGCTTAAAGCCAAAAAAAAAGCCAAGAGAGCTTGTGGAATTGACACGCTTTACACACACTGTACTGTAAGTTCTTGACGTGTGAAAATCTGTGTTTGTGTGTCTTTGAGAGAGCTTGTAACCTGGAAGCATGTCCTGCTGGAAAGAGTGGATCTTGTTAAGTCTGTAAACATCTGCATACTTGCTGGCCAGGGAATGTGTAGTACAGGAGCAGGTTCTCCGCCAGCTGTGATGCATTAACCTTTGTTTTGTTTTTGATTCAGCACAGGATTGGCTGAGGAGGACATTCACAACGTGAGCGTTAACACAGGCATTGTCCAAAAATATGCCTCAGGCTGAGCAGGGTGTATGATTAGGTGGGGCTTGTGTGTGTGTGTGTGTGTGTGTGTGTGGTCTGGCCTTGATTGTGTGTGTGTGTGTGTGTGTATGGGGGGTTATGTGTGTATGTGTCTGAGTGCCACATGTGTAAATGGCAGTCTGCTCTTTAGTACTGCCTCAATAGGAGCGTTGTTGATAACAGCCCTGGGCAAAATTACTTACACACACAAACAGGACAAACCCCTCATCACTCCAATACTGCTGAGGCCTTACAGTAGCTTTTGGACACTTACTATGTACAGTACATTCATTCATTCATTCATTTTCTATACCGCTTAATCCTGTGTTCAGGGTCGCGGGGGACCTGGAGCCTATTCCAGGAGGCTTCGGGCACTAGGCGGGGTACACCCTGGACAGGGTGCCAATCCATCGCAGGGCACACACACATACACACCAATTAGCCTAATCTGCGTATCTTTGGACTGTGGGAGGAAACCGGAGTACCCGGAGGAAACCCACCAAGCACGGGGAGAACATGCAAACTCCATGCACACAGAGACGGGAATCGAGCCTGGCCGGGGAATCGAACCCAGACCCTGGAGGTGCAAGGCGACAGTGCTAACCACTACACCACCGCGCCGCATGTACAGTACATGTCACACAAAAAGAAATTTACCTTACAGTCGTACAGTGATCCTAAAGGAACAATTATGTATTTAAAATAACTCGGCACAACAGAAAAGCATTCGGGCCAGTCATCACCAGACTGCCTGGTTCATGTCCATGAAGAAAAGTCCAAGGGAGCAAAGCGTCTCTTCAGGGGTCTCGGGGTTGGCGATGCATACTCCCTCTCCTCTGTCAGTTAGAGCAACGTTAACGGAAAAGCAGCAGTTTATAAAAATGCAAAGACAGGTCTCAGAGGAAGCCTTCACCGTCTTCACTTGGTATCAGTCATGTGACAGGTATGGGGGGGGGGGGGTTGAATGACAGTAGATAAAATGAAGTCGATTGTTGTTACAAGAATCCAAGTTTTTAAACCATTAACCATGAAGATACAGCATACTGACAGATGACACGTCTCGAATTTCACTAATGCATTTTCCGTGCATAGTCATTACTTTACAGAGAACGTCTCTGTACGTCAAGCCACGTTATACAACTTTAACATCAACTGTTTACAATATAATTCAATAGTTTAATACACGTCATCCGTCCAACCACATGAGGTTAAATGCAGGCAGGAGTATTGCAGTGGGATTTTGGATTTAGTGAGCAATGAAGAAAATCTACTGACGGGGTCGGTTATGGATGTTGGACAATCTGTGTGAATTCACAGCCATGTTTTATGTTCTCCTGCCAATAGACCACTTACATACAGTAAATAGTTTCCTTGATGTGGTTTGTAAGGTATACATTTTCCATAAAAGTTAATTTATATGCATCTTCTTTTTCAGACTGACTCTTGAGAGAGGTGTTGGTTAACACAAACCACAATTACAATGAACTAATTCTTCAAGTTCTAACAGGCTTTCTAATGCAGAACAAGATTCGACAGCTGTACCGATCCGAGAGGAACACCTACTGTATGTCTGCGACGGGATGGATCATCATCTGCTGTTCGATCAGCAGCTTAATTACTGAAAGTCGCCACTTGATTGATGTGTGATCGTCATTGTTGTTTCAGCATGAGAAGTTGAGATTTTTATGTTCGACACTCAGCACCATCAAGTTAAAATACACTGTACGTCCGTGTACATATCCGAATGCTTTATTGCAGTTAATTTCAGCTGAAATATTGCTTTAAGATTGAGGAAACAATGTTCTTTTAAGGTCACAAAGCAACGTAGCTACAATGTCATTTCCGTCACGTTGGTACGCTGACACTGTTCTGACTTACACACAACCAAATACCAGCAGTTATCCAACGTCGGTTGCCACAACAGCGCTTATACAACGCCGGCATGCTGAATTTGTTCTGACCACATTCCAATGGCGATCCGAGGTTGGCAAATAACGTTGCTGCAACGTCAAGACTAAAACTAAAATGATCTGCTGATGAAGTCACCTAAGACGTTCATTCAAATATTTATCGTAACAATACCGAAACACAAAATGTCTAGGAGTTATTAGAATAACTAAACTGCTGATTAACTGGCATTCAACAGAATTAAAAACTTAATAAAAACATGTTTACTATTTGTTTTTGTTTGATGTTAATCATGAAAGCTCACAACTGTGTTATAACTTACCATAACCAATATGTTGTTGTATTACGAAATATGCATTTTTAGTACTTTAGTACAGAATCCTTAGTTAAAAAGAACCAAGAAATACAGTCCTGTAAACATCCATGCTACAGTAAGAGGGTCGAACACTGCAGATGTCTGGGTCTTTCCTGTCTGAAGCGGTTTAGTCTGCCCCTGTCTGATCAGCACTGCCCTGTCATTATTCCAGGCTGAAAACAGGCCTGGATGGCATATCAAAGCCCAAACATGTGTGATTAGATCAAATTAAAGGTAAACGACACCTTTCAGTTTAAACCACTGCTATATCTGGGCTTGAGTTATGGACTGAGCAAAAAAAAATAAGCCTTAAACATCGAGTCTGGAACAACAACAAAAATGCACATCTAAAGTTGGGTAAAAATTCAGTGTCTCGTCAGTGTCACTTGTATAGTAAAATGTTGGACAAGTCTAACAAAAATGTGATAAAAGAAACTTAATTCCATAAATGTAAGACATACTGTATAAATATAACATTTGCATGAAAGGAAGGAACTACAACAATACCATCTGGTTGACTGTAACAGCATGCCATGACCAGTTTTATGAAACAAAACCATTTCTTTTAACATATTAGTCAATAAGGTGTGCAGTGATGGTGTGCAACGTCCATAATAATCATGTTACCTGCTGCTCTCTATTATACTACTAAAGCTGTCTGTTATCTGAGAAACTGCTTCCTGTACATGAAAACCTCCTCCTGTTACAAAACACAGACACTGAAGACTCCTTCCAAATGTGATAAACAAACCTCAGCCATATCAGCAGCACATGCTGTAATATATACTGTACAGCCCCTGTATAAGCTGTTACCATAAAAAGTACAGTACAATGGGCTGATCATTTCTGTAGATTATATTCATTTACTAATCCTAACCTAGTATGTATAACCTAGTAACATCGATCACACCTGCTGACTAAACAGAATGCACAATCGACACTTTCTGACCAATCAGAAGCCAGAATCCAGACTTTCTGAAAAATCAGGATTTCGAATCAATGCCAGCTGACCAATTAGAATTTAGAATCCACAGCTTCAAACCAATCAGAAGCCACAGCCCCAAAATCCACAGCTTCTGATCATACAGAATCCTTCTTTTTCCGACCAATCAGAATCCAGAATCAATATAACTGATATAACTGATCAGAATGTAGAATTTAGAATGAACCATTTCTGATCAATTAGAATTTAGAATTCGCACATTTTGACCAATTAGAATACAGAATTGAACAGTTCTGTGGTATAAACCGAACCTTGTCCTGCTCTCTCTCTTTCACACACACACACAGTTTTCTGCTCTTATTAAGCAGTCTTAACAGGTTCTTCTTAAACACAGGCACTTCTTTGTCTAGCCTTGTGGCTTTTCGACTAAAACCAGCATTATTTTAGCATGCCTGAGTGCCCCTCAATCACTAACGCTTAGTCTGTTTCTTGTCTCTCACTCGATTCCTCTAAGCCGATTTCCTCCGAACAGCGTTTTAGTGTTTGCAGACTTTAGAGGAACTTATTTAGCTGAGCATCATACGAGGGTGATTAATAGCTTTACTGACTTTTCCTGTGTATCCCATTCAGACACAAACTGGTGTACACACATACAGTACAAAAACACATACTGTACATGCACACATTTGGCGTCCAGCTTGCCAGTGCTTTGTAGTGCTGGACTGAAACCCAGGACATCTTTCCTTTTTATGAAGGAAAATCACTGTTTCATGGTCATGATGTTTTTGTATTGTGAAGTATAGAGATAAATATATATAATAATATGAAACACTAGCAATATAAGTGTTTCAGAAACTGTTATATTAGTGTTTCAGTCTACAGTAGTTTATGAAAATATTGTATTTATAGTTTATTTCACATTTGCGTAATGTCCACCTATTAAAACCATTATAACATTCCACTTATAGTTACTTACTAAAGAAATAAATGTGAAATTAATAAAACATTACATTTAACAGTGAGCGGTCAGCTTTAGTGCTGACCGTGCACAGCATTTCCTTCTGCTCTTTTTTTTTTTTTTTTTTTTTAACCAGATCATGTTAACACGATTCATCCCTTATTTTACAGTATCTCTGTTTCTTTTTTACCGGAAATCGCTAAATGGAACTGCCTTCCTTTTACAGGAAATGTGTGAGTGTGTCTGAAATGTGAGGGGAAATCCAGTATTTTACATAGTAATTGCATAACACGTATTTCCAAATACAAAATAAAAATAAATGTATTGTAAGTCCGCCACCACTTAGATAGAAACGTGGGGTTATAAGAGTTGTACATGTCAAGATATGAACAGGAGTTTTAAAAATTAAGGCAAAAGTTAATACCTTATATTTATAATGCATTATACAAAGGGTGTTCAAGACAAACTGGGACTTGTGATGAAATTTTTGTACATGTTTACAAGTACGGTGATGGGAGTCTTACAGTAGCTGCAGGATAACATTTGAACACTGCAAATGTTTTAAAAAGGCCGAACATCTGTGAATGACGATCCTGGAAGTGGCGGCTCGAAGCCCAAATCAGTCATTTCTGCGAATATTCTTGATTAGGGCTGCACGATATTAGGAAAATATGCGATATGCAATATTGTTGTTGAATATTGCGATAACGATATTTCTTGCGATATAACATTTCCCTAGAGAAATGCATTTTTTTATTATTATTGGCTATTTTTTAAAATCATTTATATATGTAATGATGATACTAAAATAAACAGGTAATAGATATTCGTCAGATGTAATTAAATCTAATTCAGGCTAAAAAGAAACTATATGTCAAGGAAGTTGCAAATATTTAGACTTCAAAACACTATTAATGACTTAAACCCCTCAGCAGATATTCTGACTTCTGGTTTGCTGTTACTATAAACCTGCCAACACAATATGAATTACTTTCAAACATTACTTTTTATTTATGTGTAACCATACACTCATCGATTTAATTTATCGCAATTCTTTGCGATACAGATATTGCGTATACCATTATCGCGATAACAATAATTTTTCGATATATTGTGCAGCCCTATTCTTGATCCTTGAAAATCGATGGATAACTTGTCTCTAACCTGAGGAAAAGATGCATCTATCTGTTGAAACTGTACACACATTCATTCACCAAAACCATTTCCAGATTACTGGGAGTTAGTGCCACGTCCCCTGTATAGCCCTGACAATTGCTCCAAGACATTTCCACATTAAAGGAGTTCCTGGGATCCAGCATTTCAGACGTGAAACAGGCAGTCCAATCATGGCTCCGTCGTACTGAGAACTTTCTACCGTGATGGTATCCAAGCATTTGTTGAAACACTGGGATAAGTGCATTAGAATAGCAAGGGACATGTGGAAATGGATTGAGCAATGACCAGGGGTATACAGGGGACATGTCAATAATTAGCAGAGTTTTTACTCTCACAGCTGCATTCTGGACAATCAGAAGTCCCGGTTTAGGGCCACCGAGTGGTGCAGTGGTAAAGTGATTGCAAGTTTGATTCCCGGGTGATGCTGTAACCTCTCACAGCCGGAGGTCTCGAGAGAGCTGATTGGTCGAGCTCTTTCAGAGGGGAGGGATGCGAGGTACGTAGTGCTCCAGTATTAATTAGGGATGCACCGATACCGGTATCTGGTATTGGCCTCGATACCACATTTTCTAAAGTACTCGTACTCGTTAAAAGTCCCCCGATACTGGGGACCGATACCACGGTCTGAGAAATGTCTATGTTTGAGCGGCATGTAAGGGGTTAATCACAAGCGCCGAGTGCCCGCCCCCAGGCCCCAGACGACAAAACAAAGGCGGACTGCAAATTGTGCTCAGCGAAATTGTCCAGAGAAGACGATTGTCAAAAGGTAGCGCATTTAACACAAGTAATTTAATCAATCACCTAAAATCCCAGCACGACAACGAGTTAAATCAAGTCGGCGAGTACTGAAATGCAAGTACTCGTTTTCCAAAAAAGTGGTATCGGTGCATCCCTAGTATTAATCACGGCTCTACAGCCAATAAGGGGCGTCTGTGAGCTCACGCAAGCGGAAGGAGCGGATAGCGCTGTCCTCCGAGTGTGTTACGTCGCCCCCAACAGTGCGTTAGCGAGCAGTTCGAAAAGTTGCAATTGGCTGGTTGACATGGTTCGGAGGAAACACATGACAGTCTCCGGCCCTCCCTGAGTGGTAGTAGTAGCCTTAATGTTAGAGCCCCCTAGTGACGGGGAGGAATTGGACATGACTTAAAAAAAAAGAAAAAAAGTCCTGGTTTAATTTGAACACCCCTCGTATTATGAACAGTTAAGATGACTGGATGAGAATAAAGGGAGGAAAAAAAAAATCATAATATCATTTACCTTTGGAGCAGGGAGTCTGTGATCGTCCATATATGTGGATTGTCCTAGAAACAACAGGAAGAGGAAGGAATTAGCCAATCACAGCGTATAAGTGGGGAAAAAACAGCCGTTTAACGTGAGACAAATAAACCTAAACATTCCTGCTTGTATTCGAGCCACAGGAACGAAATCCCACTCAAATGTTCTCTGACAATAAAAGAATAAAGTGTACCAGATGGATAAAGCAGACTGATAAAGCTTTCGGACTGTTTGTGAGCATGTGCATGTCACGACACACTACATCTGTCTTCACACACTTTCAGCACCGACGGCTAACGCTAACAACTGACAGAGTGTTGTCCTAGACACAGGCGCAGGTGGTGACAGCTGACTGGGGGGATTCCTGTAGAAAATTGGGTCTTCTTTCGTGACTCATTACATATCCGGGTTTGCAAGTGAATCAGTCACTCAGTTGTTGCCGATTGCTTTTTGTCTTTTTACCATGAGAGGCTTTTTAAACGAGAGCAGCTTGCTGGATTTCCTCTGTGACTCTTTATTGTGGACAAATCCCATATTTCTGTTTCGCTCATTAAAATTAGAACAATGTGTAACTATGGCTATGTCTTTGGATTACTGCATAATGGTTCATGTTTTGTGTCGCTGTTGATTTTGTATCACCATGTCAGGTGATGTCATCACAGCAACTGCAGATGTGTCAAAATAAAAATAAAAGCATGGGCTGACGATTATATACTTATAAAATAGCGAATAAAATATTATAATTTACACACATTTTATAAATCTAATACAGCTGCATGAGTCAAAGGTTTGGACACGAGTTTGGATTTATTTGACATTCTAGAACAATACTGGATTTCTTTTTTAAACTAAAACTGAAACTATAAAATAACACACATGGCATTAGGTCATTGCGAAACAACAGTCAGTTGTTATTTTAAGACACAGAGGTCAGTTCTTGCAAGAACAGCATTTGCAAAGCTCCATGATGAAACTGGCCCCCATGAACACCACCCCTGGCACGCAAAATCAAAACGTAAGAGGAAAGGTTTAGAGTTACCAGCCTCAGGATCGGAACCTTTCGTGATTAAATCTTATCAGATGGTCCGTAGTGATTCACATTTATTATATATATATATATATATATATATATATATATATATATATATATATATATATATATATATATACTACCGTTCAAAAGTTTTAAATCACTTTCTAACTCCACAATCGTTCCTGATTTCTATTTCTTTCTACATCATAAAGGAATGCTGAAGGCGTCCAAACAAATGCATGAATCTCCTTTGAACAGTTGATATTGAGATGTTTCTGCTACTTCTGCTCTGTAAAGACTTCATAACGCCTCTAATCTGAGGTGCTGTTAATTGGTCATTTTTCAGGCTGATAACTCTAAATGAACTTCTCGTCTGCAGCAGAGGTAGGTTTTGGTCTCGTCCTCCTGGGACGGCCTTCATGAGAGACAGTTTCATTATGGTGCTTGACGGATTTTGCAAATGCACTTGACAATACTGTTCTTGCAGGAACTATTACAGAAAGGCCGACCTCTGTGTCTTACAATAACAACTAACTGGTGTTTTTATGTAATTATCTAATTCCATATGTGTTATTTTATAGTTTTGAAATCCGCAGTATTGTTGTAGAATGTAGAAAATAAATCACTAAACAAAAACAAAGACATTTGCAAGTGTTCTAAAACTTTTGAACATAGTGTATATAAAAAAAAAAATAATAAATGTATATATATATATATATATATATATATATATATATATATATATATATATATATATATAAATAATGTTTGATCATTAATTTAGTTAGGTTTCGAAAGTCAGTGAGTTTCAAGTTAAACACTCATGCTGCTTTGTAACAGGTTATACTTTTGGATTTCTCAGTAAAGACAAGCCGGATTTTTCAAACATAAAATTTTTCAACTATAACTGCAAAAATTTTTTAATTAAATAAATAAAAAAGCTTGGGATGACATATGACATTTTAAATACAGCATTTCACTGCATACTAGACTTTCATTGGTTTTATAAGTGTAAAAAATAAGGCTGCTCGAGACAAATCAGGCAAATACACATTAGTGCTATTAAATTGAACTAAACATTGCACTTTTGGTTATCCATCAAATATGCAAAAAAAAAAAAAAAAACTTATATAGTAACTACAAATATAAAACATGTCAATAAATCTTTTACTTTTTAAAATGCCCTCTTACTCTTCTTCTACAGAGCCATCACACAAACTGCTTAAAGTACACAAACTGTTACAGTAGACATGTGGAGGGAGACAAGTGCACTGCAACACTCATCAGCAGGTTTTTTTTTTTTTTTTTTTTTTAAAGAGAATTTTAAATCATTCACCCGGTAATAACAGCTGCATGAATATTTTTCCTAAATAACATATAATTTTCCACCATGCAGCTAAACCTGGTCATGTAGTTCATCTTATTTTCGATTACAGGAAATCCTGTACCGGGGTTTTATCGCTGAGGACGTGTACAGTATATGTTTTGGATATATTTAATAACATAGACTTTCTACTATTTTTGCAAGAGATGAACTTTAGAGGCAAAAAGTAATAATTTGATTATACGGATTTCAAATCAATCTTTTTTTTTTGCATAAAGTAGAATACAGATGAACCAACCTTAGGCTAATCATTCAAATTTTGCGCTAAGCTGTTAAATGCAGCCATGTTGATGCAGTTGTTTTTCTGCTTTCCCATTTACATCTCAAGCTGAGGAAAATTTAACTACAACTAGGACCACAGAGTCCTGTTTGGGCATTTCTTCTTTCCCGAACCTGGGACATTTACAGTACACCCACGAGTCTGTCCCTTCTCTCGAACTGGGAAAAAATTGTTACAGTTGTGCTCACTCTACACACACACACACACACACACACACCCAAAGACTCAAGCTTGTGTCAGCATGAATTCGTTTCATCCTCATTAGAAACATGCCAGGACGCTCTCCTTCTCCTTTCTCTGTCACAGAGCCTGAAACTCTACCAATCTTATTAGAGACCTGACTCTGATTAAATGGGATTACAGCCAAAGAGAACACATGCCTCTGTGTTCGCCGATGACTTTTTGCTTTATCGTAATCACCCACTTTAACCAGACCATACAGCATCTGTAGATGATGATCTGGCACAGGAAAGGGGACTGCTTGTGTTAGTACTCAGATGCCAATTTGTCTGGTGATAAACCTAACTCAATAGCCTTCCCCTTCAGTGTAGTGCAAAAAAAATAACACTAAAAACCCTACAATTCTACTAACAGCATGATTTTTTTACTTATTGAAAACTTTAAATACTTTGTACAAATGGTCTACAAAAATAGTATAATCAACCAGGACACCAGGTTTGACAAAATAGTGAGGTCCGTGCCAGGTAAAGTGCCCTGTTATTACTGCAACAAGGGTCCTGGACAGTCATGTAAAGGTTTTTATAAAAATTTAGAATAAAATACATGTCAGGTTGCAAAAAAAGATTAGAACACAAAAACCTCAACTGTCCGTCAACAAGAATCTGATTGTTTTCTTATTTGCATGTAACTGAACAACTCAACTAAACACTATACAGTACAGTAAGTCTCCTACATACGAATATTCAAGTTACAGTACGAACCTTTAAAGATACGAACAACCGTTCATGCATCCCTGGATGTCTCGAAGCAAGAGTAAAAGCAGCGGTGATGAAGCGGGTGCTGCTAAGAAGCACCAACAATAACGATGGAGACAAAAATGAAAAAAAAATAATAATAAATTAGAGGATGGAGGAAGAGTTTGCGCGTTCTTTTAACACGAATCGCTCAACTATCGGCGCGATTCTAAAGAACACTGTACTGTAATATATTGTGTGTAGCCAATTGTATTAGTAATCTAATACCAAGACAATGTTTGTTTGACTTACGAACAAACTGGACTTATGAACAACCTTTTTGGAACAGAACTCGTTCAAATTCTGCTGTGATGCTTGTAATTAGCCTGTTAAAAGCCCAAATCAATGTTTTGTGCTCCACTCCTCTTTTCCCCCTTAAGGATGTGCATTTTCCTAGCCAATCAAAATTCCGGGACCCGAAACATCCATGTTTACATCTGCGTCAAGCATTCCACAATAGATAAGGAGAAGATACTAGAGATGTTCCGATACCATTTTTCCCCCTCCCGATACCGATTCCGATACTTGGGTTCAGGGTATCGGCTGATACCGAGTATTGATCCGATACCTGAGTGTGTATCTGTACAGTGTGTGTGTGTGTATACAGTATATATAATTTATTTTTTTAAGTAAAATACTACTAGCCCTGTGTAACGGGTTCGACCCTAAGTGCACGGGCGACAGCATGAAACACGGACACGAGGCGAGGTCTTACAGGAAAAAGGGTCATTTATTTAGAAAAATGGGTAAGGAAAGGGTTAAAGACTCTCTGCAGCCTTTTCGACTTCGCCGGCAGGGATGCGAAGGCGGGCTCTACGCGGAAGTGAAGGTGCCGCGGGAGCTCACGCAGCTCGTTCACGCGCTCCTCTCGCGGAGATCAAAGGCGCCCCCCTTTTTAAAGTCTCTGGGGCGCATCACATCGCCCCGCTCTTGTGCCACTGTCTCTCATAAAATCCACCGCGTCACAAAGTCCAGCTTCCCAACAGTCAGACCCCGAGCTACACTCCCCGCTGTGTTTTATAGCGCCAGGATCATTAGCGCCGATAGCTCATGGGCCGTTGCCTGATTCTGCGGCCCTGCTCCTTCACATACCTAAAGGGGGGGGAGGCTGCCTAACTAGTGAGCGAGGAGCAATATCAATTTGGGCGCACGTCCATCACAGGCGCACGCCGTGACACTCTGTAAGTAAGCTATAGGATAGGAAATAGGAAATTTATTTAGGAAAATGGTATCGGATCGGTACGTGGACTCAAATACTCGCCGATTCCTATGCCAGATTTTTTTGTGGTATCGGCAGCATTTCTGATACCAGTATCGGAATCGGAACAACCCTAGAAGATACTGTGATTCCCATTCCTATCCTCAGCCAATTTAAAGCTTTTTCCCCCCAGCATTTCTGATACAAAAAAAAAAGGGGAAAATATATGCAAGATCAGTAATTTACGACAACATCTGGAGTTATTTGTGTTTTCTCTAAATATTACACGTCGTCGTAAATTGAGGAAATTTAGGAAAAACTGGATTTTTTTTTCCTCTCACATTTCAGCTGAACATGTGGGGAAAAAAAATAGTCCACAGTTAGTAAAAATTCCCTCAGGACGCTTCCTGTTCACCTAAGAATGCTGCAATTTGTGCAGGAATTTCCCTAAGCATAGACTTTCAGCACTGCAATATTTAATTCATACAGTATGATGTAATTAGTAACTCGCTTAAGTATGGCTTGGAGATGAGAGGAGACAAAAATACTGGAAGAAGGGTCAGAAAGCCAAACGTCGCTGTTTAGGCTGCTGTGGATGGGAAGCGCAAGAACGACAGTTATTTTTGACTGACCCGTCATTTTCTGCCTTAGCCGTGTGTGTCTGTCTGAGTGTGTGTGATGTAGAGGACACCGTGCAGTAACCGGAGAGCAGGTCAAATAAAAGCGCAGACGCTCCGTTACAACGGCATTCTTTAGAGAGCATGCGGAATAAAAGCAGAAGATGAATGTGGAGCCAAGGAGCATGATTCTGAAGCATTGAGCGAGTCCTGAAGTTCAACAAATCATAAATTACTTTGAGAAAATGCTGGAAACAAATATGACAGAGTCATATTTTGGAGCCGTATTAGTACTTGAGCAACACTTACAGTATCTCACACGTTCCCCAAAGGAAGAAGTACTGACTGGAGATGATGTGGTGTTTCTAAGATCATTCCCTTACTACAGACTGCAAATCATTTAACCCTCCATAATGAGTTCAAGTGGGACGTTCTCCTATTCGGCATAACAGCACTGTACGTATCTGTCCAGCTGGAAGTTTTACACCAGGTTGGAGCCTTTTTTATTTTTATTTTTTGGGGGGGATTTGAATTTTTCTTCTGTCAGGTCGAAGATTCCCTTTTCCTTCTATATGCTGCATTCAGATAGCTTGTAAAGGGGTTCCAGCATCCTAGTGAGGGTACTTGTGGGTCCAAAGTGCGTTCAAAGATTTAAAAAAAAAAACCCTATATAAACAGCAGGAGGAAACCGGAGAACCCTGAGGAAACCCTAGCAACCGTATTATTATTTCTAATATTACATTTACTGGAAACTGACACCCCTAATCGAGAATTAGTTAAATGAACCCTAGCTTTTACATCTAGCATAATCAACACTGTAATAGAATAATACAATTCTATATTCAATTCAAAAAGAATTAAATAAACAAAGAAAAAAGAATCGAAAATTCAAGAACACCATCATGTAAAGTGCTTCACTTTCCCACCAAGAACCTGTCATTCATTCTAAATAGACAAATACACAGTAAAAACAGAACTAAGAGCAGATTTAGTAACAAACCCAACAGCCAGCAAAGGCAGTGTGTTTGTTTAAGCTGCACGTGGTTGCCAGATCCTTTGTACAGACCCAGTAAATGAGCACATCATCCCCGCACCCATGCACCTGCACCAGCAGATTAAACTGGGTGTGTGCTGGATATTTTTACATTTTCCCAACATACATGTGCTTATATGAGTATTTCAGGAATCATGCGGTCCAATATCACCAAACTCTTTGAATTACAGTATAGTGTGGAGCAGCTGCCCAACATCAAACCCAACGGGTCTAAATCACCAGTGTAATGATGTGTAAAGTGCAGGTTAATATTGTCTCCACCCCGATTTGTTATTCTATGGGTTTGCCACTCAAACCGAGTGCCAAAAATGTGGTAGCGATGGCTTTTCTTTGTAATGGAAATATGTTTTTATAGAAGCTTTACCATTAAAAAGCTCAGAGCCCAAAACAAGCTCAAATCAGGAAATACTTCCATACAGTAAGTGCACTAAGTGCACTACTGTCTACTTGTTTTATGAGAATGTTATTGAACCACTGCATTAAAAAAAAAGAAAAAGAAAAAAGCAACTAAATTATAAATGAATAAAGAAAAGCAGTAACAATTAGAATTTTTTTAAAACAATGTGTGTTTTGAAATCTCCATGACTATGGTTTAGAGCTAAACCAGTACTGTACACCACATACAGTAGTGAGGTCAGGATTTTCCACTGCACTATTTTAGTATAATAGTTAATATGATAGTTTGTGTATATTTTGGATTACCATAAAACATTGCTATTTTAGTTACATTTGACTAGCTTGCTACTAACCCACACCACACCAACACTGCTTGATAAATACAGCATACAGTACCATGGATGCGATGATACAGTAGCATAGCCTACTATTCTGCATTTTCATTTATACCGTAAACTGGATATTTTTTTTCTATCTTCAACTGGGCAGTTTCAGGGAGCCTAAGATTTCTGTTCATGAGATGCTTTTCTGCTGACCGTGGTTCTAAAGAGTGGTGGTTTGAGTTAACATACTGTACAGTAGCCTCTCAGATCAAACCAGACTGGCCTATGTACAGTATCACCAACATACAGTAGCAAAGATCCGATATCACAAGTGGGATGCTACCGGATGGTTTTTGTTTTTCGCACCATCCAGTATTAAATAATGCCCATAAGGTACACTCTTTTTAATCAACTGATCCATCACCAACAACCATGCGAAGCCACTTCACTCACATTTTTTCACATTCAAATACAACCCAACAAAATTGGGGCGTTTTTAAAAAATTTTTTATTTGAATAAAATGAAAACTAAAAGGCTTTCAAATCACATGAGTCAGTATTTTATTCACAATAGAACAGAAAGAACATAATTGTTTAAACTGGGAGATTTTACAATTTTATGCATAAAATTAGCTAATTTCAAATTTGATTCCTGCTACAGGTCTCAAAATCGTTGGGACGTGGACATGTTTACCATGGTGTACTGTAGCATCTCCTCGTCTTTTCAAAACAGTTTAAGGACGTCTGGGCAATGAGGTTATGAGTTTCTGGAGTTTTGATGTTGGAATTTGGTCCCATTCTTTCCTGATATAGGTTTCCAGCTGCTGAAGAGTTTGTGGTTGTCTTTGACATATTTGTTCATTTAATGATGCGCCAAATGTTCTCTATCAGTGAAAGATCTGGACTGCAGGCAGGTCAATTTAGCACCTGGACTCTACTAGTAAAGCCATGCTGTTGTAATACCAGCAGTATGTGGTTTTGCATCGTCCTGCTGAAATACACGATGCCTTCCCAGAAATAAACGTTGTCTAAAACCTCAGCATTCATAGTTCCAAAACATGCAAGCTTCCCATACCATATGTACTTATGCACCACTATAACATCAGAGATGCTGGCTGGTCTCCCACATCTTTAGCCTGGAGGACACGGCATCTGTGTGTCAACAAGAATGTAAAATTTGGACTGGCCATAGAAGACTTTTCCACTTTTAAACAGTCCATTTTAAATGAATCTGGGCCCACAGGACTTCTGGACCATGTTCACATATGGCTTCCTTTTGCTTGCTAGAGCTTTAGTTGGTGTCTGCAGATGGCACAGAGGATTGTGTTTACAGACAGTGGTTTCTGGATGTATTCCTGGGCCCATTTAATAATGTCAGTGACACAATCATGCCGATGAGTGATGCAGTGTCGACTGAGAGCCCGAAGACCACGGGCATCCAAAAAAGGTCTTCGGCCTTGTCCCTTATGCACGGAGATTTCTCCAGCTTCTCTGAACCTTTTGATGATGTTATGCACTGTAGATGATGAGATTTGTAGAAAGTCTTTGCAATTTCTCAGTTTAAACATTTATATTCTCTCTGTTCTACTATGAATAAAATATTGGCTTTTGTGATTTGATTTAGGTTTAGGAGTAGAAGTTGGATTTAGAGGTAGGGGTAGTGTTAGGACTAGGGTAAAGGCATAGGGGTAGGATTTGAGTAAGGGTTAGGGATTATTACACAGTTTGTGAGAATTTGGGGAAACAGCTATTTAAACTTGGGTTAAATGAAAAATAAAGGCATGTTTTAAAGCACCATGAGGTGATGACCCAGAGTTTTTGGACTCACAATGCACCCTTACATCGTTAACTTGTAGCATCAGCACATTCCCAGAATGAGTGATATATATAACTCAGATCCAAGCTTAAAGAATCAGAAAAAAGGAACTTTCATGCTGCGTAAAACTGAAAACGAGTGGAAGAAAGTAACAAAAACAGACAGAGAAGATGGATAAAGAATGTCACAGAACAGATCAGAAACACGTCAGGGAGGAAGAAAGAAGCCAGAACAGACGCGGGGAGTCTGTATGTATTACAATTTCTTGGACTGATCTGGGATCTGCGCTTTCTCGGTGTGCATGTGTGAGTGTGTGCGGTGAGGCCAGTTAAAGGAATTCTGACTGTTACTACAAACATGGTGACACACTGAATAAGCCTCCCCCTAGCTCTTTGGTTACAGGAATTTTTTTTTTTTAAGTTTCACTTTTAATATTTAAGCCAAGCATCAATATTACTGTTGGGAAAGTTGTGTATTCACAGATGTTTTACGCACTTCCTTGAATGTTTCAGGCTCCACTTTCATATTATGCAAATGAGGCAAATGTATAACTCATGCCTCCAAGCCATCGGTAATAATGTTCTTCTCGTGTCCTGCTTACACTCTGCCTACGTTCCACTAGGGCTGGGCGATATGGCTGAAAACTGTATGACGATATCAGTGTTTCATATCGGTCGATATCGATAATTATTGATATTTTTTATGACCCATTTAAAATAAGGACCAGAATATATTATATTTAAACATTTTTATTTATAAACTTAACTTTCCTATGATCATAGTCCCATCAGTTATTAAGACAGAAGTGTCAACAACCATGGAAAAATCAAATAATTAAAATGTAAACATAAGTCTAAAGTCACAATGAACACTTAACAATTATCTCTTAACATTTAAGGTGCAAAATGTAAGAAATGCTTAATAAAGTGTAATAAAATAGTGCAATGCGTTTATTATATTCAGATGCCTTTATTCTATATGTGTCGTGTGCACTGAATGCAGTAAAAGAAGAATACCGTTTTTCTCCATGCCTCCGTTTCTCACACAAAAAGCAAGTAATATTATAGATGTTAGTTGTGCATATTGATGCAAACATTCATTCATCTTCTATACCGCTTAATCCTGTTGATGCAAACATAACAATTGTCATACCAAAGAATAAACTACCCGCCAATGTGGCTAGTGAGACTAAAGTTATTACCCGCCACAGCCAAATTTTATCCGCATTTGGCAGGTGGGCGGGTGCCAATGTCAACGCCATCTTGTCTCCGTTTATGCTTCCTGAATCGCGGCAGTACTACTTCCGGGTCCTAAAGCCGGTCGCGGAGCGAGTGCGCATGACAGAGCATGACTAGCTTCGCGACCTCTGTTTTCTTCCGACAAAAAAAAATAAATATCGAACACATTTGTTTTATTGATATCGATCACGTGTCTATCGCGAAACATATCGTTATCGTTTTATCGCCCAGGCCTACGTTCCACTGATATTCTTCTTACTGAATGTTCTGCTTAGGTTTCTCTTTTTTCTGATTATGTACTTATATTCTTCTTCATATGTTCCTCTTACTTTCTGATGATCTTTTGCTTATTTTCTGCTTATGTTCCGCTTGCATCCTTATGTTCTTCTTTTATTCTTCTTAGGTCTTCTTTAAGTTTGTACGTTCCACTTATGTTCCTTTTATTTTCTTATCATGTACTGCTTACCACTATGCTTATGTTCTGCTTACATTCTTCATACATTCTGCTTATGTCCCTTAATTTGTGATTATGTTCTGCTTCCGTCTTCTTACATTCTGCTTATGTTCCTCTTACATTGTGAATATGTTCTGCTTACGTTCTCCTTGCGTTCTGCTTACATTCTGCTTACGCTGTGCCTATGATCTTCTTACTTCTTGCTTAAGTTACATGCAGTCTTTGTTCTGCCCATGATCCTCTTACTTTCTGATTACGTTCTGCTTAAATTCAAATTTTCATCTTACATACTTCTTTCCTTCTTCTCACATTCTGCGTATGTTTATTCTGCTTACAATGTGCTTTTTTCTCTCTCTTTTTTGCTTACAATGTGTTCTTAAGTTCTTCATATGTTCCTCTTACTTTCTTCATTATACACTGCTTACCTTCTTCTCATATTCTGTTTACATTCTTGTTATGTTCTCCTCTAGTCTACTTACTTTTTGATCATGTACTTCTTAAGTTCTGATAATGTTCTGCTTACGTTCTGCTTTCTTTATCGCACCTCCCCTGTTACCCCACAAACAGAAAAATGTGTTTACGATTAAAGAGCGCTCTAATACACTTCAAACAAAGGAAACACACACGCACACACACCTGGATGCAATCACAAATGTAGTTTCAACATGCAAAAAACCTGCACCTTGTCCATCCCTATGTGATACGTATAATATATGGTCAGCGTGTGTTCCTCAGACTCTGGGAGCCGACCTGCTTTCTCCATCTTGAACCTGTTATCATCATCAGTTAGCTACTACATAAACACACACAAACACAGAAGGAAAAGGTATAAAACAAGTGTCAGAGAAGAAGAAGAATGAAGAGGTGGAAGCCCTCGAGGATTCTCCCTTACGCAACTAGGCACTGGAACGCCAACACATACACACACACACACACACACACAAATACAATCACATTGGATTCATTATTAAACTCTAAAGTATTTTAAAAGTATTATTTCTGTCTCAACAAGCTGTAACACATATGGTTTCATTAATACTGTTGGATTAATCGTATCCAGGGAAGTTACCGACAATAAAGATGAGCTTGTGATAAGTTGTTTCCAACTCTCCGATTCTTCATAAAATATTGTGTAACGACACAAATCTGGTACCGACACATTTTTAACATGATTCAAACCAGAACCCGTAAACACTCTAAACCCTTACACAGTAAGGAGGATGAGGAAAGAGGGGGAAAACAGCAGAAACATCATGTTTATTTGGTTCTTTTTGTTGAAGAAAGAAGTGCTTCTTACACAATGCAGCACCTGCACTTCATCAAAGTCTCATTAGAACCACTATTGGCTTTGCATGTTATAAACGAATAAGACAAAAATAAATAAATAAAACCATTTGATCTTGCAGACCATCAGAATGTTCTCTACGGATGGAAATCTCCATACTCCCATTCTACAAGTATCACGGTTTTATAAATATCCCTATTTGATATACATTTTTGGAATAATTTGCTCCCATCACACATAGCCAGGGGTGAATAGTTTAAAGTTTCCTGCAATCCCCTGCAGGATTATAGAGGAACTGCACCATTTTACCTCAAACGAAAACATATATAAAATGTAAAAAAATATATATATTTTCATTCATTCCTTCATTCATCTTCTATACCGCTTAATCCTGTGTTCAGGGTCGCGGGGGACCTGGAGCCTATCCCAGGAGACTTCGGGCACTAGGCGGGGTACACCTGGACAGGGTGCCAATCCATCGCAGGGCACACACACATACACACACTCACACACCCAATCACACACTACGGGCAATTTAGGAATGCCAATTAGCCTAACCTGCATATCTTTGGACTGTGGGAGGAAACCGGAGTACCCGGAGGAAACCCACCAAGCACGGGGAGAACATGCAAACTCCATGCACACAGAGACGGGAATCGAGCCTGGCCGGGGAATCGAACCCAGACCCTGGAGGTGCAAGGCGACAGTGCTAACCACTACACCACCGCGCCGTTTTATTTTTTCGATATTGAAGGCAATTTCTCCCCCCATTTCTAACATCCGCAGACAGAAACAGACGGAACAAGTAAAGGAACAAGTAAAGTGCCTTAGTGTTAAATACCAAGCGGGAATCAGCGTTGCTTGGGTGCTGTTTTGTGGAATTTGGCTCGTGGTAAGTTTCATGGCATCGGGTGTACGGCCAAGAAGTCAAGTCAAGTCAAGTCACATTATTCATACAGCACATGGAAAAGACAAGGAGAGTCAGCCAAAGAGCTGTACATCATCTCGGCTAAGGCTTAGCATTGAAATAAAAGATGAATAAATTGAGGTATATAAATAATAATAACAATAACAATAATAATAATAATAACAACAATAATAAACCTAGAAGCAATGCAAATTAGAAACAAAACCAGGAATCTTATAAATATCAGATGAAAAGGGTCCAGGGACACTTTTTTTGATGAGATTGGATTTTAAAATTGAATCTTGAAGCTGGGACAGAAGTGGCGCAGACACCTTCAAACAGCTCAAAGTAGCTCATGAATCGAACTCAATGCCTAAGTCTAGTTAAAAGATTAATAGAAAAGAATTCACCCAAGACATTTTCTCCCCATTAAACCTAATGGTTTCAATCCTCTCCCTACTGGTTCCAATGTCTATGCTAATCAGCAGCTCTCGAGCCACGCCCATCCAGAGAACAGGAGAGCCGAGGAACAAGTTGGGAGAGGGGCTTATACTGTACAGTGTTATATATGAATAACACGGGTCTAATTGTCTCGTTCAATACAAAAACAACACAGGAGACGCACAAACGTTTTGCATCAGTGGACAGCCAAAGGAATCAAGTTTACTATTTTTTGGGGGGGAATATTTTATGAGATGTAGCACCATGGGTCCACCATTAGCAAGGACAGTAGCAAGAAGAAAAGGCCAGTTCCAGTTTCATTTTTAAAGCAGCCGATGTCAAGAGGAATCATAATTAAGGTTAAGTGAGACTTAATGTCTATTTGTTTCAAACTCTACTTCCTTTACATGTCTTTTCTAAATGTTTGGATTGTTTTTATATGCAAGAATATGAATTATAGTGTTATATTGGTAATATTTCTGGGTGGCTGGAACAGATTATCTGCACTTATTTTATTTCCCGTGGGAAAATGAGAATTTTCTGCTGTGTGTATATCAGTGTATAACTCAAAAAAAAAAATTTGGTACACTGACTTTGTGAATGTATAAAAATGACTAAAATGTGAATTTTACATAATAGGTGTCCTTAAAAAAAGGCATAAAACTGGTGTTTTGCTGTAATCATCTCTCAGGTTGGCGTAAACATCACAATAGAGCCTGAAATGTAATGAGGAATCGACTCAAACTTTTACTCAAACTAAAACTTGCACCACAAGATGAGGCATCTTGTATTCTTGCAGTTTGAGCTCAAACCTCACATGTTGTTGTTGCTTGTTTTTATGAAATGTATTCCTCAATTCTTCATGAATCAACCATTTTCCAGCCCGTTTCTAGTCCCAGCCATCGTAATAACATCATAATCTCCATGAAGCAAAACCGAAACCAAACTGACATGAAACATAAGAAATGATATCATCATTAACTGGAACAGCTCACATCAATAAGATAGGACGTGATTTAGGAATTATTATAAATAGCCATTTATGATTGATCTTTGCTTAGAATCATTATAAGACATTGGCACGAAAAAAAAAAAAAACATGCTTTAAATGTTCAAAATAAACGTGTTTTATTCCAAGTTTGCATCAGCTATCATTACAATTCAAAGAGAAAAAAAAAATCCTAAACATGCCATAACATAATTAGAGAGAAATGACTACAGTATCCAGCCTGTGCATGCCATGAAAAGAAGAGGAAGCCAAACAAACAGCAAAGGAAAATATGTAGAGCTGTGGTCTGTGAGCCAGAGACAAGCAGTTCATGTTTTCTGAAGTGACACTCAAGCCAAAAACGCCGAAAAGGCCAGGGCGAGGAGAAGGGATTCAAAGATAAAGACAGGGGCTTTAAAAAAAATCAATAATAAAAATGAAAAATAAAGCCCATGGCAGCAGGTTTGACTAGACACCAGACGATTTACAGTAACACAGTTATCTTAACGTAAGGTGTCTCTGAAACATGTTCTGTTTTAGCTCTTGAGTGACATGGATGGAATAGAACGCAGAGGACTTTGTAATTATATGGTGTCACGGCCCGACGTTCGGCCTTGGCATTAAACGTAAAAACTTCAAACGGACGTGCCAGTTTGGAGCTGAGGCTCAGAGTCCGGCCATAATTGACCCGGGCATCCGTTTCATTGCCACACGGATGTGTGTTCTGAGAGCTAGAGGGAGGCACCGAGTTCCCCCCCATAAGCCCCGATGGTAAAATAAGGACAAGTATCAAGTACTTTATGTACCCAAGGCCAGCATGGAATTTACCCACATACACACAAGTTCTCTCAATCAACACACACACACGCGCGCGCACACCACTCCCTACGTTCCAGACAAGAAGGCTTGCAGCATGTGTTCTGCACATGTGCGTGTATTCGCTGATTACAGTGCGATACTGGGTAACTCATACTGAGTGAATAAAACGAGCCCCGCTAGCCTGTGGAATATTCCACTCAAGAGTTAGCTGGGACATTAAAGACACATGCTCACTGGTGCTTTGGTTCAGATCCGATTAGACTTTTTTTTTCCACTGTTATCCGATGCTAGGTCCGCAGGAAAACTGACCGATAATCACTTCACAATACTACTACATGTAAATGTTTAGTGCAAGCTAATAATTAAACCAGCATTAGACTGGAGCTTTGCTAGCTTTCAAGAACTCGCTCTTTCAAATGACGTACAGTATCTACGCTTCATACATCGGAGGACCCGAAACCAGTCCCCGAAAAATGTCGGTCACAGCATCACGCAAAAATGACTGGACGGAATTTAGTGAAACTTTTGCAATGCTTAGGTATCTGTCTGAAGTTTAACCTGCACCATAAGTGAAATCGAAATGTTGTAAAAGTTAAAGCAATGTTATGAACAGTTACATGCCGGATTTAACGATCTATTTTAAAAGAAGCTACTAATAAGCTACTTTCTCAATGTAAACAAACGCCTGCCTCAATAGATATTAATTAGTAAAGCTAATTACCGAATATTGTTAAGTGGTACAAGTGAATTTTAACATTCTAGAGAAACTTCTGCGATTACCAAAAAGAGAGTGGATTTGGCTGACGGAAGAAGTACAACTTACTGTACCGTAAACAAATCGTAAACATAAACCTTTCTCTATCCTCTCTTTCCCATTGATTGTAATAAAATGAAATAACAGTAGATTGAAAAATCTCATTGTGAAAGAAAATATTTGATTTTGAACAAATTTCGTAATATTCAGCCACCAATCCAGTGGGAAACAATACCATAGAATGGTGTCACACCAAACTAAATGTCGCGAAATAACAGTTATAAACAATTAAGGTGTTCATCTTTTTTGCAGTTAGACATGTATGTGAGCTTCAAGCTTAAATAACAAAAATATTAAAATAATAACATCACTTATCAAATTAAAGCTAGGTGGTGTAGTGGTTAGCACTGTCGCCTTGCACCTCCAGGGTCCGGGTTCGATTCCCGGCCAGGTTCGATTCCCGTCTCTGTGTGCATGGAGTTTGCATGTTCTCCCCGTGCTTGGTGGGTTTCCTCCGGGTACTCCGGTTTCCTCCCACAGTCCAAAGACATGCAGATTAGGTTAATTGGCGTTCCCAAATTGACCATAGTGTGTGAATGAGTGTGTGTGTGTGCTCCGCGATGGATTGGCACGCTGTCCAGGGTGTACCCTGCCTCGTGCCCTGAGTCTCCTGGGATAGGCTCCAGGTCCCCGCGACCCTAAATACAGGATAAAGTGGTATAGAAGATGAATGAATGAAAATTAAAGCTGATCAGTCACGAGACCTAAATCACATACCAGGCCATGTACAGTATAATAGTCCACTGCCTAAAAGACTATCGTCCAATTTTACCACTCAGTATAAAAGATCGGAAATATTTACTTCAGTGTGACCTAAGAGTCGAGCTTGTATACCCCACCCTACCACCTTCTTTGTCCCAGTTTGGCCGCCTGCCCCTTTTAAAATGCACCATTCAGCCCCCCCCCCCCCTCCCTGACATACATCATCATCTATGAAGTGGCTAACATGTGCTTCCTCATAGATGGGGGAAGCCGGCCAAGTGCAAGGAAAGTGACATCTCCACCCTTCTACAATACAGTTTTGCTTCCATGTCTCCCGGTTACAAAACTCTCTGGCTCCATTCAGAAGCCTGTTTAATGGTCATACAACATTCATTCATTCATTTTCTATACCGCTTAATCCTGTGTTCAGGGTCGCGGGGGACCTGGAGCCTATCCCAGGAAACATCGGGCACTAGGCAGGGTACAACCTGGACAGGGTGCCAATCCATCGCAGGACACACACACATACACACACTTACACACCCAATCACACACTACGGGCAATTTAGGAACGCCAATTAGCCTATCCTGCATATCTTTGGAGATAAACCGGATCTGTGGGAGGAAACCGGAGTACCCGGAGGAAAGTCATACAACATTTCAGAAAAAAAAGTATCATGAATGTAATGTAATGTAATCAAGTAAAAATGCTACAGCACTTTAATCACCGGTGTTAATGTGCAAATGGGTCAAAAGGTTTGATTACTAATAAGGAAAATGTTTAAATGTGGTTTAAAAAAATTTTAACTAATAAAACATCTGTATTTATTTTGGTCAACATTTAATTTCCGTCACAATCCACTGCGATATGGCGTTCATTCATTATGGCACGAGCAGCAGTATTTCTCGGGTCACGGCTCGCGTTGTATCAGGAATAGTTTATGCGCGCAGTGACGGGATGTTACAAGCTCGGTCATCACAGCTGTATTACTCGGGTGAGAGAGAAGAGACAATATTTGGGCCTGTTTATATTGAACCGGGGAGAAAAGCCCATGTGTACAGTAGTAATATCAGAAGGGAAACAGAGGGGGCACACGACCTGAAGAGACACATCAAGGTATACCGTAAAAATTACCCAGTTTTACAGCCTCTTTGTGGTAATCATGTTACGATACAGTATGTTAACATAATTATGTTGTGATGTATTTTATTTTATATTATATTTAAACCATTGCCAAATACATTAAGCTAATAGGTTAGTAAATGATACCACTCAGTATATAGGATCGGAGATATCGCTATAACAGTGTGTAAATTCATTTAAAAAAAAAAAGTCAGCGACAAAACACTCTATTGTCCATAATGCTCCTATTGTTTACAAAAATAAAAAGTTACGACATTCATCAGAAAACATCCGATGAAGGGATACATTTTAAATGTTTTGTAATTATTTTGTAAAAAAAAAAAACCCTTAAAAATGGTTTTGGCTAGACTAGACAGACTGTAGGGATAATTAATAATAATCTTATCGCTAAAATGTTACGTTTTCATTGACTAATACTAGACTAAAATACTTAAACGTTCCTTTGATTAAAACTAGACTAACATGTCCAGAGACTTTTAGGCGACTAAAACGTGACTAAACAAAAAATTTGATAAGTTTGACTACAAATAAAAGCTAACAGGGACATTTATCTCGGGACTAAGCTGAAAATAGCTGACAAAATGAACACTAGTGGAAAGCTAAAATTCTTTAAGACTTGCTGTATGAAACTTGACAAGAAGCTTGAACTAAACTAGCTAGTCATGCTAGCTACTTAATTCATGCTAGCGGCTAATTCTGTCAGACGTACTTAGTTCAAGTCCGTTTAAAGGGCCTTTATGATTCACAAAACATCCGTCAGGAGAATTTAGCAGCCAACTTTTGCTAAAGTAACGTTAGCTACATGAAAGCAGTCACTGACTAGCTTATTTCCCACACTCTTTATTTTTCTTAGTTGGGGTGAAACAAAAAAAAAGAAGCAATGACGCATATTGTGGGGATCAGTTTTATGTACATTAAACTCAAACCACTGACTAAAATGACTATTGACCAAAGCCAGAAATGACCTCCATCGGTCTAATTCATGGAAACACATGCCATACTGTTGTACTAATGAAGAGTGCCAGGCTGTTGGATCAAACAGGTTGTACTCAGCTCCAGATGTCTGATTGCTGCAGTAAGGGCAAGGGTTTCTCATGTGGGGAATATGCATTTCCCTCCTTTTCGGGGAAAGAAAAGAAAAAAAAAAAAGAATGAAAAAAAAAAAAAAACACGCTTGACGTGTGTAAACACAGAGCGCACGCATGCCCATGCCATCATGTCTCACAGATGTGGTGGTGTACTTCGCATCATGAACGACTCCTTTATCCACTTCTCATCAAATGTTTTCATACACATTAACTAAATGTAACCTGCTACCTACTTTTAACTGCTTGAATCATCGATAGGTGGACATCTGGGTGAACCCACCAGGCGGGTGAAATGGTGCCGCTTTCCAGAACGCTGTTTGAACTGAACTGAAAGTTTTAAAACTCTGGCTCGCTCGAGAAGTGATGAGGAAGGAAATTCCGAGCATTAAATATAGTCCAAAATTGTTCTTCTTAGTTGCGGTTTGATTTGGTATACTTAAAAACTTTATTTCCTTCTTGAAACAGGAAGTCAGAGTGATAACTGGTTGAACCGCTCAACACACAACACAACACTGACATGGTATACTGTACCGTATCTTAGCATCATGGGGAGACCACATACAAAGTGCACTCTCCTTAAAACGAATGAATTCCAACCACTTTCACTGCTTCTACCTATGATTACTTTTAACAAGCTGCTACTGTAAAGCAAGGGGAGGACGCGGTCTGGTTCACACCATTTAATTGGATGAGCACAAGCTATGGTAAAAATTATGGTTGATCAGTTTTGTGGAAATGATTGAGGGGAAAAAAAATAAAAAATCTTCAGCTACTATACAACCATGGTACTGTAGTGTCCTTAACATGAAAGGAACAGAGACAAAAATGCTCTGAAACAGTGCAATTTGTTAATTTATCGAGTCCTGAGACGACAGCCATAATCACTTGTCATGCCTGGGAAATAAATTAATGATTAATAAGCAGCAGAATGACAACTGATCATTGTTTCTACATTACACTAATTTTACACCATTAGGTTATTAACTCCTGCTAGGATAAAAAGCAAAGCAATTAAAAACAAAAAAATGACTGTTTGAATGATTCCAATCTTTCATTATGCTCTCATCAATATTCAAGCCCTCGGAGCTACTCAGGACATTATTCATATCCCTCACTGATACAGAATACAGAAAGAGAGAGAACACTCAAGTGCTATTCTGTTTGACCCTGTAAATCAATCTACACACACTCCAGCACTGTTCATTAAATTCAGACGTTACAGTAGCTCCAGAGTCTCAGCCTCACTGAAACACTTTCTTTCCTCCTCCCTCTGAATCTAGACACGGGGAGTGTGTTTAGTGTGGCCTCAGGAGCCAGAAGTGTTTATTCGCTGTGCTCGATGTGTTCTGCATTCATGAGTGCGTGTTTGAGGTGGGGGAAAAAATCCAGACTTGGTCTGGGCCCCTTAACCGGACTCCTAATCCCCCATGAAACAGTCAGTTAAGCTTGCATGCAGTATAAAGATGTATGAGAGTTGTATGGAAAGTAATGATAGTAATAAAGTAATTTTTTGTTAAGGTCACAGACATTTGAATGTTATGATAAAAAAAAATAATAAAGATATTACAGACAGGTAAAAGAGGCAGAGTGGCCTAATCTAATAACCGCTGCCAGTAATTGTGAAACTGACTGTATAGAATATGACTTTGTTTAAAACACGTCATGTTAGAGCAAGTCATGGACAAATCTAAGGCCGCTTTCAAAGCTCCTTTGTCGAAATTTACATCAGACTCTAAACCTCCGTTTACGTTTTGCTTCTGAGTTATAATGGTAATTTGCATCACATTGCTGTTCCACCTGGGAAAGTCCAGCTCTTTAGATCCTCACTGATCGCTTCCATGATGTTGTCTAGTACATCATCTTATACATAACACGCCGCTTAATGTAATTATTCTGCCAGCTCACCACTGTCAAGCAGGTTATGTTAATCAGATGGATTCTGTTGCTTTGAGAAAGAAGGAGTAGGGTTACAAATGTAAATTCACAGCTCAGTCAGAATATCTGTTTGTCTTGGACACCCGGGCTATTGATCTTTCCAAGCTGTAAGGGGAAAATTATGCGGGCAAGTTGACTAAGAAGGTGCAGCATGTCGTGCTGCCTCATGACTCCAGGATCAGTGGTTTCATCTGACATTACTGTGTCCTCCCTGTACAGTAGCGGACCAAGTACACAAATCCTGTATTTGAGTGAAAATAGAGAACTCGAAGGTAAAATATTATTCAAGTAAAAGTAGAAGTTACATTTGTACTTGAGAAAAAGTACAAAATAATTTGCCTTCCAATTTCTGTCAAAAGTACTGAGCTTGTATTAGCTAACTGTAGCCTTGAAGTCATATCAAAAAGGTCTCTCTTTCTTCTTCCATCTGAACTTTTCGTCTGATTTCAAACACCTGCTACATGATTGAGCTTTTTACAGAGGGAAGGCAAATCACGATTACGTATAATAGTTAGCAGGTGGGGATATGAACGCTTCAAATGCTACACAGAACCATTGTTATGTAACACAATAGTATACAAAAATGTAGTGCAGTAGAAAGTACACATACTGTACTGTAGTTGACGAACTGTAGGTTGTAGTGGAGTAAAAAAAAAAGAAAATGACCCACTCAAGTATAAAAACAACTCAAGTAAAGAACAGCTACATGAAAACTGTACTTATGTACAGTACAGTAACAAAGTAAATGTCCTTTGTGACCTTCTACCTTTGTCCCTGTGTCCTCATGGATTTATTCCCGGATCTCTGGTTTCCTCCCACCTGGGTTAAAAATTTGAACGTGTGGATGAATGACAGTAGTTACAGTTTGACAAGCGGGCTAAACATGAAGATTACATTTTAGCCAATTTGTGCCACATATCCACTCGCTGGGATTCTCTCTTGATCTTCTTGAACATGCTGCCTGGAATGGTTTCACCAACTGAACTGACTCGACCCACACATCTAGGATCTGCATAAGCACACATTCTGACATATCACACCCACACACACAGTGCTCCCTGACTCCCTCATTTGTGCTGGTGGTGAGGGGTATAAATAGTGGAAGTGGCGTTTTAACGTGGGCCCGGAGCCCACAGAGCTGCTCCACCCAGAACTTTAAATACATTCAACCTCACTCATGCTGCCACTCTCTCTCTCTCTCTCTCTCTCTGAAACATACGCACACCTACTCCACTTTCTCAATCTAGTCTTGAAGCTGGAGAGGAAATCTCCTGCAAATCGCACCACCTGCTGTCGTCTCCTCTTCTTCCTCTTCTTCCTCTCCTCCTCTTTCGTTACACCTGATTCGTGTTCCCTATTTACATCGTCAGGCTCGTCACCTCCTCCAGCCTTCAGTGATAACCGCACATTAGCACACACTTCACGATCACGGGGCTATCATTTGCCAGCTTTCTTCAAGACACAATTGTCTTTTTATGGCAATATATAATTTTTCATGCGTTTTAACGATAAAACTATTAAGAACAATATAATTCACTAATTTTGTAGCATAAATTTTTACGTAAATTCAGGTGAACGCAACCCCCACGAATTTCAAGAGCTGACTGTACATCAAATATGCATCATATAACCCCCTGGGCCAGGGGTAGCTCAGTGGTTAAGGCATTGGACTACGGTTCAGAAGATCCCAGGTTCAAACCCCACAACCACCAAGTTGCCACTGTTGGGCCCTTGAGCAAGGCCCTTAACCCTCAACTGCTCAGATGTGTAATGAGATAAGAATGTAAGTCGCTCTGGATAAGAGCATCTGCCAAATGCCTAAATGTAAATTACTCAAAACCACCATTCATTTATTGATTCATCTCCAGTAACCACTTTATCCTGGGATCTGGAGGATTTCCTCCGCATGTTTGCCCAAGGTGGGGGAAACACTAGGTAACATGGACAACATTTGGCAACATTCTTGATCGGTAAAAACCTTTACTTCAGACTTTCATGTATTTTATTTAGATTCCGTCCGATCATAGACGAGGATTAATTCTTGTAACCATTCATAACCGATCAGGCGAGATTTAATCGGACAACATGGGAAGCCTTACCTAACCTCAAAGCTGGAGACAAATACTGATTCAAACAAACTAATCCAAACAAATACGAGAGGCTTTTAAGGCAAACTAGGACTCATGATGAAATTTCTCATAAGTGAAGGCATAAAACTGACATTTATTGAAGACATTTACATTTAGCCATTTGGCAGACGCCCTTATCCTGAGCGAATCACAAAATGTGCTTTGAAGTTTCCGTCACTAGATAGATACTAACACTGAGTTACTAGGTTACTAACCAAGTGCTATCAGTCAAACACACTTGGAAAGAGTTTAGTATTTAAACTATTACATGAGATCATTGGATGTTAAGTAAATGAAAACTTCACACTCCAAAATACTAGAGTTGTATTTTAAGGAACGTTCGAAAAGCGTGGCAGAAAAGTACACACTTCACTTTGTCATTACTAAGGGGAAAAAAAAAAAAACAGGCTCTCATTGTCCAAAAATGTGGTGCTTTCCACTTCGGCAGATAATCGTTCCTCCCATGGGGCAACACTCGCTAACGGTGTGCTAGCGCGCTAGATTATTACTTAATCGGCATTACGTAAGGGCAGCATGAAAGGAAGCAGTGAAACATAAGCACAAGAGGCTGTGTTGCAGTAAACACAGGATTAAAACTGATACTGATGATAATTGCATTTCATTTCCCGGTATAACGATGAGCCTGGCATGCTTCCGGCATGGAGGAATTGTTACCCGTCCAAGATGTTCGATGTGTGCGTCTGTGCTTGGTGGAGCAAAGATTCAGGTGAAGATGTAAAAATAAGCAGGTCCGGTATTTCCCCCTGTGAGCTGAGCAGGAAAAAAACAAAGGAATCCCTACAGAGTCTGCCAAAGTCATTCTTACAGAAATGCTCTCGCGTTGTGAGCGTCTAACAATTGAATGATTAATATTTTCCCTATTTAAAATTTTTGGCTCTTCTTTTCTTTTCTTGCTAGTGATTAGGTTTCGTGCTCGTATCATCTCAAAAGCATAACATGAAAAGTGAACAGTGGTACTGTATGCGATAAAGCAGTCCGGAGCCTAAAACTTCATGGAATTGCAGACTAATGATTGGAGAGGGAAAAAAAGAAAATCCGTTCTGATCATCTATTTCCACAGACGCACTGCTTATTAAAGTGATCCGTTTATTCCATTAAGCGGTGTCCGTGCGTTTAACGTGGCCTGGAAAAATACCTTCCTACCTGCAGTCCGAGTTTCTTAAGCAGCATAGTACACTCTTGAGATAAACTGGCATACCGACCAAGGACAGACTCAATAGGTGTAACTGACATACATACAGTATCTGAATGAGTATCGTCAACTGTTTGATGGCAGCGCCAGTTGTGAGAATTCACCTGGACACCAGATGTTTAGGTGAATGAAGAGAGTGCCAACCAGCACTGAAACCTGAACATTCTCAAAAGACCAGTGTGTTAACACAGGAGATTATTTCCCTGTTGTTTAATGTGTGTGCACACTCCACGTTTATACCAGTCCACTCATCCGATTGCTTACGCAGAATGCCTGTGTCTTATAACAACAATGAGATGTTTCAATGCGTGCAAGTGTGTGTGTGTGTGTGTGTGTGTGTTTGCGGGTCAATCCGCTTATTTGTGCTTGCCACTTAAAATTCCAGTTGTCTTAGAGACATCATCAGTGCACATGATTAATGATATTTTTCAGGACTATAATTATCCAATATAAATATGAAACCTCGCCAAAAGCAGAAGGAAGAACAGACGCCAGGTGTCCCTGAAGGACCTTTAACAAGAACAGGCAAATCGACGCGAGCGAGCGAGCTAGCCAGCAATCTCCCGTGCTATAAAGTGAGTGTGGCTTCTTAGGAATCTATTTCTGATAGATTATTATGCCATATCATGTACGACAAATTTATTCATTACATTTTTTTTAAAACTCAACGGTTGCATTTGCATTCGAATCCTGTGGTTACTTTATAGGGATTGGAATCATAAGGGAACCCGATACAATATTATCACAATCCCTAGGTGCAGATTCAATTTGTATTACAATACTTTCAGAATCATGATTATATATTTTATTATAATTATTATTTTTTTTATTTTATTATAATTTCAAACAAATTTCTATAAGAATTCGCTCGAACCACACAGTGCTGCCCGTGATATGTGAATACTTTTGCAAATATATATAAATAGGCAAACAAATATAACACACACACACACACACATATATACAGTATATATATATATACACACACACACGCGGAACCTTGGATTACAGCATAATTCATTCTGGAAGTGGGCTCGTATTCCAAAACACTCGTAAACCAAATTTTATTTTCCCATAAGAAATAATGGAAACTCAAATTATTCGTTCCACAGCCCAAAAAAATAAATACATAAAAATACTTAATAGCCTAAAATCTCTATTATATATTTTTAAATAATATACATAATTGTCAGTTACATTTAGATATGGTGATTCATAGCACATCTGCACCAATGCCTTTCAAACTACCGGGACTTGTGATGGAATTTCTTGTGAATGAATTAATGATTGACATTTACTTCAAGCACAGTACGGCACGGAGATGAGACTCTTAGTCGCAGTAAAACATCTGAATGGTGCAAACGAGAAACAAAGCTTATTTTGACACTCATAACTGTGTTGTGTTCTATCTATATCCTGCACAATTAAAAGTCCTGGTTTGACTCAAACACCCCTTGCAGTGTTAAGTCATTCCTGAGCGCATATCCTGTAAGTGATGCGAGACAAAGTAACCAACCTGACGGCTCTCGATGACTGTTTTAAACTTCAATTATTAGAACGAGTATGAAATTAATTATCTAGTAATTTCCCCGTCCATCCCGTCTACTCGTGACATAGTTTTGCGATGACAAATTTGCAAACACATGGCCGAGTCGTCTTGATCACCTCCATATGTGGCTGCTCTTTAATGTTGCATTGAACTACTGTTAAATTAAACTCCCCATGACCTCTGACCTTTCCCAATATGCCCCGCTGATCCTCACCTTTCCATAATGATGAAACGCTTATCAAAATATTTCCACTCTGGACGTGGTCTTCAGGAGAGAAGCTCCCTTGTCCTGGGTGCCTGTTTTTCTTGGATCCGTCTGGAATTCTCTTTTTACCGTTGTGATTCTCTCAGTTCCCTTCAGACTGGAGTGCACGGCCGCTGTCCCGGGCGAACATCTGGATAAAGCATGTCTGTATTGGATATAAACATCAGTTTCTCAAGGCATCCTGTAGGATCCAGCTCAATAGCTGATTGTTGTCAAGAATGGGATGCTCGTTCTCTGACGTTTCTGGATTTCTTCTTATAGAAGCGAGTAATCAGATATGAAATGTCATGGGGTCTCGCTACGTCAGGCTGGAGGTGTGTGCTGGATTGTCCACGCTTAGGAGAATTATTAAGTTTTTATTTCACATGCCTGCAATATTCTTTTAGAATTTAAAACTTGGGTTATTGGCTAGCAGGAAATGTCATTTTACAAGTACCAGGAGAAACTGTTCCTGAAAAATCGAGTGAAGTCAAAGTGACACCAGATGAGGTGCGGTAATGAATGTGAGCCTTCATTGTTCCTCAAGCTTTGACTCATGAGAAAGACCCAAGTTCTGATACACAGCTCTACTCCAAACTATAACCATGGCGGACTCGATCTAATAACAAAAACTCATGTAGCTATGTTGGCGTTCGGGTCAAACTGGGACTTTTGAATGTGCAGGATAGAACAGAACACAGGTATGAGAATAAAACCTTACTTTATTCCTCTATATAATCTCCTGCTACACTAATGCACTTATCCCAGAGTTTCACTAGTGCTTGAATACCATCAAAGTAGAGAGTTTTCGCAGTACACCAGAGTCATGATCAAATTGCCTGCTTCACGTCTGAAACACTGGCCTCCCAGGAACTCATTTAATGGCACAAACATGTAAAAATGGCTTGGAGGGAGGTCAGGACTGTACGCAGGATGCTGCTTGAAGTCTTGAGTTTTATCATCAGTTGTACGCCTTTGATCCTGAGAAATGTCGTCCCAGTTTAACTAGGATGCCTCTCATAGAAGTACACTACTTATTATTACAGAAGGATTTAAAACGTAATAGTGGAGAATAAGGATGCTCATATTAACCGTTTAACCGTTAACCGAAAGAAGGAATTTTGACCAATTATCAGTTAAATAGTTTAAAATGTTTTTTATATATATATAAAAATATTTTTATTTATAATTTTTTTTTTTAATTAAGTGTGCCTAGGCGCTTAAAAACTTTTAAAACTTTGGACCGTTTCTCGCCCCGACCCTCATGTATGTTACACCGTTTTGTGCGGCTTGATCGGGAATGGTGTGCTATCACTTTTGGTGGGGATTCGTCGCACGGTTCTCCCACAGATCCCCGAAAACACCCCAAAATGTCCCGTACACTAGGCTTTGAGACCAGCTATGACATCATAGTTCCGTCTACATTAGAAGTGACCCGGCAGCGGCATAGACACACTTAAAATTTCGTCAGGAATTTTTGCTCTCTAGTTATTATTATTATTATTATTAGTAGTAGTAGTAGTAGTAGTAGTAGTATAAAGTTTTGCGGCATAAATATACACATACGCTATTTGTTAACTCATGGGACGTTATCATGTATTTTGCCTGGCAAGCAAAATGAAGCGAGAGAAAAGAAGTCACTGATTATGGAGCAGAGGTGGACATTTATACGAGAGACAATCCGTCCTCTTTGGATATTCATGCTCTAGACTGGTGGAAAGCAAATGAGCAGCGCTTCCCGAGACTGGCCATTCTAGCGCGGCGTTATCGCTGCATTCCTGGGACATCTGTGCCGTCTGAGAGGGTGTTTAGGTTGCGCTCCAGGCTATCCCCACAGCACTTTGACATGTTACTTTATAAAAACTAGACAGTTTGTGGTTTGAGGCAGGCCTGCTATTTTTTTTTACAGAATGTATGAAATGTGCCTACCTGAGGCAAGCTTCAGAGGTATTTCAGCGTGTTTTCGTTTTGTAATCTTAATTTGTTATTTAAGTAAAAAATATTTAGTGCAGGCCTATTTATTTTATTCTTTTTATTTATAGTACATTGTTGTTCTCTGTTGTCGGAAACGCTGCCGGTGCGTGAAAATTTGACGATGTGTGAATCCAGATTCTGTTCTTGATATGTTCTGTGTGCTGTTGTTCGCACATGTTAAAATAAAAACTGAAAAAAATTTTTTGTATATTTAATCGGACACTCCTCAGTTCTATTTTCATTTAATTCTAATTTAATATTCTAATCGGATCAGTTAACGGTTAATGTTCGGATAACGAACGTCGGTTGTCGGTTGGGAAAATGAATCGAATTGAGCATCCCTAGTAAAGAAGCCTCACACCACTCTAAGACAGTTCAATATTCATATACAGCTGGGCACACACATATTATAATGAAGCGTATAAGAGTCTAAGAGTTTTGTACTGCGCTTGAAGTATGAAGAAATTGCATCACCAGTCCCGGTTTGACTTGAACGCCCCTCGTATTAGGACAAATCTTATCATTTTTCCACCTGGTCAACCAGAGTTCCTGCATATTCTCAGTTCTTTTTGTTTTCACATATGACACGGTTTACATGAAACAAGTAAAACCATGAAACTCGAAAAGGAAACCAGGCGACTCTGAGCAGGAAATGGAGCAGAGCAGGAGATCTTCAGTCCCCTGGAGCTCATAATTGTATTACAACTACATAACTCAATGTCTAATTCCAAAGTATTAAAAAAAAAAAAAAAAAAAAAAACACACACACACACACACACACACACACGTGTCAAATCACTGGAAATTATTACTACAGACCTTTTTTTTTTCAGTATTGTAAAAATGTCCTGAAATGTTATACGTGTGGGTTTTTTCCCTGGTGACTTGCTGTGTGAGCATCGTGTGTATTACTGTAGACTCGAACTGGTCCGTTTATTTTTGGTAATGTTTGTTCTGTTTGTATTTTTTTTTCCATCAAGGGCCACCCTGCTAGAGCGCATGCGGTGCTACATAATTGTGATTTTATTAAAGCCCAATAAACAGACATTTTGAAACCATGCTGTTGAAACCATTTACAGGATTCTTCTCGTACCATGAGCCTCGCTGTTAGCTAATAAACGTTTGGTGTTAAAAGCCTGGAAGGTCTTTGATAAAGCCCTGGACATGGAGCAGACAACAAGCATAGCACACCAAAAAAAAACTTCTAAACACACACACACACACCTGTCAGAAATCCAGGTGGAAACATGGTGCAGTGGAAAAGGGGAAAGGTGACTGTTTCTTGAAACACACTGAAAGACTTGGAAAATGTTAAAAGTACAGTTAAAAAAAAGGGGGAAAAAAAGTTTTTCTGGCTTTTTTTTTAAGTCCCTGAATAGTCAGATGTCACTGCAAACAAATACACTAACCAGATTTAATTCGAAATTTACAACTTATGTTCAGGAAGCTGTGTTTTTCTTATTTCCTCCAACTGCGTAATCACTTTAAAAAAAAAAGTCAAATACAATCGTGAATATACAAAAGAGACAGCTTGCTTCAATAGAGATAGAGAGCGAGAGAGATAGACAAGAGGAGTTTAAAGGACAAACACACACACACACACACACACACACACGAACATCTGAAGCACGTCATGACTGTTCCTCTAGAGCAGTGGTTCTCAAAGTGTGGGGCGCGCCACTAGTGGGGAATACAGACATGACAGGTGGGGCGCAATGAACAAGAGGAAATTAGTGGAAAATAATAGGAAAAAACTAAACAATCACACACAAATAAATGGATCATTAATACAAGTAAATTTAAAATAACATCAGTTGGGGGCCAGGAGAAAAAGTGGAACCATAGTGGAACAATAACGGTTTAACGTCGGACAAACTTGAGCTGCGCTGCTCGAATCACAAACCTGCGCGAGCCACTGGGCAGCGCTGCGCGACTCTGACAGAAATAAACCGCGCCGACCGTCAAAGTACATTTTCCCCCGCTGGGATGCGCACGTACAATCCAGGCATGGCAAGGCGGAAACAATATTAAACAGTCCTGACATTTTAAATAGTTTTTAAATAAAACACAGTGAGTCGCGCAGGTTTGTGATTCGAGCGGCGCTGCGCGATCCACCGGGCTGCGCGAATAAACCAGATCATCACTGCGCTATTCAGATAGTCGCGCTGCGCTGTATTTGCGCAGATATTCAGTTCAATCGGGTGCCGCGGTTTCATCCCACTTTTGATGTGTTTGGCTTCACATACACTTCGACACTGGAAGAAGACGCTGCAGCAGCAGTGAGTTTACTTACATGTGACAAAACCAAGAACGAGGAGATTGTAAAGAAAAAAGCTGCCTCGTCTGTGGTGTGGAATTGGTTTGGGTAGAAGAAAAGTGATACGAATGAGATGAACGTGATTTGGAAGGTACGCAAGTGCACTGTTTTAACAAGTGGTGGAAACACGTCAAACCTTTTTTATCATCTGAAATCCAAACAAAGAAACGAATATGGCCAAAGTAAAAAAATGCGGCAAACCTCAGCAATTCAGTTTAAATAAAATTACATTATGTAAAACAGTTTCTTTGTGTTTGAATTTTTATTTAAGTATTTTCAGATACAAATTGCTATATTGTGATATATATCGTTATCGAGGTAGAAAATTGCTTCTCCGGTGTTAGAAGATTTTGGTTATATCGCCCACCACTAATGAAGCCTATCTTGAGCTTGGATTCATGGTGGTGATGGTGGGGGCAGAAGAGAGACTCGTGTGTGCTTTGTGTCTTAAACCGCTGGCAGCAGACCACATGAGACCCAACAAATTAGGAAGACACTTAGAGACAACACACTCCAGTCACGTTAATAAACCACTGGACGTCTTTGAAAGAAAGCTGGCAGAATACAGACAGCAGGATAATCGCATGGTAACATCTGAATCAGTGGACAGCAAAGCACAAATGGCTTCATTCAAAGTTGCATACAGAATTGGCCAGTGCAAAAAAACTACAAACGATTGTTGAGCAGCTAATAAACATGGGGTCAATTACAGTATGCAATGATAAGTGACAACATAAGCCTTTTATAACAATTACACGTGTATTTTATCTGTTTTTAACTTGGGGTTGTTTGATCTTATTGGTTTAGAAATTGATATTTCAATAAACAGTAAACTTGGCCGATTTCGTTATTATTTTGTTGACAAGTGGGGCTTGAAAATTCGCTCACCCCCTTAAGTGGGGAATGACAGAAAAAGTTTGAGAACCACTGATCTAGGGTCTCGGTCTCACTGCACAACAAGCAGGCACGCTTTTTAAAGATCCACGGTCGACTATCAGTCCTGCTGAAAACGACAAAGTCATAATCACAAGTAAGATCTTTTTCTTTCCTTTTTATCCAGCTCTTATTGTCTTGTGGTTCCGAGAACTGGATCCTTCCTAGTGTTGATTTATACGGTGTATTTATAGTATTGAGTTCTATGATAGTGTGTATGGAATTACACACCCTGCTGTTATATTCTAACCATGCACGTGGGAGTGGTGTGACACGGTGTGACACAGGCTAAAGTCAGAGTGTATCAGATGTTTCACATTGTTCAAATACATTTATCCCTAATCTTTTTTTTTTATTATTATTTTTTTTAAATGTATATAAACTCCGACATGCAAGACCGCCTGTGCATATTTAGTTCGGCTGTATTTACACAGTGTCACTTCTGCTGTTTGACTTCAGGAAATAAAGATCATTATGAAATTAGCATAAGCCACAGAGATGCAGACTGTGCAGGTAAACCTGGCTCATAGATTACAGGGTAAGTCAACTACATAATTATGTCATTTGGGACCAGCACTGCCAAAAATAGTCTCAGTTTCAGAAGTCAAATTACTGGGACTGAGCATGCAAAGAAAACAACTAAGGAGAAACTCTGTTCCTACGCACAGAGTATACTGACGGATTATCGACTGTAGTTGCGGACAGTACCTACAGTTCAATGACTCAAAGCGCTCTGAAAATATTCTGCATCTTTAGCAGAAAACACAAACTGCTTGTATCTACTTCTTCTTTTAAGCATATGGTCAGTTGGTGCCATTAGCGCCCCCTATTGGACTGGAGTGTGGAGCAGACGAGCTTAATACTGAACAGATACAACACAGGTTACGCAGCATGTCAATCACTCACTCACTCATCTATATCGATTTATCCTGTATACAGGGTGACGGGGCCTGGAGCCTATTACAGGAGACTTAAGCGCCAATTCATCATCGGGCACACACACTCATTCATTCATTCATTCATTCAAACACTATGGGAGTTTTGGGAACACCAATTAACCTAACCGACATGTCTTTGGACTGTGGGAGGAAACCGGAGAACCCGGAGGAAACCCACCAAGCACGGGGAGAACATGCAAACTCCATGCACACAAAGACGGGAATCGAACCCGGACCCTGGAGGTGCAAGGCGACAGTGCTAATCACTAATTTTGTTGTTTATTAAATACTTTTAGTAGCCTACTTTTTAATATGTCAAAACCTATAAGCTGCTTGAGACAAATCAGACGAGGAAGACCTTTGCGGGTGAACGTAATTGAAAATTGCAACGAACAAAAATCGAATCGAATCAACAGTCCAGCTCTGATCGTCAGCGTTCGCAAAAGCACAGTGACCGTTACTAAGCTCCGACACCCGAGTCGTTTAACTTTGTTAAATGACGTTTATTAAGTAGTCGTATAGTATGTTTGGTGTTTGCTGTTACTATAGGAATAATGCTGCAACATGTGAGCAGCCCTTCAGCATCTGATCAATCAGCCCCATGATGTGAGACCTAATGAAGCTCTGTCCAAGTTAAAGATACGATTTATTGCTCTATATATTCATGCTGAGAATGGTTTCAACATAAATCATTTCAGAAACACAAAATCTTTTTCACCCTTTAGTAAAAAGCACTTACAGAGCAGAGCGTATTACACAACCTCTAATAAGGACCGACACCGAGACCAAAACACTGGCTTTCACAGCCTAGCACACACACACACACACACACACACACAGACGCAGCTCCAAGCCACAATGCAGTGGGCAGACAGCAAAGCACAAAGCCGCTCTATCAGAGGAGAGAATATTAAAGGGTGCTATTTTTAAAGTCAATATTTTCTGCTCTTTCATCAGCAGTAAATGAGAGTCGCACAAAGCGAACAAAAACACGCCTGCGGTTTGTGTACTTGTAACAAAAGTCGCTGCTACATGAGATAAAGTCGCCTCCGTGAACAACGCGCCATAACGAGTCGTTAGTGTCTGTGAAGACAGAATATGAAGCATGTTGTTTTTACTGCTTTACTTGTTGATCTCACGGTCCGAGTGAATTTTATCGCAGAGAAACTGCTTTTCTTACAGAAAACAAACAAACTAAAGTTTTGGTGTGGTTTTCACGGACAAGATCAAAATCCTAGAGGAAGCTTATGGACAGTAAGTATGTAGTAGAGGGGACGGAGGCACAGCAGGACAGAGC
This sequence comes from Channallabes apus, assembly GCA_030522415.1. Classification (NCBI taxonomy): domain Eukaryota; kingdom Metazoa; phylum Chordata; class Actinopteri; order Siluriformes; family Clariidae; genus Channallabes; species Channallabes apus. The sequence goes on along the minus strand of CM060107.1, from coordinate 46,358,079 downwards.
TCCAGGGTGTGTAGCACGTGTTTCACACATTCTCCCTGTATCCGTGTTGACAGATGGCTTCCTCCTCGCGCTGCAGTTTCCTTCAGGTCTCTAAAAACAAACAGTGATGTACGTAGTCCGTGCTTCCATCCAGGGTGTAGAATTCCATCCTGGGCTTAAGTGTCCCGGCAAGAGACTTCAGTTTAGTGGAAAACGAGGAAATAGCTTTCAAGTAACGAATAACATGCTCAGATGTCTCTCTCTCTCTCTCTCTAAAAATAATATAATCCTGTAAGCCATTACAATAGAAACCATAATTAACCTTTTGCAGACACGTGACTACCATAACATCAAATATCACAGTGGACATCACAGGTGTCCTTCATCAGGCTACTATGGCATGTCGGATGATGATTACATTCAAGTTGTATTTTGGAGACAAATATATACTGTTTACAGTGGAACCTCGGCATACAAGCACTCCGCCTTGTGAATCCTCACCTTAAGAATTAACATTTAGCAAATTTACGTTTTTGTGGGGGGTGTTCTTTTTTTTTCCCCAGGATTTATTAAAATCCCAAAAGTGTCAAATGGAAAGCAAGTGTGTGATGTAGAATCCGTTATAAAACACTCCATTAGTGCCCTTGTTCAGGGCATAGAGAGGGATTTGGGATTCAGCCTTGTGTTAGCGTTGTAGCTCGTGGTAGCCTTGAACAAAGCAACACAGGAGGTGCAGAAGCATTTTAAAAAGCAATTATAAGGATGACAACATTATCAGATGTGTTTTCTTGCTGAAAGTGCTTCCGTGACTAGTTCTGAATGTGTCCAGATGTGTTCGGGAGCGTGGTAGACAGATGTTGTGACGTCACATGCAAAAGGTCTATTTTTGTTCTATAAAAATAGCACACACCAATTCAAACCAATCAGGTCCAAGAATTAAAAGCTGCAGTATAGAAATCATACAGAGTGCTATGCTGTGGTGAAACCTGAAGCCACACCCAAAGACACCACAGCCAAAAGCCTTAATAAATGAATACAAAGCTTATATTGATTATGGAGGCGGCATGGTGGCGTAGCGGTCGGCTCTGTCGCCTTGTACCTCCATGGTCTGGGTTCGATTCCCACCTGTGCATGGAGTCCGCATGTTCTCCCTGTGCTTGGAGGGTTTTCGTCCGGGTTCTCCGGGTTCCTCCCACAGTCCAAAAACAGGCAGATTAGGCTAAATGGAGTGCGCAAATTGCACGTAGTGTGTGAATGAGCATGTGAACGTTGACCGGAGGTCTTAACACTGTGGTCAAATAGGGATAAATACAATGGTAATCACCCATGGCCTCCACAGGCCCTAGTTGGACTATAGAGGTTCCTAAATGGATGGATGGATAGCTTATAAATTTGATAGCTTATTGACAACACATTACATCTATGATTACCAGTCCTTCCTAATTTTCTCTTTCTTAAGGGTTAATAAAAAATAAAAAAAAAGACAAAAAAAAGTGTGTGGTTAAAGTGATGATGCAGGAGACTTCTCGGTTACATACTTCCTCATTTCAAAGAGACAGAATAAGCAAATGTCATTTCATGATTCATGAGAAGTCAGTGTATGTTGTGGTGAAACTGGAGCGAGGTGGTTTCGCCTGTAACGCTGGCCCGGCATGCCGCTGGCTAAGCTCGCGGTACCACCCGTGAAACTTCCGCCTTCCATTTATGCTTCATTTCTCCGACATGCATTTCGCTTGCGCTGTTTCTATAAAGCTTTATGTACAAGATAACTGATTGAATCGGCTCTCTGATCTCGAGTCCTGCTCTGAAGCCGTGGCTAAGAGGGTGTCGAAAGGGTTGTAGACTCGAACGCGGTGTTAACAGTCTGTGAAAAGTCCGTCCTCGTGTCAGAGGCACAGCAGATGTGAAATACCACGCAATTCCATCACCCGAATGAAAACTTTACCAACACATCTTTGCCAAAAATGTGCAGCGGACATGTCAACTATTCAGAAGAAGATCTACCCGTGCATAGCAACAGCCAGCTATTTCTATACTATTGGTAGTAGTACTGCAGCCAGGGCTTGGCCTTGGAAGAGTCTTAGCCTGGGAAATATTTTTACATAAATGCACAGTGTACTGTATGACGGGAACTGGAAAACCGCTCTTGTTATTCCAGGTGATTAATTTCCTCGTTTTCCTTCAGCATTAATCCACTAATAATGTTGGAATTTTATTATTCACCGGGTGTAGCCCCTGAAGCAATTTAGTCATTTTCAGCTTTCGGGCTCAGACACAGTGTGTATAGTTTAGGAAGCATGGGCGCAACATTTCCCAAACTGAAAACACACTCGGCATGGTCACAACTCACACAAGAAGAATGGTCAAGATCGAGACACTGGCCAAGAAAAGCCAGTGAATGAAGCTTTATACAAAACGGAGAAATAACTCAGTGTTTGTGGGGCGGCCCGAGAAAACTATTCAAATACTGACTTGTACTATGGTATAGTTTAAAAAATAACAAACCTCCAATAAAAAAGTAAAAAAAAAAAAAGAAAAGAAAAAGAAAGAACATATGCATCTTAACCTGAAGAAAAAAATCTAGCTAAATCAAAAGAAGGGACAACGTTACATGTAATACAATGTAACGATACCATACAATTATGACACCGTTTTCTGATTATGAACTAAATTAATTTAGTTATCTCTAATTATTATACAGATACAGTATAATATAGTAATAATAAAATGCTGCTTCAGGAAGAAATGTTTACCTGCTGCTAAGGCTGGACAATAATTCGATATCAATATATATCGCGATAGAATTTTTTTCAATAACGGTGATATGATTTTTAAACACATTTCCGATATTTCGATATACATTTGAATATATATATATATATATATATATATATATATATATATATATATATATATATATATATAGAGTGGTGGACTGGCCATCTGGAGTACCGGGAGTTTTCCCGGTAGGCCGGGCCAGACGTTACGCAAATATATAAAAATTGACGGAAACCCTAATATTGCATCTATTTCCTAATCATATGGATAAGCGCGTTGATCGCACGGACGCCGCAGACAAAGAGCGTGTTGTTGCAGGAGGGAGAGGTTGATTTACCACAGCTGTTTACTAGGGTTGTGTACCGAACACCGGTGCCAAGACGGTATGTACCGGACCGAAACAGAATGCGAATTTCGGTGCCTCATTTCGGTGCCACTTAAATGCCCGAACTGTCGATTGAAATATTTCTTCTCTAGATTCATATATTTTTGTAGATTAATAGTTTATTAGATTAAATTAAAGAAATTAAAAGCACAAATCATCCGGAATCGACCCTCAGCCCCAGTCACACCAACTGTAGCAAAAAGGAGTCACTGATTATGATGACGTCAGCAGACTTTCCGCAGGTCAGTAGTAGGATAATGTAACGTTAATAGCAAAATGCAAATCTTGCATTCATGCTAACAAATAGTCAAACGATTTGTAAAAAACTAATGTAACATGGATTCTGTTTATAATTATGGCTTTCCAGCCTGTACTAGTAGCACTACAACAGTGACCCCATTTACCATTGTAAAGAAGGCTATGCATGTCCTGTGCAGGGCAATAAGTCAGGAAAGGTGTCGTATTTTGCCAGAAAAGGCAAATATGGTGAAATTTCTGCAAAAGAATTGCTAAAATTTGAAGCTTACATATTCATATATACTTTAAACTTTTAATATATAGTTCAATTTTAAGCATAAAATTTTTTGTTCAATAAAAATTTATTCTTGAGTCATCCACTATAATTTTGTGGCTTAAAAGTATCGGTTCAGGCACCGTTTTGGCACCGGTACCGTTTTCAAAGTATCGATTTGGCACCGGTATCGAAAAAAACCCAAACAATACCCAACCCTACTGTTTACGAGCGTGTAGTCCAGTGCATTGCAAGGGGATGCATTGTGGGTAATGAGGTTCGGTATGTGTGAACACGAGTGCGATATGTAAGCTGGGATATAGAGCCTAAGTTTTGTTTTCTTTTCAGTAGCTTTTTGTTGGATTTAAGTGCGGGATCGACCCGAAAGTTTGTACTATAACCTGGCAATGCATCAAATAAAAGAATGGGCATCGAGCAGTTTGTCCACTTCATCAGTACACCAGCATGAATTAACGGGCTGTTACGCTGCCGCGAGCAACATTAAAAATAAAGCGGAGAAGCTAACAGTGTGTTTATGTTACCGCGCATACGGATGTTTTGCCCTCCCTCAATATTAATTAAACACCTTCATTGTTAATTTACGGAGGGAGAGCTATTGATCCTTTCTCGATGCAGCAAATTTCTTTGAGAAAATTAATAGTAATTTCAATGAATGAAAAGGAGGAGCTGAAAGTTACACGAAAATAAGAAAAAGCTTTAGAGGTAAATGCTGTGAAATGCTTCAAATAAACAGATTCTGCCTTTGGTGTGAAGGAAAGTTCCAGTTCCGATCTGACGGCTCTAACATTACAGTCAGGGACAGCGGGGCTGGATCCAGCAGCTTACCACATACCACATCATAATACACTGGCTTATTAAAATATAAAAATATAACACAAACAAAAACATAAATAAAAAAGTATCACTGAACATATATTGGGTCATATTTGTAAAACAAAGAAACAAATGAAAGATGATTTTGAAAGTGCTATAACTCCACCTGGCACAGTTTCAGCCCAGTGGAACAATCTGACTACATGTGCAGTGCCATGGAAAAGTATTTGCCCCTTTCTAGAAACCTCTAGAGCCTGTCATAGGGCGTCATCAACACTCAACAGTGTTCCGGCCAGAGAAATGTGTTTTTATTGTTGCTCACTCTTTATTTATTTTATTATTTTTGTTTCTTTATCCTGGCTGAAGCAGTTTGCTTGTTGTTTCAATTTATATGAATAATCAGCCTGTTCTAGGTTAAATGGAAATATATTATTATATATATTATATTATATACCAGGGTTTGACATGAACTTTTCTGCACACTGGCCGATGTGGCTAGTGGATTTCCGGAGTCACTCGCCATTCAGCCTTTTTACTAGCCACAATTTTGTCACCAGAAAATCGCAGTTTTTTCCGTCACCATGACACGTTAATATTTGTTAGATCTAGATTTACTTAGAAATGACAACATACACTGTATCACTATAGTAGTAGTCAAGTATTCAGTACTGTTAAGAAGCTGCCAATATAAAAACATGCAAAGATGAACTGTATATTCTGCTTATTGAACTTAAATTCAAGCCTCTTACCACATGAAACTGAAAACTCAGAACATTTATAATTTTAGTGTGTTATTATGTGTACTATTATCAGGTATTATTATTCATTATGTATTATATCAGAATTCTGAGTTAGGACAATGGACTCTGGTCTATCTTGTAGTGTTGACTCTTTATAGTGTGAGGTATTTCAATCAATTGATGAATTTTCTATAATTCAACATGGAATCTAAATAGATTTTAATAGTGATTACTTTTTTATATATAATCAGCAACTAACCTACAGTATGCGAAAGGGGCAAACATTCTCATCCTGTTGAGAAGCAATAGCTCTTTAAGGAAATGATACACACACACCAAACAGGAAGTAAAAGTGTGTGTAGAAGTGTGTGTGTCTGTGTGTGTGTGTGTGAGAGAGACTTAGTAATGGGAAGTTCGAATCATTTTAGTGACTCGGGTATTTGAATCTCGTTCATCAAAATGAACGAATAGTTTTTTTGAGTCATTTCGTTCATTTGATCAGAAATAAATGTTGCGTTTTCAATAAAAATGCCCCAATACGTCTACATACATAAATTTTGGCTATAGTTCCAGTTATGAAAATATTACAATGCAATTAAGGACATATTATAATAACCAGAATGAGTAACTCACCATTATATCTTCCAGTCGTTCGTTCTTTTGAATCTATTGCACCGCATAGCGTCTATGGGAGTCACGTGACAAAAGAACGAACGACTCGAGGTTTTGCGATGCTTTGCGAATGGGCGCCCAATAGAAATCAATAGAATCACTCTCCGAGATACTCATTCATCTGAGTCATGTTAAAGAGTCGTTCAAAAAGAATGAATCGTTCATAAACGACCCGTGTGTGCAATGCATGTGTGAACAACGTGTAGAGAGAGGCATTAAATGTCCTCATTACATTCATGCACGTTTTATGCGCGTAATATTACATCAGATGACTTAAATATATATATTATAACAAAAATATATTGTCATAGCAAAGAATAAACTACCCGCCAAAGTGGCTAATGAGACTAAAGTTACCCGCCACAGCCGAATCTTACCCGCATTTGGCAGGTGGGCGGGTGCCAATGTCAAACCATGTTATATATTAATAATATATATATATGATTTTAATAGGAGGAGCCTGGAGGTATTCTAGACTTTGCAAATTCAGTTTGCAGACATCCATTGTGTGTGTAGTCAGCAGTTTTTTCCTGAGGCTTTTTAATGTTGTCCATATTGATATTGGAATTATATTGTATCGACTAAAATTAAGAAATATATTGTGATATAAATTTTTGCTATATCGTCCAGCCCTACCCGCTGCTCAACTCTATTCGGATAATTCCAGCCAATTTCCAGTTTCATGTGTGGGCCTCTGCAACACGCCAGCGCGGTCATGAGATGGTACAGAAATGTTTAACGGCCCATCATGGTCAGCTCAATTTCCTATAAAAATCCTGCAGCTAAAAAACTCCATTCAGCATCGAGCCTCATAAAGAAATCAACAATCTGGCAACCGAGCTTCTGCCAACAACCACTGTTTATGACGGATGTCGAGAAAATAAGTTCTCTGCACATGAATTTCCTGCTGGACTGAAATTCAGCCTCCCACCTGCAAGCTTTGAATTAGAGAATGCAAAGAGCCTAGAGAGAGTCCAGCGAGAGTTTAGTGAGAGTCCATTGAGAGTCCAGTAAGAGTCAGAGTTTAGTGAAAGTCTAGTGAGAGTCCAGTGAGAGTCCATTGAGGGTCCAGCATGAGTCTATTGAGAGTCTAGTGTCAGTCCAGGGATAGTTTAATGAGAGTCCAGTGAGAGTTTAGTGAGAGTGAGCGTTTACTGAGAGTCTAGTTAGAGTGAGAGTTTAGTGAGAGTCTGGTGAGAGTCAGAGTTTAGTGAGAGTCTAGTGTGAGTCCAGTGAGAGTTTAATGAGAGTCCAGTGAGAGTGAGAGTTTAGTGAGAGTCCAGTGAGAGTGAGAGTTTAGTGAGAGTGAGAGTTTACATTTACATTTAGGCATTTGGCAGATGCTCTTATCCAGAGCGACTTACATTTTTATCTCATTACACATCTGAGCAGTTGAGGGTTAAGGGCCTTGCTCAAGGGCCCAACAGTGGCAACTTGGTGGTTGTGGGTTTGAACCTGGGATCTTCCGAACCGTAGTCCAATGCCTTAACCACTGAGCTACCCCTGGCCCCGTTTAGTGTGAGACTAGTGAGAGTCCAGTGAGAGTCTAGTGAGAGTGAGAGTTTAGTGAGAGTCTAGTGAGAGTCTAGTGAGAGTGAGAGTTTAGTGAGAGTCTAGTGAGAGTGAGAGTTTAGTGAGAGTCTAGTGAGAGTCTAGTGAGAGTGAGAGTTTAGTGAGAGTCTAGTGAGAGTGAGAGTTTAGTGAGAGTCTAGTGAGAGTCTAGTGAGAGTTTAGTGAGAGTCTAGTGAGAGTGAGAGTTTAGTGAGAGTCTAGTGAGAGTGAGAGTTTAGTGAGAGTCTAGTGAGAGTCTAGTGAGAGTTTAGTGAGAGTCTAGTGAGAGTCTAGTGAGAGTTTAGTGAGAGTCTGGTGAGAGTCAGAGTTTAGTGAGAGTCTAGTGGGAGTCCAGTGAGAGTTTAATGAGAGTCCAGTGAGAGTGAGAGTCTAGTGAAAGTCTAGTGAGAGTCCAGTATGAGTCCAGTGAGAGTTTAATGAGAGTCCAGTCAGAGTCTAGTGTGAGTCCAGTTAGAGTCTAGTGAAATTATGTGAGAAAAGTGAGCCTAAAGAGTCCAATAAGAGCCTAGAGAAAGAATAGTGTGAGCATAGTGAGAGTCTATTAAAAGTCTAATGAGAGTCTTATGAGAGTCCAAAAAGACTAATAAGAGCCTAGTGAGAGAATATTGCGAGCCTGAGTAGCGGGAAACTAGCGAGAGACTCGTGAGAGTCCAGTGAGAGGCTTTCACTACATGACTGTGCTTGGCTGTGTGTGATTATATGAGTTGTGTGTGTGTGTGGTTATAAACCATGATGTTTTGTCTTTGTGGCTTTGACCCGTACTGAAAGAAAATAAAAGAAGCGAAGCTGCCTGTGTGTGTTTGTTTGTTTGTATGTGCGTGCATACGAGTTATAACACGATGTCCCGGGAGGCGTTTCAGTTATACACGGAGAGAATACAAAAAAAAGATACGTGAAAGACTGTATTTGATCTTACATTACATTTGATAAAACATGACGAGACGAGGCGTTGAAAAGAAAGACGGTCAGTGATGTGATGAGACAGTGTGATGCAGCCGGCTGTTACCTCGCCATGACATCGTTACACTGCTGTTAGCAGAAGTGTGTTATGTCAGACGGCGCAATCTTGTGAGCGAAACACTCGCTTCTGAAGTTCTCCTCAGGAACATATGGTTAGGCTTTAGGGTAACACTCCAGTTACCGTACATGCGGCTCTACCCCGGGGGGGCGATGGGGGAGCAAAGGGGGGGGCGCAGAATGTGTACAGAAAACAGTGCGCTGGCAGCTGCTCTCACTTACGGACATTCTTCTGTATTCTGTCTACATCATGGAGAATGCGAGCGCACACACACACACGTCCTGATTTGGGATTCATGTCTCATTTTTTTAAATCAAAACATTCCATAGACACCACTGCATTCTGTCTGCTTACTGAGAGACAGAGAGAGAGAGAGAGACAGAGAGAGAGAGACAAACTTGATTTAGTTAGAACAAATTAACACACTGCACAGGCAAGTCTTTTAAGAAGAACGGAAGTCACATCAAGTGAAGGGGTGCCAATATTTCTGGAGTGGACACTACTTCCAATACCAAGGACGTGCTTACACATGGAGATAAGCCAGGGGAGGATATTGTGAAAAAGCTTGAGATCTCAGGAGATAAGGATAAAGAGGTTACACTTATGAGTTAAAGTCTGTCTCTGTGTGTGTGTGTGTGTGTGTGTGTGTGTGTGTGTGTGTGTGTGTGTGTGTGTGTGTGTGTGGCCAGATCACTGAAAACCAAGATGACCTGAGGGATTACAGGTGGAGAAGTAGCTTCCGCCTCCAGATGTTTATCACATCATATAAGACATGTGATCCGATCTGGATTTCTCCACAACCTCTCTCTCACTTTCTCACTTTCTCTCTCTCGTACACCTTCAGACGCAGACCGAGACACACGTTTCTGATGCTACCTTTGTGTATTATCTGTTCACTACCAGTGAAACCAATTTGGACAAGCCTTCTAATTCCATTGTCTTTCCTGATTTTATTTCTTTCTACATTGTAAAAAAAAAAAATGCTGAAGGCGTCCAAATTATGCAATAACTTCATCTGAATAGTTCCCACAGATATTGAGGTGTGTCTGCTACTTGTGCTCTGTAAAACCTTCAGAACGGCTGTTAATTAGTGATTTCTGAGGCTGGTAACTCTCACTGAACTGATGAGGTAAGTTTTGGTCTTGCTTTCCTGGGAAGGTCTTCATGAGAGCCAGTTTCATCATGGTGCTTGACCAAAGGATTGACTAATCGGCCGCAGCATGTTCCTGAGCGATACTTTATATGCAAATAAGACTCACAAAGACGATGTTTGCCAGGCTGTAGTGAAAGACCTCGAGGTTCCTGCACACGTCCCTGACCTCGACCCCGCTCATCAATTTGAGATCCTTTGGACTAGAACACTGATTGCACCCCAGATCTCCTCCTCCAACATCGGTGTCTGACCTCAGTGAGGCTTCTGTGGCTGAACGTTCACAAATCCCCAGAGATGGAACATATCTTGTAGGCTGTTGTCAGGTATGAACTAGTCAGAAAGAGGAAGGAGGTGAGGTGAAATTATGAACGTTTTAAACTCGAACACATACTGAAACAGGAACTGGGGTAAAGCCGGGTCCATGGTGCATTCCTACCTCAGCATTTTCCCCACAGGTCTGAAATATATACTTGGGGAGGTAGCCGGTGGAACGGGTCGGCATTACCACCCGCCAGAACAAAAGCGGTCTACAACAAATAATAAATACATATGTATAACAAAACAAACATGGCACTGTTCGCATGTACACATGTAGAGCACATACTGTAGACCTTTTTTTGGGACCCTATATACAGGAGGAAGGATTGTGCAATATAATTTTTTTTTAAAGGTCACATAGCTAAAGAAATTTGGGGTTTTAGGGTTGTTTTCGGTTGTTTCCGTTACCATGAAATAAATAATAAGAATAAGAAGATATTACTCATTTCGTGAGTTCTACATGTTTTGCGATGCCATTCCCATATTCCGGTAGCATGTAAAAATTACAAGCTTTATAAATAATGATACCGTTGGTTCTACATGACACATCAGAAAACCAAAGTGCGCAGTCCGTTGCCTCCCCGTCCACATTCGCTCGTAGGACTTGTTATTTTTAAATTAGTCATTGACCAATTGTGTTTTGCCTCTGCGTCACTTGAATTTTAAGGATTAATCTTACTTGTTGGTCTTTTACAAGAACCCGTTCACCACATGCCCTTCGTATTCCTTTTACTGCCTCTCAGTACACCGCTCTCGCTGTATCAGGTACAGGAGCAGTAGCACAAGAGGGATCCGCCCTCTACTAGTTAATCCATCTCAGATGCCATCGTTCTGCAACGATCTGCAAAATACTTGGGCCGCCATAAATATGCTTTGGGGCCCATCCAAGTATACTCTTTGTGTGGTAAACACTGAGGATGAACAATGATCTAACGATCTAAAGCGTCCAGTTGATTTTAGATTCATTATCGAGCCATGATGTCAAGAACTTCACGAACTAGACTTCTCAGGCCTCTGTTTCTCAATACATGCAGTGACTACACTGATATCTGTATTTAGGTCTGTGGTAATCATGTTAATAGACATTGTTAGCAATTGTGGTTAAAAGCAGAAGCGCAGCCACTCTTGTGCTCGTGCATTAGCGCTATGCAAGAAGAACAGCTGTTGTTTAGTTGAACGAGAATGTCAATCAGTAGGAAGACTCCAGAAGACTACATTTACTCAGAGAGGGGTTGGACTGCAGGGTTGCAGTGCATAGACCGTTCATAACAAAGATAAACGGACATTTGAGAGCTCAGTGGTGCAACGGAAAGATGATGCAAAATGACCGGCATGGGAGAACAGTGGAAAAATGTGATCTGCTCAAATGAGTCATCGTTCAAAGTAATCTCGGCACGTAGGTCGGTGCATGTGTGACATGTGTGGCTCAGTTATGCTGTAAGGGGCTGATGTGGTTAGGATCACCGTAAATCAACACAAAGTTCTTCTGAAAGATCAAGAACATCCTGACAAGACTGGTCTCTTCCAACACAACACCCCTGGCAGTAAGGGGACTCACTGACTGGCTTGAAAGATTTTTGATTCATGTTAGACAACATTCTCCACCTCCACCATCAAACCCCTAATTCAGACAATATTTATTGGAAGTTGGCGGATTAGTTCTTCTACTACGAGTCCAGCCTTGTATTACAAGTACAGTTTATTCCAACATGCAGCAAATCTGTTCTGGTACATTGTAAACAGGATTAAATCTTCTTTTGGTATGGATAGCTGTTAGTAAATTTCAATGTTGCCTCACAAGTCAATGATAAACTCCATCTTTTCCATTTCCAAACGTACCAAACCGCAAGACTCCATGCCATAAATCAGATTAATTATCAAATCAGGTGTTTTAGGGATAGGGAAACACCTAAATATGTGACACCTGGTACTCCATGACGAGGGTTGACAATTTGCAATATGCCTAACCTATAGAGTCAGGCATTATGATATGTTACAGCCTCGAATTCTGCTGCTCTGTTAGTACAGTGCGAGTATCTTGACATTCTCCTAATTAAATATATGGAACAGATGATCTCCTTTGGTAACCCCTGATAGAAGTTGCTGAAAGGACAATATAAGGTCCATTACAGCTGTAATAGGATGAAATTTAACAATACTACAACTCATGGAAATCTGTAACTTCATGTTTTGCCGTTAACTAAAAGGTCGCCAGTGAATCATTGCTATAGTCAAGCCTATAAACACGTGATATCCTAGAAGAATGAATAAATGGAATGCGCACTACAAATCAGGGGTGGTTTTATTTCATCCTTGTGCACAGGCAAAGATTTTAGACGAATATAAGGTTGTAAATGACCAAGCAAGATTAGCTAGCTATGGGCATCTCTACAAGCCTTAGAGTAAACGGAACTATAAACCCTTAATCACAGACTGAGGAAAAGGACAAAAGTCAACCATTAGATGGAATATTTATCAATGCTTACAGTTTTCTGGGATGTTTAAGGGCCAGTATTGGAACATTATCAGGGGAAAAGGCTCTGAGTTACTAATCGGAAGGTTGGCGGTTTGAGCCCCAGGTTGCCGCGGTTGGGACCTTGAGCAAGAAACCTTAACTCTGTCTACTCCAGAGGTGCTGTATGGCTGCCCCTGTGCTCTGACCCCAGTTGGGATATGCCAAGAATTTCACTGTGCATTAATGTATATGTGACAAATAAAGGCTGAATTTAATGTCCATAGGGACAGGCGGCACAGTAGTACAGTGGTTAGCACTGTCGCCCTGCACGTTGGTTCGATTCCCACCTTGGGTCTCTGTGTGTATGGAGTTTGCATGTTCTCTCCATGTAAATCCTTCTGGATAAGACCTTCTGCCAAATGTTTGTAATAGACGATGAGTAAGGGAGAGTGAGTGGGTGAGTCCATGAGCATCTAAAATTAGACAATACACTCATTGTCTAAAGACCTGAATTAATATTTCACCCTCCCAAACACCCCATTCCCTCGACTGCCCCCCCTTAATAAAGTCATTTGGAGTGACCTTATCACCCCATTGAAAATCTCTCCCTTAGTCAGGAATGGCATTGTTGTTACATCTTAGTGCGCATGCGCAGAGCCTGCAGCAGCTGTTCGGTCCGCTCCTCACCTGTGCGGCGCGCGCGATCTCCAGCACGTGAGCGGGAACGCTACAGTAATCCACAACAACAACAACAACAAACAAACAAAAAAGTTACCGCAACAAGTCGAAGAAGAAGCGGGGGGAAAAAAACCCTAATAAACAAGCAGCCTCGGTGTGAGCGCGTTGGAGTAAGCTCTCTCTCTCTCTCTCACACACACACACACACACACACACCGAGCCGTGTGTTACCGAGAGACCCCCAGATGAGAAGCCCCGGAGGAGCCACACGCTCCGAGCGCGAAACTTGCCGCGACTTGTACAAGCGCGAGAAGTCTGCTCACGCGCAGCGACAGTTAAACGACATAACTCGTCCAGTACCTTACCGAGATACTGGCGCATGTCGAGCAGGATCCGCGGAGGTCCTCCGTGCAGCTGGTAGAAGAGCGAGGCGAGGCAGAAGAGCAGCAGAGTGCCCATGCAGAAGCCATAATCCCGCAGTGAGAAGCGCAGCCACACGGCGCACAGCCCCTCCGCCTTCCGGCCGTTCCGCTCTCTGCTGTGGCTCGCAGGAGGAGGATGATGATGGTGGTGCTGGTGGTGGTGGTTGTGTAGTCTGGGGCTGCCGTTGTGATTCTTCATCGTCTCCTTGCATGGAAGCGCTGAGAGTGGTCGTCACCCATCCGCGGCTTCAGCGACAAACTTTGTGTAGCGCATTTATATCAAACCCCAGGAGCCGAGAAGCACCTGAAACCCTGTCCACACACACACACACACACACACACTGTCTGACCCGCTGCCTCTCTCTCTCTCTCTTTCTCCTCTGCCTCAACTAGTTTCCTTTAGCGCTGAACTGAAGTCGGGAACCCATCCTCTGTTCCCCGGGTTAGAGCCGGTGTCAGATTACTGAGCCAGGAGGAAAAAGTTCAGGAGGAGGATGTGCTCGAGCAGACTGCGACACAGCGCCACCCTGCGGCCAGAGACTGTGACACACACACACACACATCCTGAGAGGGTGCCAACAATTCTTTATTTACGAGCGCGGGAGTTATTTATCTTGCGAGAAGAATTTCATTATACTGATGGAACAAGTGGTTTATCTCGTGGGGGAAAAAAATATCCTCAACGCGTTATCTTGTGTACACAATTTGTTTATCTTGTGGAGGAAAAAAGTGATTATACAGTATGGCGGGAACAAGTTGCGAATAAATTGGTTATGTAAGAACAAGTTATTATCTTGTTGGGGTTGGAGAGTTGTTTACTTTGTTAGAACATGTTAATTATCTTGCAAGAAAAAAATTGTTATATTGATGGAACAAGTTCCTCAACACGTTATCTTGTGTGCACAAGTGGTTTATCTTGTGAATGGAAAAAATGATTATATAAATTGCTTCTGTAGGAACAAGTTATTATCTTGTATTGGTTGGAGAGTGGCGGCGCGGTGGTGTAGTGGTTAGCACTGTCGCCTTGCACCTCCAGGGTCTGGGTTCGATTCCCCGGCCAGGCTCGATTCCCGTCTCTGTGTGCATGGAGTTTGCATGTTCTCCCCGTGCTTGGTGGGTTTCCTCCGGGTACTCCGGTTTCCTCCCACAGTCCAAAGATATGCAGATTAGGCTAATTGGCGTTCCTAAATTGCCCGTAGTGTGTGATTGGGTGTGTGAGTGTGTGTGTATGTGTGTGCCCTGCGATAGATTGGCACCCTGTCCAGGGTGTACCCCGCCTAGTGCCCGAAGTCTCCTGGGATAGGCTCCAGGTCCCCGTGACCCTGAACACAGGATTAAGCTGTATAGAAAATGAATGAATGGTTGGAGAGTTGTTTATTCTGTTAGAACATGTTATTTATCTTGCAAGAAATAATCGTTACATTGATGGAACAAGTTCCTCAACATGTTATCTCGTGTGAAAAAGTTGTTCACTTTGTTAGAATTTATCTTCTAAAATGTTTATCACATGATACACAATTTGATCTCACAATATTATAACTTGTTCTCACAAGACAAGCAACTTTTGATATTTAACTTCAAGATATTTATCTTTTGAGACCAAGTTACTTATCTTATGAGGAAAAAGTTATTATATTGAGATTATGTTGAGAGAACAAATTGTTTATCTTTTCAACAAGTTATAAAAGTGGGGGAACATGTTTAGCTTGTGGAAACAAGTTATTTATCTTTTGAGAATAAGTTTTATATCTTGTGGAAAGAAGTTACTTGGGAGAACAAGTTATTATATTGATAGAACAAATTGTTTATTGTGTTAGAGTTACGTATCTTGTAAAAAACAAGTTGTTTGTCATATGGAAACAAGATACTTACAGTATCTTGTGAGAACAAGTTACACTATTTATCCTGTAAGAAGAAGTTATTATATTTAGAGAACACATTGTTTATCTTTGTAGGAAAGTATTATATTGAAGGAACAAGTTGTTAAAAATGACTCTTGCTGTAGCTTATATTTTGTGCACAAGTTATTTATCCTGTAGGAAGATGTTATTATATTGAGGGAACAAGTTGTTTATCATGTGTGCATATTATCATTTGATTTGTGCAAAGTACATAAAAAAAAGAAAAAAAGTATGTGATCAAGATATCTAACAGAGAATAAACCTACCCCTGTTTTTCACCCAAAAACACAACTTGAGTTTGCATTAGTCATGACCATAATAACATGACATTTTAAGCATAATAAAATATAGAATTAATCGATTTCAAAGAAAAAAAATATGGGATCATTAACAAACTATTCACAATTTATACATTGTTGATACTCCTTAAACTGAATTCCTCTATTCATAGCCTTCACTAATGAAAAACAATCTTGTCCATCAGCCTGGTTCCAACTTGCTGGAATAGCAATTAACAGATCAGCATTGCAGTCCAGGGGCTTGTCATGGATAATTTTTTTTAATCCCCATCCTCAAATTTTAACCAGATTGAGATCTTTGCCGGGTATGTCATTGAGTTGATCTGGTTTACATTTGACTTGTCTCTATGTAAATCTACTGTACTGTTCAGTAGACAAACACTCAGTTTCAACCCATTTGTTTTTCTTGTGCATTTTTTATTTGTTTTCTTTCCTCACACTCTGACGTCTTCTTGGGTCTACCCGCTAGTTTTTACTTTTATAAAATTCTCATTTTGTTTATACTCACACTAAATCATAGACACAGTTGACTGGAAACTATGGTTTAAGCTCTTGGTCTCAGGATAAAAGTATTACATGGCTGAGAAAATCTTTTTGTGAAGGAGTGTTCATAAAACGGCTAAACGCAAACATGCATTCTGGACCTTAAGGCAGTTTTCCAAAGGGGTTTTCTCAGCCATGTAATACCTTTCTCCTGATGTCACGGCTTTAAACCATCAATTCTTATCAGATTCTTCATATTTTCTAATCTTAATGGTATTATACAGTAAGCAAGTAAAAAAAAAATCTGTCAAATATTACACTTTTAAATGTGTACATAATTGCACTATTCACTCAAAAATATGTGGACATCTGACCATTGCACCCATTTTTGGAGTATAGAAGAGCATTAGTGAGGTCAGGCACTGATGTCAAGCGAGTGGTTTTGGAGCTCAATCATGTTCAAGTTCATTTCAGTGGTGTTCATATCAGTGGAACTCTTCTAGAACTCCACTGTTGGCAACGGTGTCTTCATTGACACTGCTGAAGCATTGTGGCAACGGTTTGAAGGTCAGGTGTTCATGTTAAGTACCTATAAAAAGTACTCAAGAAGTTTTCCGCTTTTATTGTTTTCCAACATTGACTCATAGTCGGGAGTCCGGCCACCTTGCTTTTTGACCAAAGTTACAAAAAAGACTCGTGTCAACATCAAAACAGATTTGTACAAAGTAATGCCAATTCATAAAAATATAGAATGTACTGTAAAATATGTGATTTCACAGGTACACACCTTCTTCAAGTCTTCACCTTTTACTGCTATTTTTCTTTTCTTTTTTTGTATAACTGCTTAAGCTCTGTCAGGTTGCACAGGAATTGAGTGAACAGCCTTTTTTTTAGTCTTATGTAAGACTTTTTACAACGTAAAAAAAAGCGTCTATAAAGAGCAATAAAATAAACAGTTAATATTTGGAGTGAAAACTTTGCTTAAAATCAGGCGTTTTAGACACATATTTGTGCAGTTTTATAAGAAAACAGCTGTTAGGTTTTACTGAGCTTGCTGGAGTTATTATACTAATATGAGTTCTTCTGAGTTCTTTGTCACACTCGCTCCTTTCTATTTTTATGCAAATCCAAATGTATATTTTTATACATTAGGTTTTTTGTTTTCATCTGAAAACTGGCCTGTCTTGTACTATATATATTTTTTTCCTTTACAGCCATGCATATATTATCTTGTAATGTTACTTATTTATTTATGGTGGCTTAGTTTGCATGTACTCCCCATGCTTGGTGGGTTTCCTCCGATTGGAGACCTAAATACTGTTTAATCTGACAGGAATGATGTAACAGAACAATGATAGGATTAATTCGGTAAACCGCGGTTAGCATATTAGCATCTCAGCAAACTGCAAAGTTTAAGAAATAAAAACATGGTGTTCAACAAACATAAACAACACTTGTCTAGGACACTGAACAAAAACTGAATACAGCAGAGACGTAATCATCATTCCAGTCAGAAGATTCTTTTTATTACACTTTTTGTTTTTCAATACACAAGCAAAATCTTTATAGACAATCATTAGCTAGTAGGTCAAAGGGGGAAAAAAAAAAGATAATTTTTACACAGATATTTTACAATAGATACTGTAGCAGGACACTGGCTAAAGCAATATGCAAAAGAGTATTGCTGTTTTATATTTATATATAGTACACCTAATAATTTGATATGAAAAACAAAACCAAAAATAAGTTATTTAAATATTAATTACATATACAGAATGTGCAACAAATCCACAATTTTATATATGTAATTAGAATCATTTTAAAGAAAAGTAATTAGCTTGGTACAGTTCTTACTCTAGTTAATGAATGTTGACAGGGATTTAAAAAAAAAAAAAACACTTCAGTTATAAACCAGCATGATCCACTGCAATCCTCCACATAAAACCTGAACTGCGGACTTTACACATTAGCGTTTACTAATTTGTTCTTCCTGAAACAAAAAGCCCACTTTAAATCTTGATATACTTGAATATAAAGTGCATTTTAACAGTAATTAGTAACATTTTTATGAAATATTTATATACACTTTTTTATATATATATAAAATTCACCTTAATACCATGATTGCATTGTTAAAAAGGCGTTCGTTAGGATTTTCCGCTCCTTTTTTTTTAGGACATTAAAGTTGAATTTGGGTGTCGTGAGAATCCTAATGTAGATTTGTAAATTGTGCTGGTTGAATAAATACAAAAAAAAAATAAAATTATATATATATATCTATATCCATCTCTCAAAAAAATGTGCCGGAGTTTACTGTAGGTGACGAAGCGCGATCTGTAAGTTGGTCTTCGTTCATTAAACAGCTTAGAAACCGTGTGCGGTCATTGATAAGAAGTTTTCTGTAAGGAGTCTCCAGTATCAGCGGCGTGTAACAGTTAAACTGTAGACTGTCTGTTTTCTGGGGTTTTATTTAGTGCGCTTCCTTTAATAACACGAGAAGCTGGTAAGGAAGTGTTAGGTAAGGAAGTTTTACTGGTGCTTTAGCTAACGGTAATCCTAACTCGTTTAATGTTGATTTAAAATGTTAAGTGTAGAAAATAAAAAAAATACAAATTCGCTAAAAAGATTGATTTTTTTAATCATTGGCAAATCGCTGTAGTAGAAGAGGAGTTAAGATACTTGGTGGAAAAGAAGACATTTCTTAACTGAATCGTGTCAGGCCGCATCACTGAGCGTTTTCCTAAAACAGCGCCCCGTCGTGTCTCGTTCCTTATTTAGACAAGCTTCCTCGAGGTTTTAACAGCTCACTAATGCGTAGAAGTCCATTCTCCATCCAGTGCCAGATGTGTGTTTGGATTAAAAGTCAGGTCAGCGTGATTCCATCTCGGTTCCTTTTTCTCTCGCTCTCTCTAACCTCTATAGATACAAACAAATGTTTCGAGTGTTACTGGAAAAACGACTCGGTGTAGAGGTTCGACAGTCTAGAGCGTCAACATGTACATCCGTTTTGGCAGACAGTCTTCACTGGAAGGACATTTACTTTAAAAAAAAAAAAAAAAGAAAGAAAAGAAAAAAAAAAACCTGTTAAGGAAGATGAAGGAAGTTTTTTTTTTTTCTTTCTGTGAGCCCTTTCTAAATCTGATTTCCAGTCTGTGCTTTTATACTGTACACTACTCTGAATATTGCCACAGTGATGGGGAGGTTTTTCTCGAAGCGAAGCTCTAAGACGCCTAAAAAAAAATGATTTCATACATTAAATACGAGCAAGTTATCACTGTTGATTGAGCGGAGATGATTATTCCCGTCCTAAGATCGTTTTCCGTGACAGCAGAGGCAACATAAAAAGCTCAAAAAGATACGTAACTGATACAGTAATTAATGATTTATCCCAGAACAGACAAGTAATGAATGTTAGATACGGTGTATTAGAAGATTAAATGCTATCTGAATATACAATATTTTCTTTAACTGACTATGTGAAGTCTTTACGATGCTTTACAACTTGGCACTGAGTAAGCTGAAATGGCTTATGGACTATACGAATATGTTCCCTTCTGCAAATAATATGAAACACACGTCAATCCCGAGAGATAAACTCAGAGCTTATACTCCCATATGGCAACATTGTGCTCGAGCGTCTCCAAAGTGGACCGTTCAAAGACGGAAAGCCTTCAATATTCATTTCTATGAGCTGAGAAGTTTTTTTTTGTTTTGTTTTTTAACCTGCAGGAAATGACATCGCTTTGGCCTTGCTGTGCTGCAAGAAGCACAACATGCTGTTCTTCCTCACAAACAAGCGTTCATCAGAACAAGAGAAAACAGTCTTGAGCTGGCATACTGTAAATCTTTACACAATCTCAAATGTCATGTGCTCTCGTTCAGGATAGTTAATAAAAATCCACCACTGACAGTTCATGGAAGCCACAGAAGTCCTTAGTGTAAACATCAGCCACAGAGCTAAAGAAAAGGAAGAGAAGAAACGCTTGGAAGATGTACTGTAGGTGAAGATTTGATTTTTTTTGTTTTGTTTTTATGAAATGCTACAGAGAACCCCATGAAGTTTCGTTCCTCATTCCTCACACTTGGTTCGCCGATGGAAATTCACCTGGCGGATCGCTACAGGTGGGAGAGACAACTGTTCATAAAGCAGTAATATCCTGGTAAGACTACTGCGATGCGCTGGTAGCCGTGACGAGCCGGGCCTCGCTGAGCAATCTGCGGATGTGCCTGTCCTCCTGTAGTCCTGCCTTGCGTACTGCCGCCTCGGTAAGAGCAGACAACTGGCCCAGCGTGTCGTATCCGGCTGCCAGTAACCGGTCGGAATACATGGGCATGCCAATGGACACCAGCCAATCGGAAATGGAGCTGAAGTGCACAGGAGACATGGACTTCCGACACATGTCTGTCAAACCTCCAGAGGGAATCTGTGGAGAGCAGAAGACAGGAGAGTTAATATCGCTACGCATGTGCTGAAAACTTTATATTTGCTTTTATTGAAAAGAAAGTAATACTCTACTGTATGTACATGTGACCTGTGATGTTTATTTGATTTTTTTTTGACCAACAAGTATTTTCTTGTGCATTTAATATTTTTTAAAATGAAACGTCTGAAAGTTAAAGTGTACAAAAAGGTATCCGGCACTTTTTGTTCCATGGGTGTGAATCTGAGGAAGAGAGCAAAGATCCAAAGTGTGTTTAGTTGCCATCTTCTTAGATCACAGTCAAAAGCCTCCAAACAATGGGTGTCTCTCAATTCCCGTGGGCCGCATCCTTCAAAGGACGAGTTGCGAGTCATAGTGTTGTGGCTAAGGCTGTCGTATATCAAAAGCTCCTTCAAATGCAGCCGACGAATGCGATCGAGGTTGCAGCCCAACCTATCCCAAGATTCCCTGTGAGCCGGGGAAGAGACTGGAAGGGTTGATGTCAGACCCAATTTAATTATAAAGAAAATATATCAATATATTGAAAAGTGACTCTATAGATAATTTCTACTTCATATTATTTTGATGCAATGGTAAGAGTATAAACAGCTGGTGATTCGAGTAAGGAATTCTCCATAGACCAGACAGTCTCATTCCAGTCTTCTCCATCCATGCAGTCAGTGGAGGCCACAATCCTATGAAGACCATGTATACCGCTATGTTCTTGCGATGACGCCATATTATCCACAGGAAGTATATTGATACCCTAAAATCCTGATGTCCGACAACATTCATTAAAAACTTCCCGAGACAGGGCTGGTAAGGGTGCGACACTTCAGATTGCAAAGGGTATCCGTTTTACATTTTCTGTTCCTAGGAGGCCAGCATGAGAGTGGAGATTGTTGACAAGTCACTGCAGAACTGACTTACCACCATTTTTACCCTCTGACTGCACCTGCTTTTAATGAAGCCCTCATGTGCATGCCTGCATTTTACAGTTTTACAAAGACGCCCTCTAAATCCAGCCCTCAGCAAAGTCCACATCAATAAGGCCAGAGTGGTGGCATTTTACCAAAAGTGCCTTGCGGTGTTGGCCATCAATCACAGTGAATGGGTTTGGGTTTGCGAGGAATAGAAAGCAACTCAGAACATCAAACGTTAAAAAAAATATATATATATTTTTTCATTTAACTCGGCATTAAAACATGGCAGCATTGAACATGGCGGTAAAAAACAAACCTGATGAAAGCCGAAAGCAATGTACTCATGTACATACGGTACATTTTTAAGCTATGTGTACACTTGAGCACTTCATATATCTGAAACTGTATTTACAGCATGAAGGAAGCTGCAAGATCTCACTCGCCATTTTCTTTCTGAAAAATCTCGCACCTTAGTACGATCTTCAATATTAATAATGTATTTATTGGTAGAATGTTATCACTGCTTCTTATTCATCACTTCCTATAAAGGTCTTCTGCACATGATGAGCCATGACCCATAAGGAACACCTTGACTTTAATACAGATATGACCAGATGTGGTGATTTACTGTATGGAACCAATTACTCACGGCCATGCGGTGCTCCTTGCGCAGTTGCTTGACTCTTATCTGGTCCAGAGTTGACGCCACATCTTTCAGCGGCTGCTGGAAGTCCTCGGAGTATCTCTGCACCAGCAGCTGAGGAATACCGCAACGACCATGCTGGAGGAGAAATAACGAAATTGTGATAGATATTAGCCGAGAATTGATTGGAAAGCAAACCTGGTCAGACAATAGTAGAAGATCCTAGTGACACCTTGGATAAATAGAAGGTGTATATTCATCCATTGCAGTTTGGCGTTCCTTCAGGCTCATACCATCGCTCAACAAATCAGAACGTAGTACTGTATATGGTGTTACATCACTATTAAAAGTTGCGAAAGTGGACAAAAAGTGCCTCTGAGTACTTTTTTCAGTCTACCAGTCTACCTTTTTTCAGGTCTACCTCTACACTGGATTTTAGGGGTCCCCTACACACTTTAACCACTGCCTACACTTAATACTCGATTGTTCACGAGATGCTTTTAAACGACACGAGGACGTTTTACCCAGTTAATAGAATTAGTAATAATTTAAGTAATACTTATAAAGTATAAATAATGTAAACCCTGAACAAGTAGTGTAGCCAGTTTTTAGCAAGATTGCTTCTTAAGGTGGCGGGCTTGCAGTACCAGTCAAAGGTACGAGCACACCTTCTAATTCAATGTTTTTTGCATAG
Organism: Channallabes apus; assembly: GCA_030522415.1. Lineage (NCBI taxonomy): Eukaryota > Metazoa > Chordata > Actinopteri > Siluriformes > Clariidae > Channallabes > Channallabes apus. The sequence continues at coordinate 46,335,200 of CM060107.1, read as the reverse complement.
TGGTTTATTTTATTTCTTCTATTCTAGAACAGTACGAGATATTTAAAACTTTGAAATTAGGTAACTAAGTAACAACAACAACAGTCAGTTGTGATTTTAAGACTTTTGGAATAGGTCTTTTGCAAGAATGGTATCGTCAAGTGCATTTGCAAAACCCATCAAGCACCATGATGAAACTGTCTCTCATGAAGTTTTACAATGTAGAAAGAGATATAAATCAGGAAATACCATGGAATTAGAAGGTGTGTCCAACCTTTTGACTTGGTAGTGTAGCGACAGTATTATAACGCTTTTTGCAACTCAATCTTCTCAATCAATGTGACCTCATGAGTCGTAAAACTGGAACAACTTGGAACCCTTGACAGCTGCAACTTCTAAAGAACAGGCTTTGAAGTCTGAGGTCATTTCAACTGTCGGAACATTTGACCCACAAGGAGAAACCCTCGACTTCCATTTAAAGTTTTTTTTTTTTTTGGATGGGGAAGGATGCCAAACAGATGTACTTACAGCACTAAATGGAAGCACTATTGCGTGTTCGTCATGTCCAGTCTATCAGATTAATCATGTCGCTAGGACGATGTAATGTAATGGGAGCCAATTAAGATAATGGCCTGAAGAAAAAGGAAAAAAACCAAACAGCACTCACTCGACAGGCCCCAAAGCATGCTACGGCAAGAGTTTTAACCCTGGTTGTAGCTTTTGTCCATTGTGAGTCTCTTTGAATAAAAGTGTCTGCCAATTAAAAAACTTTTCATGAACATACTGTACATCCAGCCCACCCACTCTAATAGACTAAGAAGTGTAAATTATTCACGGACCAAAGCCACAAAAGTGTTCTTTCCACCCAGACTTTCCCCCATGTTGGCTCTGTCGTGTGTAGTGTGGGCTCCCATGTTTTGCTAGAATGGCACTGAAGGCTCTAAAAAAAAAAATACAGCGTATGCGCCGGTTATGTCTATGGCAAACCGAGCGTTTAACAGTGCGACAGGAAAATAGGAGCAGATTTCAGCAGGGCAAGCTTGCAAAAGTCACCTACGCCTGGTTTTAATCAGAAATCTCTTGCATCATTCTGATTAATGATCAGGAACTCAATTAATTATTACAGAGAAGTCAGGATCTGATACGCAACTTAATGAAAGAGAAAAAAAATGTAAATATTATTATTATTATTATATAATTTAGATTTTAGGTCTTGTCATTGTTCTTGTCTTTGCTGGGCTGCGTGCTCTGGAGAGAAGCTCCAAGTCACCAGACCGGTCCACGACAGCGGCTGACATTCCTAAAACATGACTTAACTTTTTGGGCTCAAAATGTGAAGTCAAAACATACACACATCAAAATAATGAGATATGACTGTTACAATGTTACATAATGGTTAACTGCTGCCAATGACTTCTACTAATGTTTCTTTTTAAAAGCTTTTTTTTTTATTTTTTATATTTATAAAAGTCAGAACCCAAATTCAGGTGGCTTTATTATAAGGAACTCGCAAGGCCATGTCACCAGCTTATTTCACGCCTTGCATATCATCTTCTGAGCCTCATTATTAATAATTCTGTTGTGTGTCTCTTACCTTATCCGAATAAGGCTCTGTCATAAGATCGATCCCCTCTGAGCCAAGCTTCTCCTCCAGTAGTGTCTCCAAATCAATAATTTTGGCATGGGAGATCTTCCTGCCAAGGGTTACCTTGACTCCCTGAATGTGTGGGCAGGCAGACTCGGGCAGGTCAGACAGCCAGGGTGGTGGTTTTTCTGAATCATCCGGAGACACGGAAGTGGACGGAATGCTTTCAGAGGGGCTAGTCGGACTGTTTATGGGTTTCGAGGACGGAGCTGGAGTGCCTGGACCAGAGCTTGACAGGACCAAAGATTGGTGTCGCAACCCATTCAAAAGACGCTCTTTGGATTTTTTGGCAGGAACGGGAGGGGGCACAGGAGGCTTTTTGGGGTGTGTACGAGGAGCTGGGCTGGTTGGTGCAGAGCCAGGGGGTTCTGGTGCAAGGGATGAAGGCTTGAGAGGCAGCTGGGTGGGCACTTGAGGTCTCTCTGCTTCATTCCGGTTTTCTCTACACAACCCTGTTTTGAAATTTAACAGGAATCCTCTACTGTTCTCAGAGCCAGACTGGAGAACCGCTTCATTCCTGTCATGTTCATGTTGAGTCTCATTTCTTTTCTCCTGCCACTGTATGTCTCCCAGAGAGTGAGACCGTTTCCAGCGCTCTGGAGTGTCTGAAGTCCCATCAAGCTCTTCACAGCTGCGGCTGGCTGGCATTTGACGCCTGGGTCCTAATCGAAAGCCCTTCCTCAGGCCCAAAGAACGCAGGCTGAAGCCCTTTATAGGCCGTGAAAGAAAGTGCTTGGGGAACTTGCGTTCCTTCTTGGACTGATGCTGCAGCTCCTCAGTGGAGGGGCTGATGGGAAGCGTGGGGAAATCCAAAGACTGGACTCGAGCAGATTCGAAGCCAGAAGAACGACGACTTGAGCGAGATGCTTTACGATGCTTACCTGTAACACATGAGCTTCAATGTCAACCTTTATATATTCTCTATATCCAGTCCACTGTTTAGTAGAACCTCTTTTATTGTACCAACTTTTTGGCCTACCGATACCATCCAATGTCCATTGGGCTTTGCACTGTTTTTAACCCGTACTCTATTCTGTCCATTATATGACCACAATATTCACTAGGCATTAACCAAATGATATGGACACTGTATCGCCAGAAGTATATGCACATCTGACCAATCATACCCATCTGTACTAGCTGAACATTCCATTATAGATATAGGTCTTTCCGCTAATAAGCTTCACACTTCTGTTAAGGCTTTCTAATAGATTTTGGAGTATGGCTATGCAGATTCATGTACATTCAGCCACAAGACCATTAATGAGGTCACTGATGTTGGGTGAGACATCCGGCGTGCAGGCTGTGTTCCACCCTCATTCACTCAAGCATTTCCTGGAACCTATTCCAGGGGACTCGAGGCATGAGGTGGGGTACACCCTGGGAATACAGTGGCATTCTGGACCATTGTGTGCATCAAGTGGGTGTGATGACCTGCATACTTTTGGCCATATAGTGCATTAGTGATATGGCCATTTCATTAAACACAACCATCTCCTTGGTCCTTCATGAAGGTTTACAGTTAGAGACTACATCTCACCACATCTCATGTGATAACTGTCCTAAAGATTTTCTTGTGTGTAGAGTTTGTTTGCTAGATATTTGTAGCTGAACAGTCTATGTCTATAAATCTGGTTGTGCATATTTTTTTTTATTACGCATGACGATGTCCAAAATGTATGCAGTTAAATAAATTTTTTTTTTTTAATGTATGAGGGTAAGTCAAAAATTATCCGCACTCCGGTTAAATTAAAACCCTCTGTTGGCCTTATCAGCGCTTTCTGTTCAAGGCTACAGTCTCCCCAGTCTCTGCTGTGCAGATACGAACATGTTACATCAGTTCAATTGTAACTGTGGTGCGAGCAAAAAAATGGATGCCACGCTTCTGATTTTCATAGTTTTTTTTGTGGTCTGAGGGTGTACCTGGTGCCGAAACAACTCAGAAGAGCATAAACAGAAGTGTTTGGATATCTGCAAACAACACTTGGAAGGACACTGTAAGGAAGATGAAAGTTTCTTAAAGAGAATCATTACTGGTGACGAGGATTTATCACTACGAGTAAATGGCAGTCAACCATCAGCTGAAAAACTGATGCTTACAGTTTTCTGGGATTCTCAAGGGCCAGTATAGGAACATTATCAGGCAAAAGGTTGAACAATCAGCAGTGCTCGTTACAGTGAGACGCTTATTGAAGAGCTGAAGACTAAACTTCAGATTAAACACAGAGGACTGATATCCAAGGGTGTTGTGATCTCGCATGATGATGCACGTCCGCACACTTCCGTCCACACTGTCGACACTTCGTTTTGAAGTTTTAAAGCGTCCTCCCTATAGTCCTGATCTCACTCCATCAGACTTTAACTTGTTTGTACCCTAAAAGCAGCCCGACGAGGATGAAGATTCACTTCTGATGAACAAAACGGTGCTTTAATATATATAAGGAATATATGAAAGCCTGCTTACAGATGGACAATGTGTATGGAAAAGCAAGAAGTTTTGCAAAAATGATGTATTTGTCTTTTCTAAAAGTAAATTCTATAGCCAGAGTGCAGATAATTTTTGACTCAACCTAATATATATTAATCATGAGATGTCACTGAATCAGTGACAGTGAATATGTTAAAAAAAAAAGAAAAAAAAAAGGACAAACTTTACAGGACCCTGAGATCATCAGAATGAAGCATGAACGCATGTGTGTGTGTGTGTGTGTGAGGTCACAAAGCATCCCGTGAAATGCTTAATGAAATTCATGCAACAGAGATGAAGGTTATTAAGAGTGAGAAAGACAGGACACTGTATGGTTTTGCAACGAAGCCCAAGTAGAACTTGTGTTTAATAAGAATTGTGAACGTGCAAAATCAGAAAAAGAAAAAAGAAGCATGGGAAGAAAAATAGACCAAAAAAACCAGCAAAAGGCCAAGAATGATGTACAATGTTTAGCTCATGCTGGGTTTATTTTCCACTACGGCAGCGTGCAACATGATTTCCCGTCCTTCACGGACAAAGTAGGTCAGTATCATGTTATGAAGATAGTAAATGAAAATATTTCACATATTAACTTAAGCGCAGAACACGCGTATCACGAGAAATAGTCATCATATGTTCATCATATATATACTGTACATAATTATTTATAAAAAATATCCAGCAACAAACTTTACTATGTACAGAGTATTTTTCTTTCATTTGTGAATCATTTTAAGGCACATATGAAATGTTTAACAAAGCCACTGGACATGCACATGCACACACAACATTTGCAATCCCAAAGTTATTGATGATCGATAGAAAAAAAAAAAAGACTCTGTACATACGTACAGTAACAGCTCTGAAGATTCAAAGCTTACGAGCGTGTAAGCTACATTCTGTGTCGGATTGCATGTCTTTAGGTTTCCACCTTATCCGAATGTGAAATGTTGTGACAGACGCTAATACTTTTACGCTTGAAGATATGTTCAGGGTATGTTTATAACGTGTCATAACAATAATGACAGCAATAGAGACGCTCGAGTCTCCTCGAGCGAGTTTAACAGCTGGATGGAAACACAAAGTCTCTGCGTCTTACTAACACAGGTTGAGAATGTGAAACATCAGTCGTGTGTCAGAGTGATGAAGGAGTAGGGCTAGAAGATGAAGAGTAGAGTCTTTAGATGGACAGGTGAGATTATTCGGCCCATAGAGAAAGACGAGCGAAAGGGAAGAATGATGAGGAAGCCGGGTGAGATCGGCGGCACGGCATTCCGTCCGGAGGTGATGACGGCGTCTCATTGGCTGTTAAGAGAGTGCGGGCGGGAAAGCGGCGTGGTCTACCAAAAGAGAGGCGGATGTCATGGCGGGTGTCTAAATGCTATGGAGTTGGAGATGGAGGAGGCGATGGAGAATGCTAAAGTAATGCCTGGTTACCGTTCTCCAGGTTTTCGCTGCTTTCATAGCAGCCGGAGTCCCGCGGGGAGCTCGCTGCCAAGCCCCGCCCCTCGCAGAGGAGTTTCTCCTGGGAGCCGGAGAGGGCACTGCGCTCGGGGTCACTGCTGCCTGCAACGGCACACACACACACACACACACATAGTGTCAAAGTATAAGTTAGGGCTATTACTTATATAAATATAGCTTATAATATAATAGGGATGTAACAGTATTGTAAATACCGTTGTACCGCAATAACATTTTATTTCGATAATACCGTGGTCGCATGACGATAAAACGATAGGTCTTCTGAGAAAAGTTTGCTCAGGCGAATGGAGCGAGCGGGATGTACTGTAGCGGGAACTACAATTCCCCTCAGCCCAGGTGTGACCATCATCCTTTGTGGTCTGTTTTCGCTACAGATCCAGTAATGCGCACATCCGATTTAAAACCCGCGTACTCCGTAATGATTAATTACTCTTTCCATCTCTTTTCCTTCGCCGCTAATAGCAGCACCGCCATTTCCGCATTACTGGATCTGCAGCGACAACAGCCCGCAAAGGATGATGGTCACGCCCGGGCTGATGGGAATTGTAGTTCCCGCTACCTCCCGTTCGCTCCATTCGCCTGAGCAAACTTTTCTCAGAAGACCTATAGTTTTATCGAGTCATTTCGGGTTTCTCTCTGAAAGGAAACGAGAAAGGAAAAAAAAAATCCTGTCTCTGTCTGAGTAAGTGAGTGAATGAGGTGAGTGTTCTCAAATACTCATTCAGCACATGGACCAGCTGCAATAAGTAGGCTGCTACAGTAGTTTAATTTTTACTAAACTGAAACTTTTTTTTTTTTTTTACATGGTTTAATAATTTTTTGTTATTAAAATTGAAAAATTTAAGTTTATGTTTCAAAGTTTACAGATTGATGGCTAATTTGTCTGCCATTGATATGTTCAGTGTTCATGTAAACTGTTTAATAAACACTTCTGGCACTTTTTTCGAGTCTCTTCATTAGTTTAGTTTTTCCTGTAAATGGTTCAATAAATACCGTAGCGTGCCATTCATACCCAGGTATTACCGTACCGTCAAGTTTTGACACCGTTACATCCCTATAATATAATATATATATATATATATATATATAAAATACATAATGGGTAAAAAACTTTGTTACGGGTGAGAGGGCCTAGGAATAAATAAATAAATAAATATATAAATCTGCCGAAGTAAAAAGAATTGAGGAAACTTTCTGCAGGAGTGAGTGGGTTTAATGGAACTCAGAATCTCTGCAGGAACAAGGGGAGCTGGTCAAATCAGTCGTCTTCACACACACACACACACACACCTCCGATGTACTCACTATCATACTCCTGTAGATGCTCCACAGCAGTGAGCAGAACGGCTCTGTGCTGAGGGTCTGTGATGTTCAGCTCATCCAGGTCCTCCTCTTCTAGAAGCTTAAAAGTGTCCAGGTCCTCATAGCCGTTAAACAAGAACGTTGGCATGTGCTCCTGAAAAACACACACACACACACACAAATCAGGAGCACTGTACATAATTAGAGCTGAAACACAGGCTCGCTCGTTATGAGCTCACTCTGTTCTGTTATTTCTCACTTTTTTCTCAAAACATTTTAAAAATCACACTTTTGGCTTTTATTACAAGCTTGAGTGACTCTAAAGGAATCGAAATTGGGACTAAAATCTTTCTTGACTTTTGAGAATGAAATGGTGCTTGGTTAGAAAAAAAACAACATGACCTGGTTAAAAACATGAATCAAATAGTAAAAGGTCAAGAGCTTCAAAATTCTGATTACAGCAAACAATGTGGCGTCCAGTTCATGTGCGAAAATGATTCCTTATGTCCCAGAGACAATCCGAGTCCTGGAACATCTCCGAGCCGTCAGAGAAGAAGAACTCCATAGATGTGATAACCAGGTCATTCAGTACATTCAGGTCGTCAGCTGACTTCATTTTATTGCCCCATAACGTTGTTGAGTCTAGACCTGAGCAACTGAAACAACCCCAGATCGTAACACTGCCTCCAGAGGCTTGTACAGTGGACAGTGTGTATGATGTGAGCATCGCTTCATGTGCTGTAATTCTGGATTACAGTTAATCTGGACTAATCAGACCACGTGACCTTTTTCGTTGCTCCAAAGTCCAATCAAACCGAAGCAGTTTTTTCTGATTAATTTCCCTAACAAGTGGTTTTCTTCCGGACACGCAGCTGTTTAATCCCAATCTTTGTTCTTGTCACATTGTGTGTGTATAGAATTGCTCTTACTTTTACTAAACAGTAGTTCTATTCTCATTTTTTTAAAAAGCGTTTAAGAATTCATGATCATAGTTGGCTGTAACGCTGGGGTTACTGTAATCTAATTACTTTTCCTGATAACTCAGTAATGTAACATTTTAAATACATGTAATTTAATTACAGTTACCAATGTCAATAGCATTACATCACTAGAGTTACGAAATAATAAAAATTAATCAGTTGTCGAGAGCTTTGTAGTTTTACATTTGATGTTGTAACGGGTTCACTCTTTGAGCACGGGCGGCACCACAGACACACGGACACACAGCGAGGAATTACAAGAAAAGGGGTGAAACATCGAGTAAGGTGAAGAGTTAAAGGAGGGAGGAAGGAAAAAAAGCTGAAATCCATTAACACTAATTACTAGAGATGTTCCGATACCATTTTTTCCCTCCCGATACCGATTCCGATACTTGGGCTCAGGGTATCGGCCGATACCGAGTACTGATCCGATACCTGGGTGTGTATCTGTACAGTGTGTGTGTGTGTGTGTGTATATATATATATATATATATATATATATATATATATATATATATATATATAGAGAGAGAGAGAGAGAGAGAGCATTTCTCTTTTTTTAAGTAAAATAGCCCTGTGTAACGGGTTCGACCCTAAGTGCACGGGCGACAGCATGAAACACGGACACGAGGCGAGGTCTTACAGGAAAAAGGGTCATTTATTTAGAAAAATGGGGAAGGAAAGGGTTAAAGGCTCTCTGTGGCCTTTTCCACTTCGGCGGCAGGGATGCGAAGGCGGGCTCTACGCGGAAGTGAAGGTGCCGCGGGAGCTCGCGCAGCTCGTTCACGCGCTCCTCTCGCGGAGATCAAAGGCGCCCCCCTTTTTAAAGTCTCTGTGGCGCATCACATCGCCCCGCTCTTGTGCCACTGTCTCTCATAAAATCCACCGCGTCACAAAGTCCAGCTTCCCAACAGTCAGACCCCGAGCTACACTCCCCGCTGTGTTTTATAGCGCCGGGATCATTAGCGGCGATAGCTCATGGGCCGTTGCCTGATTCTGCGGCCCTGCTTCTTCACATACCTAAAGGGGGGGAGGCTGCCTAACTAGTGAACGAGGAGCGATATCAATTTGGCCGCACGCCCATCCCAGGCGCACACCGTGACACTCTGTAAGTACGCTAAGCTAGCAAAGCTAGCGGGCATAAATAGGTTATGTTTAGGAAAATGGTATCGGATCGGTACGTGGACTCAAGTACTCGCCGATTCCGATGCCAGATTTTTTTGTGATATCGGCAGCATTTCTGATACCAGGATCGGAATCGGAACAACCCTACTAATTACTGTCTGGCGGCCTCTTCGTGCACCTGGAGAAGGGGGGACTCCTACGTAGGGAGCCTATGGAGTGAGCAAGGAGCGACAACAGGTCGAGGCGCACGCCGTGACAGATGTTTTTAAAGTAACTTGAAAGTAACGTAATTAGTAATCTGATTTATCTTTTACATGTAATAATCAGTAATGTCGTCAAATTACAATTTTAATGTAGTAATTAGTCATTTGTGGTAGATGACTTTTTTTCCCCCACCACATTTCTTGGATGAAGCTCACGGTTCAGCTCTGTCCTTCTGTGGTACAATGTGAAAGCAGCGCGTCCTGGGCGTTACTGCAAGCCGAGTGGGGCTTTTCATCTTCGTGAACGTGATTCGGTGAAAAATATACACGCCCAATTCCACTTTGTTGTCTTTTCCGTGTTAATGTAGGGGTGCACAGCTGTTCTCCAAGACACACTTCATTAAGTTTCCATGGATTCAAAATAACAATTCATATAAATATCTATGTATACATTTCTCCACCCCCATCCCCAACCACACACACACACACACACACACACACACACACACACACACACACACACACACACACACACACACAGAGGTGGTCTAAAGGCTGGACTGCTATCTTTGGATGGTCATGAAGCCACTACATGTAAGGGTAAAGTTGACCTTCAAATGCATCTGGGGGGGAAAAAAACCCAACATGTAGGAGAGGTGCAGTCTTTCATTACCATGAGGACCACCTTCGCTCTCTCTCTCTCTCTCTCTCTCATGTTCTGTCATTAAAGTTTCAGGCGAAACACTGCGAGGAAAGCTCTAGACTCAACACACTGCCTCTGATGTATTAGTCTTACCAACAGAACAGTATGTGTATGTGTGTGTGTGTGGCTGCTTCTCATTCTTACCTTCAGGTTGATCCTTTCTAACAGCTCTTCTACAGAGCTGGGTTTTGGAGCGCGACCCTTTCTTCTCCTCCTGATGGTGCGTTTGGGTTTCTCCTCCTCCTCCGGCAGGACGTCCACGTAGATGAACTTGAAGGTGCCGACCTTGTTGTTGAGCAGCCCCATCCACGTGCCCATGGGCGGCTTACTGATGATGTCGATCACATCTCCTCTCTGGACCAAAAAAATGATAAATAAAAAAATGAGGTGATCTCCTAGATTTATGAGTTCTTCTCAACAGTATATACAGTAATGCATGCTCTGTCTGCTACCCGGGTGTGTGTGTGTGTGTGTGTTGTACCTTTAGTTTGAGCGAGTCGGTATCATAAGGGCTGGGTGTGAAGTCTGTGTGCACCCTGGCTCTGCCACAGAAAGGCCCTCTGTACGGAGGCTCCTCATCATCCCCATCCTCTGATTTCACGCTCTCGCGGTTGCTGGCAGACGAGTCCGTAGTGCTCACTGTCTGGCCACCTGCAGCAAGACGTGAAAAAAAAACAACAAAAAGGATCTGTTTACGTGTCACTTTCACCCAGCAGTGAGTGTGTAATCTGATCCGCTGAACACGTGCTACGATTGTAACTATGTGCTATGGCGCCCTCTAGTGCTACAAGCGGAATTACAGTTCCCGACCCGTCTGCGGCCTTACTCATGGAGCTCTGTTCGCTGAGAGAGCTGCGCAGACTCTCCACGGATCCTCCTGCCTTCAGTTTCGGCTTGTCCAGGGAGTCGGTGTCGGGCTGAGGAGACTGAGGAGAGCTGGGAATCCCATCTGGACTGGACTATAAAGAGAGAGAGAGAGAGAGAGAGAGAGAGAGAGAGAAAAAAACATAATATCAATGATCTATTCATAATAATAAGGAAATAATAAGGAATTTCTATTTCTATCAGGTGTGTTCAAGTCAAACCGGGACTTTTGAATGTGCCGAATAACACAACACTGTTATGAGAGGTAAAAATCTCCCGTTATTTCTCTATATAATTCCCTGAAGAACGGATCTCAAAGTAGAAAGTTGTCTTAGAATGCCAGAGCCATGATTTCACGTCTGAAACGCTGGCCTCCCAGGAACTCCTTCAATGGTCCAAACCTGTTGAAATGGCTTGGAGTGAGGTCAGGACGTGGCAATAACTGCCAATAGAGTTATGCACAGATTCTGCGTACGGTTTCCACAGACAAACGCGTCTCTTCCGCTCGTTAAATGTTTTATGCCTTCATTACCAAAGGAAAAAAAAAATTGCTCAAAAATTCCCGGTTTGAATCGAACACGCCTATAGGATGCTATTAGTTAGTTTAAAAAATTAACACAGGTCTCAGAGCTTTCTCAATGTTTATATATGTGTGTGTGTGTGTGTGTGTGTGTGTGCGTGTGTGTGTGCGCCAATGCTGTAGCTGAAATACCCCTCAGACAATCCATCTTTTACACCTTAGACTCTCTTTATTTAACTCCTCCTCGATGCCTAGGTAGCCTTACGTCTGTTCCATGACCACTTCATTCACAACGTTCACAAATCCACAATCCAAGGGTGCTTGAATACACACATGTAGAAATGATGACACTGCTTATAATAAACGATCTGGCTGTTGAACGTTTGCTGTGCATCAGGAGAGACCTGAGCGGGGGCGGGGCCGGGGGCGGGGCCGGGCCCTATGCAAATATCCGAGATAGACCATGAATCCTGATCAAATATTTAGTCTGGATTTTTATTGTTTATTAACACGCTGACTTCAGTTGTGGCTTTTTTTTTTTGTAAAGAAAATACCCTTTTGTTTGTGATCCTTGGTATGAAACTCGAGCATTGGCTCTAGCGATTGCGTCAGTTTGACCACATGTTCGCTCCTGGCAGAGCAGCTGCGAGCGTCTGAAATCCACATCACACACAGGAAAGCAAAAGAGTCTGGTTTAAGAAAAACAGGTGCAGCTTGGGTCACATGGGTGTTTACTGAAGTATTAATAGAATGTTAAGAGTCTGGTAGTGAAGACTGGCCACTGCGTGACACAACATCTCTTGTTCCATGGAAACGGTTTGACGTACTTTATGTTTTATTGTTTTCTAGTTTGCTGACACACAGAACTTGTATGCTACAATGTCCAGGATAGATAGATAGATAGATAGATAGATAGATAGATAGATAGATAGATAGGAATGAACCCATCTTGAAATGTCCATTTTTAAAGTTTAAAACGCAAAGAATATATTTTAATCTATTTATTAACTGTCAATACATTAAATGATTCAGTGTTCAGATCTACTGGTAAATTAAAAAGATTTGATAATGTTAATATTCCTCGTTGCTACACTATCTGATACTAACTAATAATTATCAGAAAAAAAATAATATTCGTATTCAAAAATATATTCACAATGTACAGAATAATATATTGTATTAATATATTACAACATATTGAAAAATACATAAGGAACTGCCACTTTTCTTATATTGAGATCAACATATATTAAAACGTAAATGTATGTAATTTTATATTTTTATAATAATTTTATATTCAACAATATACTTCATAATATATCGAATTTGATTGAAGATATCTAGTTTTCTAACCCTAGTTTTCACAATATATATATATACTCAGCAAAAAAAGAAACGCCCCTTTTTCAGGACTGTGTATTTCAACAATAATGTTGTAAAAATCCAAATAACTACAGATCTTCATTGTAAAGGGTTTAAACAATGTTTTCCATGCATGTTCAATTAACCATAATCAATTAATTAACATGCACCTGTGGAATGCTCATTAAGACCTTAACAGCTTACAGAAAGTAGGCATCTAAGGTCACAGTTCTAAAAACGCAGGACACTAAAGAGACTTGTCTACCGACTGTGAAAAACACCCAAAGAAAGATGCCCAGGGTCGCTGCTCATCTGCGTGAACGTGCATTAGGCATGCTGCAGGGAGGCATGAGGACTGCTGATGTGGCTATAGGGCAATAAATCGCCATGTCCGCACTGTGAGACGCCTAAGACGGCGCTACAGGGAGACAGGAAGGACAACTGATCATCCTCGCAGTGGAAGACCACGTGTAACAACACCTGCACTGGATGGGTACATCCGAATATCACACCTGTGTGACAGGTACAGGATGGCCACAACAACTGCCCGAGTCACACCAGGAACACACAATCCCTCCATCTCACAGCAAGAACTGACAAATCTGGTCCAGTCCATGAGGAGGAGATGCACTGCAGTACTTCAAGCAGCTGGTGGCCACCAGATACTGACTGGTACTGACTGATTTTGAGCCTCCCTTCATTCAGGGACACATTGGGAAACATTTTTACTTTATGTCTTATGGTGTTGACTCTTTTAGTGTTCATACAAATATTTACACATTAAAACTTCTTTTTTTAATTGAGTATCTTTTTTTTGCTGAGTATATATATATATATATATATATATATATATATATATATATATATATGATCTGTTCATATATTATTGCAATATATTAATAAAACTTAAGTGCTGTTTAAGAGCCTTAAAGGGAAGCCTTGCCGGTGTGTGTTAACAGAGAAACTTGAAAACTGTGTCAAACATTGGGTTTTCGGACATGTCGGGCAGAAGGTGCAAATTTGACCAAATTTTATTACCGAAATTTGTCAAATTGGGAACAACGTCACAAAAAGTTAAAACTATCCAAATGCACACATTATTTTTTTGGTCATGGAAAACAACCATAAAAACACGTGATCATTTCTTCGCCTATGTGACCCTTTTTTTTTTGCTCAATCATGTTTGTATGTTGAACTAAAATTCACTTCATCGTTTTGCCTAAATTGTGCCGAAACAAAGGCTATGCCACTCTATACTGCACAATCCTGACCCCTATATATGATTATAAAACAAAACAATTTTAGGGTTTTAAGGGGTACAGATCTGTTGAAAGGAATAATCCGCTTTTAAAAGCTTCACAAGTGGCAGGAAGATTCACGGCTCAGAACACCAATAAATAATCTTCATCAGCTTGGTTATTATAGAAATTACGTTTCTTTTTTTTTTTTAGTCTCTCTAACCAAATCACATGTGAAGATGCTTACTCAGTCTGCAATATTCCAGCACCATCAGGGAAGAAAAACTCCATAGATGTGACAACCAGGTCATTCAGGTCGTCAGCTGACTTTATTTTTTGCCACATAATGTTGCTGAGTCTAGACCTGAGCAGCTGAAACGACCCCGGATCATAACACCGTCTCCAGAGTCCATGCGCACTTTACATGACGGGTGCGTCGCATCATGCGCTTCCAATCTCACCCTGACCCAGACCGCATGACATTTATCAATTAATCCAAACCTGCACACAAATCTTTATACTCCTTAACCAAGGAAGAGTATGTGCATGTGTGTGTGTGTGTGTGTGTGTGTGTGTGTGTGTGTGTGTATGTCCGCGCGCACCTGTTCAGAGAGAGAACTACTGTATTTCTTGGAGATACGCTTTCTCATCGTCTCCTTCACCGATTTGACTTTCCTCCCCAGCGAGATGCGGGAGCTTGTGGGCGACTTTATGACGTCCCTGTACAGAGCCTCCTGCTCCTTATGTCGACAGAGAGGGAGAGAGGGTGTTTTTTTTTTTAAAGACATTTAATAACGTTTACTGGCCAAAAGCAAGTGTGTGCGTGCGTGCGTGCTCACGTGAGGTTCAGAAGCTGTGCTGACCACATGAAGCGACCGGTTGGACAGATCAAAACCCCCAAAGCTACACGTCCTCTGTAAGAACCAAACACACACAGAGTCACGATTCCAGAGCGAGTCACGCAGCACTGACTCCATTCAAGTGAAATGAATCTGATTCACCATCAAAACAAACCACAGTGATTCATGCTGGTACTTATAACGACAACAAATACTCTAGCGATGTGTGACTTGCACAACCAAAATGATTTTGAACTTTTTTTTTTTTTTGAACAGCAAACACGTATCATCGGTCCAGATTTCCATTCGAGAATAATAAAAAAAAATAATAAAAAAAACAGCATTGCACTAAAACAAACAAACATACAAAGCAAAATCACGAAAGCATTCTTTACTGGTCTTTTTTCTTTTTCAAATGAAAGATAAAAAGAAAACTGTTCCTCTTAACACGTCGTGAGGAGAGACGAGGAGGAGAAAAAACAAACAAACAAGACAACAAAAAGATCTGGAGGTTGGATGATGAGTTGCGAACCACGACTTGCTCCAGAGTGAATGATTATCTCGTCATGCATGTTCAAAGCACAATATCCATACGAAATAAAACCAATGACGTAGAGCGGGGCGAGGACGAAAGCTCACGGTCGGGTTCATGCTCACTATGAATGACACGAGCACACTGAGGCGATCTCGACACCGCGAGGCTACAGGAAGAACTGCGGCGAATGGAGAGTAAGAGCTAAAAGCGCTACAGACCCTTCCTTTATCTTTCACGTCTGATCGTGCCGATATTAAACGTGCTGTCTGGACGGGGTTAAATCTTTTACGACCTCATGTGGAGGCGTTGTGGGATGAAGGTAAGTAACTATGAAGTTAACAGTGAAAACTCACTTTATTTCTCTACATAATCCGCTGCTACACCACTAACATTTTACCGCGTCTAAGAGTCTCATCACTGTACTGCGATAGAAGAGCTTGAGGTCTCGAACGTCTTTGACTCGAACGCTCCTCATGGTTAAGTTAATGGAGTTCCTGATATAATGTAAATCAGTTTAGCGACGAAAGTCCATTAAACGATTTCTTTAGTCAAGTCTTTATGCATCTTTTTAAATTCTGCTGTATTTCTTTCTCCATATGTTTGTTCCTTAAAAGCGCCTTACGTTAAAAAAAACAACAACAACACTATCTCATGTCCTCGCTCTAACATCTCACACCCTTGCAGTTCCTTCCAGTAGCCTGTCAGTGGCGTGCTCCGCGATTCCTGCGGCCCTCCTCACTCACAGACTTCTGCTGAATGCGCAGGAGGACGCGGCGGGTGCATCGGTCCACGCTGGATGCCCATTTCCTGTCGTTGTCCCGCTCGTCCTCCAGTAGGTGGAGCCTTTCGGCTTTTCTGCTCGAGGGGTTGTACAGGCTGCGCTCCACCACGTAGGTAATGTTGAGCTCGCTGACTGCCGTCCTCCCCCGCAGGCGCTTGGGAGGGCAGAGCCACGTCCCCACTATACCCACGCTACCCTTCCCTTTGTCTCTTCCCAGCTCTCGCACGCGGGGCGAGGACGGCAGCATGAGCGGGGGCGAGCCGGAGGCTTTCTGCAAGCTGCGTTGGTACAGTAAGTGCTTGGTGGAATAGGCGTAATTGGGATCGGGCTTGCTCCGCTGCCAGGTCGAGATATGAGGCCGCTTGGTGCAATCCAAGGGCACCAGCATGCGCTGAGGTTGAGGACAAGGCCGCACAAGGTTGTAGTGTGTGTACACCGTGTCCATACTTACCCCGTGAGACACGGACGTCTTCCTGGTCTCGGGCTCGCCCTCGGTGCCGGCGCTGGCGAGCGGCCGGACCAGGCTGTGCGGGTTAGGTGAAGGCTTCACCAGCCTGTGCGCAGAGTTCCAGGCTTCTAAGCTGCTGGAGGACGGAGACGTACTTAAGCTGTCTCTGTCTCCGTCTACCGAGACCTTATCCTTATCCTGGGTCAGGGAGGACTGCGGAGAATCCACTGTACAGCGGGAGCCTTTTTTATTGACCCCTGCGTACAGTGCACTGGTGTCCTCGCACGAGGGGGACATGTCCAAGCTCAGAGAGTCTGTGGGGAGAAAGAAGGAGTGAAAAGAAATGTATTTCTATTGACATACAGTGGTGTGAAAAACTATTTGCCCCCCTCCTGATTTCTTATTCTTTTGCACGTTTGTCACACAAAATGTTTCTGATCATCAAACACATTTAACTATTAGTTAAAGATAACACAAGTAAACACAAAATGCAGTTTTTAAATGAGGGGTTTTATTATTTAGGGAGAAAAAAAATCGAAACCTACATGGCCCTGTGTGAAAAAGTAATTGCTCCCTGAACCTAATAACTGGTTGGGCCACCCTTAGCAGCAATAACTGCAATCAAGCGTTTGCGATAACTTGCAACGAGTCTTTTACAGCGCTCTGGAGGAATTTTGGCCCACTCATCTTTGCAGAATTGTTGTAATTCAGCTTTATTTGAGGGTTTTCTAGCATGAACCGCCTTTTTAAGGTCATGCCACAACATCTCAATAGGATTCAGGTCAGGACTTTGACTAGGCCACTCCAAAGTCTTCATTTTGTTTTTCTTCAGCCATTCAGAGCTGGATTTGCTGGTGTGTTTTGGGTCATTGTCCTGCTGCAGCACCCAAGATCGCTTCAGCTTGAGTTGACGAACAGATGGCCGGACATTCTCCTTCAGGATTTTTTGGTAGACAGTAGAATTCATGGTTCCATCTATCACAGCAAGCCTTCCAGGTCCTGAAGCAGCAAAACAACCCCAGACCATCACACTACCACCACCATATTTTACTGTTGGTATGATGTTCTTTTTCTGAAATGCTGTGTTACTTTTACGCCAGATGTAACGGGACACGCACCTTCCAAAAAGTTCAACTTTTGTCTCGTCGGTCCACAAGGTATTTTCCCAAAAGTCTTGAGATGTTTTTTAGCAAAATTGAGACGAGCCTTAATGTTCTTTTTGCTTAAAAGTGGTTTGCGCCTTGGAAATCTGCCATGCAGGCCGTTTTTGCCCAGTCTCTTTCTTATGGTGGAGTCGTGAACACTGACCTTAATTGAGGCAAGTGAGGCCTGCAGTTCTTTAGATGTTGTCCTGGGGTCTTTTGTGGCCTCTCGGATGAGTTGTCTCTGCGCTCTTGGGGTAATTTTGGTCGGCCGGCCACTCCTGGGAAGGTTCACCACTGTTCCATGTTTTTGCCATTTGTGGATAATGGCTCTCACTGTGGTTCGCTGGAGTCCCAAAGCTTTAGAAATGGCTTTATAACCTTTACCAGACTGATAGATCTCAATTACTTTTGTTCTCATTTGTACCTGAATTTCTTTGGATCTTGGCATGATGTCTAGCTTTTGAGGTGCTTTTGGTCTACTTCTCTGTGTCAGGTAGCTCCTATTTAAGTGATTTCTTGATTGAAACAGGTGTGGCAGTAATCAGGCCTGGGGGTGACTACAGAAATTCAACTCAGGTGTGATAAACCACAGTTAAGTTATTTTTTAACAAGGGGGGCAATCACTTTTTCACACAGGGCCAATGTAGATTTGGAGTTTTTTTTCTCGCTTAATAACGTAAACCTTCATTTAAAAACTGCATGTTGTGTTCAATTATGTTATCTTTGACTAATAGTTAACGGTTTTTGATGAGCAGAAACATTTAAGTGTGACAAACATGCAAAAGAATAAGAAATCAGGAAGGGGGCAAATAGTTTTTCACACCACTGTAAATATAAGCTTTTTTTTTGATATGTAATAAATGTATACCTTCGGACCCCTGCCTTTTCCCGTCATCGACTTTGATGAGCTTCTTGCGGACGCGCCGGGTGGAGTTGACCAATTTGTGAAGCCTCTTGAATTTCACAGCGTCCTCCTGCTCATCATCGGACTGCTCGCGAGACTGTGACGAGAGGAAGAGCAGAGACACGGGAATTACAGTTTCTTTCCCGCTACTTTTCAGACAGGAAAAACGTATTCATTATTATAAATGATTATAATCTTTCACGTACGTTGTTAAGACAGACACAAACAACATGTTAAGGTGGTATTACGGGCTGATTGCTTGAGACGGACGGTTGCCGTTAGTTACGGAAGCGTGTGGAGCGGTTAGGGAGGCGCTTACGCGCTTCGGAGCGGTTTAGCAGAGCTGAACAAAACCTTACGTGCGCTGATGCCTTTAGCAGCAAACACGGTGAGACAGAAACGTTTAAAACACTGACAGGTTTTTACACGTGAATGTGCATTGGTTTGGACAGCGGAGCCTCTGAAGGTCATGTTTCGCTCAACAGACTCAAAGACTTTTATTCACTTAATAACACACTCTCAGCTACTGACCACAATGACATCCCGATCCTCCCCTTTACCCAAACCGAGCAGACCGCAGCATCCTTCCATCTCTCTCTCTCTCACACACACACACACACACACACAAACAAAATACAGCAAAAACAATACTTAGACCAATGGAACATTTGTGCACATAAACATACTCACAACCTGAGAAAGACAAAAAGACAAAATGTTAAATGTTTAATACAGGGATCCAAGGTGTGGTTTCTATAAAGAATATCCAAGTAATAGATAATATAAGAGTATTTAAGTCATTCTTAGGTGCAATGCATGAAATTCGCAAATGGGTGCAGCGATGCTCGAGTGAAGAGAAGAATAAAACGATGTACACGAAAGTGTGACGAAAGAAAGTCACCAGTTTAAATCTTAAGACCTAGACAGAAACCCAAGTATGTGACACGCTCAAACGCCTCAAAGCCACATGTCAGACAGACGTTAAACAGGAATGAAAAAGGCGAGCAACAAGGAAGAATACATGAAGAGAAGATCCAGAAAGAGTAATCACTATATTAACTTCATCTATCTTACCAGAAGTTTCATCATATCCAGAGTCGCCTTGTCTGCACACACACACACACACACACACAGCCGTTTCGAACATTTCTCAATGCGTGAGAGACGGAACACCCAAGTGAAAAAGGGGCTGGGTTTGATGGGAGTCCCAGATGATCCAGGAAAGTCCTTAAAGCACAGGAATGTGGCTGGGGAAGAAGGCTGTCCTGAGATCAGATCCGCGCGGGACGCGTACAGTGCCGACTCTGTGCGAGCCGGAGCAGGATGTGTGTCTGAGTCAGTCGACGCCGAGAGCCGCTCTAACGTCAGCCGTGCCGCTCGGAAACACACTGCTGCTTCTGTGTGGAGGACCGGCCAGAGCTGATCTGGGGTCAGTGGGACTGCCCTTGAGAGAGCGGGGTTTAGCCGTTATAGACAGTTAGAGCTAATGAACAGCTTGTAAACAGACTGACTTTCAAACGCAAACATGGTGCTAGGGTGGATACGTAGGTGTGGTTTACAGACAGACTAATACCGCGTGCTAAGGTTGCCAAGTCTGTTTTCTGATATTGTACTGCGTTTATGTTGAATACAGCACCGAAGGAGGAAACTAAACCTCACCTAGGGAAAAACTGTATGAATTGTATTTACTGAAGAGTTCTTGCAAGAACAGTATTGTCAAACTCATCAAGCTCCATGATGAAACTGTCTCTCATGAAGACAATCCCAGGAAGTCTGAAAGTTACCTCTGCTGCAGAGGAGAAGTTCATTTAGAGTTACCAGCCTCAGAAATCACCAATTAACAAACATTATGAAGCCATTATGAAGGACTCAGAGATCATAAGTAGCAGATACATCTCAATATCAACTGTTTAAAGGAGAATATCGCATATTTTGGACGCCTTCTGTATTGTTTTACAGTGTAGAAAAATAAAAATCTGAAAAGACACTGGAATTAAAAGGTATATATACAGTATTACATATCTATCTATCTACTTATCTAACACACACAGCTGTGAAAAAGCATCTGTTCTTGAATTTCATTAGATCGCGGCATGATGTGTTGCTTTTTGACATCCTTTAGCGTACTTCACTTCAGGTTCTATTTAAGTGCTTTCTTGATTCAACAGGTCTGGTTGCAGTAATCAGGCCAACTGTAGGTGTAGCAAGTAAAATTCAACTCAGCTTTCCGAAGAATGTGGTTAATAACTGTTCGTTTATTATTTAAATGCGTTTCATCATTTGCGTTTTGTATTTACTTGTGTTATCTTCGGGTAATATTAAAATTAGTTTGATGATCCTTAAGCATTTAAGTGTGACAAATATGCAAACAAATAAAAAATAAAAACCAGGAATGGGCATTTTCCACATCACTGTGTACAACATATGCCTATTGGAGATTTATCAATCTTTTTGTAAAACTGTGTGTAAGGCAGCTCATTTGCATTTAGTGACGCCCACAAAACTCCCTAAAACATCAAATGTGTAGAAAACTATGAACATGAAATGAACAATCATGGTAAAGTCTTTGAGTTACTTTGAGTCACTTCTTCCAGCAAACATATCTAATAACATATGACGTTATTGAGTACTGAAGACGTCAACAGACTCGCGTTAGCTGATTAAAACTTGGACAGAGGACCATGTAAGAAAAAGTCACGAACATCTCCAGCAAGACCCAAGCTTGGATCGGACCCCAGGTTTTATCACATACGTTAAATCTCTTGGGGCGGCAAACTTCATGCCAAAGGCACTGGACTTCCATGCCAACATAAACACGCCACACCGATTCAGTCATGCCAAGCTGACTCACGGACAATGAGGTCCGAATCCAAGAAACATGTAATGTAATGTTTGAGTAATTGATGTAAGTGATTGCCCAAATGCTGGAGGTTTTCAATACGTCACCCCTCACCACAGAGCTGAGATATGCACCCGGGGCCAAACAGCACGTCACTCTAACCTGTGTACGCTGCACATGGTAGTCATTATCCCCTTCCATGACTATGGATATAACAAAACATCAATATACTGTCTGGAAATGTACAGTAGAGTGGGCAAAAGAGCAGATGTGACTGGAAAACGCACTATTCGTTTTATTAACTCTTTAAGTAAGCTTGCCACCAGAGAGCATCTGGCTGAGACTACGGAGGTGGGACTGGAGTCCCAGGGGACATGGGAAAGACGCTGCATGCTCATTAACTTACAGGTTTTGATTTTTGGGCATTGATTCGATTAAATTTAATTCACTAACACTGTGTCTGATTTGTCTCATGCAGATAAACCTTTTAACATTAACCTGTTACATAATCTCACACAAATCAATAATCTTATGTTTGGCAGCATACTACAGTCCAATAGGTGGCAGTAGATGGCACCAAGCACAAAAAAATCTAAAGAAGAAGCACTAAGTTTGAACTAAGTTGAAGGGGCGTGTCCTTAGCAGAAGTGGACACATCTCGTATAAGACGACTTACTTACTGTGTGACTTCAGAGCGTAACAATGCCTCTGTGCATACCTTCATCACACAGTCTAGCATAACGGATATGTAGTCATCATAATACTTACAGTGTATTCATTGTACAAGGGGTGTTCAAGTCAAACTGGGACTTCGGTGCAAAATTTCGCATAAATGAATTGAGATTTTTTTTGTCCGAGCACAATTTCTACCGTGATGGTATCCAAGCTCTAGTGAAATACTGGGATATGCCCATTAGATTATATAGAGAGATATAAAAAGTCCCGGTTTGACTTGAACACTTCTTGTCCATGCAGCAGACAGACTACGATCTCAGGCTTGCTGTAAAGAGCGGGGAGAAACGAGAGACGTCTCGTTCAGAACGAGGCGACAGATAGAGGAGAGGGGGGCGGGGCTTCCAGGGACTTGGGTCATGATTATGGTCATGGTGTGTTAAATGTAATGGAGAACACACACTCCTTAACCAAAGAGCACACAAAAAGGATTAACATGATCCCACTCACCAACGAAGTAAGACCGATCACACACCCACCAAGACAAACACACACACACACACACACACACCCGGCTGTGTGCGGTACTTACGTTGCAGGTGGAGGGCGGGTTAACGGTGGGACTGGATCCATCAGCACACTCTGCAGTGTCTGAACAGGTGCTCAACTGCCTGCTCCTCTCATACTCCTTAAGCTACGGAGAACAAGAGGTCAGAGAGAACCGCCCGCGCAAACACACACACACACACACACACAAAAACACGCACTATACACACACATTTAAGAACAATAAACTGAATGGGACTTGGGATGTGTCTTTAGAAAGTAGTATACGTTAAACAAAAGTAATGACACCCCCCCCCTCTCTCTCTCTCACCCGTGCTAGATATGTAAAATGAATGAAAAGTCAACTGTCCACTGAGGCTTAGCATTGATTCGGTTGAAGGTGTCGAGATCAGAGGACTCCAGCAGGTGTATTCACACAGGTTCCTGTCATACTGTAGGTGATAATGTGGTAATAAGAGCATCTGGCCTGGGAGAAGAATCAATGCTGGCCTTGCGGAGAGATGGAGACACACTCTGACTCTCCACCCTACATGGGGGTTAAACGCTTTCTGAGTAATCAGTGGAAGACATGGAGTGAGTGTGAGAAGAAGAGACAGGTTATGTGTGTGTCCGTGAGCTTGAACCCTATTCACCCAGCATGATGAGCGATGAAACGACACAATGACTTACACACACACACACACACATACACACACACGATTCCCAAATATGCTGTGCTATGCTGTGTCTCTGTGTGTGTGTGTATACATTTCGGTGTGTGTGTGGTCGGTAAGTGTTAGACGGGTTAGTCTGAGTGAGTAGAGTTAGTGAACAGAAGCACAGCGGATGATGCAGCAGCGACGCCGGCTACGATCTCGGGCTCGGCCTTTACCCGAGCCAGCGCCTCCTCCACCGTGATCATCTTCTCTTTAACCATCATCATCAGCTGGATGCGCTCTTCGTCGCTCATGGTGATCTCGCTGGCCACGTAGCCGACGTCCTCTCCTAGAAGAACGGATGGTCAGAGCGGTTACTCTGGTGGTGGGGGAACAGAAAAGTGGCGGAGAAAACAGAGAGAGAGAGAGAGAGAGAGAGAGAGAGAGAGAGAGAAATGGAGGATAATAATAATAATAACGATAGAACGACTACCTTTTGAGCTCTGTCGCATGATCCCTTTCTGGGGTTTCCTGAAGTTTTGCCAGAAAGATTTGTTCTTCTTTTTGCCATCCCATTTTCCTGAAGAGCGAGACAGAGAGAGAGAGAAAAGAGAGAGAGAAAAGAGAGAGTGCTTAGACTTGCTACACCATTTACTGTATATCAAACTTGAATCAGCATTTGTAAACTAATATTCAATAAACTTAAATCCATTATCAATGTATTGTTGGGTTTGATGAAACTCACCTGAGCCGTCTTCAGAGTTGGACTTGTGCAAAGGCATCCTGAGGGGGGGAAAAAAAACAGGAAATTACAATGACGCTTCTGCTCAAGAGCAACTCCATTCCACCATTAGGGGGCAGTGCAGACCTATGCAGCCACCAGGCCCCAGGCTCCTGAGGCTCACAAGGCACTGGCAAGCTTCAACATAGGGAACAGATGAGGAGGAGTCGAAGAGAGGACAGCGGGACGGACGCTCAGAGCTCGCTTACGTTCAGAGCTCACGTGATATAACAGCGCGACACCCCGAGACACAACATCCTGCCCCTGAGCTTTATAACCGCGGATTCCGAATGCCATCTGATCATCTCGTCCTGTTAGACGTTTAAATGTCATATCTAATGTTTGTGTCTAACTGTCGTCACTGAAGCGACGGAAAAATCCATCACTGAACTGGTTAAAGAGAGAGGAGTGAGTCAGACGCAACAGCCCTAAAGAAACCCATCGAAGACTACGTAGCTGCTAGACCAAAAGTCTCTTTAATGCGGACAAACATCTGAAAGTGAAATGTTTTGGTTTTCTCATGAGGGTGCACATACTTTCTCACTAAGAAAAAAAAATCTAAGACTAAAACGCTCAGGAAAAAAAGCATTAAGTCACAGAATCCTCATACATTTAGCTTTGATTGGCCAATGGTGGTCAGTTTATTATTCCTTTCCCAGTTTGAGTCCTGGAATGGGAGGGAAAAAAACTCTATAGATGTGATAATCAGTACATTCAGGTCGTCAGCTGACTTCGTTTTTTTGCCCCATAACGTTGCTGAGTCTAGACCACAGATCATAACACTGTTTTCAGAGGTTTGTACAGTGGACACTGTATGCATGATGGGTTCTTCATGTTCTTCCCTTCTCACCCTGACACCCCATCACTCTGGAATAGGGTCAGTCTGGACTCATCACACCACATGGACTTTTCCAATTGCTGAAAAGTCTAACCTTTATGATCCATAGCAACACATACAGCAGTTTTAATCCCAATATTGTGTGCATATGGAAATGTTCTTGCTTACACTGTCAAACGTTGCTTTAAATGCAACTTCACCAAGCGTTTAAGTGATCTCCATTATTTTTTTTTCCCCAAACACACTTCTTCCACTATGTGTTCAACGCTCTCTTTACAGGTTTGGATAATGTGTTTTGGGGGGGGGATTTTCCCCAGATTTTCTCCATAACTTAGTCGTGTCCAATTCCTCCCTGTCACTAGGGGGCTCCCACACTAATCTACTACTACCACTCAGTCAGGAGGGTCGAAGACTATCACGCGTTTCCTCCGAACCACGTGACGCCAGCCGACCGCATCTTTTCGAACTGCTCGCTCACACACCGTTGGGGGTGGCGTAACACACTCGGAGGACAGCGCTATCCGCTCCTTCCACTTGCGTGAGCTCGAAGTACCTCTCGTCCCTCCCCTCTGAGAGAGCTCGGCCAATCAGCTCTCTCGAGACCTCCGGCTGCGAGAGGTTACAGCATCACCCGGGAATCGAGTGAAGACACTTTACCACTGCGCCACTCGGAGGCCATATTGAAGGGGTTTTAACCCAGTTCCAGTCATTTCAAATCTCCTTAGCGGTTTTCTTTGCTTGATGCCGCGCCCAGTAATTTGAACCTTTTGAAATGCCGTTTTTTTTTTTTTTTTAATGGGGCTGTCATAGTATTTTAATACATATTTAACACTGTAAACAAAAACAATCCAATTAGCAGGTTGATGGTAAATATAGAACATTATTATATAACACCCCATAAATATAAATAGCCCATGACAATAATGTCAGAAACTCCGAGCCTTAATCCTGACTTCCTCTGCCAGGAGGTTAACACCTTTCATCATCTCTCTCTCTCTCCCCAGACGTGTGTTAGTGATGTCCTGCCTGAACTTTCAGGAACCGTGGTGGGAGCTGTAACACACACGTTCATCTGAGTGATGAAACAGACTCCGAATGAGAGCCCTAAAGGTTTTGAGTACATTTACATGCTTAAACGATTAATGAGAGACAGGAAGAGAGAGAGAGAGAGAGAGAGAGAGAGAGAGAGAGACATCACTCAGACAAACACAGCTGTTAACAAATGGAAGGGCTCGCACAGTCGCCCGGGGCGGATGCTGTCGTGTCGTAGTGTCGTCTTCACTACTGCTTACAACAAGGTCTAACAGAAACTCTAACACATCAGTGTGACTCTTTTTCCTCATTAAAAAAAAAAAGTGTGTTTTTATTCAGGGTCAACTCGAAGTTCATTCATTCATTTTCTATACCGCTTAATCCTGTGTTCAGGGTCGCGGGGGACCTGGAGCCTATCCCAGGAGACTTCGGGCACTAGGCGGGGTACACCCTGGACAGGGTGCCAATCCATCGCAGGGCACACACACATACATACACTCACACACCCAATCACACACTACGGGCAATTTAGGAACGCCAATTAGCCTAACCTGCATATCTTTGGACTGTGGGAGGAAACCGGAGTACCCGGAGGAAACCCACCAAGCACGGGGAGAACATGCAAACTCCATGCACACAGAGACGGGAATCGAGCCTGGCCGGGGAATCGAACCCAGACCCTGGAGGTGCAAGGCGACAGCGCTAACCACTACACCACCGTGCCGCCCAACTCGAAGTTAAAAAGTTGAATGCTCTATAAAGAAAGCGCTGTTGCCAAGGCAACATAATGACATGATAATTGAGGAGGCCCCACACACACACACACACACACACACACACACACACACACACACACACACACACACAGAGAGAGAGAGAGAGAGAGAGAGAGAGAGAGAGAGAGAGAGACTCACAGCAGTAGGCATGCCGTTTCTATGTGAAGGACCTCTGCTGAATAGCAGCTTAATAAATAAGGGCTTTTTCTGCAGCTTCATTCTTTACACAGCGATCCACAGCCCTGACTTTATACCTTCATCCACTGCCAAGAATGCTGTGTGTGTGTGTGTGTGTGTGTGTGTGTGTGTGTGAGTGTGTGTGTGTTTGGAGCTGACAGACAAAGTGATGCCTGATAACATAATCATGCTTGCTCATGATACCGCTGTGTAGCTTTACTGCTGCGCACCACAGCAACCGCGCTTCAGGATTCTACCAACAGCTCCTCCGACTTCACAGACGCGAACGCCATTAAATTCCTAAAAGTTTATAAAATTATCACATACTAGATGTCTTATCTTCATCGGTGTCAGCAAGTCTGTGAAACCCATGTTGTCGGCTGGCTGATGTATTAATCAGAGCCTGGCAGCTGCATGCGGGGTCTGTTCAAGTCAAACCGGGACTTCTGATTGTGCAGAATAACAGGAAACAGTTATGAGTGTACAGTGGGGCAAATACGTATTTAGTCAGCCATCAATTGTGTACCTTCTCCCACTTAAAAAGATGAGAGAGGCCTGTAATTTTCATCATAGGTAAACCTCAACTATGATGAACAAAAATCAAGAAAATCACATTGTAGGATTTTTAAAGGATTTATTTGCAAATTATGCTGGAAAATAAGTATCTGGTCACCTACAAACAAGCAAGATTTCTGTCTCTCACAGACCTGTAACTTCTTCTTCAAGAGGCTCCTCTGTCCTCCACTCGTTACCTGTATTAATGTCATCTGTTATCAGTATAAAAGTCACCTGTCCACAACCTCAAACAGTCACAGTCCAAACTCCAGCATGGCCGAGACCAAAGAGCTGTCGAAGGACAGAAACTAAACTGTAGATCCGCACCAGGCTGGGAAGACTGAATCTGCAGTAGGTAAGCAGCTCGGTGTGAAGAAACCAACTGTGGGAGCAATTATTAGACAATGGAAGACATACAAGACCACTGATAATCTCCCTCAATCTGGGGTCCACGTAACATCTCACCCCATGGGGTCAAAAAGATCACAACAACTGTGAGCAAAAATCCCAGAACCACACGAGGGGACCTAGTGAACGACCTGCAGAGAGCTGGGACCAAAGTAACAAAGGCTACCATCAGTAACACACTGCGCCGCCAGGGACTCAAATCCTGCAGTGGCAGACGTGTCCCCCTGCTTAAGCCAGTACATGTCCAGGACCATCTGAAGTTTGCTAGAGAGCATTTGGATGATCCAGAAGAGGACTGGGAGAATGTCATATGGTCAGATGAAACCAAAATAGAACTTCATGTTTGGAGGAGAAAGAATGCTGAGTTTCATCCAAAGAACCCCATACCTACTGTGAAGCATGGGGGTGGAAACATCACGCTTTGGGGCTATTTTTCTGCAAAGGGACCAGGACGACTGATCCGTGTAAAGGAAAGAATGAATGGGGAAATGTATCGTGAGATTTCATTGAAGATGAAAAGTGGCTGGGTCTTTCAGCATGACAACGATCCCAAACACACCGCCCGGGCAACGAAGGAGCGGCTTCGTAAGAAGCATTTCAAGGTCCTGGAGTGGCCTAGCCAGTCTCCAGATCTCAACCCCACAGAAAATCTTTAGAGGGAGTTGAAAGTCTGTGTTGCCCAGTGACAGCCCCAAAACATCACTGCTCTAGAGGAGATCTGCATGGAGGAACGGGCCAAAATACCAGCAACAGTGTGTGAAAACCTTGTGAAGACTTGCAGCACACGTTTGACTCAACAAAGGGTATATAACAAAGTACTGAGATGAAATTTTGTCATTGACCAAATACTTATTTTCCACCATAATTTGCAAATAAATTCTTTAAAAATCCTACAATGTGATTTTCTGGATTCTTATTTTGTCTCTCATAGTTGAGGTATACCTATGATGAAAATTTCAGGCCTCTTTCATCTTTTAAGTGGGAGAACTCGCACAATTGTTGGCTGATTAAATACTTTTTTGCTCCACTGTTCATCTACATCTCCTGCTACATTAATGCATTTACCCCAGTGTTTCATTAGTGCTTGGATACCACCAACATGCCGGACTACCTGCTTCACGTCGGAAACGCAGGCCTCCCAGGAACTCCATTAACAGCCCAAACACGTGGAAATAGCCTGGACTGAGGTCAGGAGTGTTTTGGGGAATGTGGTACACGTCAATTTTCAAAGATCAGGCGCCGAACCTCGGCCCAGGATTGTCGTTCGTGGACGTACGGCCTTCTTTAAAATGTTTGCCCCATTCAAATGTTTTGCTCCGGCTAGGAGTCTCATCACCGCACTGTGCTTGAAGTCAATTCAATTCATGAGAAATTTCATCACAAGTTTGACTCGGACACTCCTCGCATATTAGCATGACGCGAGTTCGATTTTCCTTCTGCTTAATGACGTAGAAGTTAAAGCGAATTTCTTAAACGGACATCATTTTTAGGAAGTGGGTGGAAATCCTGGCTGTTGATTTGACAAATCCCAGAATGCACCTGGTGTCCTGTATGAGAAAGCTTTAAGCGTCATTCAACCTCTCTCTGTGGCACACACACAGTCAGTAGTGCCCAGGGGAAGTGATGAGAGTGGCCTTCAGTAGAGGTCAGGGCTAACGGAGGGAACAGGAGGATTTCCACTGATAAAAAATAAAATAAACCCTTAACACTTTGGTCCATTTAATGCAATCAACAACGTGACAGCGCTGAAGTGTGTCTGCTGAGTAAAATCCTCACTTTACTTCTAACTATAGACATAAAAAAAAACAATCCAGACAGTCACTCAGATTGAGACGGGAAGTCTGGGGGATCTTGGTACATTCACGCTTTCAGAAGGAAGCAGTCTTAAAGCGCTTTTAATACTTAATTCTTTTTGTAAAGTGAATAAAGTGTGAAAGTCAACTGTGTGTGTGAATGAGCTCGCCGCATAGTCTAACTAATAAAATAAAAAAATTATAATAAAAAAAAAAGTCGCGTAAGCGTGCCATGGGGTTTATCTGAAGAATAGTTCGAGCCGTTAGCTAATATAATATAAACTTTCACCTGACACTGTAGTCATAGGAAGGGTGTCGTGATTACGGTATTGCAGAACAACCACACAGGAAAATGAGCAAGAAGACAGTTAATAAACTCTCTGTAGTACTAACAGCACACAGTAGAACTGGAAGCATCAATGAGTTCACCATGACGCTATTAAGCACGAAGGTCGCGTATAAATAAATATAAGATTTGGTCATTTTGACCTTTTGTGAGTGAGCGCTTTCCTCATGCTCGGTACACTCATTCTGCATCCTATTCGAGTCACTCAGGACTCTCCCTCGCTCTCACTCACTTCCTCTCGCCGTCTAATCAGCAGCTCCATCTTAAACATCTCTAGACAATAGGAGGAAGAATTGAGGGAAGGAAGGAAGGAAGCCTGGAAGCACCTACAGTGCTGGATGTGGACTACTGGAACGTTAAGACACAGACACGCAATGAAACAACCTGCTGTGTGTTGTGTGTGTACGTAGAGGGCAGCAAGGATAAAATGGCTGCCAAGACCTTTAATGATCGATTTCTTCTATTTAGATAAGAGCAGGTTTATGACATAAACACAGTTTGAATGTATTATTACAGTTGTGGGGTTGGCTTACTTTCTTTCCATTTCTGGTGTAGACACCTGACTGCTGAAACTCAGAGATTCCTGTGGACAGAAAGAAAAATGCAGTTGATAAAAAGTTCAAGTCATAAACTGGATTTATTTACCCAGTTATTTGTTCATGCAGCTGTTGTGATACAGATGCTGAAAGGTTGGTGGTGGAACCTGCTGCATCTGTAGCATGGGTGCGATCACACCTGAATAACTGAACGCAACAGCAAAGGAGGTTCTGTGTCAAAGTTTTCACAAATTAGTCAATAAAATCACGCCATAATTTCAGTTCTGTTGAAAACGGGACGGGATAATATGAGCAGTTGGACAGCAAAATGAGATAAGTCCAGTTTTGCAGGTTTTTCAGATAAAGCAAGCATCACTGTAAACTTATAGAGAACATTTTGTAAGTTTTTAAGTATATTAAAGAGCAAAAATGTTTGTTAAACAGTCAAAATTGTTGTTTTGTTTACGTACCTGTAAATTTTGTATGATTTTTCAAAACGCTATAACTCCACCTGCCGCGGTTTAGTCACAGTGGATAAATCAGCCCGCAGTTGTGTTTGTGGTTATTTGAGTTTAGTATCTTAATACCAATATAGTTTAGTTTTAATAACAATAAAGTAAACTCATGCTTAGTTTTCTCAAGCAAATCACAGCAAATTAGATCAAGAAAAAATATTCTTGAATTTTGCTGGCGATAAATGCTTTAAAGTGAGAAAAAATATTGAAGATTGTAGGATACATTATAAACAAGACAAAAACTTCAGTTTAGTTCAGCTTCACTTATGGTACAGGTATGCACTGTTTAAAGAGTTCAGTGCAAATCACAATGCAGATCTGACAGAGGGAACAGAACCAGACGTAGCGGACCCAACAGCTTATTGCTTACAGTTTATGTCACTTGTACATACAGACATACTGCTTGTGCATTTCTTGAGTGTTATAAGATTCTCTCTCTCTCTCGGCTTAGTGTTCTTTGGAAATTATTACAGTATTACCTAAAGTGCATCATGGCTCCCAAATGGAGCAAAACCAGTGCCAATAATAGCAAAAAGGGGAACAAAACACATGATGATTTGGAAGTGAAACAGAAAGCTACACTACGGTACCCCACGCAGCTTTGTTAGGTATATGACATATTTGTACAAAATCCATAATTGCATGATGACCTAATTAACATTACGCATACCTGTAGTCCATGACTGTCGGGGTAAACTTTTCGCTTCAACCTTCTCCGATAACCCATTAAACACATTTAGTTCAGTCATGATGGCTGTTGTTTGATACCACAGCACGTGGATTCCCTTCACTGATCACGTGACAGAAAAAAGTGATGTGATTTTGCTGGCTTTTCAGGAAGCGTCAACTTTTGCTCTGAAACGTGGATCTTCCAGAATACTCATATGTACAGGAGGGGTTTTCCAAATAACATTTTGCTACTGACAGCAGTTGTGTTTTTGCAGTCAAATTGCCGATTGGTTAAATTAGCTATAATCAAGATTTTCTCACGTTTTTTTTCCTTCTTCTTCTGATCATCACTTTGCAGTAGTCATAATGATAGAACAAGTAGAGCCAATTGTGTACTGTCTTTTTAAACATTTTACTAGAAGTTTTTTTCTTCTGTCGGAAGATTACAGATTTCGGCAATTACGTGGGGTGTTCAAGTCAAACCTGGGACTTTTGATTGTGCGGAATCAGATCAATCAAACAATTTAAACAAAACCAAAAGTTAAAAACAAAAGTTAAAAACTCCCTTCAGTTCTCCACTTATTCACCTGCTACACTATCCCAGCATTGCACTAGTACTTGGATATCATCCATCATGGTATGCCAGAGTTTAAAAACAATGGCCTCCCAGGAACTCCTATAGTGGCCCAAACATGCGGACATGAGGTGAGGACCACACAGGGGATGTGGCAATAACTCTCAGCCGAGTTCCTGTAATGAGCAAGTGGTGCTAGTAGATGATTAACAGCTCCCAAAGACAGCTGCGTCTCTTCTGCAAGTTGAAGATGAGTTACCTTGATTTTGCAAGGATCAGACGTTTTTTTTTTTTTTTTAATGTCTGCAGAAATTTCATTATAAGTCCTGGTTTGACCTGAACGCCCATCATACTGTAGGTTTTAGAAAGATGCAAAATGATCTGCTGGTAAAATATCATCGACATAAAACGACTAAAATAATTGTATATTTGTCATATAATGATCTCGTGCTCTTACATTTGTGTATTGTGCTTCATGAGTAAGTGCAGAATGATTCCCTAATTATAGATCGTGCTGCTGATGATATGAGTTCTAGGTACACACACCTGGATCTCAGAGTTCAGATGGAGGGAGCTGGAGTCTGCCTTTTCCTAGGATGAAGAAAGAGAGAAAGAGATTAATTAGGCATCCACCCCCACCTCATACACACTCGTACAACACAAGCACTAACACACCCTGCCACATGTACACACACACACACACCCCATTGAAGGACGTGAAAAATCCGGACAGACTTGCAGAACGATGCGAATGATCTCTAGCGTCTGATAAGGGAAGAGGGTAAGTAAACGGAGCAATACTACTAGAATGACCTCATAAGTGATTCGTATTTTCACACGAGAGCTCTGGCAGAAAGGAAAAGTCATAGAGGATCCAGCTTTATTTAGAAAAAGCTGCTTTGAGTGGGAATAATTGCACCTTATAACGGACACACTCCCAAAACAAAGACTCAAACTGGAGCTCAGTGTAATCATCATCATCATCATCATCATGTCTCTGCTTTTCAATCTGATAAACCGTGTATGAACTGAAGTAATTATTCCGAGTGTGTGTGTATGTGTGTGTGTGTGTGTATACAGGTGTCTGTCTGCATGTAAACAGGACGACACTACGACTCTTGTTTACTCTTCTGTTCCCTGAAATGGTGACTTGTGTTTTATTATCTTTCGGTCATCATGATCACTGTCTCTCTGATGTTTCGTGTACGCTATAAACTCGGCTGCGTGATCCGTTTGCTGCCATAATAAACTCTGCTGGGACACGGCGGATGTCCTCGCTCGCCGAATGTCTGCCTCAAGAATCAGACTTGTTTGTCCCATGCCCAGGGACGATCGCCTCCCTCTCCCCGCTCTCTCCCTCTGGCCAGCACTTACAGTGAGTGTTTTTGGTCTCCGTTCTCGGGTACGTCTGCATATTTACACTGTCTGATACACTTGGTTTGTGAACTGCCATTAAACCCAAGAGAAGAAGTTTAGTGCTTAATGCGCTCGCATGACTTCCTCCTTCACCAGCTATGGCTGTGTAGGTCGGAGGACGAGACGGGCGTGGAAATGGAGATTTCGGAGACACTGCTGACGTCTCAGCTAAACAGTGATCTACGTCCGTGCTTCCATATCTGAGTTGATCCATGCCCGATTCTGCTGAAAAAGGTGATCTCACGCACGATACAGCGTCCTTGGACACGGGTTCCCGGTATGATTGTGTTCTCACTGATCAAAATGAACCAGACTTTGAAGGTCACGTCTTCCCAAAAACTTTTGGGTCTTTCGCTCTAAAGTTTGGGATCACCTTCTAATTCTACGATCTTTGCTGATTTGTATTTATTTCTATGTTGTAAAACGTTGCTGAAGGCGTCCAAAATATACAATCATCTCCTTAGAACAGTTGACATTGAGATGTATATCTGCTACTTCTGCTCTGTAAATCCTTCATAACGCCTCTAATCTGGGGTGCTGGTTGTTAATTGGAGATTTCTGAGGCTGGTGACTCTAAGTGAACGTCTCCTCTGCAGCAGAGGTACAGGAAAAGTGTTGGTCTGGCGTTCCTGTGATGGTCTTCATGAGGTCCAGGTTCATTATGGTGCTTGATGGGTTTTGCAAACGCACTTGACACGATACTGTTCTTGCAAAAATCATTCCAGAATGTCTGACCTCAGTGTCTTAAAATAACAACTGACTGTCGTTGGTGTTGTTGTTACGTAATAACCCAATTCCACATGTGTTACTTTCCTAGTTTTAAAATCCACAGTATCGCTGTAGAATGTAGAAGATAAATCACCAAACAAGAACAATGAAATTCGCCAGTGATCCCAAACTTTTGAGCAGCAGCAGTGTGTGTGTGTGACTCATACACTCTTCTAGTTTTGTGTTCCAGATGTGGAACTGAATAAAGACTGTTCAGGGTTTGTGCTTGGAGACGAACGGGGGACTGAGAGACATTTAGGAGGACACTGTAGCGCATATAACATTAAGACAATACCTCCACTAGGATATAATAACTTTCCACTCTAGTGCGTGCGTGTGTGTGTGTGTGTGTGTGTGTGTGTGTGTGTGTGTGTGTGTGTGTGTGTGTGTGTGTGTGTGTGTGTGTGTGTGAAAAACCTCAGACTGCTGTATTTTCAATTTCAATTCCTTTTTAGGAACAGGTTCCTGTTTATTAGCATTAAAACAACTTTTCCTGCAAGTTATCCATCACACAACAAAATACAGTAAGGAATCTGTGTGTGTGTGTGTGTGTGTGTGTGTGTGTGTGTGTGTGTGTGTGTCACTTAGTATGTCTGCTTTAGCCTTCAGCAGTGTGTTTGGAAAAGTCAGGAATCTTTGTAGCAATAAATCTGCACTGTAAACTTGAAGCTCTGCTTGACATTGACAAAACACACACACACACACACACACACACACACACACACACACACACACACACCATTCCTGAATGGCCCACATAACCCACACAGAGGTTTACTTTCTGTATTTCTTAAAAACCCTGCTAGATCAGCATCGGCCTTAGTGCTATGCCCACATGGCACCGACACACACACACACACACACACACACACACAGGCCTGTCTATATAAAACATGGCTGTTAGTGTCATCCAAAACACACATTTACACCAACACACAGAGCACAAAGATGTTCTGTTCCTTGCTGACATTGGAAATGAGTACACACACACACACACACACACACACACACACACACCACTGCATTATAAAGTGTTTACTGGTTACGCAGTCTCGGAGTGTGTGGACAAGATGGCCGCTGGGGATCTTCGGTGATGTTTAAACACTGAGTTTATTCTCTATCCTGTAGCTTATCATTATCAGATCACGAGGTAAAACACACACACACACAAACACACACACACACACACACACACACACACACACTCACACACCACTTTGAAGAAACAAACAAAAATAAATAATAAAAACATAACAAGAGAGTGGGAGAAGAAGTGAGAACCCACACAGTGTCCATGTGTAGAAGCCGGACACGGGGACACGGGGACACGGGGACACGGAGCGGCCTCAGAGTGAGGGAGGTGCTGTGGCTGCATGTGGTTGGGGTTAGATTAATAGAGACTCCAGTCAGGAGAGACCACAGGTGGATGAACAGGAAGTGGGGAAGAGCCAGAGTTACTGAAACCCCAGGCGGGGTTTCAGGGTGGTAGGGGTAGGAAGAGATTACGTCATGACCAGTGGTGCGAAATTTCATATTGCAAAATAAAAAGTGAGCAATATTCAATACCGATTTCAACACGGAAATCATAGTTGTTCTTATAGAAACTTTTATAAGAGATGAAAATGAAATCGAATATGAAATAAACAGACATTGAACCTCAATTATTCATTCATCTTCTATACCGCTTAATCCTGTGTTCAGGGTCGCGGGGGACCTGGAGCCTATCCCAGGAGACTTCGGGCACTAGGCGGGGTACACCCTGGACAGGGTGCCAATCCATCACAGGGCACACACACATACACACACTCACACACCCAATCACACACTATGGTCAATTTAGGAACGCCAATTAGCCTAACCTGCATATCTTTGGACTGTGGGAGGAAACCGGAGTACCCGGAGGAAACCCACCAAGCACGGGGAGAACATGCAAACTCCATGCACACAGAGACGGGAATCGAGCCTGGCCGGGGAATCGAACCCAGACCCTGGAGGTGCAAGGCGACAGTGCTAACCACTACACCACCGCGCCGCCGCATTGAACCTCAATTAAACTTAATTTATGTTCCCCTGGTATCAGTAGTTTTAAAAATAAAGCTGAAAATGGCTGGTTTTCTTCTTGCTACTGTCGCTGTTACCATTCTGGTGACCTGTGGTGGTGTTATGTCTTTACTAGCAAAAAAAAAAATGATTCTTTCGTTTGGCTTTCCACTGCCGCAAAGATTTGAACGGCTCCTGGTCATACGCGCAACTTAGCCAGTGTTCGGTTCTGCTTTGTTCAGTCGCTCGTACAGCAAAAATTGTTAATGAGCAGAGGCAAATTTAGGAATTTAGGAAATCTTTAAGATGGCCCGTTCGTATACCGAGTTTCACTGTACAGTATAATATGAAATCTATCCCAGGATTAAAAGACCCACTAGTTCCAGAAACTTGATTGGCCAGACCTGCATCACATGATCCATAATCCTCATGCCTGGTGATTAATAGAGATGGGGGATGGACCTCAGAGAGGGCCGCAGTGGTAACGTGCTCGGCCTATCATTCGGAGATTCGATTCCCGCGTGATGCTGTAACCTCTCGCAGCCGGAGGTCTAGAGAGAGCTAAATTGCCCGAGCTCTCACGGTTCTACAGCCAATCAGGGACGTCTGTGAGCTCACGCAAGCGGAAGGAGCGGATAGCGCTGTCCTCCGAGTGTGTTACTCCGCCCCCAACGGTGCGTCAGCGAGCAGTTCAAAGAGATGCGGTCGCCTTGTGTCACGTGGTTCGGAGGAAACACGTGATAGTCTTCGGCCCTCCCGGCTGAGTGGTAGTAGTAGCCTTAATGTGGGCGCCCTCTAGTGACAGGGAGGAATTAGACACGACTAAATTAGGGAGAAAATTGTGGAAAAAGAGATAGGGGACGAAAAATCCATTCATATTGACACACATTGTGATTCTGTGTGGTGATTCGTGTGTGGCGCCCCACTGACTCCAAAATCGAGGTTTTAAAACCTGGGGTTGGAAGTCCCTGGTGATTCCCCTAGTGATTTTTAAGCGATATTATCACCGGCGTCTAATCTGGAGATGACACCACCCTGACACACACACACACACACATCTGGTGTGTCTGCTTATCTTTACACCGCTTTCCAGGTTTAAACATGAGTGAACCTGAGCTGTCCCTCAACAGGAAACAACAGGAGACACTACAGCGTGCCTGAACCTGAACCACACACGGCCTGGTGGACGAGATCAGAACGTGTGCTGAAGAGTGTGACGAGAGATGGCGCTCAGTGAAGGGTGGAGTAGAAGCCGGATTGGTTCTGAAATTCTCAGTGCCTGTAGCGCCCTCATGACCCTGCTTTAGGGACCGTACATAAAATATGATCAAAGGAAAACCAGTTAAACAGGCCAGCTTAGGGAACGGATCATTAATGCTGGAGACGAGATAACAGAGACTGTTTCCACATGTCTGTCTTCAGCAAACACACACACAAAGCCTGAAATATACAGTACCAGCTTTTACCTGTGTGTGTGTGTGTGTGTGCATACAGTACGACCTGGTGACTCAATTCACTTACTCATCTACTACTTACTTTCAAACCTGAAAATCTACTTTACTGACTGGTAGATCATTTTTTGTAATATACTTTCAGTATCGTGTCTGAGAAATCGAAACGAATTGAATCAGGACAGTGGGAGCGTGCGGCTGAGAAAGTGCCTCTTTTGACCGTAACGGAACTCTTTGAACGGAGAAGTGAAAGCAGGCGAGTGGTGTTAACGATTTGGACTTTTTCTCTAATCCAGTCCACACGCAATGCAGGAATTCTCGTGGTCGGCCTTTCCCCAGCTCTTTACACACACACACCATAATGAAGACATTGTGTCACGGTATTTTATTCTCCTAGCTGCTCTATGTTTAGCTCCCGGATGAATAGACGCTGTCTCCCGTGATTCTCCGTACCAGATTTATCTCCGTCTCCTGTTGTAGTGGGATAACCTTTAACCTCTGTGCTCCCAAAATGTCAAGCTCAGGCCTTTACATGCCTGATGTGCTGAGGTTAGTTTCCAGGATGTCTTACACACATGAGAACATGCTTGAAGAGGACAAAAAAGAAGAAAAAAACCAAAACAAACCGAGACATGAGAAGAGAGATCACCTTTTAAAGATGCAGATCTGAGAAGCCTTTGAAAGGTCATGCAAAGGTCACATCTTGGATGGAAATATCAGCCCATTAGGCTGGCATTTACACGGCCAATCAGCACCGAGATAATCACCTGCGATTGGCCTACAGGGAGCCGAGTGTAAGACTGGCGGGCAGCCACCGGTGCCGAGAGACCGAACGTGTCTCGATATCAGTGTCTGGTAAATGTCATGTCGTTACATTCTAGTTCCGGTTTTACATCATAATCCGAAGGATTATTATCTAGTAAAACCGAACGACATGCAAATTAAAATACCGTGCATGAGATAAGTGAACATGTGTCTTAGAAATGAGTCAGCATGGGGACCAAAAAAGATCAGAGCACAATCACATTAAACATAAAAAAAACCCATTCTATTCAGAGTCAGTATTAACACCTGTTTTGGGCGATCCTATCACAAGTGGACAGCTGAGCCAGATCGAGTCACATGATACGGTGCCTCGAGTACGTCTCCACTGCCGGCTTGTGACTGCAGTTCACAGGGACAGCCTGCAGACTCCCTGAAAACCTACACAGGATGAGCAGATGGATGGACGGATGGCGATTTCCTGTGAATGAAGGCTCGGTGCCCACTGCAGTCGTTCCCATCAACATTTGGTGAGTGGAGCGTCTGATTCTGGAAAATTGACGATCATTCACCAACACCACTTGGACATTACAGGAACCCGGCTGCGAGTCATTGCGACATCCTCCGTACAGTCCCCACCTTCCTCCAGGCCATTTCCACACGTTCGGGCCAGTTGAGGTGTTCCTGGGAGGCCAGGCGTGACGCAGGCAGTCCGATCGTGGCTCGGGAGTGCTGAGAAAAAACATTCTACCTTGATGGTATCTGAGCACTAGAGTGAAACACTGGGGTAAGCGCATTAGTGTAACAGGAGATTATATAGAGAAATAACTTGAATGCACCCCGTAGACACGATCCATGCCTTCACATGAGGTGGTAAAAGATTCGACACTGTTCATACGCACACATTTAATACAGGTTATCAGGTTACGTTGACTTTTTTTATTATCATTAGCAAGTCTGAATGGATGCGTGTGACCACCTCTATACAGGCAGTAGAAAGCAAAAGAAAAAGCATGTTGTCATTTCTCCTGAGCAGCTCTCAGCTGGCTCCACACAACGTGAGCAGAAGTGGCAAAATGTTTTTTCCCATTCTCACTTCATGTTTTTTTTTTTTTTTTTTTCATGCAGCCTGCGAGTCTCCGATTCCTACTATTTGTTTTATTTCGAGGGTGGAGGAAGCAGGTGTTTTGAGAAGGAAAAGGGCATTTCTTTCCCAACACAATGCTGGAAGTCTGCTCCTCATCGACAGGAACATGCAGAGAACCCAAAGAGAAGAAAGCAGATGGAAATGCACTGACAGCTCTGGAGAAACTCCGACACGTGATTATACAAAGTCCATTTCGTGAAAATCAATCAATCAATCAATCAATCGATATGTATACACTGGTGGAAAAAATACACTGTATATTATTTCTTATTAGCAAATAAGAAAAACAGTGTGTGTTTACAGTGGGGCAAAAAAGTATTTAGTCATTCATTCAAGTATTCGTCATAAGTATACCTCAACTATGAGAGACAAAATAAGAAAAAAAAATCCAGAAAAACACATTTAATTTTTGGGGGATTTTTCCCCGATTTTCTCCCTAATTTAGTCGTGTCCAATTCCTCCCCGTCACTAGGGGGCTCCCACACTAATCTACTACTACCACTCAGTCGGGAGGGCCGAAGACTATCACGCGTTTCCTCCGAACCGCGTGACGCCAACCGACGCCATCTTTTCTAACTGCTCGCTCACGCACCGTTAGGGGCGGAGTAACACACTCGGAGGACAGCGCTATCCGCTCCTTCCGTGTCCGTGAGCTCACGGACGCCCCTGATTGGCTGTAGAACCGTGATTAATGTGGGATCACCAAGTACCTCTCATCCCTCCCCACTGAGAGAGCTCGGCCAGCCTGCGAGAGGTTACAGCATCACCGGGAATCGAACTTGCGATCTCCGGATGATAGGGCGAACACCTTACCAGTGCGCCACTCGGAGGCACGTTGTAGGATTTGTAAAGAATTTATTTGTAAATTATGGTGGACAATAAGTATTCGGTCACCTACAAACAAGCAGGATTTTTGTCTCTCACAGACCTGTAACTTCTTCTTTAAGAGGCTCCTCCGTCCTCCACTCGTAACCTGTATTAATGTCATCTGTTATCAGTATAAAAGTCACGTGTCCACAACCTCAAACTGTCACAGTCCAAACTCCACCATGGCCGAGAAACTAAATTACAGGCCTCTCTCATCTGGGAGAACTTGCACAATTGTTGGCTGACTACATACTTTTTTGGCCCGCTGTAGAGTCATTGGGCACTTTATTAGGAACACCATGCTAGCAAAACAGGAATCAGAGGCAATAGTGGACAAAGGATCACTCGAACTGGACAGGTTAAGACTTTGGGGTTGGACTCAAGCCTCCCTAAGTCTTCATCTGTCCAGTTTGAGTGATCCTGTGCCCTCTGTTTTTAGCTCTGTGGAACCTGACCAGCTCTCCTACCGCGACACCCCGTCGGACATACCATCTGCTCGGAGACGCTTTTCTACTCACTGCGGTGGTAAAACGTGTGTATCTGAGCGACCGAATTCCTCATCTGCCTCAATCCAGAGACGCCCTGCTTACTCTGTGTAAACGCTACAATCTGTTGTGTGTTAGAATCCCAAGAGATCATCCCTTAGTGAAATGCTCAAACCAGCTCATCTGGCAGGCAGCAACACCCCTTACTCCGGTTTCCTCCCACAGTCCAAAGACATGCAGATTAAGGCTAATTGGCGTTCCCAAACTGACCATAGTGTGTGAATGAGTGTGTGTGTGTGTGTGCTCTGCGATGGATTGGCACGCTGCCCAGGGTGTACCCTGCCTCGTGCCCTGAGTCTCCTGGGATAGGCTCCAGGTCCCCGCGACCCTAAATACAGGATTAAGCGGCATAGAAGATGAATGAATGAATGTAATATTCTAATTTTCTGAGATTTAGGTTTTCATGAGCTGTAAGCCATAATCATCTCAATTATGACAAATCACAGCTACACAGTGAGAACATGTACAGTACAATCGTTCCTAAAACATGTGTGTTTCTCGGTGCTCTCCCTGATGTGGGTGTCTCAGGACCGGACTTACCATTTCTATTTCCTGGGAGACGCGACGCCTGCGTAGCTCCTCCATGCGCTCGCTGACGTCACTGAAGCACGTGTTGTAGTATTCCGAGTATTCCTGCGCTAGGTCGTCGATATTCCCCAGCGATCCATCCTGCACACATACACACGCTCTGATTAGATGCTAAACGCCAACAAAGGTTATGTAACGGTGTGTGGAGACACAGGTGTGGCAGAAATGATGCCGAAGTGTGTGAGAGGCAGGGTGAGGTACAGGTCACGCAAAAACCCACACTCCTACATCACATGATGCTATTCGTTTTCATTTCAGCTAATAATATCACTAATAATCAGCTAGTTTCAGTTCCTAACTAACATCACACATATATTCACGCGTGCGCGCTGACCCATAGAGTCGTAGTGTACTGTACACTCTGAGCCGAGTCACGCGGCTCCGTCGCCGTTTATCAGGTACAACAGCGGCCTCGCGGACTTAAATAAAACGGGTTTTGAGTCATGAACGATGGCGTGTTCTTCACCACAAAGCCAGATTCATTTACACATTCAAAAGCAGACTTGGACACACACACACACACACACACACACACACACACACACACAGAACACAGTGACCCCTCCTAGCCCTTACAGCTGTCTGGGTGTGAGAGCACATACATTCATCTACGGTGCTGCCTGCCTATGACCTCAACCCGTAGATCAGTGTGTGTGTGTGTGTGTGTGTGTGTGTGTGTGTGTGCATGCATGTCTTACACCACTACCTCGTGACTCAACCCTCATAGTGAAAAGCCTTTAATAAAAAAGCAGATGCCTGAATGTCTCACACACACACACACACGCGCACACACACCAATCCCCCATGTGAGACTTTTCCCTGAGCTAGCTCGGACCTCCTGCTTATTCCCGATAGCCTTTAAAGCCTTTCACACTCGAACAGAAATGCCTCCTTCCTGGCCGGCAATGGCTCGGCCAAACACACACATCCTGTCATTGTGTGTGTGGGTCTGGGGTAGGAAACCGTGGGCCTCGCACACCCCGAAACCAGGCACGACTCTTTACAGATTTACAGTTTGGAGATGTGAGGCAGAGATACGCTCTCAGATACTCGAACACGGTGAACGGCTCATGGTCACGGTTATTAACGCGTCGTCTAATTCCGATTCTTTTTTTTAGCCAGATCGAATTTGCATGTCGCGTTCATAATTCCAAGTGTCCACTGAAAGAGATACGTCTGGGATTAAACAAGTTATGTCTGTGCAAGCGCTCGTTCGTTTAAAACAATGGATGCGATTTTATCAGAAATACACACGGTATTTTGCTCTGGAGGACGACAAGCAAGTCACGTTTTTAGAGTCATTTTTTGTAGTCATTGTGACTCCAAAACCGCTTTTTTGAAAACTTTCAAAATTTATATACGACTCCATTGGAAAAAATAAAACGTTGCTGTTCCTCCATAATCCTGCAGGTGGCGCGCTCTAAATTAATCACATGCGGAGATTGCTGGTTCGATCCCCGGGTGATGCTGTAGCCTCTCCGCAGCCAGTCCTCTCGGACGGGGCGGGATTGGAGGCACTTATTTA
The DNA here is from genome assembly GCA_030522415.1 of Channallabes apus. NCBI lineage: Eukaryota > Metazoa > Chordata > Actinopteri > Siluriformes > Clariidae > Channallabes > Channallabes apus. Next base: position 46,291,853 of record CM060107.1, on the reverse strand, counting down.
GCGCTCTCACATCAATCGCGACTCTGCGGCTAATCGTGGGCGTCTGTGAGGTCACGCGAGCAGAAGGAGCGGATGGCGTTGTCCTCCGAGTGCGTTCGAAAAGTGAGCGATCAGTTTGAAAAGACGCGGTCAGCTGGCTCAGTGGAAACACGTGATAGTGGGAGCCTCAACTGTACATCAACTGTTACATTCAACTTCCAGCTGCCTTAACACAGTATGACTGCAGATCAATCCCTGCTATCCGATGTCACCCACATAGGGATGTGTTCCCTTGTTGAGTCCGGTTGTCACTCATCGGGGACAATGTGATAATTTTGATCCATACGCATTTCCATAATTTGTGCTTTTTGATTGTGTAAAGCCGCTTTTGCGACAATGACGGTTGGTAAAAGCGCTATACAAATAAAATTGAAAAATTTAACAGACAGAAAATGCAAATTGGATCAGCAACTAGATATCGTATCGGATGGTCCCTGGTGATTTCCGTCCCTAACCAGCAGTTAGTCAGCTGTATTTTTTGAGATCCAGAATAAAAAAGAAAGCTCTTGCTTTAACACAAAGGCAAAAAGTCGCATAAATTCAGATCTTCCCGTTCTCATTCAAGTCACATGACCAGATATTGGATATGGATCCAATCTAGGACGACATCTGAAAATGATTCAGATCTGTCCGTTCAGATGGACCTAAAAATAAATTAACCAAATCTTAAGGGAAAAATGGATTCAGGGTGGTAATGTGAAGACAACCTTTAAAAGTATTAGAACTTGTAAGTAATGTGGCGGTACTGCACCAACTACAAAGAAGAGAACGCGATACTCCTGCAAAACGGGAGGCTGTCTTTTCTCCTAAGGCTGTGGTGTATTGTCAAAGTAATTTGTGGCTTTTAGACGGTTTAACATCCGTATGTTCACTCTGACCCATGGACCCAATGCACTGACCGACGAGACATGGATTAAACCGCATAAATAGGTTTAATGGCGCAGCCCTTGATGTCCTGAGAACTTTGAGAACACACATCTTCTCGTCAACCCTAAGTTTTACTTCTCACACTTCCACGGATTCCCATCCCACTCGCTAATTCTCCAAGAACATTGCTCCAGATGACTGAGATTCCCAGAGGAGCAGGCTGTGCACAGAGAAATTCCAAAGCCTACATTCCAATCTGTTTGCTTCACACACACACACACACAGAACAGTGTGGAGACTCAGCAACTATTCGGCACAAATATGATACGAGTGTTCCTGAAACTCCTCTAAATTATCAGCTGCTCCATAATCACAGTGAAGTCATCAATCACTAAGAGAAAAGCAAAACAAAACCCTTCATCAGATACCTCGCACTCTGACGGGGGAAAAACCTCCCCTCTGTCTCTCTCTCTCTCTTGTTCTCAACCCCGAGCTAAATAAACACGTCCAAACCAGAGGAGGTTTCGGCAGATGAGTTCTGCCCCGCGCACTGACTCCTTAAACCCCGGACAAAAGCAGAACAGTGAGGTAAACACTATAGAGCTTAAAGGAGCTTTTAACGGCTAATTAAGAGAAAACTCCTGAATAAACAAACAGTAGATTCCCATTCTAATGTTGAACACTTAACTTTATATCCACCAAGATTAAGTCCCGCCCATAGTCATCTACAATGACTGACAGGTTTCACATCAACCGACAATAAACATTCAAGAGCCGGAAAATTTTGCATTTGGATTGGCCTCATCAGTTCTTTTATGGCCACGTCCCCAAATCCTCCTCACTTCTTCATTCATAATTATGCCGAGATGCCGTGAAAGTCCTGGCTAATGCTGACTCTAGAGGTAGAGACTCTAACAAGCTGAATCAGTGGACGAAGCTTTGGTGGAAATGGGGGAAAGCTTTGTGTCCAGCAGGGAGAATGGGCGGAGCACCAGGACTTGGAAATGCGTTGGGCAGAGGGCTTTGTGTATACGAGTGGAAATGTGGGGCGGAGATTTTTTATGTGTGGAACTGTGGGGCGGGGCTTTGTGTATACGAGTGGAAATGTGGGGCGGAGTTTTGTGTATATGTGTGGAAATGTGGGGCGGAGTTTTGTGTATATGTGTGGAAATGTGGGGCGGAGTTTTGTGTATATATATGTGGAAATGTGGGGCAGAGTTTTGTGTATACGAGTGGAAATGTGGGGCGGAGTTTTGTGTATATATGTGATGAAATGTGGGGCGGAGTTTTGTGTATATATGTGGAAATGTGGGGCGGAGTTTTGTGTATATATGTGATGAAATGTGGGGCGGAGTTTTGTGTATACGAGTGGAAATGTGGGGCGGAGTTTTGTGTATATATGTGATGAAATGTGGGGCGGAGTTTTGTGTATATATGTGGAAATGTGGGGCGGAGTTTTGTGTATACGAGTGGAAATGTGGGGCGGAGTTTTGTGTATATATGTGGAAATGTGGGGCGGAGTTTTGTGTATACGAGTGGAAATGTGGGGCGGAGTTTTGTGTATATATGTGATGAAATGTGGGGCGGAGTTTTGTGTATATATGTGGAAATGTGGGGCGGAGTTTTGTGTATATATGTGATGAAATGTGGGGCGGAGTTTTGTGTATATATGTGGAAATGTGGGGCGGAGTTTTGTGTATATGTGTGGAAATGTGGGGCGGAGTTTTGTGTATATGTGATGAAATGTGGGGCGGAGTTTTGTGTATATGTGATGAAATGTGGGGCGGAGTTTTGTGTATATGTGATGAAATGTGGGGCGGAGTTTTGTGTATATGTGATGAAATGTGGGGCGGAGTTTTGTGTATATGTGTGGAAATGTGGGGCGGAGTTTTGTGTATATGTGATGAAATGTGGGGCGGAGTTTTGTGTATATGTGTGGAAATGTGGGGCGGAGTTTTGTGTATATGTGATGAAATGTGGGGCGGAGTTTTGTGTATATGTGTGGAAATGTGGGGCGGAGTTTTGTGTATATGTGTGGAAATGTGGGGCGGAGTTTTGTGTATATATATGTAGAAATGTGGGGCGGAGTTTTGTGTATACGAGTGGAAATGTGGGGCGGAGTTTTGTGTATATATGTGATGAAATGTGGGGCGGAGTTTTGTGTATATATGTGGAAATGTGGGGCGGAGTTTTGTGTATATATGTGATAAAATGTGGGGCGGAGTTTTGTGTATATATGTAGAAATGTGGGGCGGAGTTTTGTGTATATGTGTGGAAATGTGGGGCGGAGTTTTGTGTATATGTGATGAAATGTGGGGCGGAGTTTTGTGTATATGTGATGAAATGTGGGGCGGAGTTTTGTGTATATGTGATGAAATGTGGGGCGGAGTTTTGTGTATATGTGTGGAAATGTGGGGCGGAGTTTTGTGTATATGTGTGGAAATGTGGGGCGGAGTTTTGTGTATATGTGATGAAATGTGGGGCGGAGTTTTGTGTATATGTGTGGAAATGTGGGGCGGAGTTTTGTGTATATGTGATGAAATGTGGGGCGGAGTTTTGTGTATATGTGTGGAAATGTGGGGCGGAGTTTTGTGTATATGTGTGGAAATGTGGGGCGGAGTTTTGTGTATATATATGTAGAAATGTGGGGCGGAGTTTTGTGTATACGAGTGGAAATGTGGGGCGGAGTTTTGTGTATATATGTGATGAAATGTGGGGCGGAGTTTTGTGTATATATGTGGAAATGTGGGGCGGAGTTTTGTGTATATATGTGATGAAATGTGGGGCGGAGTTTTGTGTATATATGTAGAAATGTGGGGCGGAGTTTTGTGTATATGTGTGGAAATGTGGGGCGGAGTTTTGTGTATATGTGATGAAATGTGGGGCGGAGTTTTGTGTATATGTGATGAAATGTGGGGCGGAGTTTTGTGTATATGTGATGAAATGTGGGGCGGAGTTTTGTGTATATGTGTGGAAATGTGGGGCGGAGTTTTGTGTATATGTGTGGAAATGTGGGGCGGAGTTTTGTGTATATGTGTGGAAATGTGGGGCGGAGTTTTGTGTATATGTGATGAAATGTGGGGCGGAGTTTTGTGTATATGTGATGAAATGTGGGGCGGAGTTTTGTGTATATGTGATGAAATGTGGGGCGGAGTTTTGTGTATATGTGTGGAAATGTGGGGCGGAGTTTTGTGTATATGTGTGGAAATGTGGGGCGGAGTTTTGTGTATATGTGTGGAAATGTGGGGCGGAGTTTTGTGTATATGTGTGGAAATGTGGGGCGGAGTTTTGTGTATATGTGTGGAAATGTGGGGCGGAGTTTTGTGTATATGTGTGGAAATGTGGGGCGGAGTTTTGTGTATATGTGTGGAAATGTGGGGCGGAGTTTTGTGTATATGTGTGGAAATGTGGGGCGGAGTTTTGTGTATATGTGTGGAAATGTGGGGCGGAGTTTTGTGTATATGTGTGGAAATGTGGGGCGGAGTTTTGTGTATATGTGTGGAAATGTGGGGCGGAGTTTTGTGTATATGTGTGGAAATGTGGGGCGGAGTTTTGTGTATATGTGTGGAAATGTGGGGCGGAGTTTTGTGTATATGTGATGAAATGTGGGGCGGAGTTTTGTGTATATGTGATGAAATGTGGGGCGGAGTTTTGTGTATATGTGTGGAAATGTGGGGCGGAGTTTTGTGTATATGTGTGGAAATGTGGGGCGGAGTTTTGTGTATATGTGTGGAAATGTGGGGCGGAGTTTTGTGTATATGTGATGAAATGTGGGGCGGAGTTTTGTGTATATGTGATGAAATGTGGGGCGGAGTTTTGTGTATATGTGATGAAATGTGGGGCGGAGTTTTGTGTATATGTGTGGAAATGTGGGGCGGAGTTTTGTGTATATGTGTGGAAATGTGGGGGCGGAGTTTTGTGTATATGTGTGGAAATGTGGGGCGGAGTTTTGTGTATATGTGTGGAAATGTGGGGCGGAGTTTTGTGTATATGTGTGGAAATGTGGGGCGGAGTTTTGTGTATATGTGATGAAATGTGGGGCGGAGTTTTGTGTATATGTGATGAAATGTGGGGCGGAGTTTTGTGTATATGTGATGAAATGTGGGGCGGAGTTTTGTGTATATGTGATGAAATGTGGGGCGGAGTTTTGTGTATATGTGTGGAAATGTGGGGCGGAGTTTTGTGTATATGTGTGGAAATGTGGGGCGGAGTTTTGTGTATATGTGTGGAAATGTGGGGCGGAGTTTTGTGTATATGTGATGAAATGTGGGGCGGAGTTTTGTGTATATGTGATGAAATGTGGGGCGGAGTTTTGTGTATATGTGTGGAAATGTGGGGCGGAGTTTTGTGTATATGTGTGGAAATGTGGGGCGGAGTTTTGTGTATATGTGTGGAAATGTGGGGCGGAGTTTTGTGTATATGTGATGAAATGTGGGGCGGAGTTTTGTGTATATGTGATGAAATGTGGGGCGGAGTTTTGTGTATATGTGTGGAAATGTGGGGCGGAGTTTTGTGTATATGTGTGGAAATGTGGGGCGGAGTTTTGTGTATATGTGTGGAAATGTGTACACTACTATCTGGTTATGTGAGTTAAAGGTGTGTTTCGAGGCTAAAAATAATCTCTGTCTGTACACTCATGCAGGTGGAAGATGTAACAGATATGAAGCTTGTGGGGCAAAAGAGAGATCAAATATCAACATTTCTGTTAAATACAAACCGCATGCGCACACACACACACACACACACACACACACACACACAATCCGAGGAGTGACCCAACACTGAACCTATTCTCTATTTAAAAATGCTCATGAAAGTTCAAGTATTTAAATCAGCAAGACGTGCATTCCTTACTGCGGACTGAGACATTCATTCGCATGATTTAAACTTTTCAGCAATTTCCTGTATAGGTTTTACGTAATGAACTCCTAATGACACTTTGTTGAATGCACAATTCTTTGGCGATGCATAAGGAGCGAGACGTGCAAGCAGACAGGATGTCGCTGTAAAGAAGGGAGGAACGGGTTGTCCAGGAAATTTACAAGCACGCTCTGAGCAACACCATATGATTCTAAAGACACGACGAGAAACAAACATGTTGCGTGAATTCTCAGAGATATTTTACCCAACGGTGTTGCGCATGCCTCCCTGATTCTCATTATCATACATGACATTCCATACCAGCACTGAGGGGATGATGCAAACGTGTCCGTTTGCACGTGTGTGTGTGTGTGTGTGTGTGTGTTTCCAGCTGTGAGTCTGATCCCTGGACTCATGCTTTGCAAGACAGCTTGACAACACCTCGCTGCGATGCGAACAGCTCACACCATTTTGCAAAACAGACCAGGTTTTTCGAACTGCTTAACAGCATTAAGAGAACAATCTGTCACTTTATTATTCCTCCCTAATGATATCATCTTACCCTGGAATTGGTTGCATTTCTGGACGAGTGGGATGACAGGAAGTCATCCTTGTTTTGGACCACAGTTGTGTTTACAAGTTCAGAGCGACTTACTCAATCCTACATCTGGAGTCGTTCAAGGTCCAGCATGTGGCTATTTCTTTAACAAGTTATCACAAATCCCCTTAAGTGTGTGTGTGTGTGTGTGTGTGTGTGTGTTAATGCTGCAGCTGAAATACCCCTTGGATAATACAACACTCATATCTTCCTCCAAGCTACTGCTGAGACACGACCCCTCCAGAGAGAGCTGAGGGAGGGGCTATTCTTATATGAGGTCACATTAGGAGACGTGAAAATCTAATTGGCTTGTTTAAGTTCTGTCCAATACAACAACGCACACTGGAGTAAAAATGGTAAAAACGATGTTTAAAAAAATAATAATTGGATAATAGGTGTCCTTTAAAGGAGAAGACTATGGTGCTGAAATGCACTAAATCCCCACACGTCCAAAAAAAGAGACCTAAAGACGTCAACCTGGTCGTGTCATTTGCAGCGCTGATTTGATGGCCTCAGAAATAATGCAGAAAATAGTTCATTTCCGGGACATCGTCTGTAGATGTTATGTCCAGCTTGCAGCCCGGCGAGAGGAAACGGACGCCATGGTTTTCACACAGTCGCTGCTGGAGATGGCTGTTCGTCTTTCTTTTTCGTTGACATGGCAACCAGTGAGGGTTTGTGAACTATTCGCATTTGGGACACGATCCACAATCAAACGTCTTCATATCCGGGATGAACTTCTATCGCCACGTTACTGAGATTCGGTGCTGCAGCTTCTGTAAAACGTGAAGACGTTAAACGTATGGTAATGCGTATGCATAGTTTCGTGCACGACTACGTCAGAGAGGTCGCTGCTCGGCGTGGAATGTGCCCGCTCTATGTGACCTCGGATAACAAAGGAGGCATGCAGTCTTCTTTAAGGTTGCGCGTTTTTTTTTTTTTTACTTCATGGTCAAGGTCATGGCTTGTACACGATGCATCCAAGATCATAAACATTCGCTTCCCATCTGGATCGCTGATCAGGACTACGGCCTTCCTGAATCGGAACCGTTTCGCAGGATCGCCCGTCGTGCCTGAAGTAAGGGTGGGGTGTTTAATCGCTCGCTTGATGAGTCAGCGGATCTGCTCCGGCGGAGTGAAAGGAAAGTGAAAAGAAGGAGAGATGACTGCTGATGCATCGACAAGCACACGGAGAAAGAGAGAGAGAGAGAGAGAGAGAGAGAGACCGGTAGAGATCAGAGTCAGGATCAAGGGTCAGAGGTGGTCTCCCACCCTTATCGAGGGTCTTCCTTTGGACATCCGCAAGGGCAGGATGGAGAGACAACCAGGAAGGAGCAGATGGGAGAAATTAAAGCGTGCAAGAAAAAGGTTATGTCTGTGCAATGGCTCTTGGACTTAATGAGAACAAACTGCAATCTCAAAACAAAAAAACAAAAAGAAAAGAGTGCAGTACATGTTAGCCTGACTCAGCGCATCCTGTGTATCTCTACACGCTAAGCAACCATGAGCAAAGGGCGCAATCCTGTGATGATGAACGTGACTTCTCACCATAGCTCAGCTGGAGGTTTTACATCTGAAAGAGTGGACACGGGGACGACCCCCCCCCCCCACCACAGGCCACAGACAACTCCTGTCCTTTTCACTCACTCTGTAGAACAACCCTGACGATAACTGTTACTGTATTACGCAAACAACACATTGTACAATCGCCTCCTCCACAACAATAGACATCCTCGTCCAAGCCCTATGAAGTCATCCCCACCCTGTGGTTCTAAACAGGGATCTCCCAGTCACTTTCATATGGAATTTTACAAGGAAAAAAAACATTTTGGAAAATGGTAGACACTCTTTCCACTCTCCTCAATAACATTACAATACGTCTCAGACTTGCTTTAAAGGTACTGGCTTTTTTCCGGTAAAACAGCCATAGTCTGACCACACTGAAATGGACGCGGCGCTAGGTATTCCCGTCAGGCCCGTGCCAGGATTTGGTAAACCTCGGAATGTCGTCTTTCTGCTTAATACATCCATCTGGTGATGCGTTCTAGGCTCACGTGAGCGTTTTGCAAGATGTATTGCAAACACTATTATTATTAGGTCAGCGGGTTTAAAAGGTATAATTTTTGGTTGTCACATTAATTTATGTTTTTTTTTTTGTTGTTGTTGTTGTATTTTTACAGTTCGACAAAAATCACCAAAACCAAAACCAAATTTTTCTCTCTTTCCCTGGAGAAATGCAACCTTCGTGCTGAGTTGAAGTGTTTACGCTCATCATGCACTCCTGGCACACACCATCTTGGTAATGAGGGAACACAAAACGTATCACTTCTGCATGTGGTCGAACTTGGTTTGTGACTAGGATGTGCAAATTTCACACACTTTTCTTAAAGGTCGTACGTTTTACTATTTCCTCAACAAGTTAACGCAAGTCTCAGGGCTCGCGCAAGTGTACGTGTTAATCAGTGTACGTGTTAATAGCCCAGCGGAAACACCCCTCAGACATACAATAGAACTCTGGCTTCCATTCCAAATGTAAGAGATATGTAAAACTACTGATGAGCCACAATGCGGTGTGGGGGAGGGGGACTCTTCTTATGTGATGTCACATTAGGGGGAACCTAATTGATCAGCCAACACAAAGCATCTAAAAAAATAAAACAGGAAATGCTTTCCTTCCCTCATAATTCCTGTTTCAGACCAATCTGAAGGTCTAATCATGCCTACGTAAAAGTCAAATTTGCATAACAGGAGCAATTTTAATGTTGTTAAACAATTAATAATCGAACAATCGTTGATAAGACGCACATTCTTTCCTCAGCTTGTGGTTTTAGCTGCAGAATCCCAATGAAATTACTCCAGCAAAGCTGCTAAAAATACAATGTGTAAGTTGAAAGATATATGAGCTACGGAGAAATATGACGCAAAACAATAATTGTTTCAACCGGATTGTATTTTTAATTGGTTATATTTTAACAGCACATAGCCTGGGACAACTTATGTGGAAAAACACAGATTTTAACTGGTACGTGTATGAACCAGGCATTATGTGTGATCACAATAATACAAATAATCCTGCCTTTACGTTCCTGCCTAGCCAAACAAACAGCACTGCGGAGTTTCTAACTACAATAAGCATCCCATAAACACAATCACTCGACTGTGTGTCGTTAAACCAAAATGTGGACGGCAAAACAATTTCCCTAAAGGATCTTTTTAACATGAACGTGACTCGACTTGTCTCGTCAACGCAACTAAAACCACCCTGGTCATGTGCCACTTCTTTCATTTGGTCAAACCTGGGAGGATCAGAGAGTTTCCCAAATATATATATACTGTATATATATATATATACACACACACACACAGCATGTAACACTCCAAAGCTTGCTGCACGGGCATGTCGCTATCCAGCGTCCATGCACAAGCAAAGCTCCCGACCCAGTCAAAATATAATCATCTTTTTCAAAACAGTCACGCTCAAAAGGGCACGCAGTTCTGTGATCCTATTGAAAAGCAGTGAAGTGCGTCGCAGCTGAATATATATTTAGAGCAGCCTGTTTGTTTGCCAGAAGATTCATTGTGCTATGGCAACTGAAATGATTTCTGCACGCTAGAAGAGGGAGAAATGCCTGGGTTGTTTTGGTCCTGCTTAAAATCACGAGAGACACGCTGAGGGGTAACCTGTGTGACTTTAGCGTCTGGGGTGGAGACAGAATGACGAATCGTCTGAGCGAAGGAATGCAGAGAATTAGGAACACGTTTGAAATGAAAGACAAGACGTGATTACAGGATTACTTACATATATACGCATAATGGACAAACAAAAATGCTAATAATAATAAAATATGAGAGCAAATTTACACGCTTAACTTGACGATGTACAAAAAAAAAACACATTTAATGAAATTGGTGTAAAGTACAGGAACTTGTTCCATTATAGTCCATCACAGTGTGTGTGTGTGTGTGTGTGTGTGTTCCAATTTCAATATATAAATTTACTATTTAATCTGTAGTGTTAATTCCATTGACAAATAAAATAACTTAATGATGGCAAAGAGCAACAAGCTAACACTAATGTTAATCACTCATGAGATGGTCACTAGAGATGGAAAAAAAAAACAATACAGTTCCATATCGCAATTTTTTTGTGTGTGAGCCAAATCAGGTATCGCCAAACTGACACCAAGGTCGCTTTTTAAAATGTATTTGTTTGCATTTAAGGTGATAAAATGTTGCAGTTCCTTTATAATCCTGCAGGTGGTGTGATCTAAACCTTTCACACGTTAGCAAAATCATTCGCGAAGTTTGTTTTGAATAGTAACAAAATCTGAAAATAAAACCGTGATACTTCTAGAGTCACAATACAAATCGAATCAGCACCTAGTGATGAATATTAAAGTTGGTAATTTACGTGTTTATTGAAGTCATACTGTTATGTCATAAGATCAGTTATTCGAACCTTGTGCCGTGGTTAACACGACCTCAGCCGCGCTAATGAGCGGTCTATTCTTTTAGTCGATGCTATACGGCGATATTCAAGTTGGAGTGAACCAAATATCATTAAAAAAAAAGACAGGGGTGTCTGTTAGGACCATTCAGATTTCAAATGAGGATATAAACATACACAAGCATGTCGGGCTTAAAAACTGTATTATTAAAACACCTAATAAGAAAATAAAATTGTATGTATGATTTGAATAATTTGAGGAGACACACTCCCACTCCAGTTGTTGTTGTTGTTGTTGTTGTTGTTAGTCTTTTGGCTGCTGGTAGGAATTGAATCCGAGCCTCCAATGCCCATGTGCCCCCTCCAGTCAAATGGATTAAATGGGCACGACATCTCTGACAGTATGAAACACTACGTACTAGATCATCACACATTCATACGCTTGTGGTCATATTTCCTGCCCTATTAGAAAACATTGTTGAAAATAAACACGGTTTCGCTCAAACAAACGAGTCTATGAGAAGTCACGGAGCGTGTGCATTATCCAGAGTTGGACATGAGTTACTTGTTTTACTTCATTCACAAACACCAAATTGTTTTGCTTTTCTTCAAGACATGTTTTTGTCAAGACGCTTGTTGTCACATCAAGGTCATTCCATGAACTGATATCATGGAAACAAGAAATTAACCATAAATCAGCTAGCGAGACAAAGTGCTATTTATTCCGCTCTGCAGTCTGGATGGAATTAAACCAAATAACACTGAGTCATGTACAAAATGTATGCTGAGCTAATCAAATAGTACAGTAGATCATAACGTTCCTGGACTTCCTGTGTATCTTGTATATCAGTATTATTATTGTAGTGATAGTGGTAGTGATGGGGGAACAATTCAGTTACTCCATAATTTTGCAGGTGGCACTCTAAACTGTTCACACATCGGCATCCCATGGAACATATCAAATCAGGATGTTTACAAAATCGTAACCCTTAGAGACTCGCAATAAAGATCAAAAGGGTATCGTGAAATCGTATCGGGTGATGCCTGGTGATTCCCATCCCTAGTATTATTTTATTAAGAGTCCTATAATAGCGCTAGTTAATTAAAATCCTCCATAGAAATAGTTTACCGCTAGTCGCAGCACTAATACCATGTTTCTGAACTCAAATCTTTGAGAATCTTCTGCAACACACAGACGCCATATTAGCACCTTAATCTTCAAAATGGTAAAACGCGGCGGTGTCGTAAACGCGGCGGTGTCGTCTGCGCTTTTCAACTCTGGTTGAAGTGTAAATAAGCTGTGCGCAGGGACAAATGGCTTCCCATGTTTATTACGCCGCTTATGGAGCCTTTACTGATCAAAAGGACAGGGATTAGCCCAGGATCTTATTTCATTCCTTCATACCGGGGGACATTTTAAACATCTCTAAATCACACAATGCAGGAGTACTCTCTGTGTACACACTCCGTGTACACATGCTGCCGAAACCTCCAAGATTGGGAATGTGGGAGACAGTAAATAGCAGCACTGCTGCATGATAGATTTACAGCTTAATTGCACAGACAAATGATTTGACCTCTTACGCTCAAGACTGAAAAAGGAGTTGAGCATATCAGTATAATGATGATTAAATTATGGTATCATCAGTAGATCCTGTGTTGCTACTGTCGCCATTTTTATTAGTATTATTATTATCACTATTACTATTATTATTATTAGTAGTAGTAGTAATAGCAGTATAGGAATAGTAGCAATGGGAATATTAGTAGTAATAACAGTTGTAGCAAGTTGTAGAAGTTGTAGTGGGAATAGTAAAAGTTGTTAGATTACTATTACAAGAGGCGTTCAAATCAAAGCGGGACTTTATAAAAATTTATTGTGAATGAGGATTTACTTTAACTGACGTTACCAAAAGACTTTGAGCCAAAGTAAAACATGTAAATGGTGCAAACGTTCTAAAGAAGTCCGTACGTCCTGTACGCATGACAACACCAGACGAGGTGGCTCGAAGCCTGCCGCAATTGTTTCCACGAACATTCAGTGAGTGGAATTCCTGATCCTTGAAAATCGACCGATAAATTGTCTCTTACAGATGAGACGCATCTGTCTGTAGGAATTGTACACACAATCGTTCACCAACACCACTTGCACATTACAGGAAATGTTGGGAGCTGGGAGTTATTGCCACAACCCCCCTACAGTCCTGATCTTGCTCCAAGCCATTTCCACATGTTTGGGCCATTAAAGGCGTTCCAGTGTCTCAGATTTGAAGCAAGCTGGACTAATCATGGCTTGAGGACTGAGAAAACTTTCTACTAGTGAAACGCAAGTGCATTGGTGTAGTAGGAGATTATATTGAGAGATAAAGGAAGTTTTTACCTTTATAACATTCACTCTATTAATATTATTATTACTATTATTATAGTACTTTGAAGCAGTAACTGCAATAATAATAGTCGTACTACTAATAGTAGAAATAGTAGCACTGTTATACAATAATAATAATAATAATAGTAATAATCTGTAGCAGTATTTGTATTAATAATAGTAGTACTGGTATTAGAAGTGATTGTAGAAACAGTAGCACTGATATTAGTAATAATTGCTGAAAATGTTTATTATTAATGTTTGGCAGTAGTGGTACTAATGCTAAGTTACATCATGTCACATTTTAACTAGTACCTTTACGCTTATTAAACATTTCCATCTTATCCATGTGTATGACATATTTACAGTTTGTTTACTTTTTTGTATTATAAATAAATAGAATGTACGTCCTTGTTGTTTGATGTTTCAGTTATTTGAAAATCTAGCTGCTTTGAAGGAGTTTGTTGTAACTGCTCTTCCCTGTAGCTCATCACATGCTCTCTCTCTCTCCACACACACACACACATACACACAAACTTCACACTGTACTGTAACTCCAGCACAATGCATCATCTCCACATGATCTAGCAAATCCTCATTCCACTCATCCACAGCCTGCATGTCGTGCAAGTCAAGAGGAACAGTTCAAGGAATGGGGAAAAAGAAAAAAAGCCCACGCATGTAATGTAATGTAGTGTAATGTAGTGTAGTGTAGTATATAATGTGCAGAGCTGATTGATATGCAAAGCCTCAACAATGACCCCCCTTCTCTATAGGAGCTTCGACACTATAGAAGTTTGCTTGTTACCTTCCTGTCGTACCCCCTCCCCCATGTCAGTGTGTGGACACTCACACACACACACTCACGCATGCACAAAAACACTCACCAACATCCCCATCACGTCCGCCCAGAGCTGGGAGAAGCTGTCCTCCACACCAGCCTGAGCCCCGGCCGGAGGAGCCCCAGCCTGATCCGCTTCCATGGCCACGTGAAAGCAATTAACTCTTAATTGATTCACTAATTACTTTGTATTAAACAAAATTCTTCGACAAGGGGAAAAAAAAGTAAGTTTTTAACAGTTTTTACACACAAAAGTGTGCCCGCGCGTCACAAGCGTATTATTATTATTATTAATAAAAACAGATAAAAATCCAAATCCAGGATCGAGTGCGCGAGGTTCCATTAGTTCCCGGTTGTTTTCCATTAGAACGCGCGCGTGCGAAACAGTTTCGGCGCGACTTTGACACTCCGGAGTCGCCGAGCTGAGCGGCTCTGATCCGCCGCGTCCCCCCGCTGGAGCGAACCAAAACCCCACACCTCCGCAGGGGGAGCTTTTATACCCTTCTATACACACTCACACAACGCTCTCAACCGTCAGGTTACTTTATTTGTTTGAATTTATTTTTAAAGTACAGAAGCGTTACATTGTATCAATCTACAAGAAAAGAAAAACGAAACGTTTCCAAACTAAACAATTAAAAGAACGTCTTCTGTGGTGGCGGTGTTAAACTGAACTCCTCGCGCTCCCCTCGAACACGGAATGGACTCGTCCGAATCCTTCTCTCTCTCACACACACACACACAGACACAGAGAGAGAGAGAGAGAGAGAGAGAGGCGCGGGGAGGCAGAGCAACACAGCAGCGCAGCACTAAACTTGTTTCTTTTCTTTAAACGTAGCCTATTGTGCCACTTCCCGGGCCTTTACACCATCTCGGTGCGTGCTAGTACAATGGAACAAAGTGACATTTAACCTCCAAAAATAAAAAAGCGTGTGAGAAAGATAAAAAAAAAAAAAAAGTCATGTTGTCCCGATTATTTACAAAGGGGTTGTGAATGGGTGATGTGCAGAAAAGCAAGCAATGGAAAGGGAAGGGAAGGGAAGTGTGCTTTGGTAGAGATCAGGCTGGAAGCAAACACTTTAAGTTCGTGTCCTGTTCAATCAAAAAGTCCTGGATTGACTTGAACACCCATTGTATTGCTCACCAGGGACTATCTGACCATTTTGATTCATACACATTCACATTCCATACAAACAATTGACAAATGTCAATTGTTAAAAGCGCTATAGAAATAAAATTGAATTGAACTGAATTTTTATCATCATCATCTGTAGTATCATTATAATTATAGTAATAATAATAATAAAATAATAATAATCATAATAATGTCCGTACTACTATTTTACTATCAAAATTTTACTATGTAGTAGTGATATTTGTTGTGAATTGAATATTATTAATAATAGTAGTACTAGAGTTTATCATCATTATTATTATTATCATCTGTAATAGTAACTGCATTAATATTACTAGTAATAGCAGAAATTATTATTATTATTATTATTATTATTATTATTATTATTATTATTATCTGTAGTAGTAGCTGTATTATTAACATTAGTAGTACTAGTGTTTATCATCATCATTATTATCATCTGTAATAGTAACTGCATTAATATTACTAGTAATAGCAGAAATTATTATTATTATTATTATTATTATTATTATTATTATTATTATTATCTGTAGTAGTAGCTGTATTATTAATATTAGTAGTACTAGTATTGGTGATAGTAAAATAGTAGCACTTATTATTATTATTATCTTTAGTAGTTGTATTACTTTATTAATATGATAGTGTTAGTAGTGATTAATAATAGAAAGCAATAGTGCTACTATTTCGACTATCACTACTAACACTAGCACTAGTATTATTATTAATGATACTACTATTATGGATCATAATGATAATGAGTGTTACTATTTTATTATCACCAACACTTGTACTAGTAATATTAATAATACAGCTAGTGTTACAGATTATTATTAGTAGTAGTATCTGTAGTAGTAGCAGTAGTTGTATTGTTAATATCAGTAGTAATAATGTTAGAAGTGATAGGGATAGTAGCACTGATGCTATTATTATTATTATTATTACCTGCAGGTGTAGTTGTATTATTAATAATAGTAGTAATCATGTTAGTAGTGATAGTATAGTAGCACTGAGATTATATAATAATAATAATAATAATAATATCAGTGCTACTTTTTCGATTTTCACGAGAGTATTTCTATTATAAATGGACTACTACAGATCATTATAATAATAATAATTATAATAATAATATCTGTAGTACAGTAGTATTATTAATAATAGTGTTAGTATTGATAGAAGAAATACTATCACTGTTATTATTATTATTAGTAGTAGTAGTAGTAGTATTAGTTTCATAGTTATTTTCTTTATAGATACAATGTATATTATTGCTGTTTGTTGTTTTATTTTTGTAAGCAAACAGTTTAAGTTTGTTTTCCACCCTAACCCTATCCATACCCAGAGTTCCAGGGTGCACCTGGTCCATCTCGGGTCTGTATGGACCAGGAGTTTGCAAGTTCTCCCTGGGCTTGGTGGGTTTCCTCCAGGTACTCTGGTTTGGGATCCACCATCACCTCCCAATACGATACCTTTGTGTCGATTTGATTAAAATTGTGATTCTATAAATATTACCTGTTTATAATGATCACAATTTGATATTCCCAGATTTTGTTACAATTTTAAACCTTAAATAAAATAAAAAAATTTAGTGATTAAATATACAGTAGCTGCAAAGCAACGATGATTGGGCCCAAGCACCTGCGCGATCGCTGTCTGGCGGCACTAGAAAGACAGTGGTCACATGCATTTAAAGGGTAAATACCAATACCATTATGCCATAATATATAACTATAAATTGATTTAGTTATTAAGTTATTAGTCATTTTTTTAAAAGTTTAATTATAATGGATGCGATTTTTGACTAATGTGTGTTTTGAGACTGGTGTAAGAATGTGTAATGAGCGGGGTTGGAGAATGAATTGGCATAAATCTGATGTAATAAACGTGGATAAAAGTGGACACGGGAGATGTGGTCACTGCATGTGCAGTGTTCCAGAGAGTGACTATGTGTGTGAGTGACTACGCGTTCTGCTTATTCACTTGAATCACTCGAGACGGATGTTAATCTAAAGTGTAAGGCACATGTCTTGCACATCAGAGTAGACATATGAGGATAGCATCATTACCTCGCAGGTTTCTAGTTTGATCAAAGGCACTTGTTCCTTTTACAGTCTTTCACTGTGTAGGTTTCTTCTCGGCTCTCCAGTTTCATCCCATGTCCCCAAAAAACACAAACCAGTATGCAAACTGTGTGTGCAAAATGCACCGGTGTCACATCCGGAGTATGTTCTACCTGATGTGCAGGGTTCCAGAGAGAGGCTCCGGATGCACTACACCCAATGTGACCAGGAAAGACAGGGTGAGAGAGCGAGCGCGTAAGAGGAAGAATATCCTGCATCACGATTACGTCGATGCGGGTTGACTTTTATACAGAAAGGGACTTGGGTCATTACGCAACTACAGAAATGGGCTCATGTTTCTGTTTCTTGGTTCGCTTTTTTAAATCCGTAGACACAGAGTTATACGCATAACTCGAGATGAGTAATTAAAAAAAAAACGTCGCAAACGAAATCAAATGTACCAGGCTCAGCTTGGTACCTATGGGGCACGATGTAAGATTGAGCGAATAAAGACAAGAGAAGTGAGTGAGTGAGTTCTGTTGTTCTGCTTGGTTACTGTGATGAAGACACCATGCTTCTGTGTGTCTCTGTCGTTCGTTCTTCGTTGCCAGAAAAACATTCCGTTAAGCAGCAACAGCTGTGCAGTCTCATGGCAGAAATGCACGAGAGAGAGAGAGAGAGAAAGAAAGAAAACAAAGAGATGGAAAATAGGATGGATAAGGAGAAAGTAAGAATCTGATAGGTGGAGCGAATTTCTCATTCGTCACACTTACAGTAGGACAGGGAATTTTAAACACACACATGAGTTTATCTCTCAAAGTCTAAGCTTTTCAATCGCACAATGTCATACACAGACTATAGGATACGTAGATTTTCACCTGCCCTCGGTTAGACCAGGTGATCATTTCAAATCTCTGGATCGCATGATCCACTCCTGATTCTCGCACAGCTGCGAAGCACGAGCGGAGCGGAACAGCGCCTACCAATCCGAGCTTGGGCAACAGCTGCTTAACAGACTTGCACATGTGCATGTGTACATGTGTTTGATTCAAGGCTGGACCGTCTGGCGGTTAACCCCCGCACATGCCTCCTAATGCGGTGCAATGCTTCTTTTCAAGAGCTCAAACAGACCTCTTTCTTCGGGGGTCGTCTGAAGTCAGGGGTGTATCGGAACCGTTGGTGCAGTAAACAAGGAAAAGCTCTGGATGTCTCACCTCGCAGACAACAAACCTGAAGCAATCTGATAAACATGGCCTTACGATTTATTTTTTTTTTTTGTATGAATACAGTCTACCCTGTGGGTTGTTAAAGATAAGGCAACAATGAGGTCTTGCCAACCCTGCCCTGTTTACACACAAAGGTCAATGCTCAGGCCCTTGATCCTAAGTGTGCACGGGAATGTGTTTGTTTGTGTGCCTTGCTCACTAATTACACACACACACACACACACTCTCTCTCTCCAGACAGGATAAGCTCGAAGAATTCACAATCATTTAGGATAAAGGACAGAAATGTAGAATTTGACGCAAAATTAGGCCAGTAAGTGCATGTACTGTACACTCACATATTCTTATACATGCATAACAAAAGAGCTTCCACATCTGTAACTAATCCCCCCCCCCCCTTATAAATACATCCGTCCAGCATTAAAACACGGAAAATCCATTTCACAAGACATACAGTAATGTGACTTATTTGCAGGTACTGTATGTGGTGAGGTCATGGGGAATTTAGCTGCTGAAAGCATGAACCTGCTGCTACCTGACCACACGTGTGTACCCTACTGTATATGTTCCTTTTGCAGTCAATTGAAACCAAAAATAATAAGAAAAAAAATTATATATATATATATATATATATATATATATATATATATATATATATATATATATAAAAACATTCCTTTCATTTTTTTTCCTCTTCCAGGCTGCTTCTTCTTTTCTTCTTCGCTTGTTTCATATGCATTAGTTCATCTCTCTCTGTGTGTCTCTGTGTCGTCTCTGCACCTGCAGGTCTTGCTGATACACACACAGTGGCTCTCTTGGAAAGCCCTGATTGCTATTCTGCTGAGGGGCTAGCTCAGTGGACGAACCATTTTAGCCCAGTTCCGAGCGGCGGTTCTGTTCGGGTCGAACCGCAGCGGAGACGTGGAAGATGAAGATGAAGAAGAAGAAGAGACAGCCAAGATAGACTAGGATAGAACATATTACGGTGGAGGGAAATAAGCGGCTGTGTCACGTTGATGAGTGCAATGTCGCGATGTGATAGCTATGGGCTGTGGACCGATTGATCATAAAAAAATAAAAATAAAAAAAAATAATACAAAAATTACGTTCATTTAAGTGTTTTAAATGTTGAATAGTGAACCAGGTCTGACTCATCCTTTTAAAGTTTCCAGAATGCAACGCAGTTAGCTAAAGAGCGCAATCTATAAGATGATAAGTGTGTAAGGTGGGGTATTAGCATGAGTTGCTAGTTCACTGGATCAGAGTTTCTGACAAAGATTATTTTCATTGGCAGTAATAACATTTTTATATATATAAAAAAATGTCAAGCCATGAACACTATATTTGTTTTTAATATTCTATAGTATTTATTATATGCTATCGGTCGAAGCATGGGGGGGAAAGTAGTACAGGGTCTGCAGTCTCGGAGAGAGAGCAGCTGCCTGCCAAAACCCACATTCAAAACCCAAGCACTTTTAGCAAGAAAACACATCTGATAACATTATACTATCTTTAACAACACTTTGTCTCCTAAGTCGTCCCGAATCACCTCTGAATGGTCCGTATTGTTTTATCTACGGCTAACATGAGCTACGAAGCTAACTAGATTCTAACACAAGGATAAATCCCAAAATGTTATCTAACCCCTGGATCAAGGGAACTACTTGGTGTGTGGAACGAAGGACTGTAAACCCTACATAGCACACAAGCTTTTCATCGAATTCCTCTCCTGAACCCGGAAGTTAGCTGATATGAGCGGACTGTATTTTTATCCGTTAGTTACACTAACTGTCGTTTGCCGTTAGTTCGACGTGGTAGGACGTGCTTTTGGAGCAAAATAACTGGTTAAATAAATAAACAAATCAGAATATTTTGTACCAAAGTAATATATTTGAGGTCGTACAAGTTGTACTGAATATCAGCATGGCTGTAATGCCTTCAGAGCTTCCTTGTCTATGAAGGGCGTCACAGCCGTGCTGATATTCAGCACAACAGCCCTCCTTTACCTAAATTTTAAATATAGTCATATTATTTATAATATTATACAGTATACAGTAGTTATAGTAAAGGAGTGAGTCTAAAGAGTTTCCACTTTTGCCTTTCACTGCTCATTTTGTGCTCTTGGATTCTATGCACTTCCCCTTTTATGGAGTTTTGTGGGCGTTACTAAATGCAAACGAGCAGAATCTGTTAACATTATACTATCCTGTACACGATTTACTGTCCCGACTTGCAAGAACATTTACACACAATTTTACTTTAAAAACAGTCAGATTTAAGTATACAGTCAGAGTCTGTTATGTCTGAGCAGAAGGGGTATGGACCGTAATCAGTGCATCAAGACGTCTCTGGTGCCTTAAGACTTCCCGAGATCAGGGTGATTGTGGAAGTAGAGGCAAAAACTGTATAGTGGCTGCTAGGCTTGAAGATAAAGTAGATAAATTTTGCGAAATCAATAAAAAAAAAGAATAAATCATAAAAGTCATATATATTTTTTTTTATTTCATATAATATTTTTTACATTTTGGTTAAAATAGGGTTGAAATCTAGTGGCGCAATAACATTATTTTTTTTGTGTTGGTTTGTTAGGTACACTGTTGAGTAGAATGACGGTATCTGATTAATCATGTAATTAGAAAGTGAGAGCCGGATCAATTGTGTTTTGATATAATTAATAGTTAATATAAATATTTCAATTCAAAAACATCATAATTCCATGCTGAAGGCAAAAAAATAAATTACAAACAGTAACATTTTGAGGTCGCCGATCATGCCCAAGAGAACACAACACATCAATCAATCAATCAATCAATCAATGTCAGTGAACTGGCAACTTTGTATGCTTTATTTAACAAGGATGAGTCAAAATTCATCCAAATTCTGGTAGGAGAATTCATTTCAATTAAATTTTAGAAAAGAAAAACATAATTTTTCGACATAAGCTCCTTGTTTTTCAGAACACTTTGTCCATCTGTCAACAAGATTTCATATCCTCTCATTAAAAAAGGTTTAAGTCTGAGCTGCGAGCCAAGAATGCACTGCTGTCTTCACTTCTTCACCAGAAGTGAATCTTCGTCCTCGTAGGGCTGCTTTCAGGGGAAAGTCCGATATAGCGAGATCAGGACTATACGGAGGAGGGTAGACAGTGTGGGCAGAAGTGTAGACTTCGGCTTTTTAATAAGCGTCTCACTATAACGAGCAGCGTTGATCGTTGAAGTTTTTTTACATGATAGTGTTCCAATACTTCTGGTCCTCGAGAATCCCAGAAAACTGTAAGCACCGATGAATTTCCCAGCTGAATGTTGACTTTTTAAACTTTTTCTCGGTCTCCGATAAATATCAGCAGCAGACACATTGACAGTGTAGCCAATTGAAGTTTTAATATAACTGGAGTTATTTCTGAATTTTTGCCTCACCTGCATATATACAGTATGTATTTGACTTATAATATCAGGTTCAGTAATTGTACATAATCTCATTCTCATCTTCAAACGAATAATACACGGTTAATTAGTTTATTTATTTATTTTTTTTAAACCCAATGTTTATATGATATATAAGATCGTATATCATATACAGTTATATATAAATCATCCAGTAATATGAAGTGCGGAAACAGCTCTACAAAAGGGCAGCTGACACGCAGACATTAGGTCTGTGTGAAAGCACAAGCCGTTAAGTCGAATCTTGGAGACGGCACACACGAGACGCGGCGTGTCAGACGTCCTTTCTGGCCACAGAATATTAAAGCTTGCAATTTTCCGACGGCAAAACACACATCGACATTAAATACGTCGACACAGCGCTTTACAGAGCAGGATGAAGTCACTGGAATGAGAGTCAAGAGTCAAGGGTTTTGTGGGCGAAGCGCTTGGAGGGTGAAGCACAAAGCAGGCTGGGGGAAAGGTCATCTCCCGTGCCAGTCATATGAACTGTTCCTGTAAAAGTAGGCGCGTTGTTGGGCGTGTAATGCTAAAAACAGGACGGGATCTTAAACGAGCCATGTTTAAAACAGAAATGATTACTGGAGATTTCTGATTTCCAGAGAACTCTTCCATACCGTATTACACATTATGATTGGGTTTTGCTTAATGCTTATTCTTCTAAGAATGTTTCATTTCCATTATTTGACTAATGCACACTATGGTCAAAAGTATGCGGACACACGAGATCTCACAGCCAATTCAGAAACACTCTTGTACAGTAGCGTAACAATTTCCCTTTAGTGGAACTAACAAGCCCAAACCTGTCCCCAGTGTGACCATGTCGGTGTGTGTGTGACGAGAGCTCCATAAAGTCATTGTGTGCTGGGACATCTCGAGAGCCCTGTCCTCACCCGAGTGGTCTCACAAATGTCAAAATCTTTATAATTATAACTCTATTATAAATCCCAAATCGACATGCACGTATGGGGTGTGACCCTCGAGTGTCCGCATACTTTTGGCCGAGCAGTCACGTATGACATTTAAACTGTCGTCTATACGATCTAAAATGGGTTTATTTTGTCTTGAGACAACGTCCAGCTCGATACCCCAGGTGACCAGTACAGTCCATTAGGATAGCACTGATGCAGTGAGGCAGAGACGTACAGAAATGTGCTTATTTAGAGAAATAACACTGTCTGTCTTTAAATCCAGGCATCTAAATGTACTACATTAACGTTTTGTCATTGTGATTTATAATATCATCAATCTTCCAGTACACACAGACTAGGAGCAGAAGTCTAGCTCTCTAACTTTGAGGTGCAACACCTCCCTCTATGGTCCAGTTTGATATATGCAGTATCTCACAGGGTGAGATTTTTTGACTGTTTTTGCCTTGACACGAAAACAAAAAGATCCCCATGCTGAGCTCACATTCACACACAGCCGCATTAATTAAAGCTCTGCTTTGCTTCACTCTGGCGGCTTATGAGCAGCGCCAAATCTCTGGACTCTGTAATATCCTGTGCGGGATTACACACAGCCAACACGCCTCGCTTTTCACAATCATGCTCCTCTATGAAAGCATCTTGCAGCAAGGATGGAGGGATGATAATTCAGGAGGTCTAGATCCGACTCGGGAAAGCATTAAGACATGCTTAGGATTTTTTCACGCCAAGGTCTGTGTAGTAGGTCTCACGGAGCACAGGTTCACGTACAGATCCATGCGGCCCGGCAGGGTCAGCCAAGCAGATGCTTAATGTTCTCACATCACTGCTTTCCACTCACAACAAACGACTCTCACCATAGAGATTAATCCACGGGAGAGGTCACGGTATGGACCGCAGACATATTTCACACACTAGAGCCTATTACTTTACCTATGGTGAAGTGAGGAGAAGCACACGGCTTTACAAACTAATGACACACTCTTGATTTGGGGGCTGGAAAAAACCACCCACACACATTCATACTGTACACACTCCCATCTCTTACATACTTGGAAACTGTCATTTCGGACTGCTGGAATTTCCCTTGACTTATAGCCCACCCGATTCTGCTTAGCAAAGACACAAGGACGCGTGTCCGAAACCACGTCCGAATCCCATTACAACATGAAGTCTATAAGTCAGCAGTTACCTCTCGCCTCCTCCAGTGGACAAGCCAATATACTGTATATTAAAAAAATTACTTTAAAGAAATACTCCGGCTTTATTAAGACAGATCTCTGTATACCAATTCTGTAACATACAGTATGTCTGATTACCAAGGACAAGGAAAAGTAATGACCATCAACAACTGTAAAATATGGACGCAAGACGTCTTGTTCGAAGGCTCTGGGAAGGTATTGGAGTGATGAACCAAATGGTAGTGAATTGGACTTTTGATGATGATGATGATCCATTATCTATACCATTTATCCTGTGTAGGGCCGCAGGAGGCCTGGAGTTTGTCCCAGGGGACTCGGAACTCGAGTTAGGGGACGTCCTGGATCGGAAATGCCGATCAGTCTGCTTTGCTTGTTTCTGGACTGTGGGAGGAAACCCACCAAGCAGACATCACGTTTACATTCAGTTAAAATACAAGGCTTGAAATCTAATGGTACAATAGCAGTATATATATTTTTTGTGATGACTTGTTGAGTAGAATGACAGCGTCTGATTAATTATGTAATTACGGCTCTTAGTGGCGCAGTCGTAAAGCGCTCGCCCTGTTATTCGAGAGGTGATGCTGTAACCTCTCGCAGCCGGAGGTTTAGAGAGAGCTGATTGGCCGAGCTCTCTCTCAGAGGGGAGGGATGAGAGGTACTTCGTGCTCCCACATTAATCACGGCTCTACAGCCAATCAGGGGCGTCTGTGAGCTCACGCAAGCGGAAGGAGCGGATAGCGCTGTCCTCCGAGTGTGTTACACCGCTCCCAACGGTGCATGAGTGAGCAGTTCGAAAAGATGCGGTCGGCTGGAGTCACGTGGTTCAGAGGAAACATGTGATAGTCTTCGGGCCTCCCGACTGAGTGGTAGTAGTAGCTTTAATGTGGGAGCCCCCTAGTGACGGGGAGGAATTGGACACGACTAAATTAGGGAGAAAATCCCCAAAAAATATAAAAAAAATTTTAAATATGTAATTTACATTTGGCAGACGCTCTTATCCAGAGCGACTTACATTTTTATCTCATTACACATCTGAGCAGTTGAGGGTTAAGGGCCTTGCTCAAGGGCCCAACAGTGGCAACTTGGTGGTTGTGGGGTTTGAACCTGGGACCTTCTGAACCACAATCCAATGCCTGAACCATTGAACTACCCCGGACCCCGGCACGCACACAAAGTGGCTGTGAGATTCGAACCCTCACACGTGGATGTCTGAGGCGACATTACTAATTACTTATCCGCCTGTTTTTCCTTTTTTTCCCCCCTTTACCTTGTGTTTGAACACCTGGAGCCCAAAATGTACTGTACTCTTAATCCAAACAGCGCCACCTGTAATTTGTCACCTGCTGACAATTTAAACTCTGAGGGCTTAGAGGAGTATATTTAGCGTCAGCCTCTCTGACCAAAGCTGCGTTCATTCTGATTCGAGATTTCCGACCGTACAGTAAGCGTACACCTTCTATACAATCACCTCCCTGAAAGGATGATCCAAGGTTTTAATTCACGTGGCATATCTCATCAAACAACTTTTTAACCATCCTCTGTTAGTATACAGTTACAGTTTCTCTACTCACAAAATTCACACACAAGTCCGTCTGAAAAGAGAGATGGAGAGAATTGTGGGAAACGGATGAGTAGAGCAGCAGGTGAGAAATTGAGTTAAGCCAAGCGCAGAGAGACGGAGAGAGAGAGAGAGAAGGAGAGAAGGAGAGAAGCTCGAGGCTGTTGGCAGTGCACTGGGATTGTATGAAACACGTCTGCGAATGGTGAGTTATGAGTTATGAGGGCACAAAGCTTTATGCTCCAACACACACACACACACACAAACACACACACACACACACAAACACAGCAGGAGCAGCATATGCAAGCCCACTGGCATCATCTGGGCATCCAAAGCCGCCTGACCAAATGTCACGATAGTGGCACACACACACACACTAATTTTCCATGTACGGCTGTTTGCTGCATGTGTGTGGATTAATTTATGAGTTGATTCCAGTGTGTAAACTGTGCCATATGTCTATGTGTATAAGAGCATGGAATCTTGTGGGTGTGTGTGTGTGTGTGTCTGTGTGAAACCCTTATAAATGTTACACAATCCAGGACACACAGACACACACACACACACACACACACAGAGAGGATTTTATTCAATGACAAGCAGAAGGTGCTTCTCTGGTGTGATCTGTCAATCAGACACTCTAGTCAATCATGTGCATCTCGCTAACCCTGGGTATGTGGAAGACGGCAGACAGACGTCTGGCTTCACGTGTCTCACAAGGTGTCTCGGTTTCACTGAAGTGCATCAAGAACACACATGGCTTGATCAGGTATCCGGCGTGCTGAACTGTTCCTGCTTCCTCAATTTGTCGTTTCCCACTTTTCTACCCAAACCCCAAATTGTAAAACACTCGTTCGTGATTTCATCTCCGCGATTTCAAATCGCTTCTCCAGACGCAGAGCTATAAAAACGTTCGCGGGTTTATCGACTTACGGCCGGTGGTTTTAATAATAATATACAGCACTCAGAAACACACAGTACTCGCATAAAACACGGCATGTTTCAGTAACAGCAGCTTTGATGACAGGCTAATGGCATTTCCCCGTGTGTGCGGTTGAGGTCCTACAGGGGCAAACCGGTCCGGGCTTCTGCCGGTGAAGATTTACGGCACGAAAAAGAACACAAAAACATTTTGACGGGTGAAAATCTTTGTGTCTTTGTGCCGGATTAACTAGAAACCCGTCCGTGTGCAATACAGGCGAAAGATGTCAAGATGATTTTTTTATATAATTTAATATCATTTTAATCAATTCAACATTAGAAAAAGTCTCACACATACACTTTCATCCTCAAGTTGAGATATGAATATTTCCAACACTATGCTTTATATCGGGATTTGTTTTAATATTTAAATAATATACAGCACTAAGATAATCTCAAGGCTGAGACGTAACACCTATTCAATAAAAATAACCCCAAATAAAGCTAAATTCATTGTAATTAATTCATTCATTGTAACTAATTGTAATTAGTTAAAAACAGATTATTTTTCACTGGAACTAAACAACAAGTCCTGGTTTCTGTAATCCCAATTAGTGTGGCATTATTAATAGTACAAGTAATTCTTAGACAACATGTTCAAGTCAAACCGGGACTTTTGATTTCTCTATATAATCCCCAGCTACACTAATGCACTTATCCCAGTGTTTCACTAGTGCTTGGTCGAAGCCATGATCTGAAACGCTGGCCTCCCAGGAACTCCCTTAACACCATGTGGAAATGGCTGTAATGTATGCTGTGGAAATCAGGACTGTACGGAGGATGTGGCAATAACTGTAATATACAAGTGGTGTTGGTGAGTAATTGTGTGTACAGTTCACACAGACAGATGTGGCTCTTGTGCAAGTTAGGATTAAAATGAAGACGCAATTATTTGTCACACGTACCTCACAGCATATTCAGAAGATTGTTTTTCTTCCACATATCCCAGTTAGGGAGCTGGGACCAGAGTGCAGGGTCAGCCAGGATACAGCGCCCCTGGAGCAGATAGGGTTAAGGGCCTTGCTCAAGGGCCCGACAGTGGCAGCTTAGCGAAGACAAATAAGTAAGTGACAAATTACCTGTTGATTTTCAAAATGTTTGCACCGTTTGTGTGTTTTCCTGCGGCGGAGAGTCTCATCATCGTACTGCACCAGAAGTCTTCTGTAAATGTTTTACATTTTCATTGATGGGAAATTTTATCACAAGTCCCGGTTTGACTTGAACGGCTCTCGGAGTTTGAACATGGCCACCCAGGATCATTTTCGGATTATACAGGATAATTTCCCCCAATCATCTGTTGTGATGAGAATAACCCTCTGAATCTAGGTTGTTCTTAAAAGACACGGCTAAAGGAAAGTCAGCAAAATATATTTTTTTTGACAATGACAAGTACAATATTAATAAAAATAATAATTTTTCTCCACACTCTTCCTATTATAATTTAATCATTGCCAAATCACACTCACCATGGTCCTGTCATGCAGACGCTTCCGACAGCATGGAAGGAGACATGGTCACATGGCAGGATCAAAGCAGTGTCACTTTTTTTTCTCACAGAGGTGGAGGACTGGCTATTGCCGCTGTGACTGACAGGGGAGCGAGGGTAGGCCCCTCCCCCTTTCTGGCCTCTTAAACTTGTCCATGCATATTCGTACCATCATCAGAATAACGATAATGTTCATTTGATCCTACGAGAGAGAGAGTGTGTGAGAGAGAGAGAGAGAGGTGCTGGCGTGTGCAGTGTGGTGGCAGACAGGCACCCAGACAGTGTTTGGACTGGGACTGGATCTTGTGTGGTGCAGAACAGGCGTGACTGTCAGGGTCATGGCGTCAGGCTAAATACAGTGCTGGCAAAAAAACATTTAGCGTACAGGAGGGAAAAAAATATCTGAACCTGACCACAAGATGTGCCTGGAATGCATGTGAGCGCACACACACACACACACACACACACACACACACAAACACACACATGGACACACACACACATGGACACACACACACACACACACACACACACACATGCACACACACACACGCGCGCACACACACACACACACACACACACACACACACACACACACACACACACACACACACACAAGGGTATTAAAAAAAAAAAGGGTAATGAAATGGGTTTGAATATACTTGTCCAGATGCTAACAGGCTCCGCCCACAAACATCATCACGTTTCCAGTTCGGATCATTCAGCATCTCTAAACCCTCTCCATTCTGCTCGTGTGTGTGTGTGTGTGTGTGTGTGTGTGTGTGTGTGTGAGAGTAAAGAAAAACTGTAAATAATAATAATAATAATAATAATGAGCTCATTCCTTATTCAGTTGTCACACACACACACACACACACACACACACACACACACACTGTAGAATTTCCATTTGAGTTCAGGGTCTGAAACTGACAAAAGAAAGTAAGAATAGTCATGCTTCAGTACATTCACTCTCACTTGGGGACCAATTATAAGGGCAGTGCAAACATTCACGCTCTCTCTCACACACTTCATCTTTATCTCTCTCTCACACACACACATATATACACACATATATACACACACACATACACACACACATATATACACACAGACAGACGCCACAAAAAAAAGATCTGTCCAAAGTTCGGTCTGCGATCCTGAGGAGAGCAACAGCACACGATCAGTGACGCGTGCCATGATGTCCAACACACACTCCTGCACACGCCTACACGTTCGTAAACACTTTTAAACACGCTTGCAATCTCACACACACTGCATACTCTTAAACGATCGTCAACACTCTTAAACACTCCTGCAAACTCAATCCATTACACATTCCTACACTCTCTCTAAATTTAACAACAATCCGACTCACTTTTAAACACTTTTAAACACTCCTGTAAACTCTAACACACTGTCACAAACTCTTCTACACTGCTACACACTCCTATGCTTACACACTCCTACCCACTCCTACCCACTCTTACACACTCCTACCCACTCTTACACACTCCTACCCACTCTTACACACTCCTACCCACTCTTACACACTCCTACGCACTCTTACAGTACACACTCCTACCCACTCTTATACACCCATACACACTCCTACCCACCCATACACACTCCTACCCATTCATACCCACTCTTACACACTCCTACCCACCCTTATACACCCATACACACTCCTACCCACTCTTACAGTACACACTCCTACCCACTCTTACACACTCCTACGCACTCTTACAGTACACACTCCTACGCACTCTTACAGTACACACTCCTACCCACTCTTACACACTCCTACGCACTCTTACAGTACACACTCCTACCCACTCTTATACACCAATACACACTCCTACCCACTCTTACACACTCCTACGCACTCTTACACACTCCTACCCACTCTTATACACCAATACACACTCCTACCCACTCTTACACACTCCTACGCACTCTTACACACTCCTACCCACTCTTATACACCAATACACACTCCTACCCAATCTTACACACTCCTACCCAATCTTACACACTCCTACCCACTCTTATACACCAATACACACTCCTACCCACCCATACACACTCCTACCAAATCTTACACACTCCTACCCATTCATACCCACTCTTACACACTCCTACCCACTCTTACACACTCCTACCCACTCTTACACACTCCTACCCAATCTTACACACTCCTACCCATTCATACCCACTCTTACACACTCCTACCCACTCTTACACACTCCTACCCAATCTTACACACTCCTATCCACTCTTACACACTCCTACCCAATCTTACACACTCCTACCCATTCATACCCACTCTTACACACTCCTACCCACTCTTACACACTCCTACCCAATCTTACACACTCCTATCCACTCTTACACACTCCTACCCAATCTTACACACTCCTACCCATTCATACCCACTCTTACACACTCCTACCCACTCTTACACACTCCTACCCAATCTTACACACTCCTACCCACTCTTACACACTCCTACCCAATCTTACACACTCCTACCCATTCATACCCACTCTTACACACGCCTACCCACTCTTACAGTACACACTCCTACCCACTCTTACACACTCCTACGCACTCTTACAGTACACACTCCTACCCACTCTTATACACCCATACACACTCCTATCCACTCTTACACACTCCTACACACTCCTACCCATTCATACCCACTCTTACACACTCCTACCCACTCTTACACACTCCTACCCACTCTTACACACTCCTACCCAATCTTACACACTCCTACCCATTCATACCCACTCTTACACATTCCTACCCACTCTTACACACTCCTACCCAATCTTACACACTCCTACCCATTCATACCCACTCTTACACACTCCTACCCACTCTTACACACTCCTACCCAATCTTACACACTTCTATCCACTCTTACACACTCCTACCCACTCTTACACACTCCTACCCAATCTTACACACTCCTACCCATTCATACCCACTCTTACACACTCCTACCCAATCTTACACACTCCTACCCATTCATACCCACTCTTACACACTCCTACCCAATCTTACACACTCCTACCCATTCATACCCACTCTTACACACTCCTACCCACTCTTACACACTCCTACCCAATCTTACACACTCCTATCCACTCTTACACACTCCTACCCACTCTTACACACTCCTACCCAATCTTACACACTCCTACCCATTCATACCCACTCTTACACACTCCTACCCAATCTTACACACTCCTACCCATTCATACCCACTCTTACACACTCCTACCCAATCTTACACACTCCTACCCATTCATACCCACTCTTACACACTCCTACCCACTCTTACACACTCCTACCCAATCTTACACACTTCTATCCACTCTTACACACTCCTAACCACTCTTACACACTCCTACCCAATCTTACACACTCCTACCCATTCATACCCACTCTTACACACTCCTACCCAATCTTACACACTCCTACCCATTCATACCCACTCTTACACACTCCTACCCACTCTTACACACTCCTACCCAATCTTACACACTTCTATCCACTCTTACACACTCCTACCCAATCTTACACACTCCTACCCAATCTTACACACTCCTACCCATTCATACCCACTCTTACACACTCCTACCCAATCTTACACACTCCTACCCATTCATACCCACTCTTACACACTCCTACCCAATCTTACACACTCCTACCCATTCATACCCACTCTTACACACTCCTACCCAATCTTACACACTCCTACCCATTCATACCCACTCTTACACACTCCTACCCATTTTTACACACCCCTACCCACCCTTATACACCCATACACACTCCTACCCACCCTTATACACCCCTACCCACTTTTACACACTCCTACCCACCCTTATACACCCATACACACTCCTACCCACTTTTACACACCCCTACACACTCTTACACACTCCTACCCACTCTTACACACTCCTACCCACTCTTATACACCAATATATTTATATATATTTATATATTTAGGCATTTGGCAGACGCTCTTATCCAGAGCGACTTAAATCTTTTCTTTTTTATCTCATTACACATCTGAGCAGTTAAGGGGTTAAGGGCCTTGCTCAAGGGCCCAACAGCGGCTACTTGGTGGTTGTGGGGTTTGAACCTTTCATCTTTCGAATCGTAGTCCAACGCCTTAACCACTGAGCTACCCCAATACACACTCCTACCCACCCATACACACTCCTACCCACCCTTACACACTCCTACCCACCCTTACACACTCCTACCCTTTCATACCCACTCTTACACACTCCTACGCACTCTTACAGTACACACTCCTACCCACTCTTATACACCAATACACACTCCTACCCACCCATACACACTCCTACCAAATCTTACACACTCCTACCCATTCATACCCACTCTTACACACTCCTAACCACTCTTACACACTCCTACCCAATCTTACACACTCCTACCCACTCTTACACACTCCTACCCAATCTTACACACTCCTACCCATTCATACCCACTCTTACACACTCCTACCCAATCTTACACACTCCTACCCACTCTTACACACTCCTACCCACTCTTACACACTCCTATCCACTCTTACACATTCCTACCCATTCTTACACACTCCTACCCATTCATACCCACTCTTACACACTCCTACCCACTCTTACACACTCCTACCCATTCTTACACACTCCTACCCATTCATACCCACTCTTACACACTCCTACCCACTCTTACACACTCCTACCCACTCTTACACACTCCTAACCACTCTTACACACTCCTAACCACTCTTACACACTCCTACCCACTCTTACACACTCCTACCCACTCTTACACACTCCTAACCACTCTTACACACTCCTAACCACTCTTACACACTCCTAACCACTCTTACACACTCTTACACACTCCTACCCAATCTTACACACTCCTACCCATTTTTACACACCCCTACCCACCCTTATACACGCATACACACTCCTACCCACCTTTATACACCCATACACACTCCTAACCACTTTTACACACCCCTACACACTCTTACACACTCCTACCCACCCATACACACTCCTACCCAATCTTACACACTCATACCCACTCTTACACACTCCTACCCACTCTTATACACCAATATATTCATACATATTTAAGCAGTTAAGGGCCTTACTCAAGGGCCCAACAGCGGCTACGTGGTGGTTGTGGGGTTTGAACCTTTCATCTTTCGAATCGTAGTCCAACGCCTTAACCACTGAGCTACCCCAATACACACTCCTACCCACCCTTACACACTCCTACCCAATCTTACACACTCCTACCCATTCATACCCACTCTTACACTCTCCTACCCACTCTTACACAATCCTACCCACCCTTATACACCCATACACACTCCTACCCACTCTTACACACTCCTACCCACTCTTACACACTCTTACCCACTCTTATACACCCATACATACTCCTACCAAATCTTATAAACTCCTACCCAATCTTACACACTCCTACCCACTCTTATACACCTACCCACTATTATAAACTCATATACACTCCTACACCCTCTTACTGTATACTCCCTTACACACTCATACCCCCTCTTATACACTCCTGTCCTCTCTTGCAAATGCTTGGACACATCTACACATAATTACACTTACACATGCTTGCACACTCCTACACACTCTTACATGTCCTTAGCAACATTCCTACAAACCCCTATACACTCTAACACACACCTACCCACTCTTACACACTCTTTCATATGCTTACACACTCCTATACTCTTACAAACTCTTATATATCCTTATACACTCCTACACATGCTTTCACACTCTTACGATTGCTTACACACTTCCCCACACTCTTATATGTGCCTTCACTCTTATACACTCCTACACACTCTTATACACCCTTACACACTCTTATACACCCTTACACACTCTTATACACCCTTACACACTCTTATACACCCTTACACACTCCTATCTACTCTTGCACATGCTTGCACACTGCTACACACTCTTACATGTCTTTAACAACATTCCTACAAACTCTTACACACTCCAACAGACTTTTTCATTTGCTTACTCTCTCGTAAACACTCCTATACACGCTTACACACTTGTACACACTCGCATACATGCTTATACTGCACATTCCTACACACTCTTACACTCTCCTACGTATGCTTTCACACTCTTATAATCGCTTACACACATCCATACACTCTTATACTGTATTTGCTTCCACTCTTACTCACTCCTACACACCCTTATAAACTCTTACACATGCTTGCTCACTCCTCCTTAAACATTCCTACAAACTGCTATTACACACTCCTACACACTATTACGCTTTCTTACACATGCTTAGCCAATACTGCACACTTCTACACAGGTTATTTGTCATCATGGTGATAGTTATTAGCGTGTGTGTCCCTGTAGGTGAATACATTTCATAACCCTCATAGCTCTCTTTGTTTGATGAAATAAGAAGGTCTCTGAACGTCAACACTGCTGGGAGTGCTAACACACACATGCACACACACACACACACACACACACATATATAAACATAGAGCAATGGCTGTGTAAGTAGACTGTGATGTTGTTTGGATGAAGTCAGCATACATATGGTGAATGACACAGTTTCTCTCCCCATCTTTCCAAGCCTCCATCCCTGTCGCACATCTGCCTCACAGAACCCACATCTCTGAATCAGTGCAACAAAGAGCGAGACTCAGCCCATCACCCCCTTCCATCTCGTTACTGCTTATTAATCCTGTAATGAAATGTTGTGTGATTTCAGATCCCCCAGGAAGCATTAGCGATCTAAATGAAACGTTCGGAGAGCTAAAGAGAGAGAGAGAGAGAGAGACACGGAGAAGCCGTCTGGATGCCGCTTATGAGCATCATTTCGATCCGATACGTCGATTCACATCTACACGCAGACGAGCGCTGTATTTATAGTATGGTATAGAAGCAGCTACATCTGTCTCTTAACTGTATGTACAACTAGGATTAAATATGAGTGAGCATGGCCGCCTTGTTGTGTGCAAAACATCTGGAATCAAGGGACAGCAGAGGAAGTGTCCAAACATCTGGGATAACTGCATGTGAGCTTAAGAACTAAAGCCCACTTCTCACTTACAAGACGTTTGTTACGGATGATGACGAGGCTAAAATCGCGGGGCTTGTTATGGCTCTGATGTAATTAGCAACAACGAGGCACTAAAGGCAAAGCTAAGTTGAAATACTGAGGTCTGTTCAGGTCAAACCGGGACTTTGAGAGTAAACACTCTCTCAGCGTTTCATTAGTGCTTGGACACCGTCAAGTTAGGAAAGTACTCTGGAGATATGATTGGACTACCTGCTTCATGTCTAAAACCCTGGCCTCCCAGGAACTCCTTTAATGGCTAAAACATGTGGAAACGGGGGATGTTGCAATAACTCCCCGCCGAGGTGGTGTTGGTGAATGAGTGTGTGTACAGATCACACAGACAGATGCGTCTCTTTTGGCATCAGGTGTTCGCTCAGTGTGGGCTCTGAGCCACCTCGGCTGGGATCGTCAATCACAGACGTACAGCCTTTTTTAAAGTGTTGAAATGTTTAAATTAAGCTAAGAGTCTCATTACCATACCGTGTTTGAAGTCTTCTGTAAATGTCCATCGGTTTTACGTTCACTAGAGATTTCAAAAGAAAAGTCCCGGTTTGACTTGAACACCATGGAAAGGCGCTAAAAAGCTGATGATCTGGTACGGTAGGAATCTTTCAATCTGACTTCTTCATATGTTCTCAATAATTAACAGTACACAAGTCATTCGTAATAAACCACAACAACGTTACAGTAATTAAAAATATCATTAAAAACAAAAACAAAAGTGATGGATCGTGTTCAAAGCACTGGAGTCACTGAAGGAAACCCAGATGTTCAAGTCAGCTCAGTCTCATAAACAGACTGTACGCTGGAACAGTGGTGTGTATGCAGCATGGGTGGTGTGTATGGACTTGACAGCTGCAAACTTCTAACTACACACACACACACACACACACACACACACACACACACACACACCAATCATCCCTCCACCAATAACCATCCCAGTCACATATTTTCTGGCCTCAGTGCATGTGCCTATGCGGCAGGAAGCCCTGTGGCTGGTCTGATCCATCCGTGACCCACATTTTCAGAAGCACTCCGTCCAATTTTAACATCTCACTCTAACTGCGCGCCCAGTTGGAGCACGACAACACACATCTGGCTAAAAAACAAGCCGAGAAACAAACAAAAACGAGCGAAAGCGTGGCACTTGTACATTTTCAAACAGTGTCTTATTCATTAATGCCAAATACAAGTGGAATACAGAATAGTTCGGCTCACATCACTATGAGTAACATTACACACACACACACACACGGCAAAAACGAAGCTCTGCGCTTGTGTCGCCATGGCACTACGGAGTTTATTTCCATATGTGACAATTAACCTGTAAGAACATGATGTGCTGCATAATGTCCACATCGATCTCAACACAACACAGGAAACAAACACTTAGTGAATATCTTGAAATGAGAGACTGATCCGAGTGCTGATCTACGTGTGTGTGTGTGTGTGTGTGTGTGTGTGTGTGTGTGATTGCTGAAGTCAATCAACCACTCTCTACCCCCATGATTATCAGAGCTGCACAAATGAGCAGACACAGTGATCCTGTCTGTCTGTCTGTCTGTCTGTCTGTCTGTCTGTCTGTCTGTCTGTCTGTCTGTCTGTCTGTCTGTCTGTCTGTCTGTCTGTCTGTCTGTCTGTCTGTCTGTCTGTCTGTCTGTCTGTCTGTCTGTCTGTCTGTCTGTCTGTCTGTCTGTCTGTCTGTCTGTCTGTCTGTCTGTCTGTCTGTCTGTCTGTCTGTCTGTCTGTCTGTCTGTCTGTCTGTCTGTCTGTCTGTCTGTCTGTCTGTCTGTCTGTCTGTCTGTCTGTCTGTCTGTCTGTCTGTCTGTCTGTCTGTCTGTCTGTCTGTCTGTCTGTCTGTCTGTCTGTGCAGGAACCCGGCCAGCACCATCAGAGTACCTGTGAGATTAAGCAGTGAGGTTACACTTCAGCTGCACCTGACAGCATGCGCAGTCTCCATAGCAACAGGACTACAGTATACATTCCTCAGGAGTGTCACGTCAGGACCGCTGGACCCCTGAGAGGAAGTGATGAAAGAGGACAGAAAGACAGATCGACAGAAATAAATACAGACAGGCTGTCTGACAGCAGGCAAAAAGAAAGAAAGAAAGAAAGAAAGAAAGAAGGACAAAGACAGAAACAAATAGGAAAGAAGAAAGGAAAGAAAGAAAAACAGACAGACAAAAAAAGAAAGAATAACATCATGACCACTGTCCCTTAAAGGTGCTGGAAGAAGAAGAAGAAGAAAAAGGAGAAGAAGAAGGAGAGAAAGAAAGTTCATATTTGGTGCATTAATAAACAGAGAGGCTTAAAGGTACTGATTACACTAATCTACATCTACTCTCTCTGTCTTCCTTCTCTTCTCTCTCTATCTCCACCTTGTCTCTCTCTCTCTGTCCCCTTGTCTCTCTGTCCCTCCACCTTGTCTCTCTCTCTCTGTCCCCCCCCGCCTCTCTCTCTCTCTCCTTCTTGTCTCTCTCTCTCTCTCTCCCCTTGTCTCTCTCTCCTTCTTGTCTCTCCCTCCACCTTGTCTCTCTCTCTCTCTCTCCTTCTTGTCTCTCTCTCTCTGTCCCCTTGTCTCTCTCTCCTTCTTCTCTCTCTATCTCTCTCTGTCCTCTCTCTCTGTCCCCTTGTCTCTCTCTCCTTCTTGTCTCTCCCTCCTCCTTCTCTCTCTCTCTCTCTCCTTCTTGTCTCTCTCTCTGTCCCCTTGTCTCTCCCTCCTCCTTCTTGTCTCTCTCTCCTTCTTTTCTCTCTCTCTCCCTCCTCCCTCCTTCTCTCTCTCTCCCTCCTCCTTCTCTCTCTCTCTCTCTCTCTCTCTCTCCTTCTTGTCTCTCTCTCCTTCTTGTCTCTCTCTTTCTCCTCCTTCTCTCTCTCTCTCTCCTTCTTGTCCCTCTCTCTCTGTCCCCTCGTCTTCTCTCTCTCTCTCTCTCTCTCCCCTCCCGTCTGTCTTTCCGTGGTGAGCTGGAGCTTTTCGGAGCGCGTATACAGACTTCAGCGCTGATCCCTTCCCCCAGTTCTCCCTCATTCGGACATTGATCCAGATGCTGCTGGAGATCTCCCAAACAGGAAGCTGAACACAACGAGCTCTGTGTGTGTGTGTGTGTGTGTGTGTGTGTGTGTGTGTGTGTGTGTGTGTGTGTGTGTGTTACAGTATGCATGTTAGTAAAAGTGTCATTGTGTGTATTACAGCATTACAGCATGCTTCCTCAACCCAGTATTAACCCATTGTTCTTACTTCCTCAGGGTTACAGGAGTGTGGGAGTGTGAGAACACGCGCGTGTGTGTGTGTGTGTGTGTGTGTGCTGTAGTGTCTTGCGGTTCACATGTGTGTGCTCATATGCATTTAGTCTATATTTTATCAGTGAAGCGAAGGGTGAGCTTCAGTGTGGTTTTAAACAGAGGTACGCAGACGTCGTGGTTGTGAAGAGACACGACGCGAACATGTTTAGAAATCGGACTGACTTTAGCGAAACATGTTGTGCGACGTTGCACTGTAGAAGACAAGGGATAAAATTTAAATGGTGCAACTATAATAGGCTCTTAAGGCTTAGCGCGTCCTTAGCGGCTAAATGTTACGATCCCACCTGGGAGTTTGACTTAAAACCTTCTTAGATTTGTAATATACAGTAGTCCTGAGGATTAGTTCTCTCAGTCCAGTCTCTATACCTCACCAGTTTCAGAGGAATCTTTCAAGCATAAAAAGCTTCTAACTTAAGGCATGAATCAGTGAGAAACTGGTGCAGATGATGACAGACGGACACGCTGGTGATTAGTGGTGCTGGAACAGACGAGAGGGGAAATGAGGCTGCTGCTGAACAATTACATTTTTATTTATTTATTTATTTATTTTTATCTATTTGCATTTCTTTAATTCAATCCATGTAATTTAGTGTAATATAATATGAAGAAATTCAACTTCAAAACACACAGTTACGCATATACTCGGTCATTTATTGTGGGAAAATCTAATAAAAAAAAAATCTGTATGTGAGAAAATCTGATGATGCAAATTGCAAAGGGTGCACAAACTTTCAAGCAGCAGCTATCCAGCTTGTTTAAGTAACATTAGCTGCTCGATAAAAGACTAATGAATGGATTGTGATGCAAGACATACCGCGATGTCTTTACATCCATTTAACCTACAATGGACATCAGGGATGGGGAAACACCAGCGGCGTCCCGATACGATATCATCGCGATACCCGGGTGCCGATTCCATTCGTATCGCAAAAGTCGATAATTATCACGATATCCCCAACTGAATCGACCCAAAGAGACATGAATCGTGACGTTTTCACTCTCTCTCTCTCTCTCTCTCGTTCTTTTTCTTTTACTCGTACGCTTAAAATAATAAATAAATAAATAACTAAATAAATAAACAAATAATATTGTTCTCAGGGTCATCAGGGTGCTGCTGTCAACATGGAGGAGCCTCCAGGAAGGTCCGGGAGAGGTGGGGAAACAGCGTGGGCTGATCCAACACTATACTGTACAAACATGTCGTAGACAATCGAACCAACGCGAGATGCCAGACGCGACGGCTCCAGCTTAGCTGTAGTTCTGCGTAAGCTGGATAAAGCTAGCTACGTCTGTGATGTAAAGTTCTGGCATGTGGTACAACATAAGAAAACCTGACTAGTACAGTATGATACGGCCGATAAACTCGTAGCTAGTTCAAAGTTTGTTATCGTTAGTGATGAAATGGCCGCTCCTCCGATTGATTATCACTATGAACTGCATGCAGGCACAATTGTCTCAGAAAGGTGTCTGATTAAAAAACAAAACAAAAATGCACTTACAGTACGTGAACATGATAGAAAATGAATCTATCAATCACTGCTGTTACGAATAGATAAAAACTGCGGGTTATATTTCTGTATGAGCATGAGTGACGTGTCTCAGTGAGGTGTGTGTGTGTGTGTGTGTGTGTGTGTGTGTGTGTGTGTGTGTGTGTGTGTGTGTGTGGTGTCAGGACCTGCTGGTCTGATCCACAAGATTTACACAAAAGCTTCGTACAAAAGTTAGACAAAACTTTAAAGACTAAAGTTCAGCGCGGTTGTAAAGGCGTGTGTTACTCACCAGCACAACGCAGCTCCTCTGTTCACTCCGAGTCTCACCAGAAACCGCTGGAGCTCTCTCTCTCTCTCTCTCTCTCTCTCCTCCTCTCTCTCTCTCGCTCTCCCACTCTTTCCTTCTCTATCCCTCGTTCTCTGAACTCCCGCCCTTCCTCTCTCCCAAGCTCCCTCCTCTCTTCGTCTGTCTGTCTCCATCCACTCGTTCCCATCTCTCTCTCTCTCTCTCTCTCTCTCTCTCTCTCTCACTCGCTCCCTGTCTTTCTTGCTTTTCCCTGAGTTTAGTAGAAAGAACAATACATGGCAGCTGGAGAGACTTGGAGCCCAAGAGACCGTATACATAATTCAGAACACACACACACACACACACACACACTCTTGACGTATATGACAAAAAATTATTTCCATGGGGTCAGTGTTGATTGTGTTATTGTATGACAGCACATTCAACACACACACACACACACACACACACACACACACACACACACACACACACACACACACACACACACCCTAAGCACAGCTGTGGTCCCTGAGGTAAGAGAATGAGAGCACAGCATCATCTAAACTGATTGGCTCCTTTGAGATGATTGGCATTTCCTGTTAGTGCTTACTGCTGCCAACATCCTCCCACACACACACACACACACACACACACACGTACATACAGTAAACGTGCACATACTCTCAAACACGCACACACACACACACACACACACACACACATTTTACTTAATTTCTATGATGGTGCTGCTTCATAACTGAGCCACACACACCACGCAAGGAGAAAGCAGAAGGAACGACAGAGAGAGGAAAAGATGAAACACGATCCAGAAAAACCAACAATTACCTCTGAGTCACACTGCGGGGTTTCTTAAAATATAAAAATGACAAGATGGAAGGAGAGAGAGAGAGAGAGAGAGAGAGAGAGAGATTTCCAGTAAATAGGAGGAATAAGTAAAAAAAAAAAAAACCCAGACAGATAGACAGTAACGCAGACAGAAAATACATAAAAAAGAAAAGAAAGCAAGCGGAAGACAGAGAGAATGACAGACTGACAGATAGACAGAAGGAAAGAAAAAAAGTTAATAAGTCAGACAGATACATAGAAGGAAAGATACATAAAGAGAGACAGACAAAGAAAGAAAGAAAGAAAGAAAGGCAGGGAGACAAGTAGACATCCAGGGAGAGAGAGAGAGACAGACAGCTGAAGAGACAAACAGACAGATAGCCAGCCATATGGATGGAGAGAAAGACAGGCAGACAGACAAGCAGGAGAGACAAACAGGCAGACACACACGGGCAAACAGAGAGACAGACAGACAGACAAGCTGACAGAAAGACAGATGGAGAGACATACAGGCTGACAGACTGGCAGAAAGACAGATAGGCAGACAAAGAGGTAGATGGAGAGAGAGACAAGCAGAGAGAAAGAGACATATGGAGAGACAGACAGGCAGAGAGCCCAGCACAGAGACAAACATGCAGATAGACAGACAGACACTCAGGCAGGGAGACAGAGAGCGACAGATATGCAGAAAGAGTGGCAAAGACAGGCAGACAGAGAGACAGACAGGCAGAGAGAGACAGATGAGGAGGCAGAGAGGCAGATAGAGACAGACAGAGAGGCAGAGAGAGAGAGACAGATGGAGAGACAGAAAGAGAGACAAACAGGCAGAGAGAGACAGATGAGGAGACAGACAGAGAGACAGACGGGCAGAGAGAGACAGATGAGGAGACAGACAGAGAGACAGACAGATAGACAGATGAGGAGACAGACAGAGAGACAGACAGATAGACAGATGAGGAGACAGACAGAGAGACAGACAGATAGACAGATGAGGAGACAGACAGACAGACAGATGAGGAGACAGACAGACAGACAGACAGACAGATGAGGAGACAGACAGACAGATAGACAGATGAGGAGACAGACAGACAGATAGACAGATGAGGAGACAGACAGACAGACAGACAGATAGACAGATGAGGAGACAGACAGACAGACAGACAGATGAGGAGACAGACAGACAGACAGACAGATGAGGAGACAGACAGATGAGGAGACAGACAGACAGATGAGGAGACAGACAGACAGACAGACAGATGAGGAGACAGACAGACAGACAGACAGATGAGGAGACAGACAGACAGATGAGGAGACAGACAGAGAGATAGACAGATGAGGAGACAGACAGACAGACAGATAGACAGATGAGGAGACAGACAGACAGACAGACAGATGAGGAGACAGACAGACAGACAGACAGACAGATGAGGAGACAGACAGACAGATAGACAGATGAGGAGACAGACAGACAGACAGATAGACAGATGAGGAGACAGACAGACAGACAGACAGATGAGGAGACAGACAGACAGACAGACAGACAGACAGATGAGGAGACAGACAGACAGATAGACAGATGAGGAGACAGACAGACAGACAGACAGATAGACAGATGAGGAGACAGACAGACAGACAGACAGATGAGGAGACAGACAGACAGACAGACAGATAGACAGATGAGGAGACAGACAGACAGACAGACAGATGAGGAGACAGACAGACAGACAGACAGACAGACAGATGAGGAGACAGACAGACAGACAGATAGACAGATGAGGAGACAGACAGACAGACAGACAGATGAGGAGACAGACAGACAGACAGACAGACAGATGAGGAGACAGACAGACAGACAGACAGATGAGGAGACAGACAGACAGATAGACAGATGAGGAGACAGACAGACAGACAGACAGATAGACAGACGAAGAGACAGACAGGCCTGGAACAGCTCTGTTAGCTGATGATAGTTGTGTTGGTTCTGAGTGAGAGCTCTCAGTCACAGGTGGTGGTACTGAATGCACTCAATACCCACAATGCACCAGATGCGAAAACCACAGCAGGTCAATTTCTCATTGGTGTAAACAACAACAACAACAACAACAACAACATGTAGGATATTCTGACCCTCTCTGTGAGGCTTCCTGGCTCCGAAAATATGTACATTGAAGTATCTACATGATGTCTTTAAGAACACACACACTATGCACACACACACACACTACAGTATGTACACACACACACACACACACACACACACACATTTACACACACACACACACACACAGAAATATTTAGTTTACGCTCGACTTCAATTCAAAAATGACATCATCATGTCCAGAGGGAAAGTGGTGTGTTTAGAGACGCGTTACTGTGAGACCGACACAGCGATTCCCTACAGGGTCTACACCAGTGCTTTCACTTCACTTTACCACCATTAAGGGAAAGAAAACATGGCATGAAGACGAGAGAGAGAGAGAGAGAGAGAGAGAGAGAGAGAGAGTGAGAGAGAGAGAGAGACAGAGAGAGTGAGAGATTT
This sequence comes from Channallabes apus, assembly GCA_030522415.1. Lineage (NCBI taxonomy): Eukaryota > Metazoa > Chordata > Actinopteri > Siluriformes > Clariidae > Channallabes > Channallabes apus. The sequence continues at coordinate 46,248,140 of CM060107.1, read as the reverse complement.
CCTATAAAAAGAGAATAAGAGAATGAAAGAAAAGAAAATCCTTGTTAAAATACAGAGAAGAAAGACAGGAGAAGCAAAAAAACCCAACAACTGACAGAATGACAGACAAGAAAAAAGGCAAGATAGATAGAGATAAAGAAAGGACGAAAAATAGACAAAGAAAGGTACAGAAACATAAATAAAAAAAAGAATAAAGATTGAAAAAAAAATTTAGTAGAAAGAAAAAAAACTAATAAAGAAAGGAAGCAAAGAAAAACTATAGAAAGAAAAAGAAAGTAAAAAGAAAGACAAAGATGGTAGGAAAGATGAATAAAGAAAGAAGAAAGAAAGAATGAAAGACAGAATGAAAAATAAATGAATGATAGAAAGAAAAAAGACAGACCAACAGAAATATAAAGACAAAATAAATACAGATAAAAATTAAGAAAAGGGACAAAGAAATATAAATATATAAATATAAATATATGTAAATACACATATAAAAATATAAATTATGTAAAGTATATATATTTAATATATAAATATATAAATATATAAATATAAATACATTTTAAAAAGACAGCGAAAGAAAGAAAGAAATGGACGAAGATGGAAGACAAGAAATAAATAAAAAGTAAAAGAAAGACACAGAATGAAATGAAAATTAAACAACATTAAGAAAAAAAAATAGAAAATAATAATACAAATGAATATAGATAAAGGAAACAAAGATGAAAAGAAAGAAAGAGACAAGAAAGAAAGAAAGAAAGAAAGATCTCTCCAACATCCTCGTCTGGACACACAGAGCTCAGACACTTTATGTAAATGTACATGAACCTGTGTGAGTCTGTGCCTCGTGCTGCTGATTGGCTGATTAGGGAAACGCATTAATGTACAGAGGAACGAACACACACACACACACACACACACACACACACACACACACACACACACACACACACACTGTGAAGTTTGAATAATTTTATTGATTCGGTTCGTTGACTCTCGTTTATCAAAATGAACGAATCGTTTCATCAGAAATAAAATAAAATGTTACATTTTCAATAAACAGACCCCAACACTAATAACACATACACAAATTTCGACTATAATTCCAGTAATTAAAAAATAAATAAGTAAATAAAACATTTTACAACGCAGCTAAGAACATACTCTATGATAAACAGAATGAGCAGCTCACCTCTTATATCTTCTAGTCCGAGTCGTTCGTTCTTTTGAATCTATTGCATTTGCATAGCGTCTGGGGGAGTCACGTTGCAAAAGAACGAACGACTCGGACCAAAAGACTCGAAGGTAACAACTCATTTCTGTGTCCTGTACAATAACTCACGGAGGCCTTGCGATGCATGCGCGCCCAGTAGAGGCAACGTAGAGTTACGTTAAAGACTCGTTCTTGAACAACCCATCACTTTTGGACTCACCTTCTAATTCGACGGTCTTTCCTGAATTGAGAAAAAAAAAAAAAATCGAAAATTGTTCTAGAATGTAAAAAATAAATCCACACTCGAGTCTAAACATTTGACTCTATAGGTATATACACAGTACACAGCCATACACACACACTACAGTACCATATACAGAATTAGATGTGAATCCATCAAACCCTCATCACTCATGCGCACTATGTTTTTCTGTTCCCCGCAGCTTGCTGTTTCAGCACTCGGTATTTTAATCTGTCATCTCTCATGCATGAAAAACAAGCCGGGCTAATTAATCTCGCACACACACACACACACACACACACACACACACACACACACACACACACACCCCAGACAGCGACGGAGAGAGACAGACTGGCATTAGGGTAAGTGCAGGAATGGAAATGTCTACATGTAATTTATCACTTGTTCACTTTTTTTTTTTCTCCCGCTGTGACAGCAAGCCCTTTTCTGTAATGAAAACAAAAACAACAACAATAACAAAAACAACAACAACAACAACAACAAAAAACCCATCCTGGGTCAGCGTTGTGCTTCTTCTCGCTCTCCGTGACATTTGTGTAAATTGCACTGACATCAGGTTCAGTGAGAATCTTCAGTATGAAAGACTGCGTTCTTTTTCTCACATGCGTGGACGAGTAAAAGCCCCAAAAGGGGGGTCACTTGACCTATTCACCAGCAGGACATGATTTCTGTCTCACACACACACACACACAGCAGGGAATGCACATGATTCATTATGAAAAAGCCATACATGATAAGGTCCCGGGGCTTCCATACCATCTGCCTATTCAGCCTCTCAGACACACGTGAACAGACATGCTACTGTACAACACACACACACACACACACACACACACACACCTGAAAGCCTTGATGTGAAATATCGTAATAATGGAACCCCACTTTTTCTTTCACTCCATGTTTCAACAAAAGCTGTCATGAATAAAAAACGAGCCGCTGTCGAGGAATTCAGCTCTGGTTCCAGCTATTTAAATGGAAATGAGTGTGTGTTTATTCCTCTGTGTGTGTGTGTGTGTGTGTGTGCACGCTTTAGAGCGCATTGTCTGAATATGCTTGGTCATTTCCATTTATTTATATATTTTTTAGTCTTTAATGCGAAAGGAATATTTGTTTGAGACAGAAGGGATGCGAGAGCAGGACGCAGTCCAAGCTGGAAACATGGAGAGATACAATTCTGTAAGGAGCCAGTAGATGGCAGCAATGTGTTGTGAGAGTGTGTTTAATATAAAATGCACGCACACGCGCCCATACACACGCGCGCGCGCACACACAATTCTCTACAACACACCTTCCTCCAAGGCCACTAACTAATGGTAGTTTAACAAGGTCTCTCTGCTTTAAACACACACACACACACAACATCTCTCACATCATCTTTCTCTCTCTTTTTTTTCTCAGGACTAAACCTTTATCTGGACGTTTAGCTCCAGCATGACAGCTGCAACTACAGGCTTAAGCCTCATGAATTCAATCCTCATATAATGACATGGAAGACAAAAGATAGAGTGAGATACACCAAGTGAGACAGGGTAAAAAGAGACACATAGACAAAGTGAAAGGATAGAGGGAGATATACAGGTGGAGAGAGATAGCAGAGTGAGACAGGATAAGGAGAGATAAACAATGAGACAGGATAGAGAGAGTTAAACAGAGTGAGACAGGATAGACAAAGTAGAACGGGACAGAGACGTACAGTATAAACAGAGTTGGAAAGTCTATTGAGAGATAAAGAGAGTGAGACAGGGGATAGGCAGACAAAAACAGAGTCAGACAGGATAAAGAGAGTTAAACAAAATGAGACAGGATAAAGACATAAACAGTGTGAGACAGGATCGAGACAGATAAAGAGTGAAACTGGATAAACAGGGTGAAACAGAGTAAGAGAATCAACAGTAAAATAATGTCAGACAGGATATAGAGAAATAAACCGAGTGAGGCGGGATAGAGAGATAAACCGAGTGAGATGGAATCAAGAGATAAAGAGCGTGAGACATGAGAGAATGGTATAGAGACAGATAACCAGAGTTGGAAAGGATAATGAGAGAGAAGCAGAATGAGAGAAGGTTAGGCAGACAAAAACCGAGTGAGACGGGATAGAGAGATAAACAAAGTGAGATGGGATAGACAGATAAACAGAGTGAGACGGGATAGAGAGATAAACCGAGTGAGACGGGATAGAGAGATAAACAGAGTGAGACGGGATAGACAGATAAACAGAGTGAGACGGGATAGAGAGATAAACAGAGTGAGACGGGATAGAGAGATAAACAGAGTGAGACGGGATAGAGAGATAAACAGAGTGAGACGGGATAGAGAGATAAACCGAGTGAGACGGGATAGAGAGATAAACAGAGTGAGACGGGATAGAGAGATAAACAGAGTGAGACGGGATAGAGAGATAAACAGAGTGAGACGGGATAGAGAGATAAACCGAGTGAGACGGGATAGAGAGATAAACCGAGTGAGACGGGATAGAGAGATAAACCGAGTGAGACGGGATAGAGAGATAAACCGAGTGAGACGGGATAGAGAGATAAACCGAGTGAGACGGGATAGAGAGATAAACCGAGTGAGACGGGATAGAGAGATAAACCGAGTGAGACGGGATAGAGAGATAAACAGAGTGAGACGGGATAGACAGATAAACAGAGTGAGACGGGATAGAGAGATAAACAGAGTGAGACGGGATAGAGAGATAAACAGAGTGAGACGGGATAGAGAGATAAACCGAGTGAGACGGGATAGAGAGATAAACAGAGTGAGACGGGATAGACAGATAAACAGAGTGAGACGGGATAGAGAGATAAACAGAGTGAGACGGGATAGAGAGATAAACCGAGTGAGACGGGATAGAGAGATAAACAGAGTGAGACGGGATAGAGAGATAAACCGAGTGAGACGGGATAGAGAGATAAACAGTGAGACGGGATAGAGAGATAAACCGAGTGAGACGAGATAGAGAGATAAACCGAGTGAGACGAGATAGAGAGATAAACCGAGTGAGACGAGATAGAGAGAGAAACCGAGTGAGACGGGATAGAGAGATAAACCGAGTGAGGCGGGATAGAGAGATAAACGGAGTGAGACGGGATAGAGAGATAAACCGAGTGAGACGGGATAGAGAGATAAACCGAGTGAGGCGGGATAGAGAGATAAACCGAGTGAGACGAGATAGAGAGATAAACCGAGTGAGGCGGGATAGAGAGATAAACCGAGTGAGACGGGATAGAGAGATAAACCGAGTGAGGCGGGATAGAGAGATAAACCGAGTGAGGCGGGATAGAGAGATAAACCGAGTGAGACGGGATAGAGAGATAAACCGAGTGAGGCGGGATAGAGAGATAAACCGAGTGAGACGGGATAGAGAGATAAACCGAGTGAGACGGGATAGAGAGATAAACCGAGTGAGGCGGGATAGAGAGATAAACCGAGTGAGACGGGATAGAGAGATAAACCGAGTGAGACGAGATAGAGAGATAAACCGAGTGAGGCGGGATAGAGAGATAAACCGAGTGAGACGGGATAGAGAGATAAACCGAGTGAGGCGGGATAGAGAGATAAACCGAGTGAGACGGGATAGAGAGATAAACCGAGTGAGACGGGATAGAGAGATAAACGGAGTGAGACGGGATAGAGAGATAAACCGAGTGAGACGGGATAGAGAGATAAACCGAGTGAGGCGGGATAGAGAGATAAACCGAGTGAGACGGGATAGAGAGATAAACCGAGTGAGACGGGATAGAGAGATAAACCGAGTGAGGCGGGATAGAGAGATAAACCGAGTGAGACGGGATAGAGAGATAAACCGAGTGAGGCGGGATAGAGAGATAAACCGAGTGAGACGGGATAGAGAGATAAACCGAGTGAGACGGGATAGAGAGATAAACCGAGTGAGGCGGGATAGAGAGATAAACCGAGTGAGACGGGATAGAGAGATAAACCGAGTGAGGCGGGATAGAGAGATAAACCGAGTGAGACGGGATAGAGAGATAAACCGAGTGAGGCGGGATAGAGAGATAAACCGAGTGAGACGGGATAGAGAGATAAACCGAGTGAGGCGGGATAGAGAGATAAACCGAGTGAGACGGGATAGAGAGATAAACCGAGTGAGACGGGATAGAGAGATAAACCGAGTGAGGCGGGATAGAGAGATAAACCGAGTGAGACGGGATAGAGAGATAAACCGAGTGAGACGGGATAGAGAGATAAACCGAGTGAGACGGGATAGAGAGATAAACCGAGTGAGACGGGATAGAGAGATAAACCGAGTGAGGCGGGATAGAGAGATAAACCGAGTGAGACGGGATAGAGAGATAAACCGAGTGAGACGAGATAGAGAGATAAACCGAGTGAGACGATAGGCAGAGATGCTATGTGAATATGTTTGTTAGAGAAATGGACAGATGTTAATGTTAAAGCCTGCATTCTGACTTCTCCCCAGATGAGGCTCAGGGCTGAGAGTCCAGTGCAGTGTTATGTGAACACATTAACCTGGCCCAAAAAAAAATGAGAGAAGAAAGAGAGACGGGTGCGGAGAAAGGATAAGGGTGGAACACACAGAGAAAATCACCTCTCTGCCTTTATTGATACAGAATGAGAGAACAAGGCAGGACTCTCTGGAGACAGAAAGGAAAATAGGAGGAAAGGACATGAGCCAGGGCAGGAATAAAAGAGGAGACCGTACAGGACTGAAGGGCTACAGGGAGGGCCAGACGTGGAGAGAGAGAGAGAGAGAGAGAGAGAGGTCAGTAATAAGGATTTAACAGGCCACTGAGTTGCTCTATAATGTCTCGGTCTATAACAACTCGGTCTCAGACTACTGATCACTCACTCTCACTCATCGTCTATACCGATTTATCCAGTATTTAGGGTTGCGGGGGCCTGGAGCCTATCCCAGGAGGCTTAGGGCACGAGGCGGGGTACACCCTGGACGGGGTGTCAGTCCATTACAGAGCACACCCACACACAAATATACACACTCACAAGCTTATTCACACACTAGGGGAACCAATTAGCCTAATTTGCATGTCTTTGGATTGTGGGAGGAAACCGGAGGACCAGGATGGAACCCACCAAGCACGAGGAGAACATGCAAACTCCATCATCTCTTCTTCTGTAATTAAACTTATCCATTTAAAAAAAATAAATAAATACATGGGTTGATGCCTTTTATGCTGTCAGTGTGCCTCTGTCTCTCACACACGCGCACACACACTTATATGATGGAATTCATTTTTATCACTTGGCCTGAAATTGGATTTTGACAGAACTGTCGCTGCCAATGTGATTTCACAACAGAGATAGGGCCGCTTTCTCTCTCCCCCTTACTCACTCTGAGTGTGTGTGTGTATGTGTGTGTGTGTGAGCATCTATGTGTTACCTGAGAGTCTAAAGCACTGATCTCTACAATGAAAGGCTAATAAATCCTCCTTCGGGTTCATTGTCCCTATAATGGGGTGTCTGACCTCAGCTTTCGGATGCTTTCATGCCTGCGTGCTTCAGTGCAGTTTACACAGCGGTGCACTACAACATTCACACAAACCGTAATAAGAGTACGCGTGGAATACTGACGCACGTTATATATACTGTACCTAAGAAAGGAATGTATGGAAATGGCAGGATCAAAGCAGTGCGATGTGATTCTTGTGGCACCTCCTGTATCAGAAAGCTGTCCCGTATGACCGTATAAATCTTCCTCACCACTTGTCCCTGAGGTGTATGTGGTCAGTTCATCTGTAACTGTACATGTCTATATGTGACAGTGTGTAAACGTTGCCTGCAATTCATGTTAACACGCTTCCTTAGGAAAAAGGGGAAAAAAACACACACACACTGAGTTCTGTCCCTTAATAGGACTCAGTGGAGCGCTCACTGTGGCGTATCGATCTGATTCAGATCTATGTGATACGCTGCTCCCTGTGGAAGCAGCGCTATTGTTCTGTCTCTCTCTCTCTGTCTCTCTCACACACAATCACGCTTGACTTGCTATACCTCTGAGGACCTTCCACTGACAATATTATGAATGCAGGTAATTAATGCTACACTTCACCGAAATCCTCCCCCTACCCTCAATATCAGTAACCCTTAAATAAATAAATAAATAAAAATGTCTCATTTACTGGGGTTTGTTTTCTTTTGATGGACACTAGACAGCTCTGTCAGACACTATACATAGACGGTAAATACTAGACTACTGTAATTGTACTTCATTCCTATACTTAAGTATTATTTTCACATAATTATACTTAAAGTCTTTGAAATTGAACATCTGGACGTACTGTACCTCATTATACGAGGGCCGTTCGAATCAAACCGGGACTTTTGACATTACGCGAACACTTCAAACACAAAACGGTGATAAGAGTCTTAGCCAAAGGTTGTGATGACCAAATGATCCTGGCCGTTGAACATTCCACAGTGAGGGGGACGCCTGATCCTTGAATATCGATGGATAACTTGTCATTCACCAACACATGACAGGAACTTAGCTAGGAATTATTGCCACATCCTTCGCACAGTCCTGACCTCACTCTAAGATATTTCCACATGTTTGGGCCATTAAAGGAGTTCCTGGGAGGCCAGGCAGACCAGTCATGGCTCCGGTGTACTAAGCAAACTTTCTACGTTTATGCTATCCAAGCACTAACGGTACTTTTGAATAAGTGCAATAGTGTAGCAGGGGATTATATAGAGAAAGTTTTTACTTTCATAACTGTGTTTTCTTTTTCTAGACATTCAAAGGTCCCGGTTTGACTTGAACGTTTATTTATATTTCAGATTGAAATTTTTTATATCTTATATTTTTAGCGCATTGTACTGTATGACTGAAGGTACTGAAGGTGGTGTAGTGGTTTGCACTGTCGTCTTGCACCTCCAGGGTCTGGGTTCGATTCCCGACCAGGCTCGATTCCCGTCTCAGTGTGCATGTTCTCCCCGTGCTGGGTGGGTTTCCTCCGGGTACTTCGGTTTCCTCCCACAGTCCAAAGACTTGTAGGTTAGGCTAATTGCCTAACACACAAATTTCTCATAGTGTGTGTGTGTGTGTGTGTGTGTGTGTGTGTGCACCCTGCGATGGATTGGCACCCTGTCCAGGGTGTATCCCGCCTCGTCCCCTAAGTTTCCTAGTGATGAATGTAGCCCTACCTCAGTAAAATCATTCAATATAGGCAAAGCCTTACCTAAAATAATGTGTTTCCTTTAGCTTCTATACTACAGTAGAAGAAGAAGAGATTTTAGATTAACAGATTAATTAAGAGTTTACGCTACTTGAATAAGAGTATCTACGTACATTTTTCACTTTAGCTTCTCAGCAGCTTCTCCATTGCTGGATATAAAAACACATCCCTAGAGGTAGATTTAACGCTTATATATTGTATCATGTGTTGACTCTGACAGTGATTTCTCTTCCCCGATGCCTCCTTTCTAATCCATTATAGTCAGTCTGATAGAGGTGCACAGCTCTGACAGATGACGGACACAATATAAGGTTATTGAATTAAGAGAAACACATGGATATGACACCTGCAATCAGACACGTTATTGATTACTGAACTTCAGAGCTATCCATCATATAACTGAGCTCTAGGCAATACAATGAATTACATGTTCAACTCAAGCTCTGCGTGAAATAATGAAATTTTGTAGACATTAAGCAAAAAAAAAAAAAAAAAGAAGCAGATTCTGAATTATGATTTTGTTTTATGCAAGACATACTGTGTATGGAATGTCTTCCATCATCATGATGCCATGCTTTTTCTTGCTTGCAAACTGAGATAACCACATCCTATGAATAAATTAATCTCATGCAATAAATAAATATGAATAAATTATCCTTATTATTGTCTTGTGCAGTAATTTCAGAATGAAACAATCCACAGTTTAGTCTTCGCATCCGTTGTTGCTTCACACCTCAGTGAACCTCTAAATTGAGAATATATGGGACGTAAGGAAACGGATTAAACATGGCCTTTTCTCACTTTTCTAGGGCTTTTTAAAGGTCACCTAGTTAGACGTCTTTTCACCTGGACCTCATCAGGTAAAAGTCAACCATCAACCTTTGCTGTGCTTGTCAAGCTGAAACATTTCACTGCACAGGCTGGAATGTTGTTCATAACCTCCAATGAATTTAACCGATGCTATAAATATAGAGTTCCTGATTCAGGAAATCCTCTACTGCACCGTATTGCTCATGAGAGCATTTTAGACCTAACGGGTTGGGAGAGAAATCAATGAAAGCTGAAATGTCATGCCAAAATATAGTATCTGAACAGAACAGGATAATTCTAAAGCCCTCCTACATTTTTGGCCTATTCACTCTCTGCACCATTTACTGTATATACCATATAAAAAAGGAGGAAATTACTTCATCTAATTTCCCTCAACCCTATAATTCCTAGGGGGAGTCTATAAGCAACAATGATGAAATATTTCACCCAGAAATGAGAGTGCATCTAAGAAACCCAGGTGAAATAAACATTCCAATAACAACCCTGAAATTCTGAGTTCCCATATATCCCATTTTTGCTACATAATACCAGTATCAGAGCCTTGAGTAACTGGACCATATACAATACCAAGCAAATACGGACATTTAATCAACCACTATCTATAATATTCCCATTCATTACCCATTCAATATAACCATTCACATTCTTTAAAATACCCATTTATTACATAGCCAATATTCCCATACATTACCCATGCATCCAACATTCCCATTCCAATATATTAACCACCCAATAGTCCCATGCCCATTTATTATACATGCAGTATCACCATTTCCATTATTTAACAACCCAGTACTCATCTTTCATCCATCCAATATTCCCATTCCCATCTTTTATCCATCCAATATTCCCATTCCCATCCTTTAACCACCCATGATTCACATTCACATTCTTTAATCACCCAATATTCCCATTCCCATCTTTTGACCAACCATTATTCACATTCTTTAATCACCCAATATTCCCATCTTTTATCCATCCAATATTCCCATTCTCATCTTTTATTCATCCAATATTCCCATTCCCAACTTTTAACCACCCATGATTCCCATTCCCATCTTTTATTCATCCAATATTCCCATTCCCATCTTTTAAACACCCATTATTCACATTCACATTCTTTAATCACCCAATATTCCCATTCCCATCTTTTAACCACCCAATATTCCCATTCCCATCTTTTATCCATCCAATATTCCCATTCCCATCTTTTATTCATCCAATATTCCCATTCCCATCTTTTATTCATCCAATATTCCCATTCCCATCTTTTATCGATCCAATATTCCCATTCCCATCCTTTAACCACCCATGATTCACATTCACATTCTTTAATCACCCAATATTCCCATTCCCATCTTTTATCCATCCAATATTCCCATTCCCATCCTTTAACCACCCATGATTCACATTCACATTCTTTAATCACCCAATATTCCCATTCCCATCTTTTATCCATCCAATATTCCCATTCCCATTCTTTAACCACCCATGATTCACATTGACATTCTTTAATCACCCAATATTCCCATTCCCATCTTTTGACCAACCATCATTCACATTCACATTCTTTAATCACCCAATATTCCCATTCCCATCTTTTATTCATCCAATATTCCCATTCCCATTCTTTAACCACCCATGATTCACATTGACATTCTTTAATCACCCAATATTCCCATTCCCATCTTTTGACCACCCATGATTCACATTCACATTCTTTAATCACCCAATATTCCCATTCCCATCTTTTATCCATCCAATATTCCCATTCCCATCCTTTAACCACCCATGATTCACATTCACATTCTTTAATCACCCAATATTCCCATTCCCATCTTTTATCCATCCAATATTCCCATTCCCATTCTTTAACCACCCATGATTCACATTGACATTCTTTAATCACCCAATATTCCCATTCCCATCTTTTGACCAACCGTCATTCACATTCACATTCTTTAATCACCCAATATTCCCATTCCCATCTTTTATTCATCCAATATTCCCATTCCCATCTTTTAACCACTTAAGATTCCCATTCCCATTTTTAACAACCCAATATTCTTATTCTTTAACCACCCAACATTTCCATTTCCAGTCATTACCCAAACAGTATTCCAATACATTACCCACCCGATAATCCCATTGCCATCATTTAACCATCTAATAATCCCTTTCCCATTCATTACCAATTCGCCATTCCAACAGGTGGTGCAGCCTTAAAAATGCCTATGTCAAATGCGTTTGATGGGTCATTAATACGTTTGTATCTTATAACTTGTGAGAGACCCTATCGGTCAGTAGTACCATCACACAGAAGATACACATAAAATGATGATGTTGGTTTCAACGTCAACAAGAAGGGGAAATGGACAGTCCATTAATGAGGTTAATGATGTTTTAAAACATGTTAAACAATCCCCATTTATTGCCAGCATTAACATTTCCCCAGCCATAAAGGAAACTGTATATTGTATATAACAGGTTTAATTGTACGTATTTTAGACCTAGTGTAGTGCCATACATTATTTCAGTGGGTGCAATGTCTCTCCCCACACACCCCGACTTACTGTACAGTAGAACCGAACTCAAAAGGAAAGGCAAATGATGTTCTATATGAGCACATTTGTGTTGAGAGCCCTGTCGGGAGCACGGAACAGTTTTTCACGGTTACAGCAGCAGCTCACGGGAACAAATGTATAAAATCCAGGTAATATTTACTACATCATCTACTGTGATTTATTTATTCATTTTTTGTTACATATATGAAATGTAGCACCTACGGTAGGTCTTCCATAAGTCTTTGGTGCCCTAGTCAGCTCAATATTTATTAGCTTGTGGGAGAATGTAGACATTTTGTCATTTGGAAAAAATGAATTTCTCAGGATCATTCTGTGGTTCTTCTGCCCACACAAACTCATGAGAGAATTTCAGCCCTCTGTAGAACATGTATCGTGCCAGGGCCATCCCAGGGGTCATTATTTTATTGCTTGTGTATGTGGAAAAAAAATAGAGAGAAAGAACAAGGGACAGAAATGTAATAAATATTTAAGACCTAGGACCTTAACGGGACAACTTTTTATCAATAAGGAACTGACACAAAGCCTGCAGTGCCATATTACATTCATGCATTTAAATAACTATATTATTGGAGTGATAAATAAACTTTGTGCTTTTGACTCCCGGCAAGTGGGAGGTGTTTCAGGAGCTGGAAACATTCTGTAGAGGGTCATGTGTGGGATGCTTGTGGTCAGGAGAACGATGACCTTTGGGGCATCTCAAGAACACATACTGTACTGTATATGTGTAAGTTTTATAAAAAAGCTTATATAAAGAAGTTAGTGTCCATATTTGGCAACTATAATATACTCAAATGGTATTTGTTTTAATGTAGACGTTCACAATTTACACAAGTAGCTTGTGTTTCGAAAAGTGAAAAAAAAATTTTCAGACACAAAAAGACAGGCATCACAGCAGTGACATATTTGTCACAAAACAAAAAATCCAAAAAACTGGCAAAACTTTGAGGTAGAATGAAGTCGTAGCAGCACTAAACACGCCACTGATAAGGACATCTCAAGAACTGGTTCTGATGCTGCAATGCATGGTCTATATATAATCCCCTGCTACACTAATGCACTCATCCCAGCGGTGGGATTTTCCAGATTTTCTCCTTAATTTAGTCGTATCCAATTCCTCCCCGTCACTAGAGGGCGCCCACATTAAAGCTACTACGACCAGTCAGCCGGGAGGGCCGAAGACTATCATGTGTTTCCTCCGAACCATGTGACCCCAGCCGACCGCATCTTTTCGAACTGCTTGCTCATGCACTGTTGGGGGCGGCGTAACACACTCGGAGGACAGCGCTATCCGCTCCTTCCGCTTGCGTGAGCTCACAGACGGCCCTGATTGGCTGTAGAGCTGTGATTAATATGGGAGCATGAAATACCTCTCGTCCCTCCCCTCTGAGAGAGCTCGGCCAATCAGCTCTCTCTAGATCTCTGGCTGCGAGAGGTTACTGCATCACCCGGGAACCGAACTAGCGATCTCCGGATGATAGGGCGAGCACTTTATCACTGCCAGCTTCATGTTTAAAATACGGGCCTCCCAGGAACTCCTTCAACAGGCCAAATATTTGGAAATGCCTTGGAGCGAGGTCAGGACTGTGTATGGGGGATGTGGCAAGAACTCCCAGCCGAGTTCCTGTAACGTGCAAGTGGTGGTGGTGAATAATTGTGTGTAGAGTTCACACAGACAGATGCGTCTCTTCCCACAAGTTCAAGGATCAGGTGTCCCACTTACTGAATGTTTGCACCGATCAAATGTTTTCCTGCGGCTATGAGTTTCATCACCGTACTGTGATTGAAGACTACTGTAAATGTCAATCGTTTTTTATGCGTCTATTCATGGGAAAGTTCATCATAAGCCTCAGTTTGAATTGATCGACCCACTTGATACCAGTAGTCTATTGTTTTTAATACAGAAAGGACAAAAAAGGAAAACATTCAAGGGGATCTCAAATATCCGGAAAAATACTTCGTCTTTGGACAAAGATGAGTTCATACGTATATGAAATCTTCTTCAAAATGAAACACTTGTATACATAGCGTCTGAACACACACACACACACACACGCACACACATAGCAACAAACATAAAAGCAAGCGCATGGCACACAGAGGCAGAAAGGCAGAAAGTGACAGGACTATGGCAAATCTTGTGTGTTGCTTCAGTGCACATGCACACACACACACACAAACACTCATACATTATTCATCGTGCAAGTATGGCACAAGGATTAAGCCGTGCTAGCAGAAAGCCCTAAAGCTCTTGGTGCTTGTGGAGCTCCACAGCCACTGAATCCTGCAAAACAAACTGCAAAGCTCATGCGGCCTCAACGTGCCAGAGTCATTTCAACTGTCCTAGGCACCATTTTTGCACTTACTATGTTTTGCTGATTTAGACATTGGACAACATTTATCAAACTGGATAAACACTTATCTATTTATAAATCATTCATAAGAGCATTTACACAAGAAATGTGGTATTCATGAATCAATTGCCATTAAAAAAAAAGACTCGTGCTCCTGGTTGCGTGAACATTTACACATGAGATGACTAATGTAAACCTCGACTGAAATCACAAAATGTGCTACGAATTAGGGCTGAACGATATATCGAAAAATTATCGTTATCGCGATAATGGTATACGCGATATCTGTATCGCAAAGAATTGCGATAAATGAAATCGATGAGTGTATGGTTACACGTAAATAAAAAGTAATGTTTGAAAGTAATTCATATTGTGTTGGCAGGTTTATAGTAACAGCAAACCAGAAGTCAGAATATCTGCTGAGGGGTTTAAGTCATTCATAGTGTTTTGAAGTCTAAATATTTGCAACTTCCTTGACATATAGTTTCTTTTTAGCCTGAATTAGATTTCATTAGGCGGCGCGGTGGTGTAGTGGTTAGCACTGTCGCCTTGCACCTCCAGGGTCTGGGTTCGATTCCCCGGCCAGGTTCGATTCCCGTCTCTGTGTGCATGGAGTTTGCATGTTCTCCCCGTGCTTGGTGGGTTTCCTCCGGGTACTCCGGTTTCCTCCCACAGTCCAAAGACATGCAGATTAGGCTAATTGGCGTTCCTAAATTGCCCGTAGTGTGTGAGTGTGTGTGTGTGTGTGTGTGTGTGTGTGTGTGTGTGTGTGCTCTGCGATGGATTGGCACCCTGTCCAGGGTGTACCCTGCCTCGTGCCCTGAGTCTCCTGGGATAGGCTCCAGGTCCCCGCGACCCTGAATACAGGATAAAGCGGTACAGAAGATGAATGAATGAATGAATAGATTTAATTACATCAGACGAATATCTATTACCTGTTTATTTTAGTATGATCATTACATATATAAATGATTTTTAAAAAATTGCCAATAATAATAAAAAAAAAATGCATTTCTCTAGGGAAATGTTATATCGCAAGAAATATCGTTATCGCAATATTCAACAACAATTTTGCGTATCGCATATTTTCATAATATCGTGCAGCCCTACTACGAATTACTGTTTTTTTCCCCCCAAAGATTTCAGTTTTTGTAACTAATTAAGAGCATGTAGCTCTAACACGACAGCGTAATGGTTAGCATGTTGCATCTTCAGGGTGAGGGTTGAATCTCACCTTCAGTCGGTGTGTGTAGTTTGCATGTTCTCCCCATGATTGATGGCTTTCCTTACTTTGGTTTTCACACACAGTCCAAAAACATGTCTAAAGCGTGTCCACTGGGTGTGTGAGAGTGTGTGTGTGCCCTCTGCTGAGTTGGTACCCCTTCCAGGGTTGTACTCCACCTACTGCTCCAGGATATACAGTAGGCTCCAGGCTCCCTGAACATTCCAATGCATTCCAACCCATACAAACTCAATCTGCTTTTTTTTTTTTTTTTTTTTTAGACAAACCACCTTTTTAAAAGTAGGTTGCTTACCATATATGGTGATTTGGGGCATGTCTTCATGCATAATGAGCAAGGCCTTGTATGAGGACAGCAATTCAATCTTTATTGCATACAATTCTAAATGCATGTGCTGTATGATAAAAGTTTCTTTGTGTGTAATGACACTGTTTATGTACAAATGTAGAAATTGTTTCATGGGCATTTTAATAATAATAATAATAATGATGAAAGTGATCCGAAGCACTTTTTAGTTAGAAATAAATGCTGAATGAGTATATTGATGCATTTTTTATTTTTTTTAAATGAGGTCTGTCCACATGTCATCCTGCACAACGGGCGACGGACGCTCCCACACTGGAGATATATCTGTTATTTCTGTGGCAGTTACTTAAGTAGTCGTGTTGCCAGCTTGATGACCGATTGTCATTCACACACTACGGGCAACTTGGGGAACACCAATTAGCCTAACCTGCATGTTTTTGGGCTGAGGGAGGAAACCCACCAAGCATGGGGAGACCATGGGGATTCCCAAGGTGGGAATCGAACCCGGACACTGCAGGTGCAAGGCGACAGTGTTAACCACTAAGCCGTGATACTACGGCATACTGTGGTGAAATGTACAGTGAGACGATTCAACAATGCTCTTGGGTTTATTAATGATTATAGTATAAGTAGAAATTTGGGGTATCTATACTTTACTGGAGTAATTATTTTTCAGCCGACTTTTTACTTCTACTCCTTACATTTTTAAGCAATTATCTGTGCTTTCTACTCCTTACATTTTAAAAATAGCCTCGTTACTCTATTTTTATGATCAAAACGCGCAACCCCCCCGGTCGCATGATAAGAACGCGCACAACGCCCCCGCCCCCCCCCCCATCATCCCCCAGTAGTTTTGAAACCAGTACTTTTACACTTTTACTTAAGTAAAAAGCTTGGGTTGATATTTGAACCCTAGTGTCTATACTTCTACTCAAGTAATGAATGTGAATACTTTTGACACCACTGAATAAAACACACACTGAGAGGTTAAAGAAGTGAACGTTACCATCAGTAGGTCACATTTACCTCCTCAGTGGTCACGCTGTAACAAGATTAACACCTGAGGACTATTATTTAGGCTTTGGGTGTTTCTCCTTAGGATCACAGACGGTATTAATTACTATGGATTTCTCTTTTATGGTAGACTTCTAAGGTGTTTGGTTAATGGGCTTTTTTGTGAAAATAGTGAAACTGTTTATTAGCTATGTGAGATTGGAACCTTGGAGAGTGCGATATGTGCAGAGACTTCCAGAAATATGTTGGGGGGGGAAAAAACTCATTTATTTTTAGTTGCCAGTTCATTCTGATCAGCATCCAAAGTCTACTGTATGCCAGGAAAGAGGAGGCAATACAGCCTGGACCGGGTAACACACAATTCAATTCAGCTTTGCAAAATGAAAAATTTATGAAAATAAATTAGAACATTTTAGGGAAAATAGCTATAATTATCAGTTTGTTCCTGAGGAGCAAGCCGAGAGCAGCTGTAAAAAAACTCCCTGAGAGTACAATAGGAGGAAACGTTTATACTGTAGGAACCAGACTCACTCAAACAGGGAACCGATCCTGATCCAGATACTGGAGTATACAGATTTATTTCAGGAATTCAATTCCAAAAGCGAAACTCTTATATTCATTCATTTTCTATACCGCTTAATCCTGTGTTCAGGGTCGCGGGGGACCTGGAGCCTATCCCAGGAGACTTCGGGCACTAGGCGGGGTACACCCTGGACAGGGTGCCAATCCATCGCAGGGCACACACACACATACACACACTCACACACTACGGGCAATTTAGGAACACCAATTAGCCTAACCTGCATATCTTTGGACTGTGGGAGGAAACCGGAGTACCCGGAGGAAACCCACCAAGCACGGGGAGAACATGCAAACTCCATGCACACAGAGACGGGAATCGAACCCGGACCCTGAAGGTGCAAGGCGACAGTCTTAACCACTACACCACCGTGCCGCCGAAACTCTTATATTATAGATTTATTACACACAGATATTAAACAATATATTTGAAGTGTTGTAGAGACTATGAGTGTTATACTTGCTTCATCTAGTGTTCTCTCCATGTCTGTGTTTTTTTTTTTTTTTTTAAAGCCCTTATAAAATAAAAAAAAAACACATACATGGAGAGAACATGCCAAACTAGCAGAGAGAAACCCAGGCTCAAGATCGAACTGGGAACCCTGGAGCTGTAAGGAGGTGGCAACGTTTCTCTATTAACAAAAAAAAAAAAAAAAAAGTACGAAAATAGACTTTGTGTATGGGTCATTCTGTATCAAGTCAGAAAGAATACTGGAGATGTGCTGCTGTGTGTATTGCCTTTTTCCTTAAAGTCAACCCACAAGCAAGAATGCTAAAACAAAAAGTGTTTATATATATATATATATATATATATATATATATATATATATATATATATATATATATATATATATATACAGTGGCTTGCAAAAGTATTCGGCCCCCTTGAACTTTTCCACATTTTGTCACATTACAGCCACAAACATTTTTGGAATTCCACATGAAAGACCAATACAAAGTGGTGTACATACAGGGTGACACAGAATAACGGGAACTTTTGAATTTATTCGTACAGGAGGACGCCATCTAAAGGACGTAATTTTTTAAAAATGATAAATTCCATCAATGGTGTAGTGGTTAGCACTGTCGCCTTGCACCTCCAGGGTCTGGGTTCGATTCCCGTCTCTGTCGCCTTGCACCTCCAGGGTCTGGGTTCAATTCCCCGGCCAGGTTCGATTCCCGTCTCTGTGTGCATGGAGTTTGCATGTTCTCCCCGTGCTTGGTGGGTTTCCTCCGGGTACTCCGGTTTCCTCCCACAGTCCAAAGATATGCAGGTTAGGCTAATTGTGTGTGATTGGGTGTGTGAGAGTGTGTATGTGTGTGTGCCCTGCGATGGATTGGCACCCTGTCCAGGGTGTACCCCGCCTAGTGCCCGAAGTCTCCTGGGATAGGCTCCAGGTCCCCCGCGACCCTGAACACAGGATTAAGCGGTATAGAAAATGAATGAATGAATGAATGAAATTCCATCAATGTTTTGTAATTGGCAAGTTTTAAGTTTCATTTACTATGAATATAATGCAATTCTCTTATAACTTCTAGTTTTATTGGATTGTAAAAAGGTTCCCGTTTTGTTGTGTAACCCTGTATATATATATATATATATATATATATATATATATATATATATATATATATATATATATATTAGAATATAACAGCCATTTCTTTGTCTTTTTTTCATGAATAAAACGACCGCCTGAATTATATCTGAGGTCACATACATCACATACGTCTATTGTATTTTTTTGGGTTATTCATCAATCTGAAGTAAAGCTGAGGGCATAAAAGACTAAAGATGTACTACAAAAAAATCTCTCTGGGATCCATCATGACACCGCTTTGCACACTTGTCTGTCGATTATCTGCCATCGTCTGCGCGTGTTTTTCACTGGCTCAAGCCTTAAGTTAATTCTTTGATGCTTAAATGATTCTTATATCCCTGTGTGGCTTAACAAACAAAAAGCATTGCTCTGAAACTGAGGCCGAAAAAGAACGAGAGTCCCAAAATACAAGAACGTTTGGTTCTTCGGAAGCAAAATATGAAGAAATGATGGGGGCTCTAAACTTTTGCACAAAACTGTATATGCAGTAGATTTATCGCCATTAGTGTCATATTCAAACTGTAAATAATTTACAAATTGCTTTATACCATAATTCTTATGCATTCATCTTATCATGTAGAAAAACAAATCTCTGTGTAGCTGCATCTGTAACAGTGTTATTCTTTGATGTCAGTAAAACGAAATATAGTTAATATTCATGTTTACAAATATCATATTCTACACCACACAATTTAATGCACTCATTTATTTTCAATCACAGAGCAGTTAGTTTTGACGCAGATGGAACTATAATTAAGAGACAATTATGAGAATGACTTTTAGATGAAGTTGTAAATAAACTTCAAAGTTATAAACTTCAAAGAGAGTTTAGACAGAGACTCTACTACCATTTCAGATGTTTACAAAAGGTATAATACTAATTTTGCCATCTACTGTATATATGTTAATGGAGAATAGACATTTCCTGGCAACTGGATTCAACAAGGTGTCTTTTTGCTTTTACCATATGCATAAATATACCATATGCACAATTTTTAATAATAATAACAATAATAATAAAAAAAAAAAAAAGTCCAACATAGTTTTAACTAGGTTTCAAGTGGTACTTCTTTCTCTTGCTGTTCTGCCTCCTCGCCTTTGTACATGTATCTCTCCCACTGCTTTATCTTCATCAGTATTCTGTCTTGTTCTCACCCCTTCACTGGCCTTTCGAAAATATCAACATTTTGGGGTTAAGGGTTGTTTGGAAGACACAAAATCAACATTCATCGCTGTCTGAAATGTCAGACACGTAGCTACAAACGCACCGCACCATAGCACCTTTTCTGATTAGCATCAACTAGAAATAGATTTGAATATATTTGGTGGTGTCTGACAGTTCAGCAGACGTGTAGGCTTTATTAATGTAAAAACATCAGAAAGATCGGGATTTCCACATGCGTTCTCAATTCAGACACCATGTTCATTACACAGTGCCAGCTTATTCTCTGTGTGTGTGTGTGACATTTAACACTGCGTGACTGAATTGTCATTACACCCAATATGAGATCATGACAACTTTTCAATCCACTACATAAAGCCAACTTGAGTGTGTATGGTGACACACATTTCTGTAATTCATGTTGAATTTGGAATACATGTGTTTCATTTATAGACTGAACAAATGACAAAACAAAGGATAGACAGATAGACAATTAGGTCTGTATAGTCGGTAGGTGTTTCGCCTGCCATGCGGACGGCCCGGGTTCGATTCCCAGCCGGTGCCCAAACCCCAGCCACTGGATGCAGTGCCGGTCACTAGCCCGGATAGAATGGGAGTGTTGCGTCGGGAACGGCATCCGGCATGAAAACTGTGCCAAGTTGTAGTGCGGACTGGATAATCCTCTGTGGCGACCCCTTGTCGGGATCAGCAGAAAGACCAACAACAACAACAACAACAGTCTGTAGTATTGAAAAGAAGGGAGAGCAGCTACCTGACAAAACCCACATTTACCACCAGTCACTTAACACTTTCAGCAAGAAAACGCATCTGATAACGTCATCTCATCTTAAGCGACACTTTGTCTCCTTAGTAGTTGTTTATAAGTTGCTCCCAATTGTGCCTAAACTGTCCGTGTTGTTTTTTGATCTTTGATTAATGATGGATCGTTCATGAACGATTTGTTGTTTTTAAACGAGTCTTTTAAACGTGGCTCGGAAGAACTTGTAGTCTCGGGGTGTGATTCGTTCATTTTCTACTGGGCGCGCATGCGCAGAGCATTGCAAAACCTCGTTAGGTTATGTACAGGAAACAGAATTGAGTAGTTACCTTTGAGTCTTTTGGTCCGAATCATTCGTTCTTTTGTCACGTGACTCCCATAGACGCTATGCAGTGCATTACATAAGAAACAGAATTGAGCGGCTAATGACTCGGACTGGAAGACTCATGAGAAGAACCGCTCAATTCTGTTTCCCGTGTAATACACTGCATAGCATCTATGAGAGTCACGTGACAGAAGAATAAATTATTCAGACCAGATGATATGAGAGGTGAGCTGCTCATCCTGTTTATCATATTTTAATACGTCCTTAGCTGCATTGTAATATTTTCTTTACTGGAACTATTGCCAATTTGTGTATGTAGACGTGTTGGGGGTCTGTTTATTGAAAATGTAACATTTTATTTTATTTCTGATCAAAAGAATGAAATGAACTCATTAAAATGATCCAAACTTCCCATCACTAATGCTAGTAACCATGAGTGTGAGCTTACCCCGGTTCATGATTCACCTGCGATGTGTGGAACAAGGGACTCTACACATAGTATCCTAGCTTTCCATTTAACGGTATTTGAGATTCAACCCTGGAATACTATTTCTCCCCCTCGAAAGAGTGAGTTATAGCTGAGATTTGTGTTGAGATTTTTGAGATTTACAGATCTGTCTATCACGTTCATGGTTTATTCTCCTCAATCATTTGGCTTCATACTGTAGTATGGAGCCCCTAAAGGGACAAGAGGTGAGGAAGGAAAAGTAAGTACTGTAAGTAAGTAATTGGTGAAGGAAAAGAAATGCTGAAGAGAAAAAAAAAAGGACATAGGAGGAAAAAAATATTGACCACGTGACTCATACTTCTGGGTTAGCCTTCCAGAGCTAAAATATGGAAAGGACAAATATGTCAATGCATTTTAGCCATTGTTGTGTTGAGCATCTTGAGTCACATGGTCTCGATATAATTTTTCGTCCTGTATCCCCCTTTTTTTTTTCCCACACAATATTTTTTTTGTGTCCCATGTTCCATTCTTTTTTACTACATCAGATTCTTTTTCTCTGCCTCTGATTTTTCTCCTTCAAAACATTTTTTTCCAGGTCTCCGAGTGGTGCAGTGGTAAAGTGCTCGCCCTATCATCCGGAGATCGCTACTTCGGTTTCCGGGTGATGCTGTAACCTCTCGCAGCCGGAGGTCTAGAGAGAGCTGATTGGCCGGGCTCTCTCAGAGGGGAGGGGTGAGAGGTACTTGGTGCTCCCGCATTAATCACGGCTCTACAGCCAATCAGGGACGTCTGTGAGTCATGCAAGCGGAAGGAGCGGATAGCGCTGTCCTCCGAGTGTGTTACTCCGCTTCCAATGGTGCGTAAGCGAGCAGTACGAAAAAACAATGCGGTCGAACGCCGTCATGTGAATTCGGAGGAAACACGTGATAGTCTTCGACCCTCCCGGCTGAGTAGCCTTAATGTGGGAGTGTGGGAGCCCCCTAGTGACTGGGAGGAATTGGACACGACTAAATTAGGGAGAAAATCGGGGAAAAAAATCCCCCCCCCACACACACACACAATTAATTTTTTTTTTTTATAAATTTTTTTGGTGAAAAAAAAAATCTAAATTTACGTAAAAAATTACGTACGAAATGATAAATAGTTTATATATGTACACAGCTTAGGAAAGTTCCTGTGGTATAAGATAAATAAAAAATGACTATTTTATACTTTACTTTTTACATAAACGTCCTTAATTATAGAAAGAATTCAGTCAGTGGATTATCCTTGCTGGGTTAACTTGTCCCTGGTAAGTTATGCACACTCGAAGACCCCATTCAAGCATGACATCAGCTTTGTGACTAGTGAAAGTAAAGCTTTTCAAAGGCTTTAATACCAGTGAAAGGGTTAAAAAAAAAAAAAAAAGGGAAACCCGCATGTGTATTCATACTCTGTAAGCGCACATTATTTGCCCACAAGATCAGCAATAACCTAATTAGAAAGCATTCATGGATTTCGGTTCCCTGGGGCTTTATTGCAGCCTTTCTGCTGAAGCTCTAGAAATGAACAAGTACACGAAAAACACATGTAACCTTCACTGTCCTTCACACTTCTGCTCAAATCCTGAGACACAATAAAATATCTTTTCTATTTAATCTATTCATTCCAACAAGCACTCGAAGTGAGTTTTCCAATAAAGAAGCTTTTGTTCTGCTCTGAATGTCATTTGCTCGTTCTGATGATCCTATTGTGTTGGTGGGACGCCGAGCCGAGCCGAGCCGACCCGAGCCGCACACGTCTCACTTACTACATGCTTGAAGCTGAAAAGGTGGTCCCGTCTTTTACAATGGAAACTGATGAATGTGAGCACTGAAAATATTTGAAAGCCTACACATCATCATCATCATCATCATCATCATCATCACACATGGTGCAGTAAAGCTGGATAACACCGTCTTTCAGCAGATGTGTAGTACCGAGTCCTGTGGCTACACTGCTGTTTCGGGAAGGTCCAAGAAACAACGGTGCCTTATTTGCACCTGACTCTCAACCATAAATCAATCTGCATGGTATAAAATGTTATTCATTATCAGGAGCCATTTAAAAACATAATGATGGTGAATTCAGGACCGCCTGATCCATACTGATTGCCCGATATCTGGTTAGAGCTCTCATCACATGGAGAACAGTCACTGCTGATGAAGATGACCCCAGATGGTCTGCTTATAGCTGCATGTGATGACTGAGAACGGTTCCGCTTTATATTCATGGAGATAGCTTTAGACTACACTCGTTTGAAGAGCGAACAGCTGGTGACCTCAACAAAGTGGGCTTCATGTTAAATAACACATTTCCTGTTACACAATTGTACCCTCAACCATAGAACACACAGTTATAGAAGGGATTTATTTATGGTCGCACTATCTGGTATCAAGTGAGGATGGGTCGAGAAGACTAAATAATTCGGTCGCTTCGGTTTCCATCTCATGCACACTGCAAAATGTAGAGCTGCCAAAATCAAACACCTTGAGTGCATCAGCTTCTTATCAGCATGACTGAATCCCTGAGGGTCAACATCTTCAAACACAGATGCACCGATTAATAACGAAGCATCTGTAATGAATAATCTCTATGATGTAATGAGGCTGATGAACATTTGTGTTTATCTGAGATGCAGGGTGAAGCCCTGAGGTGCCTTGTACAACATCAAGACTGCAGCTCATAGAGACAAGGACGTCTTATTTGATTTCAAACACTGTGTGTGTAAACACTTTGCTTCAAGAAACTTAATAAACCCTGGTAATATAGACATGTCCCCAAAAAGGACCAACTCCTGTCCTTAAACAACTGTGTTGTGTATCGTTAATACACATTTACTCAGCGTCAAGTCATTATCAAATAAAATCTCCCACCTTCCTGTGGAATCCAATTGAGGAAATGTGTACTAGCCAAACCCGCTGTAGAAACACTGTATCCAAATACAGTACATACACTTCAATATGGAGTTGGTCCTCTTTTTGCACCTATAACAGCTTCTACTCATCTTGGAAGACTGTCCACAAGACGTTGCAGTGTTTCTCTGGGAATTCGTGCCCATCCATTCTGGAGAGCTTTTATGAGATCAGACTTTGACGTTGGAGAAGGTCTGGTTCACAACCTCCAGTGACAGTTCATCCCAAAGGTGCTCAATGGGGTTGAGGGCAGGGCTCTCAGACAAGTTCTTCCACAGCAAACTCATCAAACTGTGTCTTTATAGTTCCTTTATATAAATGTTGGAATAGAAAAGGGACTTCCCCAAACTGTTGCCACAAAACTGAAAGAATATCATTGACCAAGATGTCTTGGTATGCTGAAGAATTAAGATTGCCCTTCACTGGGAATAAGGGGCCTGAATGAAACACCTGAATTCAGTAATTAGTAGGCCAAATACTTTTGTTCATATGGTCCATATATACAGTATACACATACACTTAGCAAATATCTAATCAGCTTGGAATCACATGGCAGCAGCCCAATGCGTTTAGGCATGTAGATATGGTCAACATGATCTGCTGAACTCCAAAGCAAGCCTCAGAATGGCAAAGAAATTTGTTTTACGTGACTGTGAGCGCAACATGAGGTTGTTGGTGCCAGACAGGCTGGTCTGAGTATTTCTGAAACTGCTGATCTACTGGGATTTTCACATGCAACCATCTCTAAGGTTTATAGAAAATGGTCTAAAATAGAGAAAATATCCAGTGAATGGCAGTTATCTGGGCAAAAATGCCTTGTTGATGCCAGACGTCAGAGGAGAATTGCCAGACTGGTTCGAGGTAAGGCAAAAGTAACTCAAATAGCATGTCGGTACAACTGAGGCATCTCTGAATGCACAGCATATCGAATCTTGAAACAGATGGCTACAGCAGCAGAAGACCACATCGGGTGCCACTCATGTCAGCTAAGAACAGGAAACTGAAGCTACAATTTGCATGGGGTCACCATAATTGACAATAGACAATTATGACCACAGGACTACGTGCCATGTCAGAAAGCTGAAATCATCTCAAACTGGTTTCTTAAACAGGACAATGCATTCACTGTACTCTAATTGCCTCCACAGTCACCAGATCTCAATCCAATAGAGCATTATTGAGACCATAGATATATATTTACATTTAGGCATTTGGCAGACGCTCTTATCCAGAGCGACTTACATTTTTTTAAATCTCATTACACATCTGAGCAGTTGAGGGTTAAGGGCCTTGCTCAAGGGCCCAACAGTGGCAACTTGGTGGTTGTGGGGTTTGAACCTGGGATCTTCCGAACCGTAGTCCAATGCCTTAACCACTGAGCTACTCCTGGCCCGGGGCTGACATACATAGCTGACAAAGCTGCAGTAACCGGGAACATCATGTCTTAACTTGAACCCAGAACCTACTCAATATTAGGAATGAATATTAGATGAATGTTGAGGCTGGTAACTCTAAATCAGAACTCTAAACCTCTGCAGCAGAAGAAAGTTTTGATCTTGGTACCCTGGGAAGTTATTACTGCTCCTAGTGGTCAAAACTACAACAAGCACTAATTGAAGCCCACTGGAGCAGGAATCACGCTGCCCCATGCCTGGAGAAGGACTGAAAGTTAATGACAGGGTGTTTAAATGCAGACTATGATGTACTGATGGTTTTTTGTGGAAGACGTTTCATGAATACTGGCTAAGGAAATGGGTTATTATGGAGCAGATACGTGTCTGAACATCAGCCTTGCTTTCTGTGCAAAGGCTGAGAAAGAGAAGAAAATGTTTGCTTTTTTCCAGTGCCTGAATGTTAGCCAACTATCTTCAGCTTTTTTTTTTTTTTTTGCTGTGCTTTTGAGATGTACCGTACATCGTCTTGAAGTTTTGCTGAAACCTTGGTAAAAGTTACACACTTTGAGTTCACAACAAGTGGCTAGACTGAGAAGTTTTAGCCTACATTTTAAGGCAGTTTAAGTATTAGCATTTTCCTGCTTCATGGGGAAACTATGCAGATGAGATCAGTAGCTATGTGCATACTGACAAAAAAAAGGGGAAAGAACAGATTCACAATACATAAGATAAGTGTGAAACATCAAGGCTGAAGCTGTGATCAACGTCCTGACTAATGTGCAGATGAAGAATGTAAAAGTTCAGAGCCTAACTAATGGCAGAACAGATGCTGAGCCCAGAAGACTGGAACTCAAAAACACCCCATATGACCAGAATGTTTCCAGGTTTACTCACCCGCTGTCAGCAAAAGTTCTCAAAAGTTCAAGCACACTTACCTGCAGGAGAGAAAAAAAAACAGGGAAAAAGAAAAATCAATGCTCAGGCATCCATTAATAACATCACATTGGTTGATAAAGCGGAGTGTATACAAGAAGATTTGGTAAGTCACACTGGTAACCCTTCTTTTGAGTAAAATATCAGAAAAAATGATACATTTTCAATTATCATAATTAAAATGCATTTGAGGAGATTGTTCTCAGGAAGATACAAAAACATTCTAACATTCTCTTTTCCTGGAAATGTCTCCGGCGTATGGCAGGTGTCTGTGAATGCCAAGAGACATCGATTAGCCACTTCAGTGTTAATGCGGAGCGTGATGTGTTACAAACACAGACTAAGGCTTCCTGCCTCCGTGGAGCGCTGTATCTCTAAATCGCTGATCAATAATTAAGCAGTAGACACCCACTAATGAGGCCAGTTTGGAGATAACACATCAGATAGCCTTCAAGATCTGTTAGAGACTGAAAACCTACTGTAGAAGTCATAGCAAGTGTCCACAGGCTTTACTTTACTCCTTTTAAGACACCAAGTCCACATTCATGGCCACATCCACAATCTCTCTGTTTAAAAGCTAAGGCTCTGTTAGGCTCTGTTAGGCTCCAGTTCCATGGATCTCCACGGTTCAACGTATTATTATTATCCAAATATTATTGGAAATATGTCTGAGATTCAGACACGTGAGGACATCGGTGGGCAACATGACACTGGGTATGTTCTCTTGAAAGGTGCTAATGTTTTATATATGACTTGCTGGAAGTAACTGATCACCTCTTTTTCATCGACTAGCCTCTGGCTCCAAATGCAAACCATATGGAAACCTCTGGACGACACGTTCATATGTCTCCGCAGAGTGGGGAGCTAGGGACTAGAAATGATCTAATCTATCAAACTGTCACCCCCCCCCCCACAACCCCTTCTCTTTCTCACTCATGTGCGGGTTAAGGCCCATCCTGTTCTTTCATTGTAATTTTTTTTCTCTACATAAAGCATTAGTTCACACTTAATTTCATTGACGTGTTTTATTCCCCAAATTCCCCATAGTACCCTTAAAAGGAATCTTTTCCCTGTGGTGTAGTGGTAGCCTAGAGAAGTGCGTATATCGTAAATTTATGCACCATCCTCTACGACCTGGGTTGGAGAGTGAGAGGGTGTGAGTGGTGGACCGTGGTTACCTGAGCTGCTGCTAGATAGCAGCATTGATGAAGCATCGCGAGGTCATCTGTTCAAAAAGCTATTTATTTGTTCATTGGCTAGTCTGGCTTCATCATCCGAATTAACGTAATTATTTTCATTTTCAACAGGATGCAATGTTTTAGTTTGTCCCAATAGACCCTCAGGTAGTGTGCAAATGGTATTTGTTCGCAATTTGGCAGTTCTGTCCCGCCCCCTACTCTGCCTCTGATTGGATTCCTGTTCTTATCTCACAAAGACAGAAAAAAAGTGACTCTTCGTCCTTGTTGGGCTGCTTTCAGGGGACCAAACAGGTAATGATGAAGTCTGATGGAGTGAGATCAGGACTGTTGGAAGGATGCTTTAACACCTCAAAACTCAATACATGAGCCTCCAATAACGAACTGGACTCCATATTAACTTAAACACATTTCCTGTTATACTGAACTTCCAGCTGCCTAACACACAGTATTACTGTCCCTGCTATCCGTTATCACCCAAATAAGGATGGGTTCCCTGTTGAGTCTGGTTCCTCTCAAGGTTTATTCCTATTGCCACCTCGGTGTAGTTTTTCCTTGCCACTGTCGCCCTCGGCTTGCTTGATCATCGTCCCTGTCCCTGTCAAAAACGTACATTTCTCTCATTATACTGTATATCTGAGCAGCTGAGGGTTGAGGGACTTGTTCAACAGTCCAACAGCGGTAGCTTGGTGGTGTTGGGTATATTTCAGTCACCTTCTAATCCATAGTCCAACGTCTTAACCATTGAGCTACCCCGTCCAAATTCTTCTTCTTTGTCTTTCGGCTGTTCCCTTTCAGGGGTCGCCACAGCGAATCATCTGCCTCCATCTAACCCTATCCTCTGCATCCTCTTCTCTCACACCAACTAACTTCAAGTCCTCTCTCACTGCATCCATAAATCTACCCCGTCCAAATAATTTGAATAAAATGAAAAAGAAACAACTGATACAAGAACTAGAAAACGGTCTGTGATACCACATCGTTCTGTCTGTTTGACGTGTAGATGATGATATTAAACTCGGGCTAATGTTTGTTTTTTACTTAACATCTAGACATGTGGAATGAAGACATGGTTGAGTTGCATGACAGCGCTGCGTTGAAGGACTCGCTCAGTACTGTAATTACGCTCTGTTTAGTCAGCGTTTCTGCAACGATGTTCATTTTAGACACCGCAGGCAGCTAGCTAGTGGAACAGCTTTGGACTGGGTAGATACTGTATGGTGCAGTATTTCTTTCTGAGAAATGATAAACAGGAGTGTTTTTTCCACTACTGATATTTCTGTGTGTGTGCATGAGTGTGTTTTATGGTTTCTTCAGAGAGCAGACAACAGGGAGTGCTATCACAGGAAAACAATGTACCCCAGAGTGACTTTGGATCATTTATCTATAACAGCATGATCTTGAGTGTGTTCACAAGCCCTTTAATGCTTCATACTCATATATAATGATGCAGAACATCAGTTTTATTTCCTATCCTTCATCAGATCTAATGAACGTTCTAATCTGAGTAGTCAGAAGGTGTGCATTATGTTTATACAACACCACCAGGTTTCAGGTTCCCATAGTTTCTATGGCAACAGCTCATTCATATGGACTTGTACGGCTGGCGCTTTACATAATCTAAGGCTGTATTTAAGTATACTTTTCATTTAATAGTGGATACATTTTAGTTTTACTTCACCACATCCTACACCAGCTATCTATACTTTCTACTTCACTACATTTCTACATGGTGTCGCGTTACATAACCACAGTGTTTCACAGTGAATCACAGTGTAGTGTTTGAAGTGGTAATATCACCACCTGCTGATGATTATGCATAATTGGATGATTTGCCTTCCCTCTGTGAAATGCTTAATCATGAAGCAGGTGTTTGAAATCAGAAGTGGAGACGGTTAAAGAGAGAGAGAGAGAGAGAGAGAGAGAGAAACTAGCACAGGTCCATTTCTCCAGTGCGCCACAACATTTTATACATAACTAACTAAATGTCTGACATATTGTTCATTGTTAAATTACATTGTTGCTGAATCACTGCAGTATAACCCCCCCCCCCCATCATACCCTCCCCAACACCATATTGAAACACACACACACTGTCATTCTTAGCACTAATATTACAGTTGTTCCCTCATCAGCATCTTCTCTTCAGCATACAAACAATTACACAAAAGAGCAGAAACGTGTTAATCCACAGCACATTTTTCCTATTATTCTATTATGTGGAGGTTCCACGATGTCCCTGTGTGTGTGAGCCGTTACTATAGAAACAGCAGCATTTTGGAACATTAATATTATCCCGTCACTCATGTTACAGCTGGGAATATCATCCTAGTGAAGCTGCGGTGTTACATACTGAAGTGATAACACCCACCCCCTGAGCAATCGGGTCGAAGAATTTGAACTAAAGACCAAAACATGACAGGAAGTGTTGTTATAGAAAAACAATCAATGTAGTCCATTACAAAAGATGAATATGTACCCGCTGCAAATATGACTGATTTTTGAATAATGCGAATCATGCAGTGTTATTTCCTCAGAATGGTCTCCACTGCGACTCTGTGACTGAGTCTATACTATACACGCACACACACAGCACGAGAGAGTTTCCTTGTCAGGTTTTCTCCCCCCGTAGTGCTTTACATTTGTTTATAGCATGTATTTGAATATGAAGTGAAGCTCTGTAGCTCTTCATGGTACATTAATTCAGCCTGCAAGAACAGGCTGTTTTCTCGCTGGTTTATTTTTAACAGGTTTTCATGGAAAAGATGTGGGAGAAGTAATGTAGTTCCTCATGAGAACATGCAAACTCCATGCACACAGAGACGGGAATCGAGCCTGGCCGGGGAATCGAACCCAGACCCTGGAGGTGCAAGGCGACAGTGCTAACCACTACACCACCGCGCCGCCAACTGTTTTTTAATTTAACCAAAAAAAAAAAGGACATAGTGATAGTAAAAATCCCAACATTTAAAAAAAAAAAGAGGAACAGAACAGTTATACTGTATCCACCAATAAACGATAGATTTTTCCACTGCCGCCCCACAACACCAGAGTAACACTACTGAAATGCAGCATTTACAGTAAAACCACTTTACAGGGTCTAAGAAGTGAGAGGAAGATTGGGACACAACCACGATGAGTACAGCACCAGCAGAAGCTTCTGACAGATTTAATACTCATTTATTCCCTGCAGGCCTCCTCACTTCCCTCTGATTAAAAGCTGTTGCAGTTCACTTACCGCTGACCTGCTCCACCATTAGAACAGGCCCAAAACTGCTTACACCACGCGCACACACACCACCTGAACATCATATATAGAAGATCAAGTCGAGTAACTTAATTACACACCAGAGTGCCCTGCAAGCTAATTAGTCTAAACGCTTTACAGGGATTAAGTGAGGATTGATGAAAGGAACACCCATGCCTAGACATATGGACACACACACACACGCACGCACATACTGTATACACACAACAACATGTTACCCCAAACAGTTTGGAACCAGACAATCCCAAACAGTAATAACCTTTAACTCACACAAATCTATCTAAGAGTATGAGCAAAAAAATAACACGGGAAAAGTCGATTTCTGGCAAACTGAAGTGCACTAGATGTCTGGGACCACCTCCTTCAAACTGGATGTTTTGGTAATGCAACACGTTGTGGGATTTGGACTTTTACATATCACTGCTTCGAAATGATTTGTGTGATGGTGGTGGGTGGGGGAGGAGAGAGGGTTTCTGTGGTCCCACCTGACCAAAAGATTTGCGTTATAAGGAAAATCTTCTAAAAATGAAATGTGGCCCTAGAGTAAAAGAAGCAAAATTAAATAAAACAATACATTTTGAAAAAGTAGCCTACATACTACAGTAGGTGTCTCATGTTACGTGTCATCTGGAATATAGCCGTGCCATCAGGGAAGAAGATCCCCTGGTCGTTCAGCACATTAAGGTCGTCAGCTGACTTTGTTTTATTGCCACGTAATGTTGTTGAGCCTAGACCTGACCGACTGAAGCAACCCCAGATCATAACACTATGTATGGTCTCAGTGTTTCTTTGGTTGCCTTCTGTTGTATATGTAGCTAGGTGTCCAGAAGGAAGTGCGTAGTAACGAGTTACACTTACTAAAGTAACTTTTTTGAAAAAAAAAAAAAAAAACTTATAGGAGTAGTTTTACTGCACCATACTGTACTTTTTTTTTTTTCTTTTTACTTTTTCCACTTTATGGAGTAATGGTCATGTTTGATGCAGACTAAGACTTAATGCTCTTAATCAGATGCTGTGAATGTCAACTCCCGGGCATTTTCAATGGACTGCTGAAATGCTTAAGCTAGCAGTAATAGCAGTTAGTGTCAATGTGCAAGATGCGACACTGTGGGGAGAGTCGCATGAAGCACAGGAAATGAAGAGAGGAGAGAAAACATAAACCAACACTCTCATCTTGCACCAGAGACAGTGCGACAGTTCCTGTTAAAGTCCAATTAAATGAAATGAGTTTTCACTAAGAAGACGGCTAATAACTAAAAGAACAGCGTTCACTAAAAGTGCCACTGCCACATTACTGGCATAAGCTTTCACCACATGAATAAACCTGACTTTGGAACATTTTAAAGGATTTTCCCCCCTTGCCTTATGATTATAATCATGTGTAAGCTACGGTTAAAAAACTTCAAATACAATCCCACCATTAATGTTCCATATTGTACAAACTCACACTACATGCAGATCAGGTACATTTAGCGCATGATACTGTACTGTAGCACTCACACGGTGCTACAGAAGGTTTTACAAACAAGCTTTATTTTAGGTTTTACATGCATGTGACTTTACAGTTCCTGTCTTTTGAATAAGTGTCGACAATGTGGCTAAATACATATTTGCGCTTTTCTATTACACTGTGGTAAAATTAGGCACTGAAATGTGCTTGGGATCTAAAGGGACGTAAGAGGCATTGACATTAACACATTAACATTGATTAAGGTTGCTGTGGAATTGGGTTAAACTGGTAACAGGATCATGAGCACCCAAGGCTCACCCAAAGGTACCAGAACACCCAGGGAACCGCAGCCTGCTACCCACTGGGCTGGAGAGGAAGAGAGCCCAAGTCCACCGACCCAGCCTCCAAACTCCCCAGATCTCAATCCAATGGCACCACAGAGAACAAACCCACAACCCACAGCCCCCGAAGTACATGCTGCTAGAGACCCTGTGGAGCCACACACTGAGGGGTCGGAGCTGCCCTAATGGCACAGACGAAGAACCTACACAGTATTGCGCATAATGTTTTGCATTGTAATGTTATGGTCGTTATTGTAAATTGAGATAAAGGGATTTATTATGGGTGAGAGTACTGTACATCCAGGTCAGTGTAAGAAGAGTCATTGCTAGCAACTAGTGATGGGTCGTTCATGAACGATTCGTTCTTTTTGAACGAGTCTTTAACGTGATTCAGAAGAACGAGTAGTCTGGGACAGTGATTCGTTCATTTTCTACTGGGCGCACATGCGCAAAACACCGCAAAACCTCCGTACGTAGGTTATGTACAGGAAACAGAATTAAGCGATTCGTTCTCAATGACTCTTCTACTCCGAGTCGTTCATTCTTCTGTCACGCGACTCCCATAGACGCTATGCGGTGCAATAGATTCAAAAGAATGAACGACTCAGACTAAAAGATATGAGAGGTGAGCTACTCATTCTGTACTGTATATTGTAGCGTTTTTCGACGCTAGCAGGGATCTTGGAGTACGAGTGAGCTTACTGACTCCCCAATGCAAATGGCTGGGGAGTAGTTTATTACCACAGCACAAGCACACATACACAGGTCAAGCACACACACATACACGTACCCAACTTGGCCGAAGCCACTAACCCAAACACCCTTCTCTCTCATGGTAGACACAGAGAAAAACCTCGCAAAGCATGACGGTCGTCAGCCGCTGGCCCGCCCACGCCACAATATTATAATATGTCCTTAGCTGCATTGTAATATTTAAATTACTGGAACTTTAGCCAAAATTTGTGTGTGTAGACGTGGTGTGGGTCTGTTTATTGAAAACGCAACATTTTATTTTATTTCTGATCAAAAGAGCGAAATGAACTAAATGACTCAACTAAAAAGATTTGTTCATTTTGATGCACGAGATTCAAAGAACAGAGTCACTAAAATGATCCAAACTCCATCACTATTAGCAACTGCAGAACAGATTTCGCGCTTCTTTGTGAGTTAAAAAAAAAAAAAAAGTCCCACCTCCTGTGTTATGATTGGTTACAAGAATTCAATGGCATCTTTGATTGGTTAAAAACCGAGATTGTAGGTAGGACTTAAATGGTTGTGTTTTTAGCACAGTTCAGTACAGTTTCCTATTTAATCTCAGTAAAAAAGTGATTTGTAGATAATAATAATAATAATAATAATAATAATAACTAGGGCT
Source organism: Channallabes apus (assembly GCA_030522415.1). Classification (NCBI taxonomy): domain Eukaryota; kingdom Metazoa; phylum Chordata; class Actinopteri; order Siluriformes; family Clariidae; genus Channallabes; species Channallabes apus. The sequence goes on along the minus strand of CM060107.1, from coordinate 46,213,388 downwards.
GCAACTAACGATTATTTTGATAATCGATTAGTTGGCAGATTATTGTTTCGATTAATCGATTAATCTGATAAAAGCTAACCGTTTCTTTAATTTGATGTTTTGCTTATAATTATATATAAATATATTATATATATAGAATATATATATCACTGTCAACTTGCCATCTGCATATAATATATATATATATACAGTGGTGTGAAAAACTATTTGCCCCCTTCCTGATTTCTTATTCTTTTGCATGTTTGTCACACTTAAATGTTTCTGCTCATCAAAAACCGTTAACTATTAGTCAAAGATAACATAATTGAACACAAAATGCAGGTTTTAAATGAAGGTTTACGTTATTAAGGGAGAAAAAAACTCCAAATCTACATGTCCCTGTGTGAAAAAGTGATTGCCCCCCTTGTTAAAAAATAACTTAACTGTGGTTTATCACACCTGAGTTCAATTTCTGTAGTCACCCCCAGGCCTGATTACTGCCACACCTGTTTCAATCAAGAAATCACTTAAATAGGAGCTACCTGACACAGAGAAGTAGACCAAAAGCACCTCAAAAGCTAGACATCATGCCAAGATCCAAAGAAATTCAGGAACAAATGAGAACAAAAGTAATTGAGATCTATCAGTCTGGTAAAGGTTATAAAGCCATTTCTAAAGCTTTGGGACTCCAGCGAACCACAGTGAGAGCCATTATCCACAAATGGCAAAAACATGGAACAGTGGTGAACCTTCCCAGGAGCGGCGGGCCGACCAAAATTACCCCAATAGCGCAGAGACGACTCATCCGAGAGGCCACAAAAGACCCCAGGACAACATCTAAAGAACTGCAGGCCTCACTTGCCTCAATTAAGGTCAGTGTTCACGACTCCACCATAAGAAAGAGACTGGGCAAAAACGGCCTGCATGGCAGATTTCCAAGGCGCAAACCACTTTTAAGCAAAAAGAACATTAAGGCTCGTCTCAATTTTGCTAAAAAACATCTCAATGATTGCCAAGACTTTTGGGAAAATACCTTGTGGACCGACGAGACAAAAGTTAAACTTTTTGGAAGGTGCGTGTCCCGTTACATCTGGCGTAAAAGTAACACAGCATTTCAGAAAAAGAACATCATACCAACAGTAAAATATGGTGGTGGTAGTGTGATGGTCTGGGGTTGTTTTGCTGCTTCAGGACCTGGAAGGCTTGCTGTGATAGATGGAACCATGAATTCTACCTTCTACCAAAAAATCCTGAAGGAGAATGTCCGGCCATCTGTTCGTCAACTCAAGCTGAAGCGATCTTGGGTGCTGCAGCAGGACAATGACCCAAAACACACCAGCAAATCCACCTCTGAATGACTGAAGAAAAACAAAATGAAGACTTTGGAGTGGCCTAGTCAAAGTCCTGACCTGAATCCTATTGAGATGTTGTGGCATGACCTTAAAAAGGCGGTTCATGCTAGAAAACCCTCAAATAAAGCTGAATTACAACAATTCTGCAAAGATGAGTGGGCCAAAATTCCTCCAGAGCGCTGTAAAAGACTCGTTGCAAGTTATCGCAAACGCTTGATTGCAGTTATTGCAGCTAAGGGTGGCCCAACCAGTTATTAGGTTCAGGGGGCAATTACTTTTTCACACAGGGCCATGTAGGTTTGGATTTTTTTTTCTCCCTAAATAATAAAACACCTCATTTAAAAACTGCATTTTGTGTTTACTTGTGTTATCTTTGACTAATAGTTAAATGTGTTTGATGATCAGAAACATATTGTGTGACAAACATGCAAAAGAATAAGAAATCAGGAGGGGGGCAAATAGTTTTTCACACCACTATATATATATATATATATATATATATATATATATATATATATATATATATATATATATCGATTAATTGGATAAAAGCTAGACGCTTTAATTTGATGTTTTGCTTAACTATATAAAACCATAAATCAGGGTATTATTTATGTATAAAAGTAAACTTAAAAAAATGCAATAGCCACATGGAGTTCAATGATCTTTAATTTTGACATTTAAACCTTATTTTTTGTAAATCAACATTTTTGTTTTTAACAGTAATTGCAGATGGCAAGTTGACTGTGTGTATATACTGTGCGTATATATATATATATATATATATATATATATAGTTATAAAAAAAAAATACACTGACATTCAGTTATTAAGAATGACCTCAATTTTAAATTCTCTTAAATTAATTCAACTTAATAATAAGAATAGACTTCTAGATTATGATATTATTTTTAATTGAAGTGTCGACTACATCTTTTCACGGTTTACACGGTTTATTTCGATCCTCTCGTGTGTATTTTATCCTTTTTTTTGTCTCAATAAAAAAAATAATAAAAATAAATAGATAGACCATTTTGCTATACTAGATATTCTCGTAATACGGCGAAAAAGAAAAAACTCGCCGCTACTGGATTCACTCTGTTTATTCCCTCTGTACAGCATGTAGGATGATGGGATACAGTGGTGTGAAAAACTATTTGCCCCCCTCCTGATTTCTTATTCTTTTGCATGTTTGTCACACAAAATGTTTCTGATCATCAAACACATTTAACTATTAGTCAAAGATAACACAAGTAAACACAAAATGCAGTTTTTAAATGAGGGGTTTTATTATTTAGGGAGAAAAAAACTCCAAACCTACATGGCCCTGTGTGAAAAAGTAATTGCCCCCTGAACCTAATAACTGGTTGGTCCACCCTTAGCAGCAATAACTGCAATCAAGCGTTTGCGATAACTTGCAACGAGTCTTTTACAGCGCTCTGGAGGAATTTTGGCCCACTCATCTTTGCAGAATTGTTGTAGTTCAGCTTTATTTGAGGGTTTTCTAGCATGAACCGCCTTTTTAAGGTCATGCCACAACATCTCAATAGGATTCAGGTCAGGACTTTGACTAGGCCACTCCAAAGTCTTCATTTTTTTTTCTTCAGCTATTCAGAGGTGGATTTTCTGGTGTGTTTTGGGTCATTGTCCTGCTGCAGCACCCAAGATCGCTTCAGCTTGAGTTGACGAACAGATGGCCGGACATTCTCCTTCAGGATTTTTGGTAGACAGTAGAATTCATGGTTCCATCTATCACAGCAAGCCTTCCAGGTCCTGAAGCAGCAAAACAACCCCAGACCATCACACTACCACCACCATATTTTACTGTTGGTATGATGTTCTTTTTCTGAAATGCTGTGTTACTTTTACGCCAGATGTAACGGGACACGCACCTTCCAAAAAGTTCAACTTTTGTCTCGTCGGTCCACAAGGTATTTTCCCAAAAGTCTTGGCAATCATTGAGATGTTTTTTAGCAAAATTGAGACGAGCCTTAATGTTCTTTTTGCTTAAAAGTGGTTTGCGCCTTGGAAATCTGCCATGCAGGCCGTTTTTGCCCAGTCTCTTTCTTATGGTGGAGTCGTGAACACTGACCTTAATTGAGGCAAGTGAGGCCTGCAGTTCTTTAGATGTTGTCCTGGGGTCTTTTGTGGCCTCTCGGATGAGTTCTCTCTGCGCTCTTGGGGTAATTTTGGTCGGCCGGCCACTCCTGGGAAGGTTCACCACTGTTCCATGTTTTTGCCATTTGTGGATAATGGCTCTCACTGTGGTTCGTTGGAGTCCCAAAGCTTTAGAAATGGCTTTATAACCTTTACCAGACTGATAGATCTCAATTACTTTTGTTCTCATTTGTTCCTGAATTTCTTTGGATCTTGGCATGATGTCTAGCTTTTGAGGTGCTTTTGGTCTACTTCTCTGTGTCAGGTAGCTCCTATTTAAGTGATTTCTTGATTGAAACAGGTGTGGCAGTAATCAGGCCTGGGGGTGACTACAGAAATTGAACTCAGGTGTGATAAACCACAGTTAAGTTATTTTTTAACAAGGGGGGCAATCACTTTTTCACACAGGGCCATGTAGATTTGGAGTTTTTTTTCTCCCTTAATAACGTAAACCTTCATTTAAAAACTGCATTTTGTGTTCAATTATGTTATCTTTGACTAATAGTTAACGGTTTTTGATGAGCAGAAACATTTAAGTGTGACAAACATGCAAAAGAATAAGAAATCAGGAGGGGGGCACATAGTTTTTCACACCACTGTATATCCGGTCCTCCGAAGTGTAAAATGAACGTGAAGAAAACGCACTAGAAGGGTTTTCCTTGTGTTCGTTGGGGTTTGAGCGCCAAGAATAAGCTGCATGCAACGTTTTTTTTTTACCCTGTATAACCGCGCAGCCGGACAAACACACGTCACCAAAGCCCGTGTGAACTCTCTCACTGACTCCTATGTGTAGAAAACCCTTGGCACTTCATCCGCGCTCACCGGACACTACGACCGGCAGAAAACGCTCGATTTTAACGCCCGATAAGAGGTGTTTAATGTAAATTGGGGCGCGCGCTTTTTCCTGCAAACGCTTCTGTAACCTCCATTGCGCGAGCGACCGTGTATCTGTGTGTGTGTGTTTGTGCATCTTGTGGTCGCGCGCCTCAATAACGTGAGCAGCCCAACTAATCGATAACGCCATTCGTTGACAACGAATTTCATTATCAATAAATATCGATTTTATCGATTAGTTGTTGCAGCCCTAATAATAACAAAGAACAACAATAATGAAGTCTATCTTTAAAAAAAAAAAAGATTTCCAAACTATTAGCAAGCTTCTGTTAGCAGCTTGTGTAAGGTTAAGAAATCCCGCCTTCTGTATTATGATTGGTTGAAAGAATTCAGTCATGTCTGTGATTGGTTAGAAACGTAGAATACGAAGGCTGAAATTAAATCAAATGTTTTTAGCATCGTTTTGCAAAGTTTACCTAACGCTTTACAATTAATAGTTATTAATTATTAAATCTCAGTGTAGATATAGAAAACAATCATGTATGTCTTTTTTTATTTTTGAAGAAGACTGTTGTTGAAGACATGCAGACGGCGTTTACATGAGACTGAGTGTTCTGACAGTGATGGCTCTTTACTGTCAAGTTCTCACGTATCAATCCCCCTTAAAGTGACAGACTGCAGGACACTGCAGTGACACGCTGTTAGATGTTTGACTTGACAGCTGAGTGAAACATCCTTAGATAAATGGATTAAAAGACAAATGTTATACCGAGCGTGAATGCCCTGAAGATCTTTCTGTCTTTCGCACACACACACACACACACACACACACACACACACGGCGATTTCGAGGCGCCTTTATTTAATAAAGTCTGTCTCCAAGACAACATGACTGAGTAGGGAATAAATGTGCATTGCTGAATGGTTCTGTTCAACGTATTTCTGGTAATAGATATGTGCTGACCTCACCTGAACACTGTAACGTAGAAAGGAAATGACTGTGTAATTACTGTACATTCAGTATAATTGTCCATCTATGGACATAAAACAGACATATTAAATTAGCTTACTAAATTCGAATGCTTTCTCTTTCAGAGCATTTGTTCTTGTCTAGCACAGAGCAAGTCCACAAAGAATCTCTGCTCAGTAGCAAAAAAAAGTGACCATCACCCTATAATTTGCATTTCTATCCTCAATATTCGCCAGACAAGCCTACACATGTGGTTTGCTTCATTCCTGCTCCGTTGCTATCTCCTGACATGGTGTTCTGAGCGAGCGAATGCGTCTCGACGAAAGCGGGGATTAAACGACTTCTGGTGAAGAGGAATCGTCTCACTGTGTCCAAGCCCGGCTGCTTATTAAGCCACACGCTCACCGCGGATCAGAAATAATATCAGACTCTTGGACTTTCCCATAGACGAAATGGAACCCAGATAATAAACACACGAACCAGTAGAATCATGGGAGAAAAACAAGACGCGCGTAGCCACTCGGGAAAACCCGCGTCAGGCTGTGGATATTTCGTAGATTTTATTCAAACAGAATTCTGAATTCGAATGCCCCAGATTTCATCACCTACTCTTCAAAAAAAAAAAAAAAGTTTCAACACCATTGATCAACCACGACTCATCAATATTCATGAGACCTTCAGCACGACCCGTTTCATCATGCTCCATCACGGTCGGCCAGGTTTCTAATTAAAAGTCATAATGCATTCCTATTATTGCTTTTATATAAAGAGTGGACCTGCAACATCAATGACTAAAGTTTAGTGAAGTTTCTCAAATGGCTTTTGAACAACTTCCATAGTCTCACTTAAGTTACTGCGCATAAAATAATGCAAAGATGAGTTTGTAGATAATGAAATATAAACGATATGGCTTTTACCAAGTACTGTAATACAAAAATGCATAATGGAATGCATTTAGCATCTGTCGCCACTAAGAGAGAATATATTTTAGTGAAACTACCCTGTGAAAATAAAATGTAACTAAAAATACAATTTACATTAAAGTAAAATTTACATGTTGGGAAAAATTTACTAATTTATTCATTCATCTTTTTTTCTTATTATTATTATTATTACTTTTTAGGGAAAAGCAAATAAGAAAAACATTACAAATAAAAACAACAATCAGAGAGAATCAGATGCATGATATGGCGCTTTTCCACTGCATAGTACGGCACGACACGGTTCAGTTCAGCTCACTTTTGGGGGGTTTTCCACTGGGAACAGTACCTGGTACCTGGTCCTTTTTTTAGTACCACCTCAGCCGAGGTTCCAAGCGCGCCGAACCGTTACCAAAACGTGACGTGTAAACTCTGCTGGTCACTGATTAACCGGATAAAATCGTCATTACTGCGACACCGAACTTGCGACACGAGACACAACAGAACCGCTATATTTAGAACAGCCTGAGAAGGATCGGACGCACCTTTTTGTGTTAACCAAAAATTTTCTTTGGCTGCCATCAGCCTCTTTAGAAACAAACTCCTTCGTCTTGCTGTTAAAAACATCCACATGCCGAGAATGAAGAACACCATGCCGTCGATATGCTCCATTGTTGTGTGTTTGTTTGTGGCGTGTTTACGATGATGTCACGGCAGTAGCGGCGGCGCAACTAAAACGACACGTGAATAATCCCGCCCACTCTAAAGCGTTACTAAACTGCAGTGGAAGCGCAAACCGAGCCGAACTGCGCCGAACCGAAGTGAGTTGAACTGAACCGTGTCGTGCCAAACTATGCAGTGGAAAAGAGGCAATAGTTACTGTAGAGGGACGGTGGGGGAAAGGTGATGGAGTAGAGGTAGGGAAGGTATAGAGGAGTTTAAATATTTAGGGTCAACTGATCAAAGCAAAGTGTGGTAAAGTAGTGAAGAAAAGTATGCAGGCAGGGTGGAAGGAATGGAAAAAGAGTAGCAGGAGTGATCTGTGACAGAAAGGTGTCGGAAGGAATGACAGGGACAGTTTACAGGACGGTAGTGAGACCAGCGATGTTGGTCGGTTTGGAGACGTTGCTGCTGACAAAATGACCGGAAGCAGAGCTGAAGATGCTGCAGGTTTGCTTTGGGAGGGACAAGAATGGACAGGATTAGGAATGAGTATATTAGAGGGACGGTGCAGGTTGGACGGTTTGGGGACAGAAAGGACAGATTAAGATGGTTCGGACATGTGCGGAGGAGAGATGAGGGGTATATCGGGAGGATAGGCTCAAGAGGAGGCTTATGGATGTGGTGAGGGAGGACAAAGGAAGATGTGGTAGACAGAGCTAGATGGAGACAAATGGTTCAATGTGGCGAGAACAGGAACAGCTGAAAGATTAAGAAGATAAATGCTGAAATAATGCACATAAACATTTAATCTTTGTGAGCACTACTAATACATCTAACATACTGCTATCGCGAGCGTGGAATCCGGTATCTTGCCCCGAGCTTTGTACGCAGACCGGAACAGTTTAATCTGTGTTAATAAGGCAGTGGCGTGAGGACGGTTCTGGATGCCGAATTCAGAGCTCACCGCTCCGGTAAGAACGAGTCGGACCTCTAGGGGACGCCTCTGGGCTCCGATCCAAAGCCGACTCCGCACTCTACACTGCTGCTGTGCAATAGCAATGGCCCCATGACCTACAACTGATCTAATTAATATATACTGTACACGTAGCAAGCTTCAATTACTGCTGGCATGCTGGAGCCAAGCCACTGTCAGATTTTCTGCAGATCAAATACAATCGCTGAAATCACTCTTCTTCACCACACCAACAGTTCTCGCACTCTCAGATATGGCACATAGAATATGTACTGTCTGATGTAAAAATGAACTACAGCCCAGTGATGTACTGTATATTAATCACCTTGATGTCTTTCAGCCAAGTTTTACTTTATGGCTTGGTATTGGGTCTTTTTCTAATCTTGAACCTTCAGGTTCAGGGCTTAATCTAGCCTCAGATTTATGTCTCTGGTTGTGTGTTTTGAAATCAGAGGTGAGTAGTAACGAGTTACACTTACTCCATTACGTTTATTTAAGTAACTTAAAAAAAAAAAGAAAAAAAGAATAGTTTTACTTTTCTTACTTTTCTAGTTGTACCATACTTTTCACTTTTACTTGAGTAGAATTGTGAAGAAGAAACCCTACTCTTATTCGTCACTTTTCTAACCGTTTATTCTACACATGCAGCCGGTGGATCTACCGCATGACTGTTTCACCAATCAGACGCAGCAACAATAACCACATGACTCCGTTCGACCAATCAGCCGCGGTAATGATAACCACATGTAGTCAGACGGCATAGCGGGAAAGAAATCCTTCAGCCGGCATCCCTGGCATTCCACTGTATACAGTACAAAGAATGTTTCGCTTGTAAAAAAAAACATCTTCACACTGCGGTGTCTCTCTCTGTCTGCCAAAACAGACAAACACTTCAGCATATAAAAACACGACTGAAGAAACATGTCGCGGTAAGTTTGGTTGTTTCAGTGAATGTTGGTATATAAAATTATTATAATTATACTATAATATACAAACACTGTATACATACTGTATATAATAGAATTAATATACACACACATACACACGGGCACTAGTGGCTCAGTGGTAGCTGTTTCGAAGGCCCGGGATCGATTCCCAGCCAAGGCCCGTTTTATTTATTGTCTGAGTCTGAATGATATTTTATTTTGAAAAATGTTGTATTATGGCGTCTCGCGCGCCATTAAGAAATCAGCCGACAAAATTTCGAACATAACCCCCAGCTCCCCCGGAAAAATTTTTACTTGTCTTTGGACTGTGGGAGGAAACCGGAGTACCCGGAGGAAACCCCCCAAGCACATGGAGAACATGCACACAGACTAGAGGCGGGAATCAAACCCAGACCCAGGTGGGGCAAGGCGACAGTGCTAACCACCAAGCCATGGTCTCGCCTTCTTAACGTCTTTTTTTTTTTTTATCTCTTGTGAGGATATGTACCCCATCCATATCTTTAATGGCTACTTGCTGCAACATTTTGTGAAAGCAGATTAAATTGGAGGGAAAATGTCTTTGTTATACGTATCTCAGCCCAGCCATGTCAAACACCACTACTTTATGACTTCCAATATTTAAATAAGCAGCATTTAATGATATTGTCAGTTTTGCATGGGGAAAATACTCATCATACTGTAATAAATATCGTGTTTTAGGACACCGTTATTGTCATTATAGCGCAAAATAAATAATACAGTATTTCAAGTAGGACGCGGAAAAGCTATAGATACGGAAAAGCTAATTATGATAAGACTTTGAGATGGGATTACGTGTACAGGACTGAATTAGCGTTAAGGTGACCTGAAAGACCACCGCATGCATTCTGTTCTCGGTCATCTGCGTCCATATTACGAGCTCGGTCTAAAGACTCGATGCTGACGATGACGACGATGATGGCTGTAATCTGTCTTAGCTTCCTCCTGACGCGCTCCATTAAACTTCAATCACATCTTAATGCCTCCTCCAGTGGCTATTGATTTTGTCCTCAGGTATAGTTTACTTAATGCCTCAGCTATCAAAACTCTACAGGGTCTGTTTAATCTGTACTCGATGGAGCAAAGCAAAAAAAGGAAATGTTGGGGGGGGAATCTAAATGTGTGTAATAAAATTTCTGGTTAGCATAAATCCCGGGGTACTATGGGGTAATGGATTAGTGTATAATTTCTATGGGTACGGCGTTCTCTCTAGTGAAACCGTGAAGAATTCATATTTACAATATGCTGCTAAAAACAAACAATGCATCATAACCCAATGCACCCATGATGCAACATATGATGAGGAGTGCCATATAAATGTGTGATATCAGCACTGTACGAACGGTATTCAAGTCAAACTGGGACTTTTGATTGTGCCGAAAATCTCCTTTTATTTCTCTATACAATCCCCTGCTACACTAATGCGCTTATCCCAGTGTTTCACTAGCGCTTGTATACCATCAATGCAGACGTGTCTGAAACACCGGCCTCCCAGGAACTCCTTCAACAGTCCAAATATTTGGAAACGGTTTGGAGTGAGGTCAGGACTGTATGTCTATGATATATGTCTGTCTGTACAGTATGTCTCATGTCTGTATGATGAATAGATGCTTTTCCAAAAAACATTGATCAAACGTTAAATTTTGGTGAGAAAACCCTTTCCTTGAAAATAATCAGATGTAGATATGCAGTAGATGTGTGCAGTTTTATAAGTAAAAGAGATGGATTTTTAATTTTTTTTTTTTACCAAGTGTGCTTGAGCATATGCCAGAATTTTACTGCTAACTTTATCACTCTTTCAATTTTCATGCAAAACTCAGGCGCCTACTGTACATCAGTTTTTTTTCCCCATCTGAAAACTGATCTGTCATGTTATATGCTGCTTTCTTTACAGGCATGGAAATGTTCTTCTGTAATATTATTTCATTTATAATTTTTTTAAGGTAGGTTTGGAAATAATGGTTTTGTCCATAATAATGCAGACATGATAAACCTGTACAGTATATTCAAATCTGTACTACAGATAATGTGGTGGTGCCTTACTGTAATTTGCGCAGTACTGTAGACTGTAGAAACTGTGATGTGCTCATATGAGAACAGTGGAGTCTCACGAGGCTAAGGTAGGTATTGAAATATCACAAAACACAAAAACGTATCAATTTGCTCTATAAATACTTCTGTATGTGGACTAAGAAACAACAAAAGGAAACGTTTGATGATAATTATTGTCATGGCTTTTACAGGTCAAAATCAGTTGATGATAATTCATAGTGATAATTCAATCTAACTAACCCACTTTGTCTAAAAAGATCTAAACCTTTTTTTTTAGGACAGAACATTCCTTAATTGTTATAACAGGTAAATAAAGCAATTACTAAAAATTGGTGCTTATTTTAATCTCATCTATTTAAGTTCGAGACTAAAATGCCACAATAATTACTGTAGTTATTGTTTAGTTGTATGAATATTGTTTATGTGTATGAATAACATGAGAAATAATACAATTTTCTACCTAAAAATAAAAGTTGTAAACTAAATACAGGTATATACTACTATATCTATGTAAATAATATATATATATATATATATATATATATATATATATATATATATATATATATATATATATATATATATGTTTTTTTTTTTGTTTTTTTTTTTGGAAATGCTAATTTAAGCAGCAACAAAAACGAATTGTAAAAATTAGAATTTTTATGTAGAATGTATATCAACAATCTGACAGTGCGCGAGTGTGGACACTAAATGTGCAGACAGTGTTTTATGACTACGTCTATTGCAAAAACCCCCCAGAATGAACTTATATTAATATCCTGTACCATATCGTTACAGAATAATATAATAGTAATAAAATATTACTATAAATATTTAAATATAAATTTTATGACTATAACGAGTCTTTTCCCTAAATAACTGATGAAGCTTTAAGCAGCAGACACACTAATGAGGTTAGGAAGTAATACTTCAACTATCTTAACTATAAGATCTATGAATCTCTTTCTACTAAAAATTTATTAGCAATGACACTTTCTCCATTTTTCCCCCATTTTTTTTTTCTCCTCAAAACTATTTTTTCCTTTCTTTGCACCACCTGATTCCACAGACTCGACAGCCGCTGGTCCTTTGTCCTCGTCCACATTTTTAGGGCTATTTTTAATCTAAACTAAAAGGAAGAACCCAGATAACACATCAATGTGTCTCATACAGGAGAGCTGTGACAGGACTGCTAATGACTACAGATGATCTAATTTATCAAAGCCCCGATCTTCCATTCTGCTCTCTTTTCCCCCCTCAGTAATCGTCTGTAATGGTGCTCATCTCTCAAACAGGACAAGACAAAGCTATCTCCGTGGCTACAAAGAAAAGTGCAGGTGACTAGGGTGTGGTCATGTTATGCAGAAATATTCAACTAGTGTGAATGTGACAGCAAGTGCTAACGATAAGAGGAAGGAGGAAAATCACCGGCTGGGGTTCTGTATCACGAATGCTAAAAGCATTTAGGCTGATGCACTAATGGAGCGGGACTAATAAAGCATGCCCGCACACACACACACGTTCAGATCATTGCTGGCCTCATGTCAGCTCCCCATCTGTTAGATAGACTGGAAGGGGAGGACAGGTAGAGAATATTACCTTTCGCCTGTACAGGTAATTATAGTACAGTCTGGCCGTGCCCTGAATGCATGAGTCCCCAACTGCTCTTAATATTTTAGATCAAAAAAGACAATGAACTTACCTGGCTAGGCTAAACGAGTATGTCAGCTTTGTTTGCCATCTGGTACTGTATATAGGAAAACAGCTGTGTCCTAATATATTCCTATAAAGGGAAAGCGGAGCAAACGAGTGAGTGGGCGTGCGAGAGAGAGAAGGAGAGCTGGGACAGTAAACATTTCCTATCATTCTTATCGTACATCATTTTTTTGCTCAACTTTTCTGCAGCACCTTCTACATATTGCATATTAACATTGTAACACAAGCATATGTTGCACACAAACATGCTCACCTCTACCACCAAGATCATTATCTACTACATTTTAAAAATAGAACCTTCAAAAAAATCCGGAAATCCTTCAAACTCATGAAGCTTCTCCTTTTCTCTGCAATCAAGTCTGGCTTGCACGTCATATGGTGATGTAGCAGATCATAACCATAGGGCTTTTTAAGAAGCAGAGACTTTGTGTGCTTTGCAAACTAATGAATTTACCGCTTCAGATTCAGTGGCGGCTGGCGAGACAAAATTAAAATGAAACTTTGAATAATCGCCTGTAAATAGCCATTTATCAGGTGATTAAGCATCATTAATACTAGTATAAAATAAAGCATCCAGTCCGCCAGCTCAACCTGCCATAAGGAGTGCTGGAAAAGCACCGAGTGTACTGTAAGCTCGGCCGCGATCACTTGACTGCTGCTTAATTAGAAGATCAGGTCGATCTGGTCCAAGCTCTTTAACTTTTTACTTTCTTCATCCGATCGCCTTGCGAAGGTGTATTTTAGCAAAGAAATTATAAAATTTCATCTCATATTCAACTGGCTTTCACGTCAATCACTATTCAATTTATTAACTAACAATCTGCTGACCGGTAATAAGACTTGCTGAGAATGGTCCAATCACATGAGGACAAATATTTAAAAACAATATTGATTCGCTAAGAACAAAAGTGGGAGGTTCCGGGTCGCACAGCGCTGCGCCACAAAGATGATTTGAAACAATCCAATTAGAGCTCAGCCTCAAATCTAAACGTAATACAGTTTAGATTTTTTTCTTTTACATTTTAATGATATTAAGAAATACTGTGGAATATTGTGACTAAATGGCTTTATTTCATTATCAAAATAAATAATTATTATGTTAAATAGTGCCCTGCGATGGATTGGCACCCTGTCCAGGGTGTACCCCGCCTTGAGCCCTAAGCCTCCTGGGATAGGCTCCAGGTCCCCGCAACCCTGAATAGAGGATAAAGCGGTACAGAAGATGAATGAATGAATGAATGTACTTCTTTGAGCAACCACCATGGCTTGCAGGACAAATGGAAGTAGATAATCCAGAAACTGGAATCTGTGATCTTGGCAAGAAACCCCATCAGACCCAATTCAATATTCAGTATTCATGACACAATAAGGGACCAACCCTTGGGAGTATGGGAGTTTATTAATAACATTTTGGTGGCACTGAAGGCCTGATCAGTAGGTTGGGGGTTCAAGCCCCAGCACTGCCAAACTGCTACTGTTGAGCCTTTGACCAATACCCTACAGCCCCTCTGTTCCAGGGTGGCTGTGTCCGGGTTAACCCTTTGCTCTCTATAACTGGGATATGCCCAGAATATACTGTATATATAATAATAATTTCACCGCACCTTAAGCAACATGTTACAAATAACTAAATCTTATTTTTTGTCAGCTTTGCATAGAATAGGGTTAATTATTTCTATGCAGATTAACGAGAAGGTTAATGGACCCCTTCTCATCTCTGACAGGGCAGAATTATGCTGGTGTTGGCTTCTGGCACTCAGCTTGGATAATGTGATGGGATGTTTCAGAGCCTGCGCTGCCCTATTTGGCTCCACACGTCTCTCTCACGCACCAAAAGGACATATAATTACCATCTTCCAGTCATCGATACTGCAATATCAGTGGTTAACATATGCAAAATTGCCTCTTAGCAGTGCTTATCCATATTAAAAAGAAAAAAACGTTAACAGTTAATATAATACACCACGCTAAAGATTCTGCCTGCTAAAAATTCACACGAAGGCCTGAAGGAGGCTGGAGTGAAGGACGCTGGAGTACAGTTATAATGCTTCTGAACTCTGTTTGAACTTGCCTCAGTCACATTAGGATAATTGAGATACTAATTTATGCCACATCGAGATCAGGTGGTTAATTGGTCAATTGTTTAATTGGGGAGAGTCTCTCAGGAGTCCAGTACACTGGCTAAATTATGATTTGACACAGAAAGAATATAACTCGAGAACATAACTCCGTTAAGCGGCAGTGGTTTTCATTTACTCTGGAGTGAACTTACTCTGGAGGGAACTTAATATGGAGTGAACTTACTCTGGAGGGAACTTACTATGGAGTGCATTTTCTGCTATTCTAGGCTCGACTGTGCACGAGGAAGTATGAAAGAAGGACATTCGAAAAAATTCGAATTAAGCTTTTATTAAACCTACTCAAAAGGTCGACATCAATATCCATACATTTACATACACCTTGAATATGTCATATGGATGGAAATGCACCTATATTGGTTTAAAAGTTCACATTCTCAGTCACCGCTGAAATCAATTTTCAAGGATATTAGGAATTTTCAAAAAATAATATAAAAAAAATAAATAAAAATAATTGCATTTTTTTTTTTGAACTTTTTAGGAAGTAACCACACAAACAACACATAATTATTAAGTCTTATACTCATCTTTTATAAATGAGATTCTTGGGCTTTATCGTGGAAGAGATGAATATCTCTATCGATCAGTGGTCACTTACCGCTTTTTGTGAATACGTAATCATTATATCAGCCACTAATAAATTAAAATCTGATTTCCTGATTGTATGTATTGACCTGAATTTTTAATTTCTCTGTCAGTATCAATGTCAGTAAAAATTAATTACATGATCATCGTACAAAAAAAGTCATTCACTCTAATATTACATTCAACCCCCTTTAGTTTTGATTACGGCACACAATGTGGTGTCGCGTTCCTGTGTGAAAATGATGTACAGTAAGTCTGTTCATTCAGGTCGTCAGCTGACATTTTATTGCCACATGACATTGCTGTGTCTAGACCTGACCAAGTGAAGCAAACCCACATCATAACACTGTCTCCAGAGGCTTGTACAGTGGACATGATGGTTGCGTCGCTTCATGCTTCTTTCCCTGACACGTCTTATAGCTCTGATTTCTACTGTTGATTTTTTTTATGATGCAACTTGAAAGGTTTAAGTAAACAGTTGTTTTGCCAAATATTTTACATCGTTCTGTTTTATGATCAGAGGTGGGAAGTAACTGAGTATATTTACTTTGCTACTGCACATTATTTACATACCTGTACTTTTCTTGAGTAGTTTTATTAGGTGATATTTTTACTCCACTAAATCCTACCACAAATATCTGTACTTCTACTTAACCATATGTCTGCAAGGTATTGCGAAACACAATCACGGTTGTTGGACTTTCGGGCTGCTCCCATCCTGGGCTGCCACAGTGGACCATCCGATCCGTACACGACGTGTCATAGGTGTTACACTGGATGGCCTTCCTGAAGAAACCCTTCCATTTTATCTGGCCTTGGACCGGCAATGTTTGGGCACTGGGCCCAACCTGCCCAACCTGGGCCTTCCACATGGCCTTTCCTTCAAGACGTACCAGGTGTTTGAAACCAGAAGAAGAGGTGGATGCAGACAATAATGAAAAAATAAATAAATAAAATAAATAAATAAGTTCTCAACTTCCCTAAGTCATTTTTGCGCCTTACACCAAATACATTTAAATCATAAAAACTGAAGCTCTAACACACTGTAACAATATTAGACTGCAGGGATTGGCCATATCTATCGAAATGCCTCTCTCTTTAGATTCTTCCCTCAGAGCCTGGAACCAATACCAATGGGAAGCACAGAACTGATAATTTAATATTGATTGTCATCAATCACTGGGAGACAGGGACAAATTTAAGGGTGTGGGTCATCAGATTCTGTCCGGATGTACTGAACATACAAGTTATGCAAGGCCGTACGCAGAGCTAGAACCGTATGGAAAGCAGTAAATCATTTGCACATGCCATTGTGATGAATAGTGTTGTGCTGAGGGTCAGGTACAGGGCACTAAGCCAATGTGGTGTGAGAGAGATCAGACTGTAGCTTAAGGGATCTAGTCTGACTGTGTTCAACTCGCTGAACTATAAGCCCATATTATTAATGAGAATATTCTGGCCAATACAGTACAAAGCCATTAATAATAAGCTATCCAAAGTTATTATATGCTATGACATTCACCTTCTTCTTCTTCATGATAAGGCTTCTCTTAGTATAAGAGCTGTATGTTCAACTTGGGGAAGTTTATGGACTTAGCACCCTTCTTCAACCTTGACTGCTACTTGTTTTGTGAAATCTTCCCAAGCAATGGCAACCCATGGCCTTTATAATGTCAAACTGCAGAACAACATTTTCACTCTTCTGAAATATATCTTAGTTTACAATTATGAATACATGCTTTACATGCTCGTTCAGGCAAACATCTAATCAGCCAATCACATGGAAGCAACTCAATGCGTTCAGGCATATATACATAGACAAGATGATCTACTGAAGTCCAAACCAAGCAAACCAAGAATGGGGAAGAATGGTGATTTAAGGTGACTTGGTTGTGGCATAGTTTTTGGTCCCAGACTGGCTCATTTTCGAAACTGCTCATCTACTGGGATTTTCACACACAGCCATCTCTAGGAATGGTGTGAAAAAGCGAAACTATCCAGTGAGTGGCAGTGCTCTGGGCAAAAATGCCTTGTTGATGCCAGAGGACCGAGGAGAATGGCCAGACTGGATTGATCTCATGGAAAGTCAACAGTAACTCAAATAACATCTCATTACAACCGAGGTATGCTGAAGACCGTCTCTGAGCGTACAACATGTCCAACCTTGATTCAGATGGTCTACAACAGCAGAAGACCACAATAGGTGGCACTCCTGTTAAAGTGCAGAAAACTGAGGCTGCAATTCAAGTGGGCTCATCAAAATTGGACGACAGAAGATCGGACAAATGTTGCCTGGTCTGATGAGTCTTGATTTCTGCTGTTACATTCGGATGGTACTGTAGGATCCATCCTGCCTGGTATCAGCAGTTCAGGCTGGTGGTGATGTTGGTGTAATGATGTGGGGGAGATTTTCTAGGGACATTTTGGGTCATCATTTCATGGCACAGCCTACCTGAGTATTGTTGCTGACCATGTTCATCCATTTATGAGCACAGGATAACACACCATGTCACAAAGATAAAAGATCTCAAACTGGTTTCTTGAATATTTGAAAATACAATGATTTTACTGTACTGTACCTCCACAGTCACCAGATCTCAATCCAATAGGCTACATTTTGGCAGATTCCCATAACGCATTTGCAGCCAACAGAGGATTACACAATTGCTGCAGGTATCACATTAATATGGAATAAGGAATGTTTCCAGTGCCTTGTTGAATCTATGCCATGAAGAATTAAGGCAGCTCCAAAGGCAAAAGGAGGTCCAACCCTTCACCTAATGAAGTCTCCGGTGAACGTATTAAATAAAAACAAAGGTTTTAAAATATTTATTCCTTTTTATTTACTTACATCTTGGAATAGTTGTTTTTTTGTACCATGAAGCTTATGGAAATGTAATGTTTGGGGAAATGCAGTATTCAGGCTTTGTGTACATGTACAGTATAAGCTGTTTGTATACCAGTCATGAGAAAATGAATCTCTAGGGTATCCTCAGCACACGGCCATTACCGTTAAATTATTCATTCATTCATTCATTCATTTTCTATACCGCTTAATCCTGTGTTCAGGGTCGCGGGGGACCTGGAGCCTATCCCAGGAGACTTCGGGCACTAGGCGGGGTACACACTGGACAGGGTGCCAATCCATCGCAGGCCACACACACATACACACACTCACACACCCAATCACACACTACGGGCAATTTGGGAACGCCAATTAGCCTAACCTGCATATCTTTGGACTGTGGGAGGAAACCGGAGGAAACCCACCAAGCACGGGGAGACCGTTAAATTATACCAGCCCATTTAATACCGCTGAAATGAGCCATTAACCAAAACAACCTTTAAAAAAAAACAAGCTGCACTACAGTATATTAAAAAATTTCTAAAGATGACTGGCTGGGAAAGGGGCTTATGACACATGTTATTATGTACTAGGAATGTCAATACACTCATCATCATGATCATCATCATCATGAAAAGTGAAGGTCAAATATAGTAATTATTCATTAGGTTCACTCTGTAGTATGTTTCTGCAGCTTAGCTACAGTATAATGCTGGCATCTTCATTAATGTTCATGTTTCTCTTTTATTTAACTGATAAATAAATGAGTTCATGCCTGGATGTCCATTTAGAGGCTGTTATTTACAGAGCAGATCCTAATGGCCCGAGCACATCTTCCCGTTTTATTAACATAAGTAGGTCAGTCAGAAGCACATTTATTACCGCAGGCCTCTCGCAGCGTCCTCAAGGGCAGATGGACGGAGAGACGAAGAGGGGGAAAAAAAAGTCATCAATAACGTGAAAAGCCGATAACAGAGAGCAGGAGCTTTAGTTAAAAACTTCAAACTGCTTTAAATGCATATTAATTCACAAGGGTTCTGAAGTGACGGTCTCTGGAGCGCCGTCACGAATGAAAAGTCGAATTCGGATTACAAGCAGCACGCAATGTCAATTCTGATCTATGAGTAAATAATAACATTTACAATTTTACACTTCAGCATTTGTACTGTACATGAGGGAACAGAGGAGAACATTTTACTGGCAGTGTTAAACAGCTGTGATCAACTCAGGAGGGGGTGTGTGTGTACTGTATATATATATATATATATATATATATATATATATATATATATATATATATATATATATATATACAGTGGTGTGAAAAACTATTTGCCCCCTTCCTGATTTCTTATTCTTTTGCATGTTTGTCACACTTAAATGTTTCTGCTCATCAAAAACCGTTAACTATTAGTCAAAGATAACATAATTGAACACAAAATGCAGTTTTTAAATGAAGGTTTACGTTATTAAGGGAGAAAAAAAACTCCAGATCTACATGGCCCTGTGTGAAAAAGTGATTGCCCCCCTTGTTAAAAAATAACTTAACTGTGGTTTATCACACCTGAGTTCAATTTCTGTAGTCACCCCCAGGCCTGATTACTGCCACACCTGTTTCAATCAAGAAATCACTTAAATAGGAGCTACCTGACACAGAGAAGTAGACCAAAAGCACCTCAAAAGCTAGACATCATGCCAAGATCCAAAGAAATTCAGGAACAAATGAGAACAAAAGTAATTGAGATCTATCAGTCTGGTAAAGGTTATAAAGCCATTTCTAAAGCTTTGGGACTCCAGCGAACCACAGTGAGAGCCATTATCCACAAATGGCAAAAACATGGAACAGTGGTGAACCTTCCCAGGAGTGGCCGGCCGACCAAAATTACCCCAAGAGCGCAGAGACAACTCATCCGAGAGGCCACAAAAGACCCCAGGACAACATCTAAAGAACTGCAGGCCTCACTTGCCTCAATTAAGGTCAGTGTTCACGACTCCACCATAAGAAAGAGACTGGGCAAAAACGGCCTGCATGGCAGATTTCCAAGGCGCAAACCACTTTTAAGCAAAAAGAACATTAAGGCTCGTCTCAATTTTGCTAAAAAACATCTCAATGATTGCCAAGACTTTTGGGAAAATACCTTGTGGACCGACGAGACAAAAGTTGAACTTTTTGGAAGGTGCGTGTCCCGTTACATCTGGCGTAAAAGTAACACAGCATTTCAGAAAAAGAACATCATACCAACAGTAAAATATGGTGGTGGTAGTGTGATGGTCTGGGGTTGTTTTGCTGCTTCAGGACCTGGAAGGCTTGCTGTGATAGATGGAACCATGAATTCTACTGTCTACCAAAAAATCCTGAAGGAGAATGTCCGGCCATCTGTTCGTCAACTCAAGCTGAAGCGAACTTGGGTGCTGCAGCAGGACAATGACCCAAAACACACCAGCAAATCCACCTCTGAATGGCTGAAGAAAAACAAAATGAAGACTTTGGAGTGGCCTAGTCAAAGTCCTGACCTGAATCCTATTGAGATGTTGTGGCATGACCTTAAAAAGGCGGTTCATGCTAGAAAACCCTCAAATAAAGCTGAATTACAACAATTCTGCAAAGATGAGTGGGCCAAAATTCCTCCAGAGCGCTGTAAAAGACTCGTTGCAAGTTATCGCAAACGCTTGATTGCAGTTATTGCTGCTAAGGGTGGCCCAACCAGTTATTAGGTTCAGGGGGCAATTACTTTTTCACACAGGGCCATGTAGGTTTGGATTTTTTTTCTCCCTAAGTAATAAAACCCCTCATTTAAAAACTGCATTTTGTGTTCAATTGTGTTATCTTTGACTAATAGTTAAATGTGTTTGATGATCAGAAACATTTTGTGTGACAAACATGCAAAAGAATAAGAAATCAGGATGTATGTATGGCGAGGCATGGGAGTAAACCCACTGTTTAAAGCTGTAAAGCTGCTGTGTATGAGCATTATCAAATATTATATTTCATTCGGTTTAGGTCGCAATAAAATTTCGAAGCAGTCGCATTCAAATCTAAAGCAGTAGAATAATATAATGTGAAATGCCTTTCAATAAGAAGATCCAGAAGCAAAAAACAACATCAACAACTCATGAACGTCAATGTGGTGAATGGATGATTACTCCTGCTGACTAATTCGAGTGGATGGCGCTGCTGTTAATCGTGTAATTCCAGTCTTTACTTCATTGTCAAAGGCGGTGCTTTATATGCAAATGTGGCCGCACTAATCTCATCTGTCCATCTAGATCTACAGATGTGGAGCTCCACATTGCTGGAGGCATGCAAGTCAGCTCCGCACAAAGTCGACTTCATTACAGCCTGCGGTCAGCACTCATGGAGATGTGGATTATTCTACTGTACATGGCTATCTCCCAGGCATTGGACTACTGTTCAAAGGTCCCAGGTTCAAACCCTTCAATCACCAAGTTGCGACTTTTGGACTATTTTGAGAAAGGCTCTGAACCCTCAACTGCTCAGATGCATAATGAAATAAAAATATAAGTTGCTCTGGATAAGGGCGTCTGCCCAATGTTGTAAATGTAAAGTATCTTCATATCGATTATGTATGGAAATCGTCTTGACAGGCCAACTTCACCGCCATGACCTTCAGGACCATCTCAGTCTCCACCAAGGTAGCCTACTGTACCTCCTCTTCACACATCAGACCATTTACAATTATATGATTAATCCTCTTTTCAGCTGATCCTCAGCAACTCACCTACTGTACCTCCACTTCTTCTCTTACTCTCAATCCAAACTTTAAAACCTGCCCACACACACATTCATTTCTGTAGTGTTCTCATGCCACCATTGCTGCCATATCTGTCGGCTGGCACTATCGCTTATACCTTCTTCAAGTCTAGAGTAGTTCTGCCATCTCATCTGCAAGTCATTGCTGGGCAAATGGATTTTCTTTTAGAAATGGATTTTCTTTTAGAAATCTTTGCATAAAAGAATGAGAGAACTGTACAGTACATCATCCCCATTGACCTGTCCAGTCGACATAAGGATCCTCATTTCCATGTAAATCCTGAACCATGTGAACTTTAGTTAAATCACTTAAAGGAATTATTTGCCTTGAAAATCATTTACGCTTTTTAAAAAGAAATTCTCTCTTTTTTTGTTTCTTTAAATTTTATATTGTCTTAAATACATGCACAAGTTGACTAGTTGACAATTTATGAGCTGCAACACAC
Organism: Channallabes apus; assembly: GCA_030522415.1. NCBI lineage: Eukaryota > Metazoa > Chordata > Actinopteri > Siluriformes > Clariidae > Channallabes > Channallabes apus. The sequence goes on along the minus strand of CM060107.1, from coordinate 46,191,021 downwards.
ATTTGAGAGCTTGTTAGGAAGCAGAGTCAGGTATGATACAGTGGTGTGAAAAACTATTTGCCCCCTTCCTGATTTCTTATTCTTTTGCATGTTTGTCACACTTAAATGTTTCTGATCATCAAAAACCGTTAACTATTAGTCAAAGATAACATAATTGAACACAAAATGCAGTTTTTAAATGAAGGTTTACGTTATTAAGGGAGAAAAAAAACTCCAAATCTACATGGCCCTGTGTGAAAAAGTGATTGCCCCCCTTGTTAAAAAATAACTTAACTGTGGTTTATCACACCTGAGTTCAATTTCTGTAGTCACCCCCAGGCCTGATTACTGCCACACCTGTTTCAATCAAGAAATCACTTAAATAGGAGCTACCTGACACAGAGAAGTTGACCAAAAGCACCTCAAAAGCTAGACATCATGCCAAGATCCAAAGAAATTCAGGAACAAATGAGAACAAAAGTAATTGAGATCTATCAGCCTGGTAAAGGTTATAAAGCCATTTCTAAAGCTTTGGGACTCCAGCGAACCACAGTGAGAGCCATTATCCACAAATGGCAAAAACATGGAACAGTGGTGAACCTTCCCAGGAGTGGCCGGCCGACCAAAATTACCCCAAGAGCGCAGAGACAACTCATCCGAGAGGCCACAAAAGACCCCAGGACAACATCTAAAGAACTGCAGGCCTCACTTGCCTCAATTAAGGTCAGTGTTGACGACTCCACCATAAGAAAGAGACTGGGCAAAAACGGCCTGCATGGCAGATTTCCAAGGCGCAAACCACTTTTAAGCAAAAAGAACATTAAGGCTCGTCTCAATTTTGCTAAAAAAACATCTCAATGATTGCCAAGACTTTTGGGAAAATACCTTGTGGACCGACGAGACAAAAGTTTAACTTTTTGGAAGGTGCGTGTCCCGTTACATCTGGCGTAAAAGTAACACAGCATTTCAGAAAAAGAACATCATACCAACAGTAAAATATGGTGGTGGTAGTGTGATGGTCTGGGGTTGTTTTGCTGCTTCAGGACCTGGAAGGCTTGCTGTGATAGATGGAACCATGAATTCTTCTGTCTACCAAAAAATCCTGAAGGAGAATGTCCGGCCATCTGTTCGTCAACTCAAGCTGAAGCGATCTTGGGTGCTGCAGCAGGACAATGACCCAAAACACACCAGCAAATCCACCTCTGAATGGCTGAAGAAAAACAAAATGAAGACTTTGGAGTGGCCTAGTCAAAGTCCTGACCTGAATCCTATTGAGATGTTGTGGCATGACCTTAAAAAGGCGGTTCATGCTAGAAAACCCTCAAATAAAGCTGAATTACAACAATTCTGCAAAGATGAGTGGGCCAAAATTCCTCCAGAGCGCTGTAAAAGACTCGTTGCAAGTTATCGCAAACGCTTGATTGCAGTTATTGCTGCTAAGGGTGGCCCAACCAGTTAGGTTCAGGGGGCAATTACTTTTTCACACAGGGCCATGTAGGTTTGGATTTTTTTCCTCCCTAAATAATAAAACCCCTCATTTAAAAACTGCATTTTGTGTTTACTTGTGTTATCTTTGACTAATAGTTAAATGTGTTTGATGATCAGAAACATTTTGTGTGACAAACATGCAAAAGAATAAGAAATCAGGAGGGGGGCAAATAGTTTTTCACACCACTGTATACTGTACTGTAGCATCTCAGGAGCAGATATGGTTACGGGACGTACAGTAGCGGCAGCTCGCCAGGTTCGGGTTTGTACCCCTGACCTGCTGGTTAGTAACCCAGAGCTTTATCTGTTGAAAATAAGGGCAACTTTTGGTATCATCCATCAACTTAAACACACTAGTGCAATGAATGATCACCATATAAAAGTACAACAGTGTAGTAATCCCAGTAACGGGACTGGGACCTGCACTCTAACCCTGTCCTAATCATATGATCACTCCTATAAATAGCTTGGAGAGCTTTAGATTCATCACCTCACAGCTTCACTCCTACAGTAGAGTCCCTTCAGGGACATTCCTTGTTCTACTATTGTTTTACTTCTATCCAAATCACCGGACTGAGATCATGTCTCATGGCTTTTCCTATCGCTGCTATACTATACTGATGGCATTTAACGTTACTTCTCTTTTTCTTCAAAACCTCAGACATCTGTTTCTGTAAAAACTTTGTACTGTATGACAAATGTGATTTACATTCCTATGAGGAAAGAGATCCGCTTTGCTGCACCCGTCAGTCACAATCCATGCTCATAGTCCAGAATCCTGGTATGATTCCTAGATGATGGATCTACCTTTCATAATCATTTCACCTTTAACCAGCAGGTCTTTCTGATTTCTTCTTCATAACATCTGATACTTCTTATATAAGCTTTACTTACTTCCACACATACTGTACTTGGAATGCTTTTTCTTGCTTGGTACGCATCTTCCCATAGTTCCCTCAAGCGTCTCTCTCTCTCTCTCTCTGCAGGGTTATGAGCTTCCACCTCCACACAGAATGACTCAAGCCCTTTCATAAAGCTCTACAAACCTTCTTCTTCAGTCAATACTTAGGATAAACTTTAAAGCATTAAAGAAACACGTCGCTCTACTTGACACATACTGTACATACTGTAGGATAAGAGCAATAAAGTGCATTTTTATTTCCATAAGAAATTCATAAGATGTACGTGGGTTATATCACATGAAGGTCAAAAACGTGCCCAGATTTTGACCCGGTGACCTGCTGGGCCCGATGATGATGTATCACCTTACCCGCTGAGCTCAGCATTGGTCCATTTACCTCATACTGCTTGCTTTTTCTCTCGGTACTCCCTCCCTTTGCCTCCGTCTCCATCCTCTATTTAGTGAACCAAAAACTCCACCTGAGCCCAAGGTCACATTCACAAGCACCCACCATGTATTTTCATTTATTTCCTCTAACATGTACACGATCCCTTAATAATATAAAGTAAAAAAAAAAATGATGTCACTGATCATTTCCTACACTAAAAAATATGTGAAATGTCCAGGTACTTTTGGTGCTTATAATTTAATTATAGGTAAAATTTGGAACCCTTATTCTAGGCAAAAGACGACCATACTCATTAAAACTATTTAAATTTAAAACAACAACACAACAAGGACTACAGAAGCTCCTGTTATAAAAATTGTTATACTCTTTATACTAAAAAGACAGCACCTACCGTAAAGTAAGGATCAACAAAAGCCAGGTTTGATTTCAACTTCAATGGAAGGACGAACAGTAAAAGGAAGATCGAACAGGAATAATGATATCAAAGATAACATTGCTTTAGGATAAAAAAGCCCTTCTACAATTATACTCACAAAACTAAAAGGGCCATATGTACTTCTCCTTGTCTCTGGAGAGATATACAGTTAATATGCACTGCGGTGGATATTGGCACCCTGCCCAGAGTTTTATTTCGTGTTTGTAAGCGTGTGTTTACAGCGCGCGAGTACTGTTTATTATAACACACGTGTGTGCGCGCGTGTAAAGCAAAAGAAAGTCTTATTAGAGAGGTTAGAGTAAAAATCCATTTTCTCTCTTTCCTTAGGTCAGCATGCCGTTGTGTGCGTGCATGTAATTTGACACCGTGCACCTTCACACACACACACTCGAATTCAAAGGTAAAGTGCAGGTTCATTTGTTTGTTTGTTTTACTTTACAGCAGTGTTTCCGTTAGTATGCGCTCATGAGAGTGTCATTAGCGATGTCTTTCCGTTAATGTGTGTGTGTGTGTGTGTATATGTGTGTGTGTGTGTGTGTGTGTGTGTGTGTACTGTATGGGTGTGAAACTCAAATAAGAGAGGAGAAAGGTTTACTGTGTAAATTGAAACGCCTGCACGCATAAATGGAAAGACATATCTGTCGGGATTTATTTTTACTTTACATTTTGTATTAATTATTTTTATGTATTTATTGCGGAACGAATAGTTTAAGTTCCCATTATTTCTTATTTGAAAATTTGCTTTGATTTACGAGTGTTTTAGAAAATGCGTCCACTTCCGAAACAAATTATGCTCGTAATCCGAGGTTCCACTGTATTGTGTCAAGCGCATTTGGAAACCCATCCAGCTCCTTGATGAAACTGTCTCTCATGAAGACCATCCCAGGAAAGTAAGACCAAAAGTTACCTCTGCTACAGAGAAGTTCATTTAGAGTCACCAGCCTCAGAAATCACCAATTAACAACCAGCACCTCAGATTAGAGCGGTTATGAAGGCTTTACAGAGCATAGGTGGCAGACGCATCTCAATATCAACTGTTCACAGGAGATTATTGTATATTTTGGACGCCTTCAGACCTGCTTTACAATGTAGAAAGAAAACTTTTGAGTGGTAGTCTATTGTGTGATATCTATCTATCTATCTATCTATCTATCTATCTATCTATCTATCTATATATATATATATATTCATTCATTCATTTTCTATACCGCTTAATCCTGTGTTCAGGGTCGCGGGGGACCTGGAGCCTATCCCAGGAGACTTCGGGCACTAGGCGGGGTACACCCTGGACAGGGTGCCAATCCATCGCAGGGCACACACACATACACACTCTAACACACCCAATCACACACTACGGGCAATTTAGGAACGCCAATTAGCCTAACCTGCATATCTTTGGACTGTGGGAGGAAACCGGAGTACCCAGAGGAAACCCACCAAGCACGGGGAGAACATGCAAACTCCATGCACACAGAGACGGGAATCGAGCCTGGCCGGGGAATCGAACCCAGACCCTGGAGGTGCAAGGCGACAGTGCTAACCACTACACCACCGCGCCGCCATATATATATATATCTTGTATTTTCGTAATCTAGAGGAATAGTTCTCCAGGCTACCTGAGCAACTTTTTTTCCACTCCAGTCCGTGTACCTGAGCTATTTCAGGGGAATGATTTTTTGCTGGTTAACCCACACAATGATCTGTGAATTATTCAAGGATTAAAATGTCTAATTTAAGACGTGAACCAGTAAGAAACTGTTGTAGATGATGACAGATGATCAGGCCGGTGATTAGTATACTGGTGATGCTGAATGCTGAGTGGTCGGAACAGACGAGAGGGGAAATGAGGTCGCTGCTGAGGTTGTTACATAAACAACTGACTTTTAAATTGTATCTTTAGACATTTTGCAGCCTGTCGCACCAAAAGAAATGGGAACAAATGTTCAACTTAATCTATATCGTAATTTAAACGAATGAAGAAATGAAGAAATTAGATTTTTTAAAACTGATTTCAGGCATGAATTAATATTGTTTTTTTGCTAATTCATTTAGATAATTCACATTTTTTTGTTTTATTTATTTATAGTAAGATGCACAATTTTATATCTGCCAATAGTATAAGAAGATTTTTACAATAACTATGGTTTCCAATCTTAGACAGTACTAGATACATTTGACTTGATCAATATATTTTACTTGCGGTCACAAGCACCATGTAAAGGTTGTGAGTGTCAGATCACACTCCAGTGCATCTGCATTGTCTTATAGTGCCCTTAAGTCAATTAAGGAATCTGGCAGACCTGTTTTTGCACCAGACATCAACGATTTCTATCTTTAATCTTTGCAACGAAAGTAAAAATAAATTTGTTGAGAATGACAAGCAACATACGTATACTCTTTCAGCATGATGGCGATTAAAATCATTCAATTCTATCGAACTAAACCACTTTAAAAAGCACAGTATATTACAATGTTAGTAGATTTTATTCCATGCTCTCCGACTCAAACAACATCTGCTAATTCATCATGTGCCATATCAGTGGTGGGCGTTCAACAACGAATAAGTGTGTAAACTATGGACCTTATTATAGTTGTGATAATTAAATACATAAACACTTCTGACCATGAACAAGCCCCAGGAAACACAAGAACATCCTTTTGGATGTCACTGAGGCAGAGCAGGAACAGCACATGTGCACTGAGGTTATGTAAGTAAGCAACATCTTTAAATAACGGTGTTAAAAAGCCCACATTAGGAAGGTGTTTATTTTCACACACCCACTGACATCTAGTAGAGAGGAAAAGGGGAATATAACTTACAGCAGTGTTTAACTGTAAAGTATTTTGCAATACGATTTCCCCGTGATAATATCACCTGCTGAAACAGACGAACGCCGGTGGAATTACAGTATTCTTAGAGACTGTAGCATTCATCTTCTTCTGGCTATAAAAGGATTTTTTTTTTTTTTAGTAATATACATATTTGACTCCAGTCAAGGCCTAGATACTGGTGTAGATGTGGGAGCTAGTGATGATTATATATATTGTATTTTATTGGCCCAGTCGCCTTGCACCTCTAGGGTCTGGGTTCGATTCCCCGGCCAGGCTCGATTCCCGTCTCTGTGTGCATGGAGTTTGCATGTTCTCCCCGTGCTTGGTGGGTTTCCTCCGGGTACTCCGGTTTCCTCCCACAGTCCAAAGACATGCAGGTTAGGCTAATTGGCGTTCCCAAATTGACCGTAGTGTGTGAATGAGTGTGTGAATGTGCGTATGTGTGTGTGCCCTGCGATGGATTGGCACGCTGTCCAGGGTGTACCCCGCCTTGTGCCCTAAGCCTCCTGGGATAGGCTCCAGGTCCCCCGCGACCCTGAGTAGAGGATAAAGCGGTACAGAAGATGAATGAATGAATGAATGAATGAATTTTACTGACCCAGTGATTACTGTGTGCAGTTTTATTTACTGTACAAGAATCAGTCAAAAAGTGATACTGGAGTTCTTTCATTATCCTCTTTCAGACTATGACATTTTAGACCTTACTGTGCAGATCGTCATGCTCGAACAGGTTTCAGCCCTTTAGTTAGTTAAGTGTAATATACTGTAACAGAATGCAAAACCATTATGTACAGGTGTGTAAACCATATACTGTATCAGCGAGCTGGTCAGTTGTCCGCAAAGGCTTTTATTGACAATTACATTAAGTTTATGCAAAGAGTCTACTGTACAGTATATTTGCCGTGTTGATGCTACTTTTCCAATTCTGCAATTCTCCCTGGCATGCTGTCAATAAACTTTCTTCTTTGTCTTTCGGCTGTACCCTTTCAGGGGTCGCAACAGCGAATCATTTGCCTCCATCTAACCCTATCCTCTGCATCCTCTTCTCTCACACCAACTAACTTCATGTCCTCTCTCACTGCATCCATAAATCTCCTCTTTGGTCTTCCTCTAGGCCTCCTGCCTGGCAGTTCCAACCTCAGCATCCTTCTACCGATATATTCACACTCTCTCCTCTGAACATGTCCAAACCACCTCAATCTGGCCTCTCTGACTTTATCTCCAAAACATCTCACATGGGTTGTCCCTCTGATGAACTCATTCTTGATCCTATCCATCCTTGTCACTCCCAAAGAGAACCTCAACATCTTCAGCTCTGCTACCTCTAGCTCTGCCTCCTGTCTTTTCTTCAGTGCCACTGTCTCTAAGCCGTAGAGCATTGCTGTTCTCACCACTGTCCTGTACACCTTTCCTTTCATTCTCGCTGATGCTCTTTTATCGCACAACACACCTGACACTTTTCTCCACCCATTCCAACCTGCCTGTACTCGTCTCTTCACCTCCTTTGAACACTCTCCGTTGCTCTCGACCGTTGACCTGCTTAAAATCCTGCACCTTCTTTACCTCTGCTCCCTGTAGCCTCACTGTTCCTCTTGGGTCCCTCTCATTCACACACATGTATTCCGTATGTATGTATGCTGTCAATCAACTGACCACATCATTTATATTTAGGCATTTGGCAGACATTCTTATCCAGAGCGACTTACATTTTTAATCTCATTATACATCTGAGCAGTTGAGGGTTAAGGGCCTTGCTCAAGGGCCCAACAGTGGCAACTTGGTGGTTGTGGGGTTTGAACCTGGGATCTTCCGAACCGTAGTCCAATGCCTTAACCACTGAGATACCCCTACCCCTATCCTGACTGATGGCAGCCCATTCTTGCATAATCAATGCTTGGAGGTTTTTGTTTGTCAAAGTTTACAATGGGATGAAGGTCTGGTGAGTTTACTGGCCAGGGACCCAACATTTTGTTTGTCGTTTTGTTTCCCGAGCCACTTACTGTACAGTAGTTATCACTTTTGCCTTATGGCAAGTTGCTCCATAATGCTGGCAATAAGGCATTCTTCGTCACCAAACTGTTCTTGGATGGTTGGGAGAAGATGATTCTACTGTATCTCGTTGGATGTTTTTGTACCATTCTTTATTCATGGCTGTGTTTTTAGGCGACATTGCGTGAGTGAGCCCAGTTCCTTGACTAAGAAGCAACAGCACACATGAATGGTCTCAGGATGCTTCATTGGCTGATGGTAGCGCTGTACTAGGTGCTTCAAATGACTGAAATAACTGGGTCGCTTTAGTTAGTAACCTTGTAACCCAGTGTAAAGATGTCAGTTGCTCTGGATAAGACGCATAAATCCAAATGTGAATGTACTGTAACTGGCAAATCAAGCAAAGTCTAGGAATGAGAATGACTTCTTATGACCACTTAGGTTCTTTCCACAGAAATGTATCTTCATTTGAACATGTTGCCACATAAAACATACACAAAACCAATCCACTTTTCATGGACTAAAAGGACACAGAGTGTGGAGAAATCCAGATAATGGATAGAGAAAGTGTACAGTGATAGCAGCAATTATGAGAGCTTTGGTCTCTGCCTATCATCCCTCTAATGGATGTGAACTTTGATCTATGTCTGCTCTAATGCCAATATAGAGGTACACGGGTATAGAGGTGTGCATGATTATCAGCTCACTCAAGCACAAAAGAAATTAGCTGTGAGAAAAAGAAGACTTGCAAAAATCATACGAAAATGCAAACAGAAGAATATTCAGAAGACGAGACAGATTTACAAAACTGAGTTGACAAATATGTTATTTTGGAAATAATAGTTGGAGTAGGGCTGGTTTGTTACTGCTGCCCTCATCAGATGAGGTGTAATGGTGTAGGTAATGCTAGGGTCAGGTGACCTCTTTTGTAGAGCACTGTAGGTAATGCTACACACACAGCAGGGCGATGTCACGGATGATGGGAGGATTATAATGAGCAAGAATAATCCAGCAGAACAGCGAGAGACAAGCACACAAAGCACTCAAAGTAACTGTGCCAGCATTACTAACATTATTAAAATACCTAAATACTATCTCTCATACCCGTTGTGCCTCCAAACTTAATATGTACAGATAAAAGAAAAAAAGTAAAATATGTACTTGATTTGAAAAAAAAGTTGATAAAGATACAGGTTTCACACTAAACTGTGCACAGAAGACTTTTGGAACATAAAACACAAATCTAGTGACAGGCACAGACATCATAAGCACAGTTAACACAACCACAATTAACAGAAGCACAGCAACATTTTAACACAAAGCAATTATAAACACAATTACTTTAAGCACAGGGTACAATAAGAACAGTTAACACAAGCACAGTTAACATAGCACTCGAATTACAGAACATTTACCCAGGCTCAATTACCATGAGCACAGTTACTATAAGCATATACTGTACACCTCAAGCACAGTTACCTTAAGCACAGTTACAATAAGCACAGTTAACACAAGTACAGTTACCAGAGCACACATATCACAGCTAATTTATGTAAAAAAAAATTAACACAAGCACAGTTACATGAATCACAGCTACACTCAGCATAGTTCACACTAGCACAGTCACCATAAGAAGATATATCACAAGCACAGTCACCCGCAAGCACAGCCACAATAAGCACAGTTCCCACTAGTACAGTCACCATAAGCACAGTCACCGCAAGCACAGCCACAATAAGCACAGTTCCCACTAGTACAGTCACCGCAAGCACAGCCACAATATGCACAGTTCCCACTAGTACAGTCACCATAAGCACAGTCACCCGCAAGCACAGCCACAATAAGCACAGTTCCCACTAGTACAGTCACCGCAAGCACAGCCACAATATGCACAGTTCCCACTAGTACAGTCACCATAAGAAGATATATCACAAGCACAGTCACCCGCAAGCACAGCCACAATAAGCACAGTTCCCACTAGTACAGTCACCATAAGCACAGTCACCGCAAGCACAGCCACAATAAGCACAGTTCCCACTAGTACAGTCACCGCAAGCACAGCCACAATATGCACAGTTCCCACTAGTACAGTCACCATAAGCACAGTCACCGCAAGCACAGCCACAATAAGCACAGTTCCCACTAGTACAGTCACCGCAAGCACAGCCACAATATGCACAGTTCCCACTAGTACAGTCACCATAAGCACAGCCACAATAAGCACAGTTCCCACTAGTACAGTCACCATAAGCACAGTCACCACAAGCACAGCCACAATAAGCACAGTTCCCACTAGTACAGTCACCCTAAGCACAGTCACCGCAAGCACAGCCACAATAAGCACAGTTCCCACTAGTACAGTCACCATAAGCACAGCCACAATAAGCACAGTTCCCACTAGTACAGTCACCGCAAGCACAGCCACAATAAGCACAGTTCCCACTAGTACAGTCACCATAAGCACAGTCACCGCAAGCACAGCCACAATAAGCACAGTTCCCACTAGTACAGTCACCATAAGCACAGTCACCGCAAGCACAGCCACAATAAGCACAGTTCCCACTAGTACAGTCACCGCAAGCACAGCCACAATAAGCACAGTTCCCACTAGTACAGTCACCATAAGCACAGCCACAATAAGCACAGTTCCCACTAGTACAGTCACCATAAGCACAGTCACCGCAAGCACAGCCACAATAAGCACAGTTCCCACTAGTACAGTCACCATAAGCATAGTCACCGCAAGCACAGCCACAATAAGCACAGTTCCCACTAGTACAGTCACCATAAGCACAGTCACAATAAGCACAGTTCCCACTAGTACAGTCACCATAAGCACAGTCACCGCAAGCACAGCCACAATAAGCACAGTTCCCACTAGTACAGTCCCCACTAGTACAGTCACCGCAAGCACAGCCACAATAAGCACAGTCCCCACTAGTACAGTCCCCACTAGTACAGTCACCGCAAGCACAGCCACAATAAGCACAGTCCCCACTAGTACAGTCCCCACTAGTACAGTCACCGCTAGTACAGTCACCATAAGCACAGCCACAATAAACACAGTTATCATAAGCACCAGTCACATGAGTACAGTCACTATAAGCACAGTTACCATTAACACAGCGAACACAGGATGCTTACTTCAAGGACAGTCACCATAATCACAGTCACCGCAAGCATAGCCACAATAAGCACAGTTAACACAAGCACGGTTACAGTTCATTAAGCAGTTATATCACAAGCACAGCTAAAGTAAGCACAGTTAGCACAAGGACAGGCGACATAACACTACTCTCACAAGCACAGTTAATTATGTGCGTTTGTGTTTGCTTTGTCTTTTTTTTTTTGTAGTGTATTTTGTTGACCACACCGATTCCTTTACAAACTAAATGTAATACCAAATCACCCAGAGTCTACAGTACACCCTGGCTCTAATTACCCGTCCTGGCAGGAGCATGGTAAAGAGGAACCACAGCTGTGTGTACACTAACAAGACAGACTAACAGCACCGATTAGCATGTTTGTCCAACCCTATTAGCAAAAGGCTAAACTTGGATGCGGGTCTACAGCAGAGAGCTCACTCACATGATGAGCTGCTGGCCACACAACAATCAGCACAGGATTCTGACAGCATCAGTTCAGTTAAAAAGTCAAATTTCGTGTAAAACGTGCTGAATTTTGAAAAAAAAAAAAAAAGAAAAAAAAAATCTGCGAAAGATACGTTGCAGCTCCACACTACACACACTCACATATCACTTAATTAATATTCGTTACTTCTCAGTCTGATTTAATTATATTCCCTCACTATGACAGAGCAACTGCACATTTCCTGTCTTCTCATCTCAAACTGGCTGCGAGCGCGTTAATACGCCAAGGACACGCTTCAGCTACAGGCAGCATGCCACGAGAGCAGGTGTTAGGCTTCTTATCTTTACAGCAAAGGTCTGACACACCTCCCGACACTGACGTCTGCTAGCTACCAAGAAGCGAGACGTCTTTCATCTATGAGGTTATTTAAAATGATTGAACCCTGAGATGCCGTTCCATAATGAAGCCGACGACAAATAACGACCATTAAAGACCATTGGGTCTCTACGGCTGAGCTCAGGCTCAAGAATTCCAATTCTAATTAGAAAAGTCTGAATGCTGCATTTGCTATTGTATGTTCTAGTGTGTGTAAGTGCGGATGTGTGAACATGCACAATTGATTTCAAAGAATATTTACACACCAGTCCTATTTTAAGCGTAACTTATTAATGCTTTTCAAGGTCCGTCAAGCACCGACCTTGTCCCTGTGAAAGCATAATTTGAGAAAGATGATGGGTGTTCATGTCAAACAGGGACTTTTGGTTGTGCAAAATGTCAGAACACAGTTAGGAGAGTACTGTAAAAACTCCATATGTCTATATAATCCCCTGTTACACTAATGCACTTATCTCAGCGTTTCACCAGTGCTTGGATACCATCAAGGTTGAAAGTTCCGTCAAGCTGACAGAACTTTAGTTCAGCCTGTTTAATTAGTGACGAGAGGCGTTCAAGTCAAACAGGGATTTGTGAAGGAAGACGTAACGTCTTCCTTCACAAATCCCTGTTTGACTTGAACGCCTCTCGTCACTAATTCAATTATGCACTTTGCTTTTCCACGAACAACAAAGAAAATGACTGCCACAATAAATAATGCACACCTGAATTGTGTTTATTATCCCATTGTTAGAAACAATTTAGTGTCTTGAAAAAAAAAGATTAAATCAGTAAAAACCTACTGTATATTTCTTGTCAGCATCAAATACCTCCATTTATTTTTCAAAATCAAATAAATATTGTAAAAGGCAATTAGAGATTGACGCCATTCATTTTGAACACAAATGCATCGTAGAGCACACACACCTACTGTACAGTACACAAGCATTCACACACTATGGGCAATTTGGGAACGTCAATTAACCTAATATGTATATCTTTGGGAGGAAACCAGTGAACCTGGAGGAAACCACCAAGCCCACATCCACAGAGGCAAAAAGTCACATGAATTCCAATCTGACATTCTTATTCATGTCACACCAGACATATATCCAATCTGGGTCCCCATTCCAAAACATCAGATTTGTGCGTTCAGACAGCCTTTAAATCAGATTAGTGTGAAAACTTTGTGGATTTGGGTCACTTCAGGCTGGTCATGTGAACGTAGCCTAAAAGTGCACCTTTCAATTAGTTTAAATAAAGATGACCTTCTCATAGAGGGTGTGGTCGTCTTATAGAGGGACATTCAGGTTAGCGTATGCTTGCATTAATGCGTACACATGCCAAACCATCAACACCGACAAAAACAAATCAACCGGTGGCTGTGTGCCAAGTGGACATGTGAAATTAAGGTACAGGTACAGCGGGTCCCTCGGCATACTGTACGAATGCCAGGCCTTAAGGACTGAAGAAATTTGCCATGGCATGCAAAGCATTATCAGCACAAGAGCGACCGCACGAAGCCAAACCAAACGCTAGCTAAGTTGTGCGTACGTCCGGGAGCCGTTTAACCGAGTTTACATATTTTTTGCGACCTTTTTTATATATAATTTCCTTTGGGAGAATGCATTCCGTAATATGAAATCTCGCCTTAAGAGCTGACCTCTGGAATGATCTGGAATTCGCATGCCGAGGCACCGTTGTACCTATAATATGTTGCTGTGAATATGTTGCCTGATTTAGAATGGAACACAATTCTAACCAACAAAATTGCCTGTTAAAAACACCATTTCCACTTCAATGTATTATTTTTTTTTTTTAAAGCTAAAACTTGTTCTCATCTCATCCCTGTGTACCAGCTTAAACATGCAGCCATGTTGGCATGGCAACTGCTCCCCTTCTATTTCATCTGACCCTCCTCTTTCTGCAAACTGAACAGAATTTGCACCTTCATCATCATCATCATCCTCCCTCAAAATTACAGAATTGACGGCTTCAAAGTATTTTACTTACACATGCACACACTTATTATAATGCAGCCCTCATAGTTAGGCAGAGTTTATGTACAGGTAACCATGGAAACCGTCTCTGTAAACTGAACAGGAAAAGAGATGCTACATGTCAGCCACACCTCTCTATTTGCTGATTATCTTACAGAGATGAAGCTGAAAAACAATACACTGGAAGACATTTTTCTCTGTCTTTACACTCCGTGATCTCTGCTTTTTCTGTCTATCGCTGTACTTTCACTCCCTTTTCACTAAAAACCATCAGTGGTCAGACATCACCACTCTGTGCAGAGCACAACACCACCATCTCTCAAGTTTTCTCTTTAACTCCAAACGCAGCAGGGACGTGAGGATCCCACCAAGTGTGTGTGTGTGTGTGTGTGTGTGTGTGTGTGTGGATAAACACCACTGAGGACACAAGAAAAGGCAGCTTCTGCATCACTCACACCAGCGGCATGAACGCTTATTAACAAGCCTTAATGAATGTGTTTACAATTAAGGAGCACCATAATCCCTAAAGTAAATTAAGTGAATGTAGCCCCAAGCACGTGTGTGTGTGTGTGTGCGTGTGTGTGTGCGTGTGTGTATAAATCCAGCACATCTCATCAATTTATTCCTCCCTCTGTGATTAGCCCTGAAAGAATGTCTTCCATCTCTCTCTCTATCACACACACACACACACACACACAAAGATACTAATTTTATTACTTGCCTTAAAACTGGATTGTGACAAAATGTCATTGTGTCTGTGTGTGTGTGTGTGTGTGTGTGTGTGTGTGTGTGTGTGTGTGTGTGCGTGTGCGTGTGTGCGCGTGCGTGAGAAAGAGTGTGTGCACTACCTAAAAGTGCTGTGAACGCATAATAAACCCTGCTTCTGGAACATTTTCTTGTAATGAGGTGACTGACCTCCACTTCAGGATCTTCTGTGTGTTCATGGGCTTCAGTCGAGTCTTATCTACTCCGTGTGTGTGTGCGTACTAGACCTTACACTGATCTGATCGGTATCAGTATCAGGTCAATACCACTAAAAAGAGATCAGATCCTGTACAGATAAACAAAGATTGAGATTGAACTTTGAGAAAGAAAAGTCTTTTCCTTTTCTTGGACTGATTTTATTAGATTTATACTTAATGTGAATTTAGCTGTAAAGTGTTTCAGTTCAAACACAGTATACAGGATATACAGGATGTGGATATATCTCTTATACATAATATAAAACTTAATTCAAATCCTGAATTCTTTTTCCACCTACAGTCCCGTGAAAGAGACCTATGTGAAAAAGTAATTGCCCCCTTGTTAAAGCATGGATGAACTGTTCATTTTGGATGGACGAGTTACATTTCCTCATCCAGGCCTGATTACTGCCAGCCATGTTGAATCAAGAAATCACTTAAATAGGACCTGTCTGACAGAGTCGAGCGTGCTAAAAGATTTCAAAAGGTCTTAACATTAATCTAAAGAAATTAATGAACAGATGAGAAACAAGTAATTGACATTTACGAAGTAATTGACAAACAAAGCAGCTGGTGATTACATTTAATTAATGAAATGTATTAAATATAAATGTGATACAAATAAAAAAAAAAAACATGAATACAAATTCAAAACTACATTTTGTAATTATTCTGGTTATCTTTGGGTAAATATTAATATTAGTTTGATGAGTGAAGGTAGTGCGGCTAGTGAAGGTATTTTTAGGGAGAGCAGAAAAATCTTGGTGTCAAAATGAGGCCGAGGGTTCCCTCTTCCTCACTGTCACAGACTCCTCAATTTTCTACAAATAAGATTTCAACTTCTTGGCACTGGCCCTATCTCAGCAATCGAACATGATACAGTAATTAATATACCTGCTATCGAAATAGAACTGAACCGAAAATCTGGGGGGAACTCAAACCACCCAAAATGTGACTTAATCCCAGGTGCTGGGTGTCAGATACAGAGACTCTGTATAGAGACTCATTCTGCAGTTTTAAATTATTTTCTTGTGGAAATGCTATGAAATCAATGAATAAACATAAACAAACCCAAATGGTCATTTTTTGGTACACAGTCTTACTTGTATCTACAGCACAAAGAGCCTCATAAAAATGCTCTGAACATCATTTATGATTTCATGAAGACTTTTATAACCCAGAACGCCAGTACAGCTGCTCCTCAGTGTCGGAATAAATTACGGCTTTCGTTTCTCGTGGTTAATTAAAAGCGCCGTTTAGGTGCATGAGGCCCATTCATCTGTAACAATATGGCGACGAATGCAGCCACAAATGCAGAACGTGTGCAGAATGAAGACAATCCTGTATGAATGTTATTATTATTATTATTATTTGTAGGAAGAATAAAATTGTTTAATGGAATATACTTCTAATACTTCTTATAAAAATGCTACATTTCTCTAAAAATTATTTTCAAATAATATGCCAAAACATGGTATCAGTGCTAAAATGTGTCTCGTCCAGGGGAAAAAGTGAATTTTCAGATATGTTTAATGTTTCTTATCTTCCGAGTTATCCTTTGTGTTTTTGTAAATACAGTATGCATACACATTTATATTTTTATCAGATTAAAAAAAATAAAAAATTTGCTAAATACTGTAGTGTCAAACCTTTTAATGATCTTAATTGTCATTCAGATGAAACTTGGCCAATTTAGATTTCACATGAAAAGACATAAACCTGAAAAACTGCAATTCTAAAATGCAAAACTGTTCATTCTTAATTTATGCAACACATTTTCCCACCCCTTTGTTCTAAAAGTTTTTTTTTTTAGTATCAATACTCATATAAAAATATGAATAATTTGCGTTGTAAATTAGTAGTTGAAGGTTGCTGATCAAAGGCAATCAGATCAAAGGTCAGATCAAAGGCAACTGATCAAAGGCAATCAAAGGCTGATCAAAGGGTTCGACTGCAAAAAAAAATAAAAATAAAAAATACTCTCCGTGCCTTAAACTGCCGAATGGTGATAAATAAAGTTTTTTTTTTAATTGAATTGAAACTGTAGGGTCTCTGGGGCAGGACCCTTAACCCTACACCCCATACAACCCACCCACTGCATGCCGGTCCCAAGCCTGGTCAAAAACTGGAAGGGTTGTGAAGGAAAGAAGATCCAGCATTAACCCTGAGCCAGATTTGTCGATCTAATGGTCCAATGTGGTGACCCCTTGGATAAAAATATGCAAAGTGCATGAAAAAAGTGTGCATGTGTGTGCTTGTACCGTAATCTACATTCATGTCTTTTAGAAAATTAAGATGATTAAAAACAGAGATATTCAGATATGACGTATGCTTGAGGTGGTCTCAGCTGCGGACTAGAATAATCCTTTTAGCCAGTCAGCAGTGTCAAGATCTCCAGTTAATGTTCAAAAAATGTGATCTCAGTGTGATCTGGCACGGACGCTCGTGCCAGACGGGCCAGGGTGAATGATTTCACAAACTGCTGATCTCTTGGGATTTTCACACACAATAGTCTCTCGAGTTTATACACGAGTGCTGCAGGTGATGAGAGATGTATGAAAGGAAGCTGACAGGGAAACACTATGGTGACTCGAATAAGGGCTCTTTGCAAACGGTGGTTAGAAGCACAAATCATGCTTTACTGTGGTTACGGTGGATGGGCTGCAGCTGCAAAAATAAATAAATAAATACAATTAAATATCACACTGACTTTCACTGATCCTGTCTTAACTAATCTTATGGACAAAATGACTATACTGTATTTCGATTCTCTGCAGAATTTACTTTACTAATAGCGTTCATTATAAATCAACTGTCTACTTTTATCCATGTCAACATCTGTGACATAAATGACTTAAAATAACGTAAAGAAATGTAGGTTGAGCTAAATTGCTTAACCCACATTTCTCTTTGTGCCTGCAAGGCAAATCCCAAGTTTAGAACAACACTCTCATTCTGAAAACCTTATCGCTTCTATACTACGGGATTTGTCTAAACCGAGGCTTGTGATGAAATGTCTCGTGAAGGAAGATGTAAAACCGATTTCATGCACAATACGGTGATGAGACTCTCAGCCGCAGCGAAAACATTCGAATGGTGCAAACGCTTTAAAGAAGCTGATCTTCCCAGCCGAGGAGGCTCGGAGCCCGCTGCAGTCGTTTCCCATGAACATTCAGCGAGGCGAACGTGTGATCCCTGAAAATCGACGGATAACATGTCGCCAAATTGCAGTCGAGACGCATCTGTCTGTTGGGAACGGTACATCACAATCATTCACCAACACTGCTTTCACATTAAAGGGACTCAGCTGGGGGTTACTGCCACCACGTCCCCCATACAGTCAGGACCTTGATCCAGCCGTTATCAGATGTTTAGGCCTTAAAGGTGTCCCAGGGTTTCAGACAGAGAGCAGGCGCTCCGATCACGGCTCTGCTGTACTGACAGACCGTTCTACCTTGATGGTGTCCAAGTACTAGTGAAACACTGGAATAAGTGTAGCAGGGGATTATATAGAGAAATAAAGGGAGTTTACTGTATACTCGCATAACTGTGTTCTGTTATTCTGCACGATCAAAATCCTGCTTTGATTTGAACACCCCTCGTATCTTTGATCCTTATAAATAGGAATAAATATCTAATATTTCAATAATCATTTCTGAATATAAAAATATACTATATATGGCTTTTTGCCATATAGTTAGTATATGTATGATCATTACACCATGTCTTTTTCTTTCCAAGGAAAAAAAAAAATAATTGTCCTATAAATATTTTTTATTATTTAATTTCTTTTTCAGGAACAAAACAAAAGGTTGTTATTTTTACAAGACAAAACTAATATGTGCTGCACACTGTGAACTGTCTGTGATGGTGAACACTTTTACAAAAAAAAAAAAAAAAAAAAAAAAAAAATGGCGGCGCGGTGGTGTAGTGGTTAGCACTGTCGCCTTGCACCTCCAGGGTCTGGGTTCGATTCCTCGGCCAGGCTCGATTCCCGTCTCTGTGTGCATGGAGTTTGCATGTTCTCCCCGTGCTTGGTGGGTTTCCTCCGGGTACTCCGGTTTCCTCCCACAGTCCAAAGATATGCAGGTTAGGCTAATTGGCGTTCCCAAGTTGCCCGTAGTGTGTGAATGAGTGTGTGTGTGTGTGCCCTGCGATGGATTGGCACCCTGTCCAGGGTGTACCCCGCCTTGTGCCCTAAGCCTCCTGGGATAGGCTCCACGTCCCCCGCGACCCTGAATAGAGGATAAAGCTGTACAGAATATATATATATATATTTTTTTTTATATAGGAATATATAATTATAGCTATATATAGGAATAAATAATTTATTCATATATATATATATATATATATATATAATTTATTATAGAATTATTATATATATATATATATATATATATATATATATATATATATATATATATATATATAATTTTTTTTTTTTTACTGTGTATGTTTTGTATGCCGTTTATTGTCAATCAATAGACTCTTATCAGATCCACACTGTGTTTATTGCTTGGCATTTAGCCCTCTGATAAACTGCTGCATTACCCAAAATTAACTAATTAGTCACTGCCTTTAAAATAACGAATTAGAGCTAATGAATTCAATCATTAAAGCAGTAAATATTAAAGGTTCATCGTGTGAAAACCCAGAAGACAGAGTTTGCATAACCTACTATGCCTTGTTTTTTATCCAACATGCCCCAGGCTTTTATGCAGAAACAGAAACATCAACAATTATTACAAAATTTATGGAACTGTAATGTTAAAGGGAGCAAAAAGTGCGCATTAGAAGGAGGAATGGCATTCACAGGATTAACCACGCGATGCATTACATCACACACATTTACACGAACCAGTCAATGTTTAAAATGATGACACCAGAAATATTTCTTAGTTCGGGTCAATTCTGTTCGCATTTCACATTCGCTGGTCATGTGCTGGCAGATGACCTTGAATTCGGAGATCATGCCATTTATGGCTAAAGGGCACTGAATGCCATTTTGTATTTTTTTTTTTCCTGTCCAGGAAGAGCCGGTCCATCAGCCAAATGCTGACCACAGATTGGAAATAATGACAGACTGCAGGAGCCAAGCTTTTCCAGACGCAGAACGAAGACCCGGGGATGAAGTTTTCTGACGTGAATTATAGAGTGTCTGGAAGGACACTATCGAAAAGCAGTGATTCAGTCAAATCTGTTAACCATGAAGGTATAATTCAATCAAGCGTATGGAGGACTGCCTGTAGTTTGTTAAGTCTTGTGAGTTCTCTTGGCTGGAGGCGAGACCGGGGTAGTACTGTATGTGGCTCTGAGCCGGATCTTTCCTTCAGTGAACAAAGTGTCTCAGTGAGGACACCCGAGTCCAGGTGGATGTCTATCTATAAACACGTATCAGAGTGACAAGACCATCTGTTCTGCAATCAAGACAAGCAGGGGGGTTGCGTTTACATCAGCGATGTCTTTATTTCTGTAGTGCTGCTTTAGAGAAACAGAGATGGTGAAATTGATATGCGAGGAAAAGCATTAGAGCTTTGCTTTTCTACTTGCATATGCTTTTATAGCTTTGTTCATACCAGGGGTGTTCAAGTCAAACTAGGACTTTTGATTTTGCAGAATAACAGAACACACTTATGAGAGTAAAAACTCCATTTATTCCTTTATATAATCTAACCTCCTGCTACACTAATGCACTTATCTCAGTGTTTCACTAGTGCTTACAGTAGATACCATCAAGGTAGAAGTTTTCTTACTACACCAGAGCCATGATCATGATCAGACTGCCTGTTTAACGTCTGGCCTCCCAGGAACTCCTTTAAACATGAGGAAATTGCTTGGAGACTTCTCCAGGGACTCCTAGCCATGTTCTTGTAATGTGCATGTGCAAATGCGTTTCTTCTGAAAGTTGGCAACAAGTTATAGGTATATTTTCAAGGATCAGACGTTCCACCAGCTAATTGTTGACGGGAACGACCACAGTGGGCTCCGAACCACCACAGACATTCGGCCTTCTTTAAAATGTCTGCACCATCCACACGTCTGTCTCATCGCTCTACTTTGTTTCAAATCTTCTGTAAATGTCACTTTTACAGCTTTTCTGTTTTCATTCACTGGAGATTTTATCGGAAGTCCCCGTTTGACTTGAACACTCCTCCTATATACTATTCAAAACAATCCTATAATAGCTCTCCTAAAAAAAAAATCTAACAAACTAGCTTAACATAGATATTAACTGCATGACGGTAATAACCTTTAGTAACGCACCACCATTAGTAACAAGACTAGCTCCTTAAATACAAAAGGAAGCAACACTACAGACCTAATATGGTTATAAACAAATAAGTTCAAATAAGGATAATAAGTTCTGGTATCTTATTTACTGTACAAAAAAATCAGAAGCGAAGCGTCTAGACATAGTGACTACATAGCTGCGTTATAAAACTCTCGGACCATTATGATCTCCATCGTTGCTCTTGCCAAACCTCTGTATTTTTGCCCCCCACCCCCGCCCCCCCCATGATATTTACCTTTAAATGTCCACGAAGACTACAGTATTTGTAACTTTGTGCTGCTGCGAGTAACCGACACCACTGTAAGCCGTCTGACTCACTAATTTAACACTGCCTCTCTGAACACCGATCCCTTAAGACTAGAGAAGAAACTAGCGAGCACATAAACCACAGTTAACCTTCACCGTCCTTCATAATTCCGCTCTGCTCACCACGACACAATTAATCTTTTCTTTTCCCGCCTATTCAGTCTAGCGAGGACTGTACAAATGAGACGCTGTGCTGAATTTTCCAATAAAGAAGCTTTTGTTCTGCTGTGAATGTCATTTGCTTATTCCGCCGATTCTATTGTGTTTGTGGGAGAAGAACTACACACCGACACACACACACACACACACACACACATATACGTCTCACGCCACCAGCAGCACAGGAACCAGACTCCGGTAACTAAATCAGAGTACAGCCAGAGAGCGATGTCACTTAGCGCTAATGGCTACTGACGGTTCAGTGCAGGGCCTGGGTACCAGAGAGACAGGGTCAGGTCTCTCCTCTGTATTAATGAGGGGTCATTAATACAGTTCCTAAGGAGTGTGATGGAGGGGACTACAGGAAGCTACAGGACCAACAATCTTATTTACACACACCCAGCTCATTAAACATATAGAACCTCTTTACATCACTTACATACTAACTTATCCATCGTACAGTAAACAGACAGTGTTTAGACCTCTTTATTCTGTATATAGGGTCGCAGGGGGCCTGAAGCTTATTATTACGTCTTGTCTGATGTTTCTTCTCTAATGAATCTGTCGGAAAAACTTCCAACACTTTCCAGCTCTTTCACTGCTGATCTGCTGCTCTTGATAAACATTTCCAGTGTCCAAACACCTCATTTATCCCTTTACTTTTCTATTACATCCCCACATGACACGACTCCATCATCCCTCTAGCAGTGTGCTATGGTGCGGTGGTATCCGCCACAAGGACGTTGCCAGCAGATCCTGTGGGTTCTGTGGGTTGCAGGGTGGGCCTCTGTAAATTGGACTCCTAAGCGTGCTCAATTGGATTGGGAACTGGAAAGCTTGTCATCAGTCTTGGGCGCTTTGCCTGCTCTGGTGTCTTTCTATCATGGCCTTGACTTTTTCAGTGAGTGAGTTATGCTACATTGGCTTTTCTGTGGGATCGCACCAGACAAATTGGCCTTTGGTGCCCCAGGCATAAATGAGCCTTGGGTACTCATGATCCTGTCACCAGTTTACTGGTATATAATTGATACCAATGTTAATGTGGTCATGTTATGGCTGATCAGTATATACAAGAGTTTAATGCTGTATCAGCAAAAAACAATGTCTTTTGTCTATGACCAAGGTTTAACAATAATCACTGTGTACTTTAATCGCTGGTTTCTTACAAGTAAAGCTATAATAGAATAGAATAGAATAATGGGTTTGTCTTGCTGGTATTGGAGTTGTTTCTTTGGGTGGGTGTGATGTCTATGGTTGTGATTATGGTGTTGCTTTTGGTGTTGGTGGCGGCATTTTTGTGGTGAAGGAGGTTTTGTTAGTAGTAAAAGTTAAATGTGAAAAGTTAATTCAAAATGTCTACGTGCAAATTTCCCATTCATCCCTGGACCAGCGTTAACAGAATAACTCTGAAGAGAGAACAAGTGGGTAAGAAATGCTTCACGACTGTGCCACGGTGAGGCAAACATTCAACTAATAGAGTACAGCTTCTGAGACTGTACTAAAGAAGCACCAGAAAAGCATTTCAAGTGCGCTGTATAATTGAGAACTGTATACTGTAGGAGACGTGGCCAGAAATAAACTGCTGCTCAAAAAAGTGCCAAATGAAAGCACATGACAGTAAATATAGGTGTATTTTTCTAACACCATTTCACCAGTAAAACATGGTGGTGGTAGCATTATGGAGACACGTTTTATCCTCAGAATCTGGGCTTCATGTTAAAGTTGAAAGAAATGGGTGGGGTTGGAGTGTTTAGTACTGCTTCAGGCTGCTGCAAAAATTAAAACATGTTTAAAAGAATTATAATTTTTAGGTTAGTATTATTATGTACTGGTCTACAAGGAAAGTAATGGCTGGTACAATGTGTGTATTAATTTGTACTCCAGATTAACATTTGGTATTTATTAACAAATGGACATTAGTGAAGAGGATTCTGTGTTGGCTATGTAACTAATATTTACTCTTACTTCTAGGGGAAAATATTTAGCTGCACCAGTGCCAGACAGGTCAGAAGGACATCCCAGAAAAAGCCTATTGCCTCAGGCTCCTGGAAGCGGAGAGTCTTGGATGCCATTTGAGCATCGAGAATGACGAGACAGGTCTGAGCTAAGCACTCTCCCCAAACGTGTTCAGCATAAAAAAAATTTCTAACTGAGCGGACGATGATGTGCCAAGAGAGCACAGGTGTCAAGTAACGAAGTACAAATACTTCGGTACCTTACTTAAGTAGAAATTTGGGGTATCTATACTTTACTGGAGTAATTATTTTTCAGCCGACTTTTTACTTCTACTCCTTAAATTTTTAAACAATTATCTGTACTTTCTACTCCTTACATTTTAAAAATAGCCTCGTTACTCTATTTTTATGATCAGAACGCGCAACCCCCGTGCCCCCCCCCCCCCCCCCCCCCCAAGGTCGCATGATAAGAACGCGCACAACGCATTGGTGTTGGTAGTGTTGGTGCTGTTGGTGGTGATAGTGCTGCTGGTTTTGGTGTTGGTGGTGGTAGTGTTGGTGCTGTTGGCGGTGATAGTGTTGCTGGTTTTGGTGTTGGTAGTGTTGGTGCTGTTGACGGTGTTAGTGTTGCTGGTTTTGCTGTTGGCGGTGATAGTGTTGCTGGTTTTGGTGTTGGTGCTGTTGGTGGTGATAGTGCTGCTGGTTTTGGTGTTGGTGGTGGTAGGGTTAGGGTTAGGGTTAGTAACCCTAGTATCTATACTTCTACTCAAGTAATGAATGTGAATACTTTTGACACCACTGCAAGAGAGAATTTAAACCTGTCATTCACCTAAACGATATTGTTTAAGTTTGGCTAGAATCTTTATTTTCTGTTATGATTGGTGTCTGGTGATTGTAAAGGCCAATGATGGTGTTGCTGGTTTTAGTGTTAGTAGTGGTAGTGTTGGTGCTGTTGGTGGTGATAGTGTTGCTGGTTTTGGTGTTGGTAGTGTTGGTGCTGTTGGGGGTGTTAGTGTTGCTGGTTTTGGTTTTGGTGGTGGTAGTGTTGGTGCTGTTGGTGGTGATAGTGTTGCTGGTTTTGGTGTTGGTGGTGGTAGTGTTGGTGCTGTTGGCGGTGATAGTGTTGCTGGTTTTGGTGTTGGTAGTGTTGGTGCTGTTGACGGTGTTAGTGTTGCTGGTTTTGCAGTTGGCGGTGATAGTGTTGCTGGTTTTGGTGTTGGTGCTGTTGGCGGTCATAGTGTTGCTGGTTTTGGTGTTGGTAGTGTTGGTGCTGTTGGTGGTGATAGTGCTGCTGGTTTTGGTGTTGGTGGTGGTAGTGTTGGTGCTGTTGGCGGTGATAGTGTTGCTGGTTTTGGTGTTGGTAGTGGTAGTGTTGGTGCTGTTGGCGGTGATAGTGTTGCTGGTTTTGGTGTTGGTAGTGTTGGTGCTGTTGACGGTGTTAGTGTTGCTGGTTTTGCTGTTGGCGGTGATAGTGTTGCTGGTTTTGGTGTTGGTGCTGTTGGCGGTGATAGTGTTGCTGGTTTTGGTGTTGGTAGTGTTGGTGCTGTTGGTGGTGATAGTGCTGCTGGTTTTGGTGGTGGTAGGGTTAGGGTTAGGGTTAGTAACCCTAGTATCTATACTTCTACTCAAGTAATGAATGTGAATACTTTTGACACCACTGCAAGAGAGAATTTAAACCTGTCATTCACCTAAACGATATTGTTTAAGTTTGGCTAGAATCTTTATTTTCTGTTATGATTGGTGTCTGGTGATTGTAAAGGCCAATGATGGTGTTGCTGGTTTTAGTGTTAGTAGTGGTAGTGTTGGTGCTGTTGGTGGTGATAGTGTTGCTGGTTTTGGTGTTGGTAGTGTTGGTGCTGTTGGGGGTGTTAGTGTTGCTGGTTTTGGTTTTGGTGGTGGTAGTGTTGGTGCTGTTGGCGGTGATAGTGTTGCTGGTTTTGGTTTTGGTGGTGGTAGTGTTGGTGCTGTTGGCGGTGATAGTGCTGCTGGTTTTGGTGTTGGTAGTGGTAGTGTTGGTGCTGTTGGCGGTGATAGTGTTGCTGGTTTTGGTTTTGGTGGTGGTAGTGTTGGTGCTGTTGGCGGTGATAGTGCTGCTGGTTTTGGTGTTGGTAGTGTTGGTGCTGTTGGTGGTGATAGTGTTGTTGGTTTTGGTGTTGGTGGTGGTAGTGTTGGTGCTGTTGGCGGTGATAGTGTTGCTGGTTTTGGTGTTGGTGGTGGTAGTGTTGGTGCTGTTGGCGGTGATAGTGTTGCTGGTTTTGGTGTTGGTGGTGGTAGTGTTGGTGCTGATGGCGGTGATAGTGTTGCTGGTTTTGGTTTTGGTGGTGGTAGTGTTGGTGCTGTTGGCGGTGATAGTGCTGCTGGTTTTGGTGTTGGTAGTGTTGGTGCTGTTGGTGGTGATAGTGCTGTTGGTTTTGGTGTTGGTGGTGGTAGTGTTGGTGCTGTTGGCGGTGATAGTGTTGCTGGTTTTGGTGTTGGTGGTGGTAGTGTTGGTGCTGATGGCGGTGATAGTGTTGCTGGTTTTGGTGTTGGTGGTGGTAGTGTTGGTGCTGATGGCGGTGATAGTGTTGCTGGTTTTGGTGTTGGTGGTGGTAGTGTTGGTGCTGTTGGCGGTGATAGTGCTGCTGGTTTTGGTGTTGGTGCCGTTGATGGTGATGATGCTGATTGTTCTGTTGCTGTTGCTAGTGGTAATGCTGGCGCTGTCGGTGGTGATAGTGCTGTTGGTTTTGTTGTTGTTTCCAGTAGTAATGCTGGTCCTGTTTTGTTTGTGGTGATCGCAGTGGTGTTTTTTGTTGTTGCTAGTGGTAGTGCTGATGCATTGAACAGAATAAATACATCTTATTTTCGCTCATAGTTTTATCTGTGACTGATGATTGACATTAGGCTCTGTACTGTAAATGACTGATGCATAAGTGGGGCAGAGAACAAAAGCTCGTTACGCCCCTTAATTAGATCACAAGCACATGCATCCTGTCTCACTAATAACCTGACCAAAATAGCAGTTATTTCAGCTGCTCCTGACACTGTGTTTAACCAGGTTAGGTTTGCACAGAGCTGTATCACCAGAAACTGAAATACTGAATTATGAAAATCAAGCCTAACAAGTCATGTGCCTCAATGGTACCATAGCATTATTTCTTAACATGGATCCTTGTGTTTATGGCTTCTGGGTAAAACAAGCTCTGCGTAGATCTTCATGTAAATTGTTCGCATGCCATGCTTATTATTTAGTTATCAGAGACACTATAATTTTCTGGCCACTTAAAAGGAAAACTGTTCATTTAAACTCGATAACAAAAAAGTGTACAAATAAGGTAAGCATTAAGTGGATAGTTTAGGAATAAAAAGCCCTAGAGGAAATTAATATGGAAGCACATATTTGCCTTTGCTGTTCTTCACATAAAATCTGTCCTGTGATGCGGTATGGAAATCCTTTTACTCTGGAGCTACAAAGATAGTCAATCCTGCATATCCTTTAAAAGCAAATGTCAAATACTCTTTTAAAGCACAGCTTCACAGAATGTATACTGTACGTTTCAAGTCTCCCTAAGAACTCTCCCTAAAGACACTCACACTGGCTTCATTGTCCAGAACCTACATCCTACAGGATTAAAATAAAACCATGAGAGCATCATCGACCCGAGTCTCTCAGCAGAGAAGTGAAACGTAATATACAGTAATAGGCTGAAGAGAAATCAAGAAATCTGAATTTCTAAGCAAAGTATGGTGAAGTGCAGACAGATGCTCAGACTGTTACTGAAAAACATCATGTAAACCTGTAGCAGGCGGTTTCCAAACGTACTTACCCACCTGATGTTAGAAAATGCTTTCGGTGTGCATATCAGACTTACCTACAGGGGATAAGAAGAGGAAAAGCAAATCAGAAATAATTATGGTTAGACAGTATACAATCAATGGCCACGTACAATAGGATCACCTGTAAATCTGATAATTTAGTCAATTATCTAATCAGTCAATCATGATGCATCCCACAGATACAGGAAAAGAGATACACATCATGGGGAAAAGAATGTGATCTCAGGGACTTGCATGGTTGTCGGTGCCAGCTGAACTTCTCCTGAGTCACATCATAAAATTCCATCCGTAAAAAAAAATAATAAAAAAGATGTCAAAGCAATGCTCAGAATCATGGACTTCCATAATCTGCACCAGTACAGTAGCTTGACATAAATAAATGAAGAAATCACTCCATCCAGTCCGGTGCATTTTAACATGAAGCTCTGAATTTGCCAACCACCAGACTGAGATGTGTCTGCCATACAATCTGCTAGAACGTCTTTACCAGCCAGTTTCACCAGGCTGTAGATCAGGAGATCAACCACTTGCTTGGCTGCGAGTGCTGCACATGCATTATGCTGTGTGATAATGTCTGTTGTGGTGCTCAGGCTGGAGAGAGCTGGAGCACACCGAGGTGTCTACATTGCTTTAGATCTCTGATCAATAACGAATACATTATGGATCTTTGAATGTTAGATCTGCGGGCTGAACTCCTTTTGGGGTTTCAGTGGTGCGTGGTAGGAAAACCTTTAAATATTGCTACATACAGATCAGAATCAGGAAAAAAAAAGGAAAACAGAGATGTGTGGAGTGATTGACGTTCATTCCCGACAATAAAAACTGCATTTCATTGAGGATTTCTAACTGCTTATACCACGATGGTGACCGCTGCGAAGCTATGTTTGTAAAAGAAATGAAAGTCTGCTTGCATGAAAAAAGGAGATATTATGCTGTCTGGATATGAAGTGCCTCCTGAAGGGGAATTTACTAGCCAAAAGTATGTACACCCCAGTGTGTTTGTTGAATATTCCATTCCAAAGATGGAGTGGGTCCCATCATTGCTGCAATGAAAGCCTCCCGCCTTTCCACTAGACTTTCGGGTAAGTCTCTGGGGATGTGTGTCCATTCAGGCATAAAAGCTTTAGAGAGGTCAGACATTGATGTCAGATAAAAAAGCTTGATAAGCTAGCGGAGTTCAAATCCATCCCAGAGCTGATCAACGGGGTTAAGGTCAGGGATCTGTGCAGGCAACTCGGGTTATTTCCCACCGACATGGCAAAACCATGTCTCTGTGCACAAGGCCACTGACATGCTGGAACAGAACTGGGTTAGATCCCTTAGCTCCAGTAAAGGGAAATCTTAGGCATACAAAGAGATTTTAGTGTGCTTCCAACTTTCTGACACAATTCAGGAAAGAACTACATGGGTGTGAGGGCCAGGTGTTCATATAGTTCATGTGGTGCAAGAAGTCTGACGATTAATATGAACATTTATGTAATATACATATGTACTCTCACCAGGCACTTCATTAGGTACTGGATACCTGTTCAACTGCTCGTTAACACAAATATCTAATCAGCCAATCATATGGAAGCAGCTCAATGCATTTAAGCACGTAGACATGGTCAAGGCAATCTACTGAAGTTCAAAACATCAGAACGGGGAAGAAATGTGATTTAAGTGAGTTTGAGCATGGCTTGGTTGCTGGGCTGGTCTGAGAATTTCGGAAATTGCTAATATAGTTGGGTTTTCATCTTGTTACAACCGAGATATGCAGAAGAGCATCTCTGAACGCACATCAAACCTTGAAGCAGATGATCTACAGCAGCAAAAGACCCCTAGAGGCTATGATTCGCTTGGACTCATCGAGATCGGACAATTGAAAAAAAAATGTTGGCTGGTCTGACGAGTCTCGAATCCTGCTGCAACATAAACAAGATAAAATCATGGATCCATCCTGCTTCGTGTCAATGGTTCAGGCTGCTACTGGTTTAAAAGACACAGCCTACCTGAGTATTGATGCCGACCATGTGAACCCCTTAATGACCAGAGGATAACACACCATGCCACAAAGATAAAATGATCTTAAACTGCTTTCTTGAACATGACAACAGAATCGTAATCCAATAGAGTCACCAGATTCTCAATCCAGTAGAGCATTTTTTGGGATGAGGTGGAACTGGAGCACATTCTGCAGCAACAGTATAATGCTATCATGTCAGTATGGATCGAAATATCGAAGGGATTTTTCCATCACCTTGTTAAATCTATGCCACGAAGGAATGAGGCATTTCTGATGGCAAAAAAAAAGAGGTTCAACCCAGTACTAGCATTCTACCTAATGATGTGGCTGGAGAGCGTATATTCCAGTCTATGTGATGTATACATTTTGGTTTGGGTTCGATCATAAAACTTTAATTCCAAGTTCTTAGCAAAACAGAACAGAACAACAACCTCCAAACTGCAACTTCTATTTAATAAGTTATCATGCCTGCGCCTTTCAATCTGCACTGCTCACCTCTATGAATCTTATACATCTGGCAGAACAGCATAGCTTCCCTTGACGATATCGAGCTTGAAGCCCTCTCGCGCATTGCTATTCACTGCAGCGGCGGTGCTATCTACATAAGTGATTCACAGCACACCTGACAGCAGCACCTCCACTATTTCAATTTCAGAGCACAGAAAGGAGCGCTGCAGACAGGCCCTCACTTAGAGTCACAGCCGAAGAGAGGATATGAATAAGAATGAAAAACGGGAAGAGAACAATTACTAAAGCAAATAGGGAGAATAAATCCAGCAGCTGCACTTAGAATCTAATATATACCTCGCTTTATTTAGGGCCCAGACAATCACAGCAAGGCGATGGCTGAATAGAAAAAAATATTTATTGTATAGTATAATTTTATATCGTACAAAATAGCTTTAGACTGTGTTTCGATCTGCTGCACTTAGGCACTCGAGCCATTCTCTTAGTAGAGGAATGTTTAGTCTAGGAGCGAGGGATTTCACTCGCATTTCTGTAAACGGTCTCAGTAGACATGCGGTTAGCTTCACACTCCCCAAGTAAACACGCCTTAACATTACTGCTTTATTCTGTACATAAATTTAAGCTTCACCATGTTTATTAGGCCACAGAAAACATAATAGATTCATTATTTTGACTTAAACATACAGCCAGCACTTTCGGCATGTGAAGGTTTAGGAGACTAAACAAACAGCGGAGCGCAGATGTGAAGACACATGCTTACTTATGATACAGTAAACCAAATGTGTTCTGGTTTACTAAATGTATCTACAGTACCATACAGAGCACCATTATTATTATCTCACAGGCTTACTATACTGCCATTTCTTCTTCTTCTTCCGTACAAAAGTTTAGGGCGTAACTAAACTCATGTACCGTTTGTCGTAGACCCATGAATGAGGTGTCAAACTGTGCAACTGGGAATGGAGTGCTATGATTTTTTTTTTTCGAAGTGGTGAAATCCCAAAGACTTAACATTGAGACCAACTGTGACGGATTCCGACGCAAAACAAGAATTTCGTAGAAATATAAAATTTAACAGGCTAGCAAGCTCTGTCAGAACATACCCCGCAAAGAGGGTATTAGTTGTACGCCTGGGGCGCAAGAGGTGCCCAAATTTGCCCTGCTGACATATAATGGGCAAGGTACTCCCTATTGAAACAGAAAGTGCTCACAGTTGCATTCCCTGCTACGGTCACTTATATACTGTAGGAACTTTGAAACTGAACCTACAGTACAGTAACTGTGGATCCCGTTGTCATTGTCACCTCTCTCGTTTGGTGTTAATTATCTCACAGCCCCTGCCCTCTAACACACAAAGAAAGCATGTACCGTATTCATCATCATGTCATTTTTTTCCAACACCACACACACATCACACACATCAAATCAGGACACCGCTGTGGGTACTGCCTATAAAACGTGTCTTGAGGTCTTTACTGTTATTTTACCTGCATTTTATGTGTTGTGTGTCTTTGCTCTCTGTAATGTTTACACACCTTTCACTGTAAGAATTTATTGCACTATAGAACTCGTGGTGCCTTAGACATGGAGCCTTAGTGGTTAGCAGTGTCGCCTTGCACGTCCAGGGTCCGGCTTCGATTCTCGCCTCGGGGGCAGTGTGCATGGAGTTTGTGTGTTCTGCTTGGTGGGTTTCCTCTGGGTACTCCAGTTTCCTCCTCCAATTGGAAGACAGGCAGATTAGGATAATTGGCGTTCCCAAATTGACCGGGTGTGTGAATGTTCGTGTATATGTTGACCCGGAGGTCCTACCACGGTTGTGAAAATGGGAATAAATACACCATTGGCCTCCATGGTTCCTAGATGGATGGAATGATATAACCCTCTAGACATGACAAAAGTCAAAGAGAACTGGATTTGTGAAGAGCGTCAGAAATGCATTTATCACATTAAGATAAATAAAAGATTTCAATAATATACGAGCACTTTCTTATTGAAAATCAATGTGTGCGTATACAGTATGTCTACTTTCACAGCACACAACCAGGAAATGATAATAGCAGGACAGAGTGAATTATTAGATCTTATGAAACAGAAAAACACTAATTGCCTAATCTGATCCGGTTGATCTAGTCCATCTCAGAAATCCTATTACAGTTCATAGGGAGCAGAATCAGTAATCCTGAGATCAGATAATTAAGCCTGATTACCGTGAAGTCATTTAAATAGAATTTCCTGCTAATGCTGATGGTTGAGGAAGATGAGCAGGGACAACCAGTGGGACAGGTACTAAGCTCTGGACTACACACATTCCTGTATAATAAAAATACAAAGACACTCACGAACAGTTTTCCAATATCCAAAGTGACTGCAGCCTGTTTGATGATGGATGAAAAATATTTATAATACACACTCCAAAATATAAAAAAGGAAATATTGAAATTTTGAAACTGTATTGTGTGGAAGATATAACAACCGTGCTGATATTCAGTACAACAGCACAACCTTGAGCGTGCTATTGCTGTAAATACCATTCCACCATCCTGGCTTATAATTTATGTAACTAACTTATAACTTACTGTAAAAATTTTATTTTTAACAGTTGGAGTCGGTGACCAGGGGTGAAATTAGTTTTAAATTCTTACTGATCCATGCAAACTTACAGTACGAGATTTACTTTACACTAGATGTGCCCGTCGCGGTGGTGTAGTGGTTAGCAGCACTGTCGCCTTGCACCTCCAGGGTCCGGGTTCGATTCCCCGGCCAGGCTCGATTCCCGTCTCTGTGTGCATGGAGTTTGCATGTTCTCCCCGTGCTTGGTGGGTTTCCTCCGGGTACTCCGGTTTCCTCCCACAGTCCAAAGACATGCAGGTTAGGCTAATTGGCGTTCCTAAATTGCCCGTAGTGTGTGATTGGGTGTGTGAGTGTGTGTATGTGTGTGTGCCCTGCGATGGATTGGCACCCTGTCCAGGGTGTACCCCGCCTAGTGCCCGAAGTCTCCTGGGATAGGCTCCAGGTCCCCCGCGACCCTGAACACAGGATTAAGCGGTATAGAAAATGAATGAATGAACAGAGGTGGAAAGTAACGAATTACATTTACTCGCGTTACTGTAATTGAGTAGCTTTTTTGTGTATTTCTACTTTTTAAAGTAGTTTTAAAAATCTGTAATTTTACTTTTACTTAAGTACGTTTTGTTTGAAGTATTGTAATTCGCTACATTTTAAATCATATTCGCTACTGAGTAAAAAATAAATGAATGAAAATGATAAAATAATACAAATATTATGCTTTGTATAAATGCTCCGTTGCGCCGAGTGTGTGTATCATGTCCTGGTCGCGCGCCGTTCCAGACTCCACTCCAGGTTTTCTGACATCGGCATCTACCTGACCTTCCACACGGTCACTTCCGCCTTGAGAGTGACATCATCGACTAGCGCGACCATATACTGTATAAACCGGAGAGACGCGGGAAAGATGAAAGAGGTTGTGATTTTGGCGTTTTGATATTTGGTTGTGTATTCCGGTTTTGACTTTTTGCCTCCAATTGACTTTGATTATTGCTTTGTCCTTTTGGTTTGGTTGGTCTTTGTATATATTTGTAGATAATTTCATTGTTTTTGGTTTAGGGAGTCCGGGAAGGTACCTGTATTTTTGTTTGTGTTTTTTTTTTTTTTTTGCAGGTAATCTAGCTACTGTACTAAATATAAATACCATTTTGTTTATTATTTTGGCCTGGGTCCATCCTGAATCTGATCCTCCTCCTCCTCCTCCTCCTCCTGGTGTGTGTGTGTGTGTGTGTTTGTATATACAAACCTCATTATTTCATCAGTTAATGATTGGATCTAGTTCTTTCTGCCATATGCCACCATTTCCATACAGTTTAAAATAGAACCCTGAACCAGTCTTTTGCTGTTTGGCCCTAGACTGGGACGTAACACCATATTTAAGTGACCACTTTGATTTTCAAGCACAAGAAAGACAACAGCTTTATTATGCAAAGGTGTTCCTTCAGTTAAAAACAACTAGTTTGAGATTTATATCTGCTCATCTTTTTTGAACTACGCTAGAATGCCTCATCCCACCCCCGCTGTTATAAAAATAAAAAAGTAACTCGGTAACTTTTACTCTGAGTAAATTTTTTAATGAGCTACTTTTTACTTTTACTTGAGTAGATTTTTATAATGGTAACTTTACTTGTACTTAAGTAAAATTTCACTGAAGTAACAGTATTTGTACTTGAGTACAAAATTTTATTACTCTTTCCACCTCTGTGAATGAATGAATGAATATATGTGCCCGCGACTTTTATTTGCGTGGAATTTAATTGCATTTAATAAGCATGTTACAAAAACTATTTTGGAATTAACAAAAAATTTTACATGTTACCGTGTGTGAAATGAAGGTGTGAGATTGTGCTTACTGAGTAGATTTCAATGGGAAATTCTACACTCATAAGCGCTTATTTAAAAGAATGTACAGCGGCATGTGTTGAACTTTGAGAAGAACTAATGATTGTTCCAAGGTCGATTTTTTTAAAGAGCGTTTCTCATTTAAATTTCAAATTGGCATGTCTTTTCTTCCCGTGGCCTGACTGCGATGAAACTAAGCCTATATTGTAATTGTTACCTCAAGCTCAGCCACATACACATGAAAACCCCATTAAAATTTGTACAATGTTTTTAAGTGACGCGTGCACAGACAGTCCAACAGACAGACAAAAATTCCGAAAACCACCTTGATGCGTCCTACTGTATAGCTTATCTTGCATCCCACAAATATTTTATTTTTTTCGTAAATATCTTTAGTGTAAAAATTTACAGTTATATTATATGTACAGAAAATAGCTATAGAAATTGACAACCTCACGGAAAGTGTGGACATGTACAGTACAGTAACATTATGTATGTATATAATACTGTAGTATTATGGGTAATATTATGTAGGAGTATTTTGCTGGGAAGGAAAATGCTGAAAGGACATGACTGGACATTTCATTTCTTTTTTGCACATTTATGGTCACATTCTTGTATATTCGCACCCTGCATACTCGTGTGGTCAGGAACATAAAAATACAAATCCTTAATCTTGTTTACTGTGTTGTGAAAATAGATGGAGCATCACTGAAACCCCCATAAATGCCTAAGCTTTGAGCACAAATCAACAGAATTAAATAAAATGCCTTTTTCCGGTTTAATTCCTCAACACACTATTTGTAACTAACAAGGACTGTCGCCTTGGAAACATAAACATTGACACATGTACAGTACAGTACAAGCTTTTAGCAGGAACTTAACCTCTGCACACAGCAAAACACACACTTTCCTCTCAAATGCATATAATATAAGATCTGGAGTGGTTTATATATTGTGATTTTGAGGTGAAGCAGTATAACCCCAATGTCTCAAAAAAAAACAAAAAAAAAAAACAACGAATACGATTTAATACACAGAAAAAAAATCAAAGTCAAGCAAATATACGCACGTTTGTTAACAAGTCAACTAAAAATTAGATCTGATAGCTGGTCCTGGAAGACAAATCAACAAAAAGGTCAAAAAAAGAGCAAGTACACAGTTTGACCCGGTGACACCAACAGTATAACGGTCCTGCAGCAGTCTGCCCGCTGAGCACACGGGAGAAAAAGGAAGTCCATTCACCCCCTGAGTATGTGTTACTGAAACGGAGAGAGGACAAACACCTGAGCCCTGTCTTCACATTGTCTCCCAACACTGATTAATTATTCTACAGTATTCAGAATTATGGTCGAGAATTTGCTTTTTTGTTTTATAATTTTAAATGAATTAAATTTGTATTCGTTCACTTGATCATAGGGATGGTTTTATAAGCAGCATCAGTTTTTGCCATATGCGGCCCTTGAAGTTCAGCCCAAATGGTCAAATCTTTTGACTCATCAGATCAGAAAATCTTTTAGGGACCCCAGAGAGTGTTTAAGTGCCTTCCATATGTCTTTTACTCAGGAGTGAATTCCATCTAGTCATTCTGATGATATGATTATTCATCTCCGTGGAGGACTTCTGAAGTTCTGTTAGAATGGACAACGGGTTCTCCGTCACCTCCTTGACCTATTCCAGGTTTGCGTTTCTCCAGGAGTTTTGTCAGTTCGAAATATCTTCAGTTTCACAATGACGACGAGCACATTGTGCCCCATGGAATGTGAAAAGAATTAAAGTTGTTTAATACCCCTGCTTTTATCTATTCCCTAGGATAAACATGTGATGCTCAGCAGGTTAAGGCTCTGGGTAACTGATCAGAAGGTCGCGGTTCAAGCCCCAGCCCCACCAAGCTGCCCCCCCCCTGAGGCAACGTATAACGGCTGACCCTGCGCTCTGAACCTGGTCCCAAAACTGGTATATGTGGAGAAAGAATGTCACTGTGCATTAATGTATATGTGACAAATTAAGGCTTAACTGAACTTCTCAACACAATTTGAACATGGAAGTCTACTGAGAGTTCCTCTGACTCCATGGCTTGACTTTTAGTTTGACTTGCACTGTGAAGTATAAGACCTTATTTACTGGATTTTCACCATTTGCAATATGTCAATGTTCCAGAAACATAAAGCAAATTTGTAGTGCAAAAGAGCAAAAAACCTAAGCTACTGTATGCATATCTCAAAACCTGAAGAAGAAATTCTCCCTGATTGAAATCTGTAGTTCTCATACCCTCTGATCTGCACATTTGGATTATAATTTCTGAAAGAAGAAGAAGAAAAAGTGTCACATGATAAATAAGACAAGATATGAGGTGAATCAGTCTAATTAACAAAAAATATATTCCAGCAGCACAGCAACCCAGATAGAATCGATGCAGGAGAATGAGCAGCACACATCAGGGAAATAAGTCTGGTATTTAGATATACACAAACACACCATCTCGGCATCTCGCCTCTATATACAAAAGCACCTTCCTCATATCCTGCGAGACCATCAGCGTGGCGAGACATAATTAAAATCACTAGTGGAGAAAATGCGGGCCCTAAAGTGCAGGACTCTCGTTTTCAAGCACAAACAGCCATACCAGGAATATCAAGAACACAAATACTGTAGCAGTTCAATTTCATTAACCATCTGTTTCAGGTATTTCAAAACCTTTTAATATGCAAATCATTTGTTCGACACGGCTTTCCTATTTCTTTGCATCCGTTCTTCATTTTTATCTGCTAAAGAGATCTTCGTCTATCTAATAATGACAACCAGTGTGTTTCAGTTTCAGCGAAAAACTCCAAACTCCTCTCTCGTCTCAGCGTGGGCGTCTGCTTGTCTGGCTCTTTTCCTACTTCGCACACAGCGAGTGTGTGTCCACAGAGCAACATGCTGTTTATCAGTGAAGGGTTACCCCCCCCCCCTCCAAAATAAAAAAGGGAAAAGGGTTTGTCTCTGTACGTACGTGTGTGTGTGTGTGTGTGTGTGTGTGTGTGTGTGTGTGTGTGTGCAGGGGGGGGAGGTGTTGGGGAGGATAGGGATAAATAATGAGAGTCAGGAGAAAAGCAGAAATAGTATTTCCTTTCTTGAAGTGTTCAGGTCAAAATGTGAGCTGTTCTATCAGCGAAAAAAATAATTTCTAATACAAAGGGGAGTAAATGTTGGTAGAAGTTATCAATCTGAAGCTGAAAAAACTTCACTTCTGGATAAACAGAAACTGACCCTCAGGTGTCTCCAATTCAAAAAGTTGTGAAGGCTGAGAGAAATTTACGTACTTATTTTATCGTGTCACCTGAAAACAACCCAATAGCTGATTGTGTCCCAGGATCTAGATTTTTAATGTTTATTTCTTTTGGGCGGGGCGGATTCTTTCTCGATTTTTTCGCTAATTTAGTCGTATCCAATCCCCATCCGTCTTTAGGGCACTCCCACATTAAGGCTACGATTACCAGTCATGGAGAGCCAAAGACTGTGTGTTTCCTCTGGATCAATTTGGGAGCAATTATTAGAAAATGGAAGACATACTGTACAAGACCAATGATAATCTCCTTTAATCTGGTTCTCCACGCAAGATCTCACCCCATGGGGTCAAAATGATCACAAGAACTGTGAGCAGAACCACACGGGGGGACCCCTAGTGACTGACCTGCAGAGAGCTGGGACCAAAGTAACAAAGGCTAGCATCAGTAACAAGGGACTCAAATCCTACAGTGCCAGACGTGTCCCTCTGCTTAAGCCAGTACATGTCCAGGCCCGTCTGAAGTTTGCTAGAGAGCATTTGGATGATCCAGAAGAGGATTGGGAGAATGTCATATGGTCAGATGACACTCAACTTGTCATGTTTGGAACTCAACTTGTCATGTTTGGAAGAGAAAGAATGGCGAGTTGCATCCAAAGAACACCATACCTACTGTGAAGCATGGGGGTGGAAACATCACACTTTGGGGCTGTTTTTCTGCAAAGGGACCAGGACGACTGATCCGTGTAAAGGAAAGAATGAATGGTGCCATGTATCGTGAGATTTTGAGTGAAAACCTCCTTCCATCAGCAAGGGCATTGAAGACGAAACGTGGCTGGATCTTTCAGCATGACAACGATCCCAAACACACCGCCCGGGCAACGAAGGAGCGGCTTCGTAAGAAGCATTTCAAGGTCCTGGAGTGGCCGAGCCAGTCTCCAGATCTCAACCCCACAGAAAATCTTTGGAGGGAGTTGAAAGTCCGTGTTGCCCAGCGACAGCCCCAAAACA
The DNA here is from genome assembly GCA_030522415.1 of Channallabes apus. Classification (NCBI taxonomy): domain Eukaryota; kingdom Metazoa; phylum Chordata; class Actinopteri; order Siluriformes; family Clariidae; genus Channallabes; species Channallabes apus. The sequence goes on along the minus strand of CM060107.1, from coordinate 46,152,375 downwards.
TCACTGCTCTAGAGGAGATCTGCATGGAGGAACGGGCCAAAATACCAGCAACAGTGTGTGAAAACCTTGTGAAGACTTACAGAAAACCATTGTCAACAAAGCGATTAATTCAGATTAAGATTCAATTTTGTTATTGACCAAATACTTATTTTACCGAGGAATTTACCAATTAATTCATTAAATATCCTACAATGTAATTTTCTTTAAGAATTTTTTTCTTATTTCGTCTCTCAGAGGTATACTTATGATGAAAATTACAGGCCTCTCTCATCTTTTTAAGTGAGAGTACAATTGGTGCCTGACTAAATACTTTTTTGCCCCACTGTATTTTACATTCTGTAGCTGGTTGAATGTCCAGAAAAAGTACACCATGGAGCTAAAAATGATGAAAACACATCAGTTTGGGTTTGGCATCACTTACAGAGTCTTGGCTGATGTTGCCATGGTCACTCAGCAGGAACTGTCATTACTGAAGTTAACCAGAGCGGACCTTAATGACCTGAAGTACATCATGTTTACAACATATTTGCATTAAACCAAAAATGACCTTGGTTGTTTTCTTTTTAAAAGGGAAACCACATTATGATGTGCTAAACCCAGAGGAACCCATAAAACAGAGCTCCATGTGTAACTGCTCCAACACACTTCATTAAATACATTATGTTCAAATGCAGCTCTGCACAACAACAAAAAAACTACAGAGGTTTGGATAGAGGGTGTGGTGCTGACTAAATCACCGTAGCTTACAGTCACATTCTTACACTACATTTCTCATTCACGTTACTGTGTAATGAATTTATTATACATTTATCATTTTTGTAATGTAAATATTCACATTATAAATGTCCTTGTAATAGAATAAATGCTTCTGTGCTAACAGTTATGCCTAGATAACATTTGGTAACTTACAAGTTCCAGTAAGAGAAAAAGAATTAAATAATATATTTGTAGAATAGTCTGCTTGTATGCTTGTATATACAGTATAATAAAACTGTAATGTTGGCGTTAAATTATTTCGGGAAACGTAAGAAGTGTAATAGAATTCATCAAGACTTTTTGCCTGTTTGTTTGTGGACGCATCATGTAAAAACAACTGAACAAACTTTAATGGGGTTTTTGGAGCTTGAGGTAACAGTCTTTGCTTCACAGTCTTTGTTTCATCACAGTTGGCCCACAAGAGAAGATATGCTACTCTGAAATTTAAATGGAAAACGCCCTAATATCATTAAAAAAAAATCGGCCTTAAAAAATGATTAGTGCATCTCAAAATAAAAGAAAGGTACATTTTTTAACACGTGCTTATGAGTGTGCGACTGAAGTCTACACGATAATAAACGCGATCTCACACCTTCACGCTAACTTGAAAAAAATGTTGTTTTTAAAACGTACAATTTAATTCCACGCAAAGTCACAGGCACACATAGTGTTTAAATAAATGTGCTTTTAAATGATCTTTTTTTAAATATATACGTACTGTACGTATGTACAGTTTTTGGAAAAAATATTAACCTAGATTTAATATAACTTCACTCACCTTAATTTGCAAGCATAAAAATGACAACAAGAAAAAAATGTTTTGTAATATTCAAGGCTTGGCAAAATAATTTCCCTGTACTTTAATGTTTGTCCTATAAGTGATTAAGAATTCAGAAATATTGCAAACTAATCATATTTTGTGCAAGTTTCTTTGAGTCACAAGGGCGTTAAAAAGCACAAATGAACAAATTTGTGAAGAGTAAATTTGCATTTTAGTATTAATAATACATAATGTACTGTAGTGGTCGGATAAAAAAAAAAAGAACTCATGCATTGTTTTTGTATCTGTTGCGAGATCTTGTCAGCAAATTTCACCAAGACAAAAAGTGTCAAGGTTTGAATTCCTGATAAAAATCTTTTTTTTAAAACAAAGACTTTTGAAGGTCATGAGGAACATTAGCAACATGCCCCCGGACCACTGCTGATACTGTAGCACGTACAATGTGTCCACGTCAAGGCACAAACCACCTACTGTACGTACACTGTAAAAAATAAATCCTGAAAATAGTTGTTGGAACAAAGAAATATATGTTGGGCTAATATAATGCTGGTGTCAAAAAAGAAAAATATGTTTTGTCAATGATTGTATAAATTTCATTACTCAACTACGAAAGTTTCATCAAGGCAACGAGTATAACTGTGTTCATGAAACATTTAACTGCACACAAACAATTTTATGTTGGACGAACAAGAGGGACCTCTGCGCATGCGCAAACGCGTTCTTCCAGAATTTTCGAACTTCCCGCTATTTCTTCCGGTGAGTACTTCATGGAAACTAACTGTCCTGCAAAGTAATCAGCAATTTTAGCTTTATAACATATATATTATCCAGCAGCAAGCTTTAGAACATTATATTTTCGAGTGTTTATGTATATAATTTGGAGTGTTACTGTAGTTATCTGGCAAAGCACTCGTTTCAGCTCCTAACGCATTTTTTTTTCAGATGGTATGTACATTGATATTAATGTTAATCTATGAAACCGCTAAAGTTTACTTACGTTACATACATTTTAATCATTTTAATGACTGATAATTTCAAAGGCTATTTGAAAAAGACAGCGCGTTAGTGCGCCACTGAGGGAGCTTAATGTTCTCACTCCTTCATCATTCATTAACCTTATAGTGTCTGAAAACGGTTATAATGGCTAAACGGGCATTTTTTTTGTCTAGGATTTTTAATGGTTTTGAACTACAAACGGTTACTTAATTAGTTACTCATATATTTTTCTTTTTGTATTTCAGGTATTAGGGAGAATATCTGGGAAACACTGCTTACTGCATCTGCAAACAATCTGGGAGCTTGGCAAAATTATTTCACAACATTTTTTTTTTTTTATATCTTAAACCATTTCTGAGTTAAAGCAAATATTTTATTTTCAAATAAGCCACTGCACGTTTTTACTGAGAAATATCAGTATGTTTTGTTCTACAAGGCAGAAGTCTATTTATCCAGTATACTGTTTTGACTGAGTGTGATATTAGTAAGCTTTGTAACATGAATGTTAAGGGCACAGTTTCATTCTTGCATTTTGGAATGTTATTTGCATATTTTGTTATAACAATGCAGCAGTTGTTTATTTGTTGAAAGAGTAGCTGGATTGCACTTAATCAATGTTGATAGTCTTTAACAGGTGTTTAAAGTTTACATTAAAAAAATATTCAAATTTAGAAGAATGTGTCATGTTATTTGAAATGTGGCTACAGTGAATAACCTACTCAAGTAAACTTTAAGATGTTAATTTTATAATTATGCAAGCATCATTTCCAATTCAAAATATACCTTTCAGTCAACTTGGAACATTTAATTGACACAACATTATATTTCAATTTGAGACTGCTTGTTGGCCTAACTAGGCATGTTTATTCAGCATAGAACATTTAGTTGACAGAATGTTTTATTTCAATTTGTGTGTACATTTAGAGGTAATCAGCACAGCAAAAACAAAATAGTTTACACAACTTAAATTGAGCCAACTAAAAATTTTAGGTGCAACAGGTCACTAGAAATTTTTTAGTTGGAGTAGCAAGAATTTTTTTTACAGTGTATGAAGGTCTGTATTCTCCAGATCCACACATTCTCCAGAACTGATGGATTTCTAGGATTTCTTCTTATTGCAAAGGTTTAGGATTAAATTTGGATTTAAATGAAAGCACCCATAGTACACCTTCGGACATCCTGGTCAGAGCTGGTGACCGGGTAAGACACGTGGTTTTAATGTTTTGGCTGATCGGTGCAAGACAGTGCTACAGTATTTAAAGGCACATTTTTGATGCTGCACTAATAAAAAATAAATATATTTCAGGATAAACATCAGCCTAGTTTTTTTTCCCCCCCACACACAATATCTAAAGCTCAAATATGTATTCTCTACATGTAAGACCCAAGGTCAACTAAAGAACTCATTATTTTTATCCAGTTTCGAAAGCGTTATTATTATTATTTTTTTCGATTCCAGCTTACCAGTACCTTATGTTCAAGTGATTTTCCATAACAGCACTGTCACTGCTGATTTATTAAAAACAAAAGCATTCAAAGGTCCAATTTACAATTTCTCTTACCACAGCCTTTCATCACCCTCATTACCATCCTCTAATTATAATTACAGATTCTGTATAGCTGCTTCTTCATGCATATCAAAATGTGATTTCCTTCAGTAGCATATAACAAGGTCACGACAAGGGCATGCACTTAGTGCACTTTCTGTCTGCTCTGTTAAACGTCAAATGTGAATGTGTATATGTGAAGCAGAGAGAGCATATGAAACAGGTTAAAAAAAAAAAAAGTATAAGTCACAATCCACAAGTGGATTCATTCATTCATTCCATGTTAATAATTGATGTCTAAAATGTATATACTGATGTTGCAAAATGTTCCATAGTCTAAAGAGATAAAGATGGAACATTTGTCTATGATTTTAGACCTTTAAAATGCAATGTACACAGTTATAAGGATGGGTGTGTACTGTACTGTATGCATGTCCTTCTTTTTCTTTGTAGATATAATTTCATGAGTTTATAATGGGACATTACAATACCATCACAATAACTTCTTTTTGGTTTCTTTTAGTACCAATGGAATGTCAAAATTGTTTTTGGTCATGTCAGTGTAAATTTTGTATTATTTGGCAAAATGCTATAACTCCACCTTTTTACACTGATAAAACCTGCAGGTTTTTTTTATTTATTTGCAATTTAAATAGTCAACTTAGTATCAATAATTGGATTTTTTATTTTTTTTTAATTAAAAAAAATCAACGGCGGCACGGTGGTGTAGTGGTTAGCACTGTCGCCTTGCACCTCCAGGGTCTGGGTTCGATTCCCGTCTCTGTGTGCATGGAGTTTGCATGTTCTCCCCGTGCTTGGTGGGTTTCCTCCGGGTACTCCGGTTTCCTCCCACAGTCCAAAGACATGCAGGTTAGGCTAATTGGCGTTCCTAAATTGCCCGTAGTGTGTGATTGGGTGTGTGAGTGTGTGTATGTGTGTGTGCCCTGCGATGGATTGGCACCCTGTCCAGGGTGTACCCCGCCTAGTGCCCGAAGTCTCCTGGGATAGGCTCCAGGTCCCCCGCGACCCTGAACACAGGATTAAGCGGTATAGAAGATGAATGAATAAAAAAAATCTAATCAATATTTTAATTGTAGTTTTGTAGTAAGTAACTAGCACCAGTTTGCAGGACTTGGACAATTAGACTAGAGTAGATTACATATGATTCAAGTTTATTGTCATTGGTCAACGGAATGCAGTCAGCATCTAACCAGAAGTGCACAAGTGTCCTATTTACAATAAATAACAATGTGGTAAATGAAGGTAAGGGTCCATATATACAGTACAGGGATGTAAGTGTTTTATGTCAAGAAGGTGCAGTAGATAATAATAATAATAATAATAATAAGGATATGGTAAACTGGTGCAAATATTGAGCAGTTGATAAGACATGTTAAGAAGGTACTGTAGCGCTGTAGTACATACTGTAGTATGCTCAACATGCTATATCATGCCATATGATATATGGATGTCTGTATGATACAATATATACAGAATCAATATGGGTGGAATATACTGTACAGTACAGTAGTGCAATGATCAACATAAATTATGGGTGGTGGAAAGATCCATAGTGGATAAAGCAACGGGAGGACAGACTGGAATTGACAGTGCAGTTGTCGTACCACACTGACATGCAGTTTTGTGAGGATGCTCTCAACAGGCCCAATGGTTAAAGGTGGGATTTTTAAGTCTTCTTAAAAAAAAAAAAATACAGGTGCTATTGTGCTTTTCTAATCAGAGGAGAGGAGTTCAGTGACCAGGTGAGGTCTTTAGAAATGTAGACTCCAAGGAACTTAAAACTGGGTATACATTCAACAACTGCTCAGTTGATGTGAAGCGCGAGTGTGATTGCCAGCTTGTCTCTTTTGTGTCCAGGTTATTGTCCTCACACCAAGTTACTAGGTGCTGTATGTCCTCCCTGTAAGCTGTCTCATAATAACAGTACCTCTGATCAGACCCATCACCAGGCCCCATCAAACTTTCAAAGCACTTTGAGATAACAGCAGTAGAGTGTTTTGGAACTGGCATGCTCGGAAGACTCGGGCGAGGGATGCCACCAGGTCCAACTTTCAGAGCTTTCAATCAGCTCAGAGTAGCACACACACCTCAGAGATAGAGAAAGTGTCTGGTAGAATGGTAATAGCTCTGTTTTAAGGATGGGCTCAATGTTTCCCTTTTCAACTTGAGCGTTGAAGAAGTTGAGATCGTCGGGGTGTGAGGAAGAGCTGGTTGGAGGGGCACCATTGGGTGGTTTGACGTCAGTGAAAGCCTGAATCCATAGAAAAATGCGTGGGGCTCAGTATAGTTAAAGTTCTCCTCAATCCGCTGCGTGTGTAGATGTTTGGTTTTGTAGATTCCTCTCATCATATCCTCAGGCTCTGGTGATGATGTAGGCCTTCCGGTCTCCAGACCTGTTGACTGTGTTGCATACTTTAAGCAGAAGGTGGGCCACCTGGTTCATCCTGGGCTGTTGATTGGGGAACCCTATGATGTTTCTTTGTGTAGTCAACCAATCCATAACCCTGTAATTGTGATCCAGAGTTGGTGTAGATGTTGGTGTCAGTATCTGAAGTCAGTGGTGGCCTGAGCGGCAAATTCGCTCCAGTTTGTAAGTTGGAACTGTTGCTGGGGAGCGCCTAGAGTAAGCCCTATCCAGTTAGACTTTAACAATCCTGATTGTAGGTTTCACACGTTTGATGACTGGAGAGAACTTGGGCAGCAGAAACAATGAAAGATGGTCAGACTCTCAAATGTACTGTAGGGGAGGGGTGTGACTCTGTAAAGCATCAGCAACACTTGTGTTACATGAGCCAAGGTTTTGTGTCCCCTAGAGAAGCAGGGCACATGCTGCTGGAATTTTGGCAGAGCAAATCTTAAAGGCTTATAGAGACGATAAAGGCTCCCTCAGGATGCACTGACTGAAGACTGTTAATAGCAGTGCTTTAGAATTCTTTCGTTGCTGTGCTAACCTTAGCATCAGCATCAGTCTATCATTTACATTTAGGCATTTGGCAGACGCTCTTATCCAGAGCGACTTACATTTTTATCTCATTACACATCTGAGCAGTTGAGGGTTAAGGGCCTTGCTCAAGGGCCCAACAGTGGCAACTTGGTGGTTGTGGGGTTTGAACCTGGGATCTTCCGAACCGTAGTCCAATGCCTTAACCACTGAGCTTCACCTGACCCATCACAACAACGCATGTGAATATGGTAGATAAAAGGGCATGTACTTTATAGTTGGGTATTAAAGAACTGAGAAGAAGCAGTGATAGATCACCATGTTTTGTTTACGCAAACCTGTAGAGTCTTTAAAGGGACGACACTAGTAATAAACCAGTCTAAACTGGAATACCCAGGTTCCTTACTTTCCTCCAGTGATTTAAAAACACTTATGGAAATGCACATGGTGCTCACGTGAATATTAATCCGTTTCCACAGACTGCCAAAAGCTGACAGTGATTGCTCTTTCCTCCGACTTCCTCGCACATCAATCATGCTTAGTCTGTCAGATGAGTGAAGTCGTGACACGAGTAACACGCCGTCAGGTGATTGGATTCGTTTACTAATCAGTCACGGTAGCGCCCAGCATTGCTAAATCACCACCTCTGCCTTTCTCGCCTTCGTCTCGACACTGATGCACAAACCCAAGTTTGAAATCAGATGCAGTTCTGTTTATGATTAGCCTACTGCAGATGCATAAGGGGTGGTCAAGTCAAACCAGAGTACCTGGAGGAAACCCACCTAGCACAGGGAAAACATGCAAATTCCATGCACACAGAGAGGGGAGTTTTTTCCCCATGCTTGGTGGGTTTCCTCCGGGTACTCCGGGTTCCTCCCACAGTCCAAAGACCTGCAGATTAGGCTAATTTGGTGTTCCCAAATTGCCCACAGTGTGTGAGTGAGTGTATGTGTGTGATCCCTGTGATGGGGTGTACCCTGCCTCATGCAAGTCTCCTGGGATAGGCTCCAGGCCCCCGCGACCCTGAATACAGGATAAAGCGGTATACAGTACATGAGTGAGTGAGAGAATCCCTTGCGACACTTGTGCTTCACTAGTGCTTTGAAATCATTAAGGGAGAACGTTTTTTTAGTACACCAGGGCCATGATAGAGCTTGTCTGCTTCATGTCTGAAACACTGGCCTCCCAGGAACTCCTTTAATAACCCAAATATGAGAAAACGGCTCGGGGTGAGGTCAGGAATGTGGCAATAACTCCCAACTGAGTTCCTGTAATGTGCAAGTGTTGTTTGAACGTTCATGAGGACAATTACGGTGGGCTCTGATCCACCTCAGCTGGGATCGTCATTCACGGATATCCACTGCGGATATACACTGCGGATATACACTGCGTACTGTGTATGAGGTCTTACAGTATGTAAAGTCAGTCAGTTTTACTCCTTTACCCACGAGAAGGTTCATTACAAGTTTGATTTGACTGATGGCTGCAGCCATAATGGGTTATCGAGTTTACATTTAGGAACTCCGTGCAACAAAATCAGGTTTCCTTTTCATCTTCCACAATAGAACCAATCAAACAGAAGATTAATCATCTGCGCGTATCAAGGTCATTTATTATAACTATAACTTTCACTTCCAATTACTATATTTATTGAAAACACCCTCAGCAGGTATCGAGTCCACTTTTCTGCGTCTTTTATACCGCGCCAACATTACGACTTTCATTAAGACAGAAAACATGGCCTAACCATATGATCGTTCTTTATTAGTTATGTAAGTCACAAAAATTATTCAAGTCAACGAGTTTCAATCGAGCGATATTAGTCTTGCTATATATTCCTTAAAGGCTCCATGTTGTTGTATCATTGGTGCACTATAAGACCAGCATCTTCCAGTATGTTGACTGGGTGACACCGACCTCATGAATGGCCTCCAAGAAGTCCAGATCTCACTCCATGTGATTTTTTTTTTCCCGGTGGAGCTACACAAAGGAGTATGTCTCGGTGCAAAAAAACAGGGAAAGCAGCCCTATAATTTGCACGAATATATCCTAGAAGAAGTTAGATATGATATGTGGCGTCTCCTCTGTTTAAAGGCCGTCCCGTGACGTGATGTAACGCGGTGAGTAATGCATCCTGGCAGGGTTGGCGATTAAGCAGTTTCTAAAGTGTTTGTCTCTTTTTCTCCGGAGACGGCGTCTCTGTTGGCCAAAAGCTGACTTGCCCATCACATATAATAACAGACTGCACGGAGCCAAGTTTTCCCACAAAAGAATGAATTTTATTGTGTTGATTTAATAAAATGCAGACAAAATAGAAATATGAAATTTGTTTGTGAACTGACAACAAAGTGAGGGTCTAGTGCCAAGGAGTGAGGAAAAATGTTTGAAAGAAACCAGACAGATCTAGGGAATATGTATATATATATATATATATATATGGGCGAAGGCTGAACGGAAAGGGCTCCGGATCACATTTTTCTGCATACTGAATGCATGAAATGATTCAAACGTAATCTTTCTTTTCTTTTCGAAGTGCCCCGACCCCCTAATTATCCAGGATTCATACATTTTAATGAAAACGTCTGCACTCGGAATTTCATCATGGCCATGGCAGACTAGTTTTCTAATTAAAACTATTAATGCATTCAGTTTGATTCTATTGTGCTGCAGGATATGTTTTGGGATATTTATTAAATCGTCTTGAAGAATGAGGTCTCGAAGCCGACAGTAGTCTTCAGTACTGGTCAGTAAACAGATTTAAACAAGCGAAATTCATTCTTTGACACCAAAAAAAAAAAAAAGAGAGAAAAGGGACAGAGAAAGGATCTTTTATGTGTACAAGGCAAAGAGAGAATGGCAAGTTGAATAGCTCTAGTGAGTGGAATTAAGTATGGAAGCTCAAGGGAAATAAGTATTCAGACACTTGTCCCCTTTGATACTTAATACACTTTGCGCACATCTAATCGCTCGTGTAGCTACTGTATTGTTCGTGCTGCTTTCAGGTCATCTTTTTGAGTGACTCCTGGTTTGTCGCGTATTTTTTATATTTTTATCGTTAATACGAGAGCATGTTGCCTCTATTCATAAGACGTAATGTGTATAGATGTGAAAGTGCATCAAACAACAAAAAAGTGCTGTTTAATCAATTCAATTCAATTCAATCCAATTTTATTTGTATAGCGCTCTTTACAATTGTCATTGTCGCAAAGCAGCTTTACACAATCAAAAGAATTATTTTCATTTGTAAGGAATACCTGATTGAAATACCTTTCATATTCCTTCATTAAATGCTGAGCTGTGGGTCACGAATGCGCCACTGTCTTCACTTCTTCATCAGAAGTGAATCTTCATCTTCATAGGGTCACTTTCAGAGGACCAAACGGGTGAAAGTCTGACGGAGCGAGATCAAGACTATACGGAGCGTAGGATGCTGTAACACCTGGATGGTGTAGGATCGTAGGATGCGTAGGATGCCCTGTGACAGTGTGGGCAGAAGTGTGCGGACGTGCACGTCATGCAAGATCACAACGCCCTTGGATAGCAGTCCTCTGTGTTTAATCCGAGGTTTAGGCTTCAAGCACGACAATAAGACTCTGACTGTAACGAATGCATCACCGGTAATGATTCTCCTTATGAAACAACCACATTTTGTTTGCAGAGATCTAAACGCTTCCGTTTACTGTATGCTCTCTTCCATTAGTTGCTTTGGTACCAGCTACACCCTCAGAAGTTTTAATACAACCGGAGTGCGGATCGTTTCTCTTCCTTTGTTTTCCCTATAACGTTTTACTCTCATAACTGTGTTCTGCTACTCTGCCCAATCAAAAGTCCAGGTTTGATTTGAACACCGCTCTTCATTAGTACCATTACAGATCACCTTTCTAACTGTGTGTGTGTGTGTTGTACCAGAATCAATCACAAGCTATCGGTATTATATAGTGACATGGCCTGGCTGATGTATTATGCAGTAAGACGTGTTTAACATGTCAGTAAGACAGTGTGTGACATCTTGCCATGACACAAATGCTGCTAACAAGGCTGCGGTGTAGAGAAGGTATCTGCCTCGGTCAGCATTAACCCATAAAAACTGCCGTGGCAGCAAAAATCCTCCTTAAAGAACATAGTATCATACCTGAAATAGTTGATGTGTTTTAATGTGCACCATTTACTTTGTCAAAGGGATCATTAAACCAGCAGCATTTCATTACATATTTTTGTAAAACCTGATAACGGAGCACACAGAACTCACAACTGATTTGATCTCGGTCCTACCTAAAAAGCGAATTCTTTAAAGCATTAAAGCAGCTGTTTGTTCGACTCCGCACACAGGCTCGATTGTATCTTAGAGAAAGTGAAACAGAGCAGATCACCTAGAGCCGGTGAAGAGACAGACGGCTCGTATAACCATCGACAGAGAAAGCAGAAGCTATCAGCAGAAAGAATCAGCTCCAGTAGAAGCTGCTGTGCTGATGAGAGTCGGTGTTGTGTTCAGAGCTCACTGCTCCAGTCTGAGTGAGTCAGACCTCTAGTGAATAACCACTGGGCTCGGTTCCAAACCCAACTCCGCTCACTACACTGCTGCTGGCCAAATAACATCCTCAACCACATCAGAAATGGATGAATTGCAGAACGAAGAAGAAAAAAACCTGCGAGATCTTTTACAGTCATCTGTGGTAAACCCCATCAAGCTAATCAATCACTGATTGATTGATTGATTGATGCTTTGTTTATATCTGCATTGGGTTGTTGTGGTGCACGTCATATCTTTATTGGTCTTCTGTTAGGGCAGAAATATCCTTGCTCTTTCACCATGTGTTCGCGCAGCCAACACATTTGTTCATATACTGTATGTGCCTATATACGTACTATGCGTGTTACCGGAGGACTCCAGCAGGTGGCACACCAAAGAATTAAATCAGACAGTTTTGCATAATGAAAACAACCATGGTGACAATCTGGAAGGTTAGTTTCCATGTCCATTTTTAAGACCGAGAGTCAGTTCTGAGTGAGGATTGACCAGGGAACGTGTAAAGATCTCCACCTGTGGTGCATTGTCTAATTTATTTTGGTGTGTTGGATAACAATCCAATGTGTAGCAAGAGGGAGAGACTTGAATGTTGTCTAAGCCTTGCAGCTCCTTCATTGTCCCAAGCCATGGAAGCGTTACACTAGTAGTGCTACACTAGTAGCGATTGGGACGTCCTGGGATTGAGGGAAGATGCACTACCCTGAAGTCCTCATTCTCTGCTGATCTCATCAAGACCTTCACCAGCATCCACAAGGAACATCAAAAGCTCCTTCAACTGTGAACAAAGCAGGAAGGGTGCTTCCAGGCCTTGTTATAAGCTCACGTGCTCAGGAGCTTGATGCAGTCTGGGTGGGGGGGGGTCCATTAAAAAAGGCACCACTGTCAAGGGTACGACATCCTGCTCATAAAGATGGGGCTACAGGATGAGCCAAAGGTACAGTATATAGCTGTTTGAGTGACCTGGTGAAATGTTGGACCTGAATTTTAGTGGGCGGCCAACCTATTGTCATGCTTATCAGTCTCAGCTCTGATTGCTGTCTAAAAGATCTCTATCGCCAACCTTCTGGAGTACCCTGACCAACAGTGGACAACCCAAGACAGAAAAAGATGGTTTCTAGGGCTGGCCAGCTATCATAAATTGTTTATACCTACAGTAATGTATACCAAATTAAAAAAGGGGTGGGAGATCCAGTCCAGTCCAGCGGAGGCGGGCTTTCACCCTGGAAGCCGTCTAGAGGAAGATGATTGAAATCAGTGAAAACAGTGTCTTGCCATTACGTTTCCATTAACTTTCTACCCTCTAGTATCTTCCCTGGTTGCCCATTCACTCTGTGTTTTGATCACGCCACACTTCATTGTATGAAAAGATCACACGTGGGGATCTTCAGCCATTTCAAATTGGGCCAGAGTCGGTTTGTGGCAAGTGGGCGTGGTCAAGTGTCAGCTGTGAGCGGAGAGCAGCAGGTGGAACCAGCAGGGAATACGTAATGATTTCCACCTGTGGTTATTTATGTGTTTCTGTTCTTTGTGTTGGCAGGGAAGGAGGGCCAGAGAGAGGGAGAGAGGGAGAGGAGAGAGAGAGAGTCTCAAGCCTCCATGCTCCTTTATAATTCCAAACCATGAACAAGCCTTTGTGTACTATCGTATACTGTAGATATGTAGATGTGTTGAATCTGATCTAAAAGTTTACATCTTCATAAGTAGTGGTTTTCACATTAAATGTTTTCTTACAGACAACCTTGTGCCAAAATGAGTAGAAGTCAGAAAATGGATTTTTCGCACTTTGCTCTCAAATCGTAAAAAATGATATTAGCCATAACAGTAAAAACAAACATTAAAACCCATCTAGCCACCAGGACGGCTCTGGGCCCTAGGGGTGTGGCTTTACCGAACCTCACAACACCCCCTCCCAGGCGTCCAGTTGAGCCACACCCTCAGGGGCCAGAGCCACACTGGTGGCCCCAAATCTAGATGGTTTAAATGTTTATGTTTAAAACCACATAAGCATTATGAGACTGTGGGGTGTGGGGTGGGGCCTCTGTGGATCTGACTTGTCTGTCCTGCGCATCCCATGAATCCATGGATCATCGGATTTGGGATCTGGGGAGTTTGAAAGCTGGCGGACAGTCTTGAAATCGTTTCTTTGGGCAGTGGTGGCTCAAACGGTTAAGGATGTGATTGAAATGTGGGGCTTTCGAGCTTCAGCACCGCCAAGTTGCCACTGTTGAGCCTTTGAGCTAGGCCTAAAATATGCAAAAAATATATATTTAATATATTACTTGGCCCCATGCACAGCATGCTATGGTGCACTGGGTGGCTCTCATGTCCAACATCGAATATTTGTAAAAATAAGTGTAGCACTGGCGTTTCTGTAAGATCGGACCAGACGAGCTGGCCTAGACATGGGTGAGCCTTGGGGCGTCTATGATCCTGGCACCAGTTTACTTATATATAATTAATAATCAATGCTTGATGTTAATCAATTCACCTGGCAGTGGTGTAGTGTTATGGCTGATATCTACAGTATGTGACAGCTAGATTTTCCTTTATATCACGGCCATCACTTAGGCAGTTGTGGATTGATGATGTTAGATGATGATGGATAGATAGTTTTATGTCCAGTTTCACTCGCACTGGCCTCTTTAAAAGGAACACTCGATCATATTGCAGCAGTGCAGTGAAGAACATCGTGCATGTTGTTCATGGACATTTTTATTCATTTTACATCAAACGTCAGAATCCTGTTCATAGCTGTATTTAGTACCGTCCACCTGGGATCCGCGCGGATGAGAGGGATGCTAATATCAAGTCAGGACAACCCCGAAGAATTTGGTTAAAGCCTGTAATATCAATCCAATGACTTTATGTGACGTTCCATAAATAATGATGTGTCAGGTTTGATAAATTCACAGCCTCTAAACAGAAATATACTCGTAAAGACTATACGGCTAAATGGATTAGAGCCAGAAAATGGATTGACTGATATGGAAAAAGGAATTATATAAGGCTTATAAGAGGATTTAAGACGGAAACCTGGTGTAATTTGGATCCTGGATGCTAATAAGATTTATGCAGAAGTGAGATGGATGAGTTTCTAATTATGTGTTCAGGTCCATGGCAGGAAGATCTGCTCAGATATCACTATGGTAGAGAATTCTACACTCTGAAACTCCAGTGAAAACATGCGCTCAAGTGCTAAGACAGATACTACCTATTACTCTACTAACACACTCCAACACACACACACACACAAAAAAAAACAAAACACACGTATCCCCGATACTGGCTAAAACTCATTAGGTGAAACTACTAGGAGGAAATAGAGCACAGAACAATACGCATCCAGAATTGATATTTTTCCATCCCTGCACCACAAATCAATAAAAGTGATGACCCAACCTGCACCATTTAAACCTTATAACATGCCCTCATCACTGCCTGCCTCGAATCAGCTCCCTGAAAGTGCAGGGCAGCTACAGTACCTGTGTATATTACGTATTTTCTTGGGATGCTAATTAATTGAAATTGCCCTCCTCAGGTTCGTTAAGCCGATCACTGCAAAGGATGTTTTATACAGAAAGAACATCTTGCCGTCAATGAACGTGACTGCCATGGTGGATGGAGCGTGTCATTCTTTGTCCGATGTGTATCCTCAGAATGAAATTGCGCGTCCTGATGATATTCAAAGAGAAAGAGGTTATTTAGAATCCGCGTGTTCTTTTAGCAGACACGTTGGCTCTAGACAGACTTATTTTTGCTGATCTTCATTTGAATGGCATGCTGCGCAAACTGATTTGCAAAACCGATACACAATGCAATGACCAGCAAAAATCTAAACAACAATTCTGAATGTGGACGACACTGGTGCCAGACGGTCTGGTTTTAGGATTTCAGAAACCGCTGATCTTGGGGCCCAACATTCTGTTGTGTTTACATAGGACGATGCGGCCAAGCGGGGGGGAAATGTTGTTGAGAGATGCGAGAGAAGGATGGTCAGAGTGGACAAGTCTAGGGGAACTCTCACTATTTATCACTGAGAAAACAGCTAAAAACACATGATGTGTAAACAATTCATGACAAATAAAGCATCCATGGGTGAGCATGATGTCATGCTGTTAGAATTTTAAGAAAGAAGACTATAAAAGTGACCAGACTATAAAAAAAAAAACACAGTATACCCCTAAATTCCTTATCCATGACTATAACACACCATATACATCAATCAGATATAACATTACAATGCAGAACAATCATGCCCAGTATTGTGTAGGTTCCCCTTGTACAGTACATGGGTGCTGTGGGTAGCAGTGTGGGGCTTTTGTGTGTGTTTGTTTGTGGAATGGGATTGGATTGGGGTCTTTGGAGTTTGGAGGTCGGGTTAGTGACCTTCCCCGACCTGACCTCCAAACTCCACAGATCCTAATCTATCACGGCTGGTGTCGACTTTTTACGTCAACTTGTGCTGCGTTGGCTTTTCTGTGGGATCGGACCTGACGGGCTGGCCTTTGGTCCCCGAGCCTTGTGTGCCCATGATCCTGTCACTAGTTTAGTGGGATGTAACTGATAATGTAAATGTGTTGATATTATATGGTGTTAATGTTTATGGCATTTCTATAATCCATAATATCAATAAAGTTCCCATAGTAATCACTACTCTACTAATCTACCACTGCCTCGATCCTTGTACACTACTGGACAACCAGAAAAACCACAATTGGTTAGGAGGTTGAAAGAGGTAATGGAGCATTAATACTTCCTAGTTTAGTGAAGAAAGCTCAGCAGAGGCTTTTTTTTTTTGTTCCCTGAGAGAGCTCAAGAAGGCCAAAGTACCCTCTCAGCGAATTTCTACAGGAGCACAATCGAGAGCATTCTCTGCCACTGCGTCACAGTGTGGTACACCAGCTGCACTGCAGAGAACCCGGGGAGATCTGGCTCGGATAGTTAAGCCTGCACAAAGCATTGTGGGAACCGAGCTCCCCAATGAGAACTACAGTAGCCACATCTTGAAGGATTCATCACATCCAGGTCATAGACTGTTTATGTCCCTCTTGTCAGACAAAAGATAGAGGACAATCGGGACACACACTAACCGACTGAGGAACAGCTTCTTCCCCAGAACTGTAGTCTGTATTACACCCAAGAGTGCCAGTGCACTAAATACAGTTTACGTCCAGAACTGTATTATTATTATTATTATTATTTGTGCAATACTTCCTTCTTTCATACTGTATATTTCTACATGTACATGTTGCTGTCAGTCTTGACAAACGACAACTGCAGGAAGACCACAATATAATATGATGGCATTCGAGGTGGTCAAATGTTGCAGTTCCTCTATAAACCTGCAGGTGGTGCGCTCTGAACTATTCACACACTGGCAGGCAGCACAGCCTTTATGTTTCATTAGCATGCCTTTTGGTGGACTGGTTATATTAAAAATGCATCTGGATAGACATGAGAGTGTGAAGTGTGTGTGTGTGTGTGTGTGTGTGTGTGTGGGTGGGTGGGTGGGTGTGCGCCTGCGTATGGTGCACTGTAATAGACTGGCATTCTATTCAGAGTCTATTAACGCTTAAAATACCCAGAGGAAGAAGTTGCCGGTTAATGGTCTAAAGGAAGAATAGAGAGAGGATGACTGAAGCCTATCGGGAGCGTTCCTGACACAGCGCTGTTCATGGTCAATTCTCCAAACGCGTCGTAGTTCTGACGGACTGTGAACGAGCTGAGGAAGCTAATGATTTGCACTGGGAGTATGAGAGAGATCTTTCTCTTGACCGAAGTCACAAATGTATGACCATGCATTACTATTAGTCAATTATTCACACACACTTTTTATCATCAATTAGCCAAACCAAAGTATAACTCGAAACGTGATGTTACCTGTAAAGGATGCCTTGCTATAGACATGGTATTCGAACGAGGATGAACGGTACTGCATTTATACCAGATCTGCCAAGGATTAAACATTATAATAAGAGGTGAGTAGTGTTCGAGAAATTCATCCTAGAACCGACGCGCGGAAAGATGAAAACCTAATCACAGCGGCAAAACTCGCGGTGAATCTTACGGCACCGAGCAAAACCGCGAAGGTGAGATAGGGGTATTAGTAGTTAAGAGATTATGGGCCAAACTTCGCTGGGTGATGATGGTAGAATAATTATAAAGGTCTTGACTAAAACGACATGCATGAGGAATCACAAAGGAGTTTTACTTCTACTTGAGTAATATTATTTTGAAGTACAGCTACTCTTACTTGAGTTCTCTCTTTGGCTACTCTACCCACCTCTGATTATAATGTTGATCTACTTAGGCGGCAGCATGGTATTGGACAGCGGTTAGAACTGTCGCCTTGTGCTTACAGGGTCGAGGGTTCGATTACCACCTTGTGGTCGGTGTGCGAATAGCTTGCACGTTCTCCCCGTGTGCGGTGGGTTTCCTCTGGGTACTTTGGTTTTCTCCCACAGTCACAGACATCCAGATTAGGCTAATCGCCATTCCAAAAATTGCCTGTTGTACAGTGTGTGTGTGTGTGTCCTGCAATGGATTGGCACCCTGTCCAGAGAGGGGAATACCCCACCTCCTGCCCAAAGTCTCCTGGGATAGGCTCCAGACATGTGGCTTATCTTTTCAGAATAATGTAGTGTCTGGGCTTGTACCTTAGGCCTCTTGGTTGCTTCATAATCTCAGTTGAACACATTTTATTTCAACAGTGCAAAAATGTGCAAATCTTAATCACTTAAAAAAAAAAACAACAACAACAAAAAAAAGTAATGCATTTACGTACATCCACCCCAAAACAAACACCTGGTGTGTCTCGCTCCGTGCACCACCATCACAGGCCTGATAACTGAATACTGAGTCTCATTAATCATCAAGACTGTGTGTTGTCAAATTTTACCTAGCAATATCGGCCATGTATGCTACACAAGGCCACATCAGGAGTTCGCGCGGTATGCTAATGTGCTAAATCATTACCTATTGTCATTGTGATAAATAGTTCAGCTGCCCAGAAATGCAGCTGAGGCACAAAGCCAATGTGATTTACGCAGGGTGAGAGGCCAGACTGCAGCTTATGGACTGTGCCATCACCAGTTCAACTAACGCCAGCTGACGAGGAGGTAAATGAATTAAAATATAGGGTCTCTGTGTGTTTTTTCTTTTTTTTTTTCCCATAAATCGACGCGGAATAAATGTGTTTGTGGGAGATTTTGTTGCTAGAAGACCATATTATAGTATATTAGAGTCAGCAGCTCCCCTAAGATCTAATCTACCAGGAACATATTTGACTCGACTTTGTCGAAACAAATATTACTCTATGGCAAGAGGCATATTACGATATTGTAATACTAGTTATATGTCTATTGACTTTTCTTTTATTTGCCTTTATGTACCAATATGGCAACAGGAATTGTGCTTATTGTTTGCTTTTACTTATGATTCGCCAATTCTTTGTCAAATTAAATGTCCTATCAAAATATTGGCTTCAATTGCATTTCTGTGTTTCAAGTGTTGAAATACTGTATATTCCTCCGCCAAAGCTCGGCATGGGAATTTCTTTTTCCAGGGAAAGAATAAAGTTAAAATTCTACTAAATACAGTGTAACTTTAAAAGATACACACTTGATTAAGCTCAGTGTGACTGCAAGAAGCTTCATACGAGTCTCGACTTGGGAATGCATTTCCGCATGGAACGAGGGTTGTGGAATATGGTCTTAATTACTTAGAGTACATTGTACTTGCATTCGGGGGTGAGAAGCCTCATGGTTGGTGGGCAAAGCATCGTAACAACCAAGACCTACTTATATGCACCTCAATTTTGAAAATCCGAACCATCCCTGTAAGTAACAACAAGAGATATTTAGTTCTAGACTGATTACTATTGTCACAATAACATGGCCTCACGGAGAACATCTGCTTTCAGCAAACCTGAAATTTTCTTCTCAAAATGCAGAGTTTTTAAGGTGGAATCAGATATTGATCACAAAGCTGTGTGTACTACAGTATATGTGTCACGTTTCCTCAATCACTGACCTTTAACAAAGATTTAGAAATGTTCTACATGAGGAGAACATCTGCATACTCCGGTGGAAATTCATACACATTTTTCTAAGTACTTGAAGATCCAAAGGCTGTCATGCAAAAAAAAATAATAATTGAGATTGAGGAAACGGCTAAAATCTCATATAAGTCTCAAAGATGGCTCAATTCTGCATACTGTATGTGAGTCGCACACAAGACAAATATGAACTATCTCTGAAATTTTATGGTAATGAGCCACATTTGAGTCACCTCTGAGAAGTTGCAGAAAAGGCCAAAATCTCATGGAGTCTTAAAGACGGCTCATTTCTGTCTAGGAGACAAAGACGAGATTAACATGAGATCTCATCTTGGAGTTTCTTTGCTATGGGAAGTCATCTTTCTGAATGAAGATGGCAATGGCACAATCATACCGGTGATCCTTGGCTTTAATATAGTAAACCCAACACTGTGCCATTTAATTTTATAAGATCTTGGCCTTCAGATCTTCAAATTTCACCTACAACAGATGTTGTAAAGATGTAAAGTTTATGAAATATGAAAAAATGTTTCACAGATGCTCTTACTTCAGTCTTATTTTACACAGTAGGCATGTGGGACATGTAAGAATGCTATGATATGGTTTAAGTAATTGGATATACATTTGGTCCCTGTGCAACAAAATCCAATAACAACCTAATTGGAATGTTGGATTAAAGTTTTACCGAGAAACTGTTACATAGAAACTATGAAAGCGGAATTCAGTTCGGATGCTTCAGACATTTTCTTTCTTAGAGGAACGGTGATTATACTGTATACGGTGATATAATGCCACGCCATTTGACTTGAGCATGGTAAAGGAGGAGCATTTAATCACTGCCTTTAATAACCTATACTCAGCACTAGTGCCTGTGAATTATTGACAAATTAATGTCGAGTCTCGACCCATTAAGAATGCAGCCTGTATTGATTTCTGGGCTTAAATGTCTATTACTGTAGAACATCATAATTTTGTTCATGGCTCATGTGGTGCCAAAGTTCTGCTTTGTAAAAGGGGACCGTACTGTTTCTTCATATTTTGCTTTCAAAGAGATAGATTTTCTTGTATTATTATATACAGTATATCTTTTTTGATCTAGGCTTCCTGAGGTCTCTCCTTTTCACTCCAGTCCCTCTACCTAAGTAGTTTCAAAGGAATGATTTTTTTGTTCATTAAGCCCCACAGTGATCTATGAATCATTCAAGCATAAAAAGCATCTAACGTAAGGCATGAACCAGTGAGAAACAGGATGGCCAGTGACGAGTATACTGGCGACGCTGAATGCTGAGGGGTTGGAACAGACGAGAGGGGAAATGAGGTTGCTGCTGAGGTTGTTACATAAACAATATATATATATATATATATATATTTTAAGTGCATCTTTAGGCACTTTGCAGCCTGTCGCAGTAAAACATTTGTTCTCATTTCTTTAACATGATCATTTAATTTAATTTAATATGAACGGTAGCTTCATGTTAAATAAAGATGTGTGGTACAGATCCTGAAGTAACTTGGTATCCAACAGTCTTTCTTTAATGCAGCTATTTATCTTTTGAAAATCAACCAGGCTTGTTCCTCGGCTTGGTATTACTATAGAGTTAAAATTTTTTTATTTAGGCATCATGTCTCTAAATCAAGCTACCCACTCTCTCCATCCCTTTCTGTCATTATTCATCCATCCATCCATCCATCCATCTTTAATCGCTTGCCAATCAATGTCGGGTCACAGGGGTACAGTAACAGTTCCAGCAGGCAAACCCAACCTTCACTAGCCACCTGTGTGTAGATATAACCTCTCCACCTCTCTGCCCCGTGGCCTCCTCAACACTGGACGTGCCAAGAAACACCTCCCTGGGGAGGCACTCTGATGGCATCCTTACCACATACCTGAACCACATTAGTTGACTACTTTCCGTGCAAAGGAGAAGCGGTTCGCCTCTGAGATTCTCACGGATGACTGAGCTTCTCATCCTACTAGAGAAAAGCCAACTACCCTCCTGAGACAACCTATTCCAGCCACTTGTATCCGTGATCTTGTCACCGTGTCATTAGGAACATCCATTGAATTGTGTCTATACAGATGGTTCCTTAATTACGATGAGGTTTCTTCCTGAAACATGTATGTTTTAAATATCTAAGATACTAGGCATCATAGCTTAGCCTAGCCTGCCTTAAACATGCTACATTTAGCAAAGCAAAAGACATTCATTATACATGTAATAATTTTAGGTTTATCATTACAAGGATGGGAAGCATCTGTACTCTGAATTTAGCATCATCATTAGTTCATGCAAGTAAATATTTAAAAGCATGCAGATGTGTGTGTGTGTATAGTACAGATCCAGAACAAGTGCTTGGATATCTGCGCGTGTAATTGAATTGAGAATGCGTAAGCGATGACATCCCTGAGTCTTCCCCATTAATAAAACATGAAGGTCAGAATCAGGTCCACTCTTCATTTATAATACTGTCCAAGTCCTACCAAGGCCAAGTAGTTTCATCATTAAAAGCAGCTTAACACTTCAGAGTTTTGGCATTCAGAAGCCTAAAGGAACAAATCAGTTTGAATAACTTGCCACTGTTTCATTCACAACTGCCAGTTTTAAGAATAATGATGCCTTAATTCTTCTAAAAGGGATGATCATATCCAAACAGGACTTTTGATTACGCAGAATAACAGAACACATTTATGAGTAAAAACGTTTCTATTAAGCATTTATTTCTCTACATAACCCCCTGATGCACTTATCCCAGTGTTTGGACACCATCAAGGTAGAACGTTTTCTCAGTACACCAGAGCCATGATCGGACTGCCTGCTTTGCCTCTGAAACAGCGGCCTCCCAGGAACTCCTTTAAAGGCCCAAACATTTGGAAATGGCTTAGAGTGAGGTCAGGACTGTTCAGGGGATCTTGCAGCCAAGTCCCTGCAACATGCAAGCGGTGTTTATGTGTACAGTTCCCACAGACAGATGCATATCTTTGGCAAGTTGGTGACAAGTTATCCGTCGATGCTCAAGGATCAGGTGTACTCATTGCTGAATGCGGGATCATCATTCACGGCCTTTGTCGAAAATCTTTGCACCATTCAAATATTACAGCGGCTGAGCGTCTGATCATCATACTGTGCTTGACGGCTTCTATAAATGTCAACCGATTTAACACGTTACACGTCAGGAGCAATTTCATCACAAGTCCCGGTTTGACTTGAACATCCTAAAAAAACATTGCATCTTAAATTTGTAATAATAAATCTTATTTCCTGCTTAGTTTTTTTTTTTAAGTTGAAACTTTTAATCACTTTTAGGGATATCAGAGTAATTATTATAATATTTTTTCTTTCTCTGCACTATTCTGTAAGAAGATAATATACAGTAGTTGCCTATTAAACAGGCTTGACAGAGGGTTTAACTTTCCCCATCAATACGTCACTGCATACTTGGACTTGTGCAGAGTGATCTGTTAACAAGCTGGACAGATCATAGACTGGATGCTCATAAATAAGAAAAATGGAAAAAATAAATAGACACTACTTCAACTACGTACCGCGCACACCAACACCCAGTTCATCCCTCTCCATCTTGACTCTGTTCCATTTCCCTGTCGGTCACTTTAATAAATAAAAACATAAACCACAGTCTTCTAACATAATACACCTGCTCTATCTCACACACTCTCGTTCTCCTCATGGCTGCTTTAAAGCTGACAGGGTCTCCAGATCAACAGCCATAAAAAAGCTTAATGCTTTCCAGAATGTGGCTCCAGACTACAGTTAACCAAACGACCCAGTCCACACTCCTAACACAGAGAATCCCTCAACATGCAGCAACATGACAAACTCTTCCCTCACTGGGCTCGTAAGGATATGATGGTGAATACAGCAACATACAGTAAGAATATCCTCACTGCTAATTTTCCTCTATTATTATATCATATTATATCATTCATTCATCTTCTATACCGCTTTATCCTATGATCAGGGTCGCGGTGGCCTGGAGCCTATCCCAGGAGGCTTCAGGCACAAGGCGGGGTACACCCTGGACAGCGTGCCAATCCATCGCAGGGCACACACACACACACACACACTCACACACCCATTCACACACTACGGGCAATTTGGGAACGCCAATTAGCTTAACGTGCATATCTTTGGACTGTGGGAGGAAACCGGAGTACCCGGAGGAAACCCACCAAGCACGGGGAGAACATGCAAACTGAGACAGGAATCGAGCCTGGCCGGGGAATCGAACCCGGACCCTGGAGGTGCAAGGCGACAATGCTAACCACTACACCACCGCGCCGCCCATATTATATCGTATTATATTATATTATATTTTCCTTCTTGAATTGCTTTCCGGAGAATCTTGAGCGTCTCAGGAATAATCTCCATTTCCAGGAAAATCTACCTTTAGGACACTTTTGTTAAACAACTTATGATTTTTACTACATGTCTGACTTTGTCGTGTGCATGCTAAGCTCAAAATGCGCTCGGAAGACCGATTAAATCCTGGGCCGTTATTGAAAATTAAGCTCCGTAATCTTAGGAGGCTTTCGCTCTAGGCACGACTGATTCATACCGTGCCCAGATACAACTGCTGCCCCCTCCCATCTCCACTGCTGGCCAGCTTTCCCTCAAGTGAGACTCTTCCATACCCAAGTACAGTTATGTATTTATATCCTCTGATACAGCAGGTGACGGTGTGTTGCCGAGCCACCTATTTTGGAGAAAATGTAAAGAGCGACCCTCTCATCTGCCTTCCAAAATGATCAGCTATGGTTGTTTAGTTTATAGACATGGAGGGGAATCTAATCAGTTATGTCAGATTCGTTTGTATGGAAATTAATGTATTACCGCACTGATTTTCTCCCCAATCAAGTCGTGTCCAATTCCCTCCCGTCACTAGGGGGTTCCCACATTACGGCTACTACTACAGTACCACTCAGTCGGGGGGGCCGAAGACTATCACGCGTTTCCTCCGAACCACGTGACGCTAGCCAACCGCATCTTTTCGAACTGCTCGCTCACGCACCGTTGGGGGCGTCGTAACACACTCGACGATGGTGTCCGCTCCCTCCGCGTGTGCGAGCTCGCAGACGCCCCGAATAGCGTAGAGCCGTGCAATTAATGTATGAGCACTAATACCTCTCATCCCTCCCCGCGGAGAGAGCTCGGCCAATTTAGCTCTCTTTCACCCCGGGTTCGAACCAGCAATCACCGGATGATAGGGCGAGCACTTTACCACTGCGCCACTCGGAGGCCTCAAAATCTTTAAAGATTTTTTTAAATACATTTTTTATTTATATATGTTTGCATAAGAGGTGCTAAGACTGCTGCAGTTCCTCTATGATCCTGCAGGTGGTGCACTCTCAACTTCAAGCATCCTGTGTGGTAGAGCGAATCTTTTGTGAAGTTTGTTTAGAATCTTACAATCGAAAAGAAATTTTCTTTCGAATCAGGATATTTATTTTAAAACATGTTAATACTCATAGAATCGCAATACAAATCAAACTGGCACCTAGGTAGGGCTGGGCGATATGGCAAAAAAGTAATCTCGATCGTTTTTTGGCCCATATTGAACGATAACGATATATATTTCGATATAAGCTGTTAATGCTGCCAGCTTTAAAAGAGAATCCCAACAATGACTGAAGCCACAAAAATTACAGGGTTCATTCGATATGATATCGTTTATCGGCCCAGCCCTACACCTAGGTATCGTGATGACTTTGTGTTGTTGTTACCATGATGAAACTGGATCTCATGAAGACCTTTCCAGGAAAGCAAAACCAAAACTTATCTCTGCTGCGGAGTTGAAAAGAACCTTAACAACTAAGCTACCCACCAGCATCAAAAAAGTCTCCAATTAACATCAGAATATCAACTGTTCTAAAGAGATTATTAAACATTTTGGATGCTTTCAGCATTGTTTTACATTGACTGGTACTGTATATCTGAGACATTCATGTTAAAGCAGCACTGATATAAATCCTAACGCTTACGGAAACTCGTACAACCCTGTCTGACCTAATAAACCACTATCCCCAAGCTACAGCATCTCTATTAACCATTTAACATCTATATTAAACAGCAGACATGAAGACATGAAAAATACCTATTAACCTAATCAAAATGTTTATCGTACTCAACACGCGTCTATTACGTTCGTATTAATCACAGAGCAGAGATCAGCTGCCAGAAGAGACTCAGAGGACGCCTCGGTTTTAATAAGCCCGGCCGCGGACCCGACGTCGCATCGAGAGCACATTCCAGCGGAGACGGAGCCGTAGCAGCCGGAGAGATACCGTAGACTGTCAGCTCCAAACGTAGGCAGGAATTTAACAAGGAGACAAAGACAGCAAACTGAGATAGGCAGAGCGTAACGGACAGACACCGAATCTCATACTTCTCCTTTGCGTTAACGTGCGATCAATGATTTTCCATTTCATCTGTTCAAATAAATCAACGTTTTATAATTAGGCAACAATCCATCCATTGGCTAATGTTTACTGTATAAAAGGTTTATTTTAGCAGCTACACCATCCTGGTGATGCTGGATGCTGAGTGGCTGGAACAGACGAGAGGGGAAATGAGGTCGCTGCTGAGGTACATAAACATACATATATTGTTTTTAGTTTATGTTTCGGCACTTTGCCGCCTGTCACAGGAAAACAATCGTTCCTGTTTCTTTAATTTAATTGACGTCCATAAAATTTGATTAAATATGAAGGAATGAGGGGAGGCTCGAGACTTTTGAACAGGACTGAAGATCACATCAAAATGAGAAATAAAATGTGTCAGAGAAAGCTGCAATTTTAGCAGGGTGACCAGATGTTACAGTATATACAGTATAAAGAGTCATATCGTACAGTATACTGTATACTGTACGTTGGGATTGGTGATGCAGAGGATCAGGAATTGATAAGCCACCTTTACAGTAGTGCATCAGCTCTACTAATGATCATCGTAACGTGGTGGATAGCCGCTCAGGCAGATCCGCAGGCACCTACTGTACTGTACATCCACGGTTGCTAGGCAACACTGCCATGGGGCAATCAGCTGAAATGCATGGCACCTGGGCATGCACCTGCATAAGCGGTTCTATGTCACAAAAAAAAGTAAATAAAAAAAAAAAAAACGTGCTGACAGCAATAAAAGAACAGTTTACTTAAAGGGGTTTACTGCAAACGTCCCCGGGTGATTTTATACCATCCACATCTGTGAAACAACACAGTTATTCTAGCTCTTGTTGTAATAAAGACTTTTCTCTTTGTTCCCTCCTGGTCTTCTTTTTTTTTTTTTCTTTTTTTTTTTCCTTCATCGGCTGTTGATTTATTATAAATAGGCTGACAAAATACAGCAGCTTAGTAATATGCAGATAACTTATGAGTGACTACAAAGTAAAGGTCATTAAACTATCACGCCAAGATCAGGACCGATACAAGGACAAGGATTTATTGCTTTTTAATCACACAGAACTTCACTCATAAATACAAAGAGTCGCTGCTGAGGCAGAAAATAATAAATAACTTCCTGATGTGATTTGGTCTGAACTCTGTCATCACATGCCTCTATACCAGGAGACACCGGTGCCCTGTGGATATGTGGAAACGTCTCCGTGTCCAACCTGCTGCCAGTTTCATCCTGTCTGATACAGTACATCCCACTTATTGCCTCTTATCAACGCTCTGTGAGATCCAGTAATAATCCACAGCAGAACTGAATCTCAGATCAAACTCTCTCAACAAATTCAGCAGCGAGGGTTTTATACATCAGGCACCTACGTTAGCTTGGCGTGCTGGTTTTTTAGCCTCTCTTACAGTATATGTGTTACTGGAAATGGAAAAGCATGTCAACAAATGAAAAAAAAAAAAAAAAAAAATGCATCGTGATCGCATTCTGTCTGATTCCATCCATACGATGTCCATTTACAGGATGTTTCTTATTAAAACCTTACACCATGTGTATGTAATGTAGATGTTTACATTGCTTTGGTGCTTTTGGTGCAATTCGCTTCATGAAAACAAGGTTCACCCTGGACGAAGTACCGATCCATCGCAGGGCAAACGCAAGCATTCACACACTCACCCGCTTACTGCCGCTGTGGACAATTTGGAAATTAGCTTAATTTGCATGTCTTCAGACTGCATTGGAGGTGGTACAATGTTGTAGTTCCTCTATAGTCCAGCAGGTAGTGCACTCTAAACTATTCACACTTTGGCAGGTGGCACAGCATCTTATTGGTTGATGTAGGTTGCTACTGTAAGTTTTTTTTTTTTTTTTTTTTAGAATTGCAACAAAATAAAAAAAATAAATAAAAATAATCGGGATGTGCCCTGCAACGGATTCCAGGGTGTACCCTGTCTCATGCCCCAAGTCTCCTAAGGTAGGCTTCAGGCCCCCGTGTCCCTATATACAGGTTAAAGTGCACCTATTATGCTTTTTCAAATATGATTCTGACAGTGCACGATAAATGAAGTTTTTGTCTCGGCTCACATTCGCCTAAACGAGTCGTTAGCAATTCGAATATTTCTCTCTTACGGATCGACGTCACTACGTAACACATTTGCAACGCCATCTTACAATTAACGTTACCACACTCTTGTTAATGTGACCAAGCATTCATGCCGGGTTCGCTTAAACACTTTGTAACATAAAAAAAACTATAAAAACGAGATCCTTTTTAACTGTTTATTCTCCACCATTCACCATAACTGATCGCTGACACTCCAGAGCAGGAAGTGTGCATGCCCCCTGCCCTTCTACGGCAAGCCCCGAGGGGATAAATGCATCACACACACACACATATACTGTATGCACATGATGAGCGCCCGTGCATCTAACATTAGCACAATATAGGACTGTTACATTAACATATGACACTTACCACTGAGAAACGTCCTGCTCCAGTCGTGCTAGCGAAACAGTTTCTTGTCGATGTCCCACTTCAACCGTTTCATCGTCAGACTCTGGCTTGAACTGATGCGGTAAAACCGACGCCATCTTTTCTATGTATTGACGGGTCTCCAGACCTCCGTCATTAAGTTATGGTAACGGGCGTTTCGTTTTCCGACACACACTGTAGCGGTAGACCAATCATAAAGAACCGCGCCATCTGACCAATCACAGCAGTGAGGGCTCACGGAAAGGCGGGGTTTAGACAGACTGAATCTTCGAACTGCTTCACACGAGTCGTTTACGAATCATTTAGAAATGGGGTCAAATTAAATCTATTTTTGGAGAAAACTAAAGTTTTTTTGTCCTTGCATACATGTAAACCTGTTTCAAGAGACTCATTAAGCAATATTAGCAACCTTTAAAATGGCATAATAGGGATACTTTAAAGCAGTATAGACATGAGTGAGTGAGTGAGTGAGTTAGTGAATCAGTAGGTTTAAAGATACTAACATCGCAATACTAATCGAACCGGCACCTAGGTACCGTGATATCACATCGGGCGACCCCTGGTGATTCTCACCCCTATTATGTATGTTGCTACAGAATGGGAAAAGAACATAAATATAGCAATAAGTAGTTGTTTAACCAGCTTTTAACATTGACATCGATTTTTGCTCAAGATAAATCAGCTGTATTCACAAACACATGGTAGGAAAATGCACATATCGTTAAATTAATAAATATTCCAGTTTGTTCCTTACAGTGTTAGTCCAACGTACATGGAAAAATAAACATTTTTCATTATAAATCATGTATCTCTAAATAGTTCGCTTTTCCCCCAGTGGCTCTACGCTCATATCAATAAATAATCAGTTATACTATGGATTGTACAACCATTACAGTGCTTGGTCACGGACCTGCTGCCTTTAGTGATATTACATCACTGTTCTTGTAGTTTAGCTCTAGCAGAGTCACATATTTCACAGTGTCTACGCAGATCCAGAGCAGCAACAGTCGTTCCTTTTTTTTTTTTTCCGGTTCCATTCCTCTTTAGTCAACAGCACATCCTAGTGTCGGGTTTCTGAGCACGTCTGAGATAATTGCCGTAAACACAACACGGTTCTGAGCGTCTGTAATGGGTTAAAGGAGTGCTGGATAGATTATAGTTATAGTAACCGACGAAATTAGGGAGTCAATTAAAGCAGAGCGTGTGTGAGTGTGTTCACAGAGCCAGAGGCACACCCTGACCTAAATCCTAGCACCAGTACCGGCACGAGAGGCACAACCACACAAAATGTGGGGGAAAGGAACCGGTTGCGAAAGTATTGTCACTAACTGTGTATACTGTAAATTATGGATTTTGCTCTGCTTTGTCCTTACCAGGTGATCTACAACGCCGAGGAGACAGGATTAAGGTGGCTAATTTATTCACCTAATTTACAGCCACAAACATGAATCAATCACTTTGCAGGTATTTATTTGTAAAAAATGTTTGGAATCATGTATGATTTTCGTTCCACTTCTCACGTGTACACCACTTTGTATTGGTCTTTCACGTGGAATTCCAATAAAATTGATTCATGCTTGTGGCTGTAATGTGACAAAATGTGGAAAAGTTCAAGGGGCCGAATACTTTTGCAAGCCACTGTATATGGCTCTAGTTCCAGTAAAAATATTACAATGCAGCTAAGGATATATTACGATAAACAGAATGGGCAGCTCACCTCTCATATCTTCTGGTCCGAGTCGTCGATAAAAAAAATAAAGAAAAACGAACGATTCGGATCAAAGACTCAAAGGTAACTTCCCATTTCTGTTTCCTGTACATAACCTATTCGTTACAAAGGAACAAATCGTTCGTGAATCACTACTTAGCTAGGTACTGATCAGACACTCATTTAATGCTAAAAAGTTTACCTGCCCTGGTATTATCAGTGGTACAACTGAACGATTGGCACACACAGATTTCGGAGGAGACAGACGGTACTGTTGACATTGCGTTTGAACAGTGATCTACTTCCGTTCTCAAGTACGATTGGCTTGCATATCTGATTTGATCCAAACAAATGATCTAAACAAACCAGAAATTTATTTTAAATAATTTCCCTTGATTGAAGATTTTTGCGTATTACATTACCGTATGTGTGTGCTTGATGATTCAGTAAAGGAATGACTCAGTCAATGACTCACGAATTTTCCTCTTGATTTCTGTCCCCCCCCCCCCCTGCTGCTCCCACAGCAGCTCCCCACACTACAGCACTGAGTTTCTTCATTGTCTAGGGTTTATTTCGGCTTGCTTTTGAAGTTCCTCTTCAGAGACAGATGTCAGTCAGATCAGTGCGGCGCAGACAGATGTAAGTGCATCTGCGATCTTCATGATCATGATCAGGGAAAATTTACTATAAACATTACGTAGGAGCACGCGGTGAGCACATATGGGCGACAGTTAACACAAAGAACCGAGAACAGATGCGGGCTCAAGGCCCGCCTACCGCACGGAACTTAAATAAACAGAATAATCCGGGGGAAACTGAAAACGGGTGAGCGTGATGTGATCATGATCGTGAAGGGAGACAACAAATGATGGGACGAGGCATGGGAAAAGACGAGACATAAATTAAAGGGCATGGCAACCAATATGGAAATACTCGGCGTGGCACTGTGAGCGCTCGGCCCAGAGGGGGAACCCATGACAGAGTGTTGCTGTGCGGTGTGGAAATGAGGATTGATCTCCACACGTCCACTGCGGTTCACTTTAAGCCGAGTCTACAGACCTTTCCTCATCCTGGTCTGAAAGTCTCAGGGTTACTATGGCAACCACTCCTCTCTATTTCGTCTGACCTCTCTCTTACAGATCATTCGGCCATGGTTCTGAATAGATGCATCCCAAATCGCTGGTTTCTGAAATAATAATAATAATAATAATAATAAGCAATTAAATGAAGAAATGCCCCCCCCCCCACCCCTTCGAACACTACAGAGGTATGTTAATCCCTGCAAATGAACAGCGTCCTTTGATCAGTTGAAACGAAAACGCATGTGCTTACATTACAGTTTTATGAAAAACCGTAAGAAGTAGGCCGTGTGAAGTCGAGCTCGGAGGAACGAGAGCAACAGAAGAGGGAGATAACCTTTATTAAAAGGATTTTGTGGGCCACGGAGTCGCTGGCGGGCTTCGTAGAACGTTCTCAAAACAGCTGAGACAATTTTCTCCACACACACACACACTTTAAATGTGATGCAATTGACATAATTTTTTTTTTCCATCACCCCCAGCATGCCTGCGAAGTGTTCACTCGGTGAATCCCACTGCACTCGCACGTTACTGCTTCTACATCAAAGCGCTTTAATGTGTCAGGTGTTGCTCCTCTAATGCTGTAGTTCAGTAACTCTCTCTTTCTGTGTGTGTGTGTGTGTGTGTGTGTGTGTGTGTGTGTGTGTGTGTACACTACAGTTTGGGAAACCTGACTAAATTTTTCTATGTAATTAAAATCATCCATTGACAATGACACCTCAATCTCACACACACACACACACACACACACACCTGTTCCCTTCTACTGCTTTGTCTCTCTTTCACTTGCCATCTCTCCGTCTCTCTCTCTCTCTCGCTTTCTTTCTCTGTCTCTTTCTGTCCCTGTATGTCTTTCTCGTTCTCTTTCTGTCTCTCTCTATCTTCCTCACTACCTCTGCCTGTCTACTATCTCTCTTCCCCCCCACCCCCCATCTCTTTCCCTTGCTATCTGGTTGTTTCTTTCACAATCTCGTGTTTCTTCTACCTTTTGCTCACTCTTGTTATCTCTCTGCCTTTCTTGTGGTCTTTCGCTCTCACGCTCTCTTTCTCTATCTCGATCTCTCCGTATCATTCTTTCACCATCACTGTCTGTCCACTATCTTCCTCTTTATCTCTTTCTCTCACTCTATCTGTCTCTCTCGTGCCCTCTCTCTCCTCCACAGTCTCTTTTTCTTGCCATCTCTCCAACAATTACTTGTAATCAAGGTATAAGTATTACAACAACAACAACAACAATAATAATAATAATAATAATAATAATAATAATAAATCCGAATGATAAAACGCAATCAATTCTGTTTATGAATATGGCTCATAGAAACTTTTTATACATACATACACTTTCAGGCATATTTGCACACCCCCTGGACATCTCTATTTATATTCAACTTCATTCCCACACACAAAAAAAAAAACATCCATAAATTCTATATTTCTATATTGTACAGCAGTTTTTCTTATTTTTCTATATTTTTCATATATTTTTCTAATATTGTATATTTTGTACTGTACAGTTATTTTATTCTTTCTTAGTTAAATTTACCTTCTATTTTCTTTTTCATATTTATTTCCTATTAATAGTCTTTTACTTTAAGGTCACAGACGCTCGTCTAAGCATCGCACTGCATATCGTACTGTGCATGACTGTGTTTCAGAACCATAATCAAACTCCTTGAGCTAAAATCACTGCCTGATGCGACACACGCACACACTTAGCCTTCTGTCTTGTACTTAGCACTGTCATGTACATGGTATAAACGTAGCAGATGTCAGTTTATGTCCGAGCATGTAACAGGGTCATGTTACAGACAACGCAAGCGTCAGTGAAATCAGACGCATTGGCAGCTCGAGTCGTGATCGCATTGTGGATAACTGCTTTCTAATTAGAACAGGTTTTTCATGCCATATTTCATAACACGTCATTAGCCATTTATCAAATGACTCGAGACGTTGTTGTCATTGCATCTGTCACCTACTTACAATACTACGTATATTAAAACAGCTACTGTGTACGCATCACTGAACAACCACCACGACCCACAATAAGCTCTACAGCTACGAGTCACATTTCTAATTACGTAAAAGTCGAAAAGTTCTACGAGTAGTCACGCAGAGGCGCTGGAGGAAAGCGATCGCACTCACGCCAGGAGATTACACGTCCCAAGCCCAAATACAAGCTCCCTGGATGTGAGGGATGTTATTCTCCATACGCTGGATGTACGAGAGTCAACTCTGAGCACGGTCCAAAACACACACACACACACACACACGTCTCCACATCACCTGATTTGAATGCCTTTTAATAGATAAATCATGACCTCCATAATGACTTTCTTACTAAACCCTCCGGACATGCAACATTTCTCAGTTCAATCAATCACGACAATAATGTTCCTGTTGAAATGGATGAAGAGTATCCGTCTTCTTGGTATCCTTTCATTTCCCTTTTCTCTCCATCACTACTAATCTACACAAATGGATTCCAACACCATCAGTGACACGTTTGCGAACTTGCAGCGAAGTAAAATCATCTCTGTGCCAAAGTCTGACAGCTATTGTCCCTTTGCCAAGGAAAGTCAGTTTATCCGAGGAGATTAACTTTAGAAAAACCTGCAACACAATAGAGAGAGAGAGAGAGAGAGAGAGAGAGAGAGAGAGAGATGTTGGGTGGAGTGGAAAAATAAACCTGCATCGTTACTGGTCCATTGTGAACAAAACTTCAAGACTTCTTCAGCTATGAAATTCCAGAGGTGTCAAGTAACGAAGTACAAATACTTCGTTACCTTACTTAAGTAGAAATTTGGGGTATCTATACTTTACTGGAGTAATTATTTTTCAGCCGACTTTTTACTTCTACTCCTTACATTTTTAAGCAATTATCTGTACTTTCTACTCCTTACTTTTTAAAAATAGCCTCGTTACTCTATTTTTATGATCAGAACACGCAACCCCCCCCCCCCCTCCGGTCGCATGATAAGAACGCGCACAACGCCCCCCCCCCGAGCGAGACCTTAATGCTTTTGTCGCCCCTCACGGTACTTTTACTTTTATACTTTAAGTAGTTTTGAAACCAGTACTTTTAAACTTTTACTTAAGTAAAAAGCTTGGGTTGATACTTCAACTTCTAAAGAAGTATTTTTGAACCCTAGTATCTATACTTCTACTCAAGTAATGAATGTGAATACTTTTGACACCACTTTTAATAAGAAATGTCTAACTGATATCAATATGTATCTCCAAGGTGAGATAAAAGGGTGAGGCATATGTCCATCATATGTGTTAGCCTTTAAACACATGCGCATGCGAAGCTTTAAATTCCCCCAGGTGTTGGAATCATTCGTTTGAGATTCTGCTCCACGTTGACCTCACCGTATTTGTTTCATTTCTATCACAGCCAACAGGTGCCTTATAGACTGTATCAGCTGTTCAATTCCAACACTGAGCTCACTGGCATGTTTGACGAACTGATTTGAGAAGACTTCTAAAAAGTTTTAAGATTGTTTTTCACATCAGCACATCAGCTTCAAGCAGCACATTTACAAGCCATTGTGTTAGTCTGACCGAACTTTAAAAAAAGAAAAAAGTTTTTACGTTAAGCAAACTGAAATCGTACTCATATCTTATTGTACAAACTTCTCAACGTGGGGCAAGATAATGCGGGTGCGATTAGACCTTTGCTCCACAGTACCCGCGACAAGCCTTGGCCTGGAAGTCGAACAAAATGTGGAAGGGATGGAAGAAGCCACTAAACAATGTGGTATGGTATGGTACGCTATATCCATAAGGGAAAGCATGAATACCAGTTTTTCAAAAGGTAAAGCGTACCGCACATACTCTATGCACAAAGCTTGACACGCTACCAGATTTCCGCTAGTTAAATTGTTTGTGTAGTGTTTGGTCTGTGATGTAATAAGTCAACCGGGCTAAGGTTCAATACTAACAAGCTGAAAGTGGATATCATATCAAATCACTACCTATCGTAGGTGTCAGTCATACTGCGGCTAATAAATTGATTCCACTGCTGTGCTTGCACATAGGGACAAAGACAGAAAAGCCAGGTAAATGGGCTATACCCATAACTGTGTTTGAAAAAAATGGTTGAAATGGGCATGCTATTGCTTTTCTGCTCACTACAGATTTAAAGAGTTGCTGTAGGCTAGAATCTGGATATTCTGCCCTGAACTCTCAACATCATCAACCCATAGGATTGTTACACTATTCTTAGTAAATTTCAACCATTTTTCTCATCTGATATGTACATTAAGTAACTCTCGATGTGTTCCTGTGAGATGTTAAACAATGCCACATCTGCGTATATATGTACAGATACTGTATACAGATGTTTCTAGTAAAATGGCTGGTGAGTTTATGACACCAGGAAACAGTTAGCCAAATCCTGACTCGTGTCTTTCCATACCAGCACAGTGCCGGCGAAGTCCCTCTCTAGAAAATTTCACCCAAATTTTTTACGGAAAAAAAAAATAAACATAATAAACTGTAAGATACAAGGAAACGTATAAAAACCCGGGCCTGAAACTATGTGCATTCATAGCTCTATTAGTTTCTATGTGTGTGTGTGTGTCAAGTCTCAAGCACTTTGTAGAACACATCTCCGAGACAAAATTGACATAAAAGCAGACAGATTTCTATTTGCCGTTTATGTCTCGTTTATCCTTCCAAGGTTAACGTGACAAATGTACAGCCTTGCTCTTCATAAGGAGGCGTGACTCTGTTGAAGTGGCTCATTGAGTTCAAGTGCTACAGTATATGTGTATGGCTTGCACACACACACACACACACACACACACACACACACACACACACACAGTTTACTGTGTGTAAAGGAGGAAGGATGTCCTTCATCTTCACCTTGTATTTTAAAAACGTGATCACGAAATGAATCAGACCTCTTAAATCTGAGCATGCATGGTTCTCCTAGGTGGCACAGGTGTCAAGTAACGAAGTACAAATACTTCGTTACCTTACTTAAGTAGAAATTTGGGGTATCTATACTTTACTGGAGTAATTATTTTTCAGCCGACTTTTTACTTCTACTCCTTACATTTTTAAGCAATTATCTGTACTTTCTACTCCTTACATTTTAAAAATAGCCTTGTTACTCTATTTTTATGATCAGAACGCGCAACCCCCCCCCCCCCCCCCCCCGGTCGCATGATAAGAACGCGCACTACGCACACAGCCCCCCACCCCCCAAGATCAGAAAGCGAGACCTTACTGCTTTTTTCGCCCCTCACAGTACTTTTACTTTTATACTTTAAGTAGTTTTGAAACCAGTACTTTTACACTTTTACTTAAGTAAAAAGCTTGGGTTGATACTTCAACTTCTAAAGAAGTATATTTGAACCCTAGTATCTATACTTTGGACACCACTGCTAGGTGGACAGGTGGAAATTTCATATTGTGAACCAAGTTTTGAATGGATTCCGGTTTGGTCGTCAATATGGTTTGCATGGCGATTGCAAAATTTCAGCTCTCAAGGCGTTCATATGTCACTTCATATGGGTACCATTGTACTGGTAGTCCCCCTTACACTGCTAGCTTTTTAATGTTTACAATGAGAAATGCTGGCTACATACTGTATCTTTGCTTTCATTGTGTAAAGCAATTTTTTTCCCCCCAAGGAATTTTGTGAGCGATTACGCTCAGCCATTGCTTAGTGAAGTTTTGAAACTATATCTATAAAATTTGTACATTAAAACTTCATTGTTTCAGGCAAAAACTGAAATGAATTACTGTTCTCATTCAAGTCTCATGACAACATACTGGATTATCGACCTAATGTAGGAAAAGATATGAAAGTGACTCAGATTCTATCTGAAAAACATCAGTCACATTTGAGTCACATTAGGGGGGGAAATTCTGATTTGAGTTGATTCAGTCTGGTGAATGTGAACATAGGCTTTGGGTCAGTGTCCTGCCGTGTACAGCTCAGGAGGAACTGCATGTTGAGGGTTTTTTTTTTTTTTTTTTTTCATTCCCATCACTAAAGCATATTCTGATCAAATGGCTGCTGTCTCATAAAGTTGGTCAAAATCACACTCTTCAATACAGTATATGTGCCTGGCACATAAGTGAATGAGTAAGTAAACAGAATCAGACATCACCCAGCAACTCTCTCACTCACTATACAGTATTAACATGTAATAGTGTTGACGAAAAAAAAAAAGACAAGATAAATATTGGACTTTCTTTTCATAAATAAAAGGCAAATTACTTTTTTTTTTATTTATTTTAAACCTAAATGACAATCAATGCAGTAATTCACTGAATCAATGTCACACGACACGCCAGGACGAGGTCTGGTGGACTACAGGCAGAGGAACTTTCTCAAACATTCTCTTTAAAACAGTAGGCTAAGCTATGATTGAGAGGAAGAGACAACTACTGTACAGTACTTAGACATTTGGTCTCATTTTAAATATAATGACTAGTATCATAAAACCCAATGCGACTATAAAATATCTGGAAAAAATACAACAAACCTTAAGCTAACCACCAGGACACTGAGGCAAGTTAGCGTCAGAAGATGAGGTTAATATACATACATACATATATATATATATATACATATTTCAGTTTTTATTTTTTTAATAAATCTGCAAAAATGTCCACAATTCTGTGTTTTTCTGTCAATATGGGGTTCTGTGTGTATAAAAAATGAACTTTGATTTTAGCAACTGGCTGCAATATAACAAAGTGAAAAATTTAAGGGGGTCTGAATACTTTCCGGCGGCGCGGTGGTGTAGTGGTTAGCACTGTCGCCTTGCACCTCCAGGGTCTGGGTTCGATTCCCCGGCCAGGCTCGATTCCTGTCTCTGTGTGCATGGAGTTTGCATGTTCTCCCCGTGCTTGGTGGGTTTCCTCCGGGTACTCCGGTTTCCTCCCACAGTCCAAAGATATGCAGGCTAGGCTAATTGGCGTTCCTAAAGTGTCCGTAGTGTGTGATTGGGTGTGTGAGTATGTGTGTGTGCCCTGCGATGGATTGGCACCCTGTCCAGGGTGTACCCCTGCAACACAAAAGCAAGATAAAAAAAGAAAAAGAAAAAAAAAGGGCAGAGCCATGGTAAACTGCCACAAAGTTTGTTTTCTGAATGGAAATGAGGATGGGTTCCCTGTTGAGTCTGGTTCCTCTCAAGGTTTCTTCCTATTGCCATCTCAGGGAGTTTTTCCTTGCCACCGTCGCCGTCACCCTTGGCTTGCTCATCAGAGAAATTTCATTCATTCGTCTCATTATTATTATCTGCACATTTTTCTCACACATCCACACTTCCAATTATTTTCTTTTCTATAATTATTATTATTATTTGTTTTTATTTATTTATTTTCTATTATAATTTTATTTATTTATTTATTATTTTATATATAATTATTCTATATACAGTTTTTTTTTTTTTTTTTTTGTTAAATTTCTTTAATTTTTGTGAAGCTGCTTTGAGACAATGACCATTGTTAAAAGCGCTATATAAATAAAATTGAATTGAATTGAATTGAATACCCCGCCTAGTGCCCGAAGTCTCCTGGGATAGGCTCCAGGTCCCCCGCGACCCTGAACACAGGATTAAGCGGTATAGAAAATGAATGAATGAATGAATGAATACTTTCCGTACCCACTGTATACAGTGTATACACTGTACTTTAATATTATCCGATTTCGGACTTTTTGTATGTAACTCACAGGATTTTGTACCGTTCTCAAAGCCCCGAAAACCTTTGTACGGTATTAAAACATAAAATAATGTTGTTAATACTTGCAAAACAAGTTAGACTGCAACTAAGCTTCAGTCTAAAACTGCCAGTCTAAACAGCTAAAAGTCATACACCTTGCAGTCATAAAAACAACACAGGCAGTTAAGCAGCTGATTTACTGTAATAACAGATGCATTGTTCCACATGCTGCATTTTTCAGACTTTACATTACCATGAAAGTTAATATGGTTTGGCATTGAAACGAATTCAATATGCAATAATCTAGCCTTCAAAAAAACAACAACAAAGAAACAGTAAAGATGTCTGCAGTAATATTCATGCATAACCTGCATAAATTAGGCTATTTGCTCTATGAATATATAGCCATCTAATTCTGATTGCGTAGTAGTTTTGTTACGATTCCCTCTTTGTCTGCGTCTGGTGTGTGTGCGTGGCATGAACGCGGAGGCGAGCTGACGGTTTAATAAAGTCCTTTTATTCATCAAACAGGGCAAATAAACATCCAAACACAACGGAACTCCTACAATTAACTATTAACTTTTAATGCTAGACGCCTGACTGGAGTTCAGCCAGGCTATTTATAACAAACACAAACATCATCCACTCATTAACTTCCCTCGGTTCAGGTGAGCTTCTTACGTCACCTGACCGAGGTGCATACTGGGAACTGAAGTTAACTAGCAAACATAAACTACGAAACCAAAGACGGGCGTTAGGCGCCCTCTAGGGGTTAACCGTTACAGTATCCCCCCTCAAAAAATGCTCCTCCGGAGCATCACCGGAGGCCCCGGACACCCAACCCAATGTTCTACCTTTCGCCTCCTATCCAGGAGGCTGGGTGACGGGGCTGGAGGCATGCTCTGCGGCTGCAGGGCTGGAAGCGTGCTCGGCGGCTGCAGGGCTGGAGAAGTGCTCGCCGAAGGCGTTGGAGCGGTCACTGCGCTCGACGAAGGCGTGGGAGCGGTCACTGCGCTCGACGAAGGCGTGGGAGCGGTCACTGCGCTCGTAGACGGCGTGGGAGCGGTCACTGCGCTCGTAGACGGCGTGGGAGCGGTCACTGCGCTCGTAGACGGCGTGGGAGCGGTCACTGCGCTCGTAGACGGCGTGGGAGCGGTCACTGCGCTCGTAGACGGCGTGGGAGCGGTCACTGCGCTCGTAGACGGCGTGGGAGCGGTCACTGCGCTCAATGACGGCTCCACGACGTTCTCAAAGCCGGGAGGCGGCGGCAGAACAGGTGTGTCGGTCAGCGGCTGCTGACACGCTGGTTCGCTGTCCTCGAAGCCGGGAGGCGGCGGCAGAACGGGTGCGTCGGTCAGCTGCTGCTGACACGCTGGTTCGCTGTCCTCGAAACCGGGAGGCGGCGGCAGAACGGGTGCGTCGGTCAGCTGCTGCTGACACGCTGGTTCGCTGTCCTCGAAGCCGGGAGGCGGCGGCAGAACGGGTGCGTCGGTCAGCTGCTGCTGACACGCTGGTTCGCTGTCCTCGAAACCGGGAGGCGGCGGCAGAACGGGTGCGTCGGTCAGCTGCTGCTGACACGCTGGTTCGCTGTCCTCGAAGCCGGGAGGCGGCGGCAGAACGGGTGCGTCGGTCAGCTGCTGCTGAAACGCTGGTTCGCTGTCCTCGAAACCGGGAGGCGGCGGCAGAACGGGTGCGTCGGTCAGCTGCTGCTGACACGCTGGTTCGCTGTCCTCGACACCGGGAGGCGGCGGCAGAACGGGAGCGTCGGACAGCAGCTGCTGACACGCTAGCTCGCTGTCATCGATGCTGGAAGGCGGCGGCAGGATGAGTGCATTGCATAGCGACTGCTGACATGCCTGCTCGCTGCTGAGCGTTGGCGAGGGAGGCGAAAGCTCCGAGACCGCTTCGCGGCCATCCCGGAAGTGGAGGATCAGCTGCTGGAGCTCCTTCACCTGCTCCTGCATTCCTCTCACCTGCTCCGGAATCCACCACATGAGCTCCTTGTGCTGCTGCTCCGCCTGGGGTTCTCTTTCCCCCTCGTCACCGCCGTACTTGGGCTTCCTCGCCCCTCTCTTCCGGCCGGTGCGGGGAACCACGTGACCCCGTGCCGCATCGCCCCTGAATGGCGTCCGCCGAATGGCGAGCCTGCAGCCTTCCCAGCTCTGTGGTGTCTTTCTCTCTCTCTCCCGCATGTGCTCCTGCTTTGCTAGCTGGCTGTACTTCCAGCTCCGGTACATATCTACCTCGCCGTTCTCCAACCAGCAGTAATCCCACTCGCCGTACTCCTCTTCCTCGCCGTTCTCTTGCCAGTTCGCCAGCTCGGGCAAGATGGTATCTGCGCCCCCCCAAAAAAACTCCAGGGGGAAATCCTCCGCCATGCCACCTGTTTGGTCTAGCATTCTGTTACGATTCCCTCTTTGTCTGCGTCTGGTGTGTGTGCGTGGCATGAACGCGGAGGCGAGCTGACGGTTTAATAAAGTCCTTTTATTCATCAAACAGGGCAAATAAACATCCAAACACAACGGAACTCCTACAATTAACTATTAACTTTTAATGCTAGACGCCTGACTGGAGTTCAGCCAGGCTATTTATAACAAACACAAACATCATCCACTCATTAACTTCCCTCGGTTCAGGTGAGCTTCTTACGTCACCTGACCGAGGTGCATACTGGGAACTGAAGTTAACTAGCAAACATAAACTACGAAACCAAAGACGGGCGTTAGGCGCCCTCTAGGGGTTAACCGTTACAAGTTTTTGGTCGCCCAAATGCTCTGAACTTTAGTTATTACTTTAAAATCATAGTGATTATTCACTTAAAGTGCAAAACTTAAATTTCCTGATGTGGCCTCTGTCCAGGCATCATTTTATTTATTCTCGTCACAGATTCCAGATAATACGGCAAAGCAACCACCCAGGAAAGAGGGGAGGCCATCTATTTCAGGTGAGTTCTTCTCTTACACAGTGCAAACCAGACACACAGGAACAACATTACAAAGCCGAGGCATTAGCTCAATGGGCACGCCGGACAGTTTTCCTTCCACGGATAGTGGAAGATGAGGATTTCATCATGATGATAGAAAAAAAAAGACTCTGTGCCAGGGGGGAAAAAAAAAAGCTAAATTACAAACCTAGTGGACGAAATCTACTGAAAGCCAGGATGAAAGGGTAAAATTTATACAGAGACTGTCTACAAAGTAACCTTTGGCTTGGAAATATGGACTAAAAAGGAGCTCACTGCTTCCTTCCTTGCAGTCAGTGCTTGTTATTTCAATGCTCAAGATCATGAAGCTGAACACATACTCCTGTTCATCCACACACTGCTCAGTCAAACACTGCTCTTATGGACAAATGTACAGAAGAATACAGGATCCCAAAAGAAAAAAAAGAAAATATTCTTACCATTATTGAAACTGCTGACGAGAATATTCAGAATCTCCTCCGAAAAGCTGAAGAATACATTGCTCACAGTGTGTCACTGCAAAAGGAGTTGACTGAAGAGGAAGTTGGATAAAGACAGGCTTCAGAGATCTCTACACCTCTGCCAAAGTGGCCTAGATTTAGGCCTTTCAGTACCAGTCATCCATCAACGCCAAAGACCTTTAAGTCCTCAATCCAGCAGGAGATCCAATACAAGAGTTGTCCCATGTGCATCTGGGACGGATTTGTGGTATTCACAGAGCTCTACTGTGTCTCCACTTCTGAAACCTCTGGCGTTAGTACCCCTGGCGATGCCAGCTTCACAAGCCTTTGTGGAACAGGTCCTCTGTTTAAACCAGAGACAAATGGCCACCACAAGAGAGTAAGAGTCACATTAGAAAGAGGTGCTTTTCTTAAGATTAACAAAGTCCTGAACGAGGGCCACAAGAGATTGCTTTGGTGCGATTCCCTTTTTCACTTTAAATAACACAAGACACAGATGCACATTATTTTATTACTGTGTGCTTTGTTCGACCCTTTATATTGTTGCGATTGATGTACTCCCTTTTGTTTTTAATTCTAATTACTTTTAACTCTGAAAACCGAATCCAGTTGATTCAACATGACAAAAACTAACAAGGATGTTTGACACATGACAAAGACTAAGTCTAAACTTAACACAATTTTTACATATTCAATATAATGATTTTTTTTGCAAGTGTTTTACTTGAAAGCCTTTTCTTTCTACGAAAAGAAAAACTTCTTGATGTTGCTTTCTAATGCAATAAAAATGTACACATTTGATTTAAGTACAGTAGTATTCGTGTTCATATACTATATTCGTGTTGCTATACACAGACGTGCTTTAAGGCCAACATGCCCAGGGTTGCACAGCAGCTAAATATCAGCCGCTGTAACAGTAATGATCCCACTTTCAGGGTTCATCTGTACATCTGTGTAAGTTCTTCTTTACTGTACAGGAATAGCACTCGGTTTTACCACTGAATATTCAATTACATCATACACATTCGGACAATAGTACAATATACCTAAAAGTGTGGGCTGCAATCATTTTCACTCCAACCCACAGTTTATGGAATGTTCAAATCCCTGGTAATTTAATGACTTTCATATACAGTAAGCATCTACACATGTGGTGTTTAGGTGCTCGATATTTAGAAATGAACAAGTTTGTTTCCTCCTATTCATAGTTTAAATCATATACAGAGACTGAAACGCTGTTTGCTTTCTACTGTCTGAGAGCATGGGCTGTGTTGGGCATCCTGGCCGCAGATTGGACATAATGACAGACCGCAGGAGCCAAACGTTGCCCACACGCAAGACAGAAGTCATCATCATCAAGACTCATTGCTTGGAAAATATACTGTATGGCATAAAGTGTGGCTCGGAGGATACTACTGTAAAACTAACCCTGGTACAGTAAGTGTTCAGGCCAAAACTTCTGAGGTACTCAATCAAATGTGCACGTTTACAAATAAAGGGCTGTCATCTTATGCTCCAAACCAAAAACCAGACAGAGAATCACGATTTACAGTATGTAGCTACATTTGACAGGTGTTCAAGTCAAACCGGGACTTTTCACTGGTGCTTGGATATCAAATTAGAAGTTGTTTCCCAGTACACCAGAGCCATGAACTCCCAGGAACTTCTTTAATGGCCCAGACAGGTGGAAATCGCTTGGAGAGACATCTGCAGACCCTACAGGGGATGGGGCAACGACTCCGAGCTGAGTTCCTGTAATGTGCAAGTGGTGTTGGTGAATAATTGTGCGTTGTGTGTTTAGTTCTTCCGCAAGTTGGCCAACAAGTCAATTTTCAAAGATCAGGCGTTCCACTCCCTGAATGTTAACCAGAATGACTGAGGTGTGCTCCGAGCAACCTCGGCTGAGATTACCTCGGTCATTCACAGACATACCAATCAAATGTTTTACTGCGGCTAAGACTCTCATCGCTATATTGTGTTTTACGAAGTAAGCCTGTTATAATAATAACTTGGTGTTATTTGATCTTATTGGTTTATAAATTTATATTTAAATAAATAGTAAACTTGGCCGATTTCGTTATAATTTTGTT
Source organism: Channallabes apus (assembly GCA_030522415.1). NCBI lineage: Eukaryota > Metazoa > Chordata > Actinopteri > Siluriformes > Clariidae > Channallabes > Channallabes apus. The sequence continues at coordinate 46,107,862 of CM060107.1, read as the reverse complement.
TGATGAGTGGGGCTTGAAAATTCTCTTGAAAAATATGGTCTTTTATTTCAGTTAATAAATCTACTATAATTTTTTTTTACTCATTATTGTACAGTACACATTAATAGCTCTGGCTCAGATTTTTCATGTTTGTTGTGGAAATTACCATCACTGTTGTATTTACTGCGATGAATGAAAATGTCACTTCGCGCCACCTGGCGGCCATTTTACGAATGACTTTGAAATGCAACTGATTTATTTTGGCCGCTGTTGCCTTTAAACGGCAGTATACGCGGCGGGATGGTTATTCCGATTTTGTAACCACTGTATATTCTGTAAATGTCAACTGGTTTTACACCTTCATTCACAAGACATTTTATCACAAGTCCCAGTTTGACTTGAACGCTCCTCGTAAAATTCTATACTGCATCCTCACTTACTGTTATCACTTTCTTAAGAGAGTATCTAATAAAAAAATAAATAATGCACAGCAAATGGCTGTAAGAATGACAGGAAGTGTACTTGGTTTGAAAATATTTCATACTAGAATAAGTCAATTCCACAGACAACTGCAAAAGTCTATGGTGGGGAAAATTCTTTTTTTATTGCTTTAATTTGCTCTTTGATATCATTTGAATGACAAAAAGGTACGCATGCAAATTTCCTTTAAAGTTAAATAAGCTGTCAATAAAAACCCCTTGCCATATGGCCATCCTGAGCACCATTCAGGGCTTTCAGAACCCCAGGTTGCCAGTTACTACCCAATCCCATTCAGCTGGTTAAGAGTCAGATTAGTGGGACATGACAGATCAAAGAGCCCACTTGCATGCGATAAAACGTCCGGAGCTGGCAAGATCACAAGCCTTGAGTGCATCAGCCTCTTATGAGTCTGACTGAATCTCTCAGGCTCAATCACAGACGCACTCTTTAATAATGAAGCATCTATAATGCATAATCTCTACCATGTAACGAGTCTGATGGCCGTTTGGGTTTATCTGAGATGGAAGGTGAAGTCCTCTCAGAAGACACCTCATACACCATCAAAGCATCTGCACAACACATAATGAGGATAAGCATGTCTTGTTTGATGAGACAATTCCAAACATAAATTCAATTACTTTGATTCCAAGCCAATGCCCACACCCCAGCCACATGACCTGAACGTACTGAATGTCTATCGAATTTGACCTCCTTATCACTTACTTAAAGTACTGTGTAGCATTAAAAAAAAAAAAAAAAAAAAATGTCACATGTACCTTACAGCACAGTAAAGTAATTTTTTGCATATCACAGTTAGGAAGCCGGGGCCAGAGCAAAGGGTTAGCCAGGGTCGACGGCTCACTAGTGGCAACTTGGCAGTGCTGGGGCTCGAACCCCCGACCTTCCAATAAGTGGCTCAGCAACTCACAGCCTTACTGGAACTGTTTTATTACAAAGCCTGCTTTATTGATCAGTCTGATGAACTGAATCAGGTCCTAGGACAAAGTCGAGCCCCAGGTGGCTCATTTGTTACAAAAAGAAAATCGGGAAAAAAAAAAAAAAAATGAAACTCCATCTTCCCTTCCCGTGTTCCATAAAGAGATTTTAAATTATTTTCAACCACTCAATTCGCACAAGATTACTGCTGTGTAGCATCATGTATAATGAATGAGAGCAGTTTATACCGCCTGCTAAGCTCATTCTGTTTTCACAAAACAGTCAGAACCGTGTAAAAAATGTTTACGCATAATACTGTAGATGAGTGAAGACTAGGAGAAGAGGAGAGGTTGGACCTACACTACAGTCTGTTTTTTTTTTTTTTTTTTAATCGCTATGAAGTGAATGTTGTTTTAAAAGTGTGCAATGGATTATAGCACAGGTGAGAGAGCCATGCTGGACGTGAGCAATAATTGCATTTATTAATGATTGTCGATGTTTTTAAGCGAACAAGTTTGTTCGTGTTACAGCATCACTCACTCACAGTAATAACAATTTCCTCACTTATAGCTGAAAACGTAGTTACTGATACTGATACTGATACACTCTCACCAGGTAATGTCACAACACAGCAGGAGCGGAGGAGAATGAAGAGTGGAGCCTCGAAGGCAAAAACAAATACTCACTTTATTTAAGAAAATCCTCACACACACACACGCACACACACACGCGCACACACACGCGCACACACGCACACACACGCACACACGCTCAATATTGGTCTAAGCCTCCTACCTCACCCTCTCACAAACTCCAATTTTCTGAGTTTATTACAATAAATCTGAATATTTACTGTTAATGTATTTCCTTTTATATACACACATATACTATACTGTACACATACTGTATATACTGTATATATGTACACTACCGTTCAAAAGTTTTAACACGCTTTCTAACTCCATGATGGTTCCTGATGTTTATTCTTGCGTGTCTGTGCGTGTGTGTGCGTGTGTGTGGGGGTGTGAGGATTTTCTTTCTACATTGTAAAGTTTTGCTGAAGGCGTCCAAAAAATGCATGAATCTCCTTTGAACAGTTGATATTGAGATCTTTCTGCTACTTCTGCTCTGTAAAGACTTCATAACGCCTCTAATCTGAGGTGCTGCTAATTGGTCATTTTTCAGGCTGATAACTCTAAATGAACTTCTCGTCTGCAGCAGAGGGAGGTTTTGGTCTCGTCCTCCTGGGACGGCCTTCATGAGAGACAGTTTCATTATGGTGCTTGACGGATTTTGCAAATGCACTTGACAATACTGTTCTTTCAAGAACTATTACAGAAAGGCTGACCTCTGTGTCTTAAAATAACAACTAACTTGTTTTTGCTGTTGTTACGTAATTATCTAATTCCATATGTGTTATTTTATAGTTTTGAAATCCGCAGTATTGTTGTAGAATGTAAAAAATAAATCACTAAACAAAAACAAAGAAATTTGCAAGTGTTCTAAAACTTTTGAACGGTAGTGTATATATGGTGGCTCTGAAGTACAAAACACAACGTTAATTATTTTATTTAAATAATTTTACAACATGTTGTTGTGTTTTTTTTTTTATTGTTTGAGAAATGTTTTTTTACGTTTTGGGAAATGTTGCGCTTTTTTTAAAAATTTTTTTATATTGCCGTGTTTTAGTGTTTTAGGAAATGTGGTTGTGTTTTTTTTTTTTTTTTTGCAGTTTTTTTGCATGTGTTGTTTTTTTATGTTTTTGTGTTATGTGAAATGTTGTGTTCTGAGAAACATCATTGTTCCTTGAGAAATATTGCTGTGTTTGGGAAATGTTTTTGTGTTTTTTGACATGTGGTTGTGTTTTGTAAAATGTAGTTGTAATTTTTGTGTGAAAAAATTTGTTTGTGTGAAATATTGTTGTGTTTTGTAAAATAAAATGTTTTTGGAAATGTTCTTTTGAAATGAGGTTGTGTTTTGTGAAATGAGGTTTCGTTTTGAGAAACGTTGTGTTTTGAGAAATGTTGTTGTGTTATGTGAAATGAGGTTGTGTTATGTGAAATGAGGTTGTGTTATGTGAAATGAGGTTGTGTTTTGTGAAATGAGGTTGTGTTTTGTGAAATGAGGTTGTGTTTTGAGAAATGAGGTTTTGTTTTGAGAAATGGTGCTGTGTTATGTGAAATGATGTTGTGTTTTGTGAAATGAGGTTGTGATTTGTGAAATGAGGTTGTGTTTTGTGAAATGAGGTTGTGTTTTGAGAAATGAGGTTGTGTTTTGAGAAATGAGGTTTTGTTTTGAGAAATGGTGCTGTGTTATGTGAAATGACGTTGTGTTTTGTGAAATGACGTTGTGTTTTGTGAAATGACGTTGTGTTTTGTGAAATGACGTTGTGTTTTGTGAAATGACGTTGTGTTTTGTGAAATGACGTTGTGTTTTGTGAAATGACGTTGTGTTTTGTGAAATGACGTTGTGTTTTGTGAAATGGGGTTTTGTTTTGAGAAATGGTGCTGTGTTATGTGAAATGACGTTGTGTTATGTGAAATGACGTTGTGTTTTGTGAAATGACGTTGTGTTTTGTGAAATGACGTTGTGTTTTGTGAAATGACGTTGTGTTTTGTGAAATGACGTTGTGTTTTGTGAAATGACGTTGTGTTTTGTGAAATGACGTTGTGTTTTGTGAAATGAGGTTGTGTTTTGTGAAATGAGGTTGTGTTTTGTGAAATGAGGTTGTGTTTTGTGAAATGAGGTTGTGTTTTGAGAAATGAGGTTGTGTTTTGAGAAATGAGGTTGTGTTTTGAGAAATGGTGCTGTGTTTTGTGAAATGACGTTGTGTTTTGTGAAATGACGTTGTGTTTTGTGAAATGACGTTGTGTTTTGTGAAATGACGTTGTGTTTTGTGAAATGAGGTTGTGTTTTGTGAAATGGGGTTTTGTTTTGAGAAATGGTGCTGTGTTATGTGAAATGATGTTGTGTTTTGTGAAATGACGTTGTGTTTTGTGAAATGACGTTGTGTTTTGTGAAATGACGTTGTGTTTTGTGAAATGACGTTGTGTTTTGTGAAATGACGTTGTGTTTTGTGAAATGACGTTGTGTTTTGTGAAATGACGTTGTGTTTTGTGAAATGACGTTGTGTTTTGTGAAATGACGTTGTGTTTTGTGAAATGACGTTGTGTTTTGTGAAATGACGTTGTGTTTTGTGAAATGACGTTGTGTTTTGTGAAATGACGTTGTGTTTTGTGAAATGACGTTGTGTTTTGTGAAATGAGGTTGTGTTATGTGAAATGACGTTGTGTTTTGTGAAATGACGTTGTGTTTTGTGAAATGACGTTGTGTTTTGTGAAACGTTGTTGTGTTATGTGAAATGACGTTGTGTTTTGTAACATGTTGTTGTGCGTTGTACATCAGGGCCACTGCAGAAATGCTATCGAGTTCTCAAAAAAGCAAATCTTCCTTTCACAAATTACTCAAGAGTAAAATTATTTATTTTTTAGGAATGGAGTAAGGATGGAGCTGAGAAATGAAGAAACACCTAAACTGACCTGCAGAGGTAAACAGACATACTGTAGAGAGACAGTTTCTTAGGGAGTATTCTGCCTGAATATAAATTCTGCCGCAGCATCAACCTGTAAACACTGGATTCTGCCAAGATGTGCATAAGAGACAAGCCAAGCATTTCTACAGTACTGTATGTTTCCTAACCTTATCTTAAGCTTAAAACTCATTAACTTACTCATGAATCTTACCGCTCCTACACATGGTAGATTCAACCAAGAATATAATGCATTGGTGTAATATCAGACATTTCGCAGAAGTTTAAAAACAGCGTCACAGTCTAAAAACTGTTCCCGGAGATGTTATAGCATGATATACTGTAAGCTTGGAGCGTACTAGAAATATTTTGCATTCATTGAATTATTTAAATGAGTTCCATTTAAACTTGTGCAGTCATGAAACAAAACACTTACGTTTAATCTAAATTATACACTGTTTTTCTAACTTAGTAACAAAGTGAACAAAATGGACAAAGTGGTCTTGGGGAAAAGAAAGAGAGAGAAACAGACAGACAGAGTCAGAGAGACAGACAGAATGAGGGAGAGCGTGAGAGAGAGAGAAAGACAGAGAGAGAAGAAACCTTTTTGGCCGATGAGAAATTCAGCATCCATGTGTGGATGTAAAGCCTAATGAAGGCAGAGCAGATGCTGGGCTCAGCAGACTGGAACTGAAAAACACCGCATATGAGCAGCTTCCAGATTTACTCACCCGCTGTTAGCGTACAGTATAAAGCCCGCAATGTTCATATACACACTTACCTATAGGAGAGAGAGAGAGAGAGAGAGAGAGAGAGAGAGAGAGAGAATAATGATTAGTCATAATGTCTGTATTTTATTCCTGAATGACTACAGTAACACATCATAATCCCTCTTGTTACTGAATCCAAACTAGGAAAATTGTACAAATATGGATAACATTAATTTTTCAATTCAATTCAATTCAATTTTATTTATATAGCTCTTTTAATAATGGTCATTGTCTCAAAGCAGCTTCACAAAAATGAAAGAAATTTAACAAAAAAAAAATAAAATAAAATAAAATAATAATAATAATAATAATAATAATAATAATAAACAATAAATTAATTAATTAATTAAAATAAGTAAATAAATAAATAAATAAATTTGCTGAAACTCTAATCCTTGATTCTGCTCTTTTATTTTTTATTTTTTATTTTTTTACATAACATAGTACACTACTGTAATGTTTGAAGACTTCATACGTTTCCAACATAGATGTATGATGTAGGTGATAAGAAATATTCCTTGCACCAGCTTCACCAGGCCAGTTAGAGCCTGATTTACACTTGACTTTTGTGATTGTTGTCATGAGCTGCATCTCAAAGTAATCAAACTTACGAATCTATAAATTTCACATAGGCGGGGGTTTCAGGAAGAGTGCATAAAACTACGGTCAACTGTGACTCTGTTTATGCTTGGAAAATACTGGCTTATGAGAATCTTTCTAACAATTCTACAATTAATTTGTAAAATAAATGAATGAAACGGAATTTCCTACCTCCTCGCTTGTGAACCTGTGCACTATACTATAGTGTAAAATCAGATGTCTGCAATGACAACCAAGACTTTAGTGTCAATGGGATAAAAGGTATGATTACATGATCCAGGGAGTCCTAAGAGAGGGAGTTTCTGCTTTATCTCTAAATCTCCGATCAATAATTAAAAAGAAGGTGTTCTCTAATGAGGCCCTGAGAGTCACTATGGAGATAACACCTCAGCTAGCACTCCATCCGTCATCTATTTTTAGATACATTGTAAAATAAACTGTACCTTTCATTAAAATTGTAATAGCAATCATCATCATCATCAAAATCTACAGTACTTTCAGAAAACGTTGTTATATTGTACATTTTTTATTTCCAAACTGAGTATTAATCAAAGAAAAAAAAAGAAGAAGAAAAGAAAAATATCTGTAGGCCAGAAAAGATAGAATAATATGACATCATTTCAGAAAAAAAATTAATAAATGTATAAATTTTTCTACTTCTGGGTTTTGCATGCATTAAAGAAGAAACAGATGCAACAAAGTTCACAGAAGGATCACGACTGGTGTGGCTGCAGGACGCTCGGCAAAAACAAGAACTGGATTTCCTTGTAAAACTACACATTTGTAGCTGATAGTATATTTAAAGCAAAATATAATCACACAAATTATTGACTTAATTTCATTAAAGTTTATTGCTTTTTTAGTTTCTTTTTTTTAATGTAAAACTGTTTTTTCACGATACCCGTGCTCTACAGGAGTTATTTGCATGTGCCCAAGGCTTTTTCACAGTACTGTACAACACCTTACGATGCCATTCACCACGGTGCATCGCTACACACCACAGTCATTAACAAACCTTGTTAAATATCAAAAGAAGCAGTTTATCGGGTCATCTGTTTGTGGCATCATTGAAATTAAGACAATAAGATATTGGATGATTTTGTTCTTTGCTTCTTTAACCAGTAGAACATTACTCCCTCTCACACACACACTATACCCATTATATCAGGGTCAGGTGTAGCTCAGTGGTTAAGGCATTGGACTGCGGTTCGGAAGATCCCAGGTTCAAATCCCACAACCACCAAGTTGCCACTGTTGGGCCCTTGAGCAAGGCCCTTAACCCTCAACTGCTCAGATGTGTAATGAGATAAAAATGTAAGTCGCTCTGGATAAGAGCGTCTGCCAAATGCCTAAATGTAAATATATATATATATACTGTACACATTAGGTCTGGGGCATGTCCCATGGTCCTCGAGGCACTGGGTTCAACCAGGACGGGGTGCTAGTCTATTGCAGTCCGTCGACCCACCCACCCACTCACTCACTCACCCACTCACCCACCCACTCACTCACTCAATCAGTACTGGGAATATGAGAACGCAATTAGCCTAATCTGCATGTCTTTTGGGACGAAACCCACCAAGCACAGGGAGAATGCGTATCTCCAAACTCCTGAAGGTGGGACTTAAACCCTCGACCCTGGAGGTGCAAGCTAACCACTATATACACAGTATATATATATATATATATATAAAAAAAATATTTTTTGTACGGTATGCCTACAAGGCTGTTCTTTAAAGTGGAGCTTTTATGTGAAGGTCAGTTAAAGTTATTTTCAACTTTATAAAATCTGTACTGACCAGTGAGGACCAGCTGACATGACCTACAAGGGCTGGACCTTTCTCAGACCTTTGTCTTTCCTCGGCAGGAGTCTAATCAGCACAAGCCAGTGAACCAACTTTACTGGGAAAAAAAAAATCTATAATGTTGAAATCTTTATATCTCTTGGTTATATCAGCAGTCTAGTTGAAACCAGTATTGCTGGAAAATGGCCAAACAGGACGTGTGCATGTTTTAATAAAGAAATGTCTCTCTCATCATTTCACATATCAGTGTTACTGGCTCGCAGGTGAAATGTGCAGACAGCCTGTTGTACAGCTACGACTAATCAGACAGCTTGTTGAACAAATGACACAAACCACAGTGGAAAGCCTTGCACACTCCATCACGCCTGCAAGCCATAACTTTTAATAAAGCTGACAGTCATTTGATGTAGATGGTGTAACTGTAAGAGCATTATGTTCCACATCTTATCTGTTAAGCTGGGCATCGCTGATTCAGGAAGAACTGTAGCCCGCGAGTGCTGACTTTGCTAAACAATCGTGTGTCTAGGCGGGTAAGCTGGAATAAAACGTCCCATTTGACCGTGGATTTGTGCCTGAGGGATTGATTTACATTTGCTATTTTTCCTTTTAAAATTTAAAAAGGAGTTAAAGGATTTAAAAATTCAGAAATAAAAGCATAAAGAAGAGACAGTCTAGTAAGTCTAGTAGAGACAGAGAAAAAGAATCTTCAGTTATGTATTGCAATTCTTTTAGGTAGCAAGTATTGCCACACTGACACCAAAACATTTATTTTTTCATATACAGCGGAACCTCGGATTACGAGTAACGCGGTTTACGAGTTTTCCGCAAGACGAGCAAAGATTTTTTTTATAAATTTTGGTTTTGAAAACGAACAAGTCTTGGTTTATGAGCACCGAGTATCATGTATCACGCATGCGCTTCTTGCTTTGATGCCGAGTGTCACGTGATCACAACTGAGCCAATGTTTTTTTTCTCTCTTTCGTCTCGTCTCTTACTGATATAATCAACATCCGTGCACGCGGATGTTGTTTACTAAAACACTGTGAAGCACTCCCTCTCTGCTTCACACATACACACACATTAAGGCACGAGAGAGAGAGAGAGAGAACTGACACACACACACACACACACACACACACACACACACACACACACACACACACACACACACACACAGACAGCGCCTTGGCACGCATATACGGAAACACTTATCTGTCGGGATTTATTTTTACTTTTTTTTTTTTTAAGGTAAAGTGAAGGTTAATTTGCTTAATTTTTACTTAATATTTTGTGTTAATTATTTTTATGTATTTCTTTTTTTGGGCTGTAGAACGAATAATTTGTGTTTCCATTATTTCCTAAGGGAAATTTTGCTTTAATTTACGAGTTTTTTGGAATACGAGCCTGCTTCTGGAACGAATTATGCTGGTAATCCAAGGTTCCACTGTATATCATTTATATTATCGCCTTTGTTAGAGCTGGGGAGCAGGTAGCCGCAGTCAAAAGAACTCCAGGTAGGGATCCTGACTTCAGCTAGGGATTGGCAGCTTTTGGTGGACCTTGAACGACAGCTGAAGTTCCCCAGCCACATTGCTGTTACCACCCTTCGACCAGACATAGTACTTGTGTCTGAGGCTACTAAGCAAGTGGTGCTGTTGGAGCTTACAGTGCCATGGGAAGACCGCTTGGATGAAGCCTTTGAAAGGAAGCTATCCAGGTACGCGGGACTTGTCAGTGACTGTCAGCAGGCTGGGTGGAGAACGAGGTGCCTTCCAGTGGAGGTAGGATGCAGAGGTTCAGAATGCAGAAGTAGTTTAGGCATCATTGGAGAGCGAAAGAGGAGAGCTATCCGCAGTACCACCGAAGCGGCAGAGAGGGCCTCAAGATGGCTGTGGCTTAAGAGAGGCCAACCATGGAGTCATGATAGCTAGTTAGCCATCTGGACACAAGCTAGGGTCTGATCAACCCCAGCTGGGTCACCTGGTTGAGGGTGTATGATGTTGAAAGACCCGAAACACCCAATGATTCCACGAACATCACTGAAGATGTGTCCAGATGCATCAGTAGATGTATTTACATATGTATTTAAATTTGAGGTGGTAAGATGTTGCAGTTTCTCTAAAATCCTGAAGGTGGTGCACTCTAATATATATATATATATATACTGTATAAACTATTTATATATATTTTTATAAACTGTTTACACATTGACAGGCAGGACAGCATCCTGTGTAAATTATATGTCAAATATGTTTCGAATTGTAACAAAATCTGGAAAAAAATAATATATAATGCGGTATAGAAAATGAATGAATGAATGAATAATCAGGATATTTAAAAATATATATTCTCTCTATATATAAAATATCGTATATGGTGACCTCTGATCATTTTCATCCCTAAAGTCTATTCCTTCTCATTACTAGTTTGTATATCAGAAATACCATCTAGTAATTTATTTCTAACAGGATGGATGCTCTTAAAGATAAAAAGACTTTTTCACTTTGCTGTGACCTTGGTACTGTATAAATTCTTAAATCTAGTCAGCTTCTCTGCTTGCTATGACGAGGCCTCCATATTCAACCACAAAAAAAAGGAAATTAATTCCCAGAGAGACAAGGTTTTCGTACAAAAAAATAAAAAATAAAAAAAGTGTTGCTACACAACGTGTTGAGTTTTAGGTCCACATCCTACAGTACCTACAGCACAATCTTTTTTATTATTATATATATATATTTTTTATTTTACATGATTTTACATTATTATTTTATAATTAATTAATGCTTCAGATTTTAATGTCACCACAATAAGGGTGAAAAGTGTCCATGCAGTCAGTAAAGGTCACAAACCTATAAAGACCACTTTACCATGTCCTTCAAAGTGAGACGCACACACACACACACACACACACACACACACACACACATACTGTATATATATATATATATATATATATATATATATATATATATATATATATATATATATATATATATATATTAATACACTCTCATATTAAAAGATTGGGTTGTACTGTATAAATACTCAGCATGGATATAGTACCAGCATAATCTCTTGCGTATGAAATACCACCAGACTAATGAGGGGACAACCTGCCAGTCAAAGTCAACTCGCGTCTCTGGAAACACAGTGAAATCTTGAGTAATACTGTACTGTACACCACGTAAAGGTGGGCTAGAGCATGAACAAATCCGTCTGAGAAAATTGAGAAAATGACCTGCTATTACACACTTCGGTGTGGGGTTTAGCATGCAGCAGTTCTTTAAACAGTTCTAAAAAAAAGAACCTGGGGGAATTTGGCCATATCTAATGACATTTCCCAGACCTGTGGTACACGACAGCAGCAACAACAATGGATGGATTTCTTCACTTCAAACAGACACAAAGTCATGTCATGTTCTTAACACCACTTGCCACCTTGTCATGTTTTTGTCAATGCTACAGTATCTACAGTGCGTTGATGATGGGTAGCTGTGGGAACTGGAGAACTTATATGTTAGATGGAGATGTTAAACTCCTGTTCCGCAGATTTATTTATTTTTTTTTAACTGAAAATATCTTAGCAACTTATTTTTTAAATAAACATTTTCAGAAAGGGCTTGAGGAAGATAAGGTCTTACAGCATGGCGTTCTCTGCACTTCATAATTAGTATCATTATGTCACTTGTGCATAAGCATTGATTTACATGCTTTATTTTTAAAGTGGATCATTAAGTGCATTCTTAACTGTTAAATGTGAAGCACTGACAAACTCCGGGGCTCCACAGAAAAGCCTCGCCCAGAGGGTCTGAATTACTGAGACATTTCGTGAATGGCTTTGCTGCATGAGATCCTTTTAACAGACCTGTCAGGTTGTTGTTGCTTAAATCAAGGTGGTCTCAACCACTCTCTCTCTCTCTCTCTCTCTCTCATTTTTTAACTAAACCTCAGATCACGCACATGGCGATAATGCTACAGAAAAATCAAGCAATTTGACTGTTGCTTGAATAGACTGTTTGTCCAAGATGGGAGACGTCGCACTGTGGGAACCCGCACAGCCTGAAACAGAGAGAAGCTGAGTTCAGAGAACGACATCCAACCTAAAGCTCTCACTAATGAGGCACACACATACCGTGAGAGTCTCCGTTTCCAAAAGAACAAACAAAAAAAACACCAGAGTACAAGCACAAGTGGTTGGTAATGATCTCGCCCAAAATGCCCTGCAGTGTCCACCGACATCTTCATAATCATGCTGATTATTTATTTCAATTAGAGCATCGCATTGCTATTAAGCCTTGCTCCAAGCAGCACTGTTTAAACCGTAAGAGTTTATTGTTTTCCCTCTGAGATCACAATTAGATCATTATTATATCATAAAAAAAAAAGAGAAAATCATTGGGGATTTTGGCAATTGTTTAATCGCCAAACATAAAATACAGTAAGCTGAATTTCTCAAATTTCTCTTGTATACAAGACCTTGAATGCCGCAGGGTATTTGGGTAACTAAAGACGAAGGAAATCTGTGACTTGCTTCCATTTGCCACTGTTTCTTATCTAATAATGAATCTCACTTACCCTACAACTGACACCTATTTCAACTTTTCTATAACGCTCCCTCTCTCCTTTGGCTTCCCTACTTCCCGCCTGTCCCTTTAAATCCACGAGCTCCGACTGATCGCTGCATCGTATTCATCCGGCTGTATGGTGCAGCTTCAATACTGAGCTTCCATCTCTGGAGCTTGAAGGCTTCTCGCAGCTGAGGCACGCAGTCAAGCGCATTGCTATTCAGTGCGGCGGCGGTGTTATCTACATAAGTGATTCACAGCACACCTGACAGCAGCACCTCCACCATTTCAATTTCACAGCACAGAAAGGAACGATGGAGAAAGATGGGGTGGGAGGGGGAAAGAGGGGGAAATTCCAGCAGAGCGGATGTGAAAAAGAATGAAAAAAAGGTGAAAGAGCAATTACTAGAACAAATGGGAGCATTTCAATATACCAGTCTTGCTCATTTGGGAGAAGCACAGGCAGACACATATTGTACACACTCTGATGTAACCAAGAGCTTTTTGTGAGCGGATGTACACCAATCACCCAGAACATTAAAACCACCAGCCGATTACATTTAGGCATTTGGCAGACGCTCTTATCCAGAGCGACTTACATTTTTATCTCATTATACATCTGAGCAGTTGAGGGTTAAGGGCCTTGCTCAAGGGCCCAACAGTGGCAACTTGGTGGTTGTGGGGTTTGAACCTGGGATCTTCCGAACCATAGTCCAATGCCTTAACCACTGAGCTACCCCTGGCCCCAGATTATTCATGTAATCATGGATTAATCATGTATCATGGACTCCACTACACCTTTGAAGGTGTACTGTGGTATCTGGCGGCAAGACATTAGCGGCAGATCCTTTCGGTCCTTTGGGGCCCCAGCCACACCAAAGGTGCCATTGTTGGACCCTTGGGCAAAGCCCTTAACTCTTAAATATGCTCCAGAGGTGCTGTATCATGGCTGCCCCTGAACTCTAACCCCAGTTACAGTATGCTGGGATATGTGAAGATGGATCTGATTGAGATCTCGGAGATTTAAAAGCCAAGTCGCCACCTTGGACAACTTATTTGCAGTGTACAGTATCAGGTAGGCATTATCCTCCTGAAAGAGGTTACTGTCATTAGGAAAAAGCACTACAATGAAGTTCCGTAAGAAGGTTTACAGTAGTTAGCTGGTACAGCTACATGTTCATGTGGATGTCAAAGTCACTGGTGGTTTGCCTTCTTCCGATAGTTGATCCTGGTGCAATCTCTACTAAAAATAAGCAACATCCACACGTCACATTCCTTCAATGCTCCACAGTCCAGTTTGGGTGCACATGTGTCCACTATAAGAGCTTTGGGTGGTAGAAGGGGACACTCCAACTGGTAACAGCCCCATACACAACACAGTGTATATTCTGACACCTCTCAATCATACTAACCACTGCAGAATAATTGTATGTTTTGTTTTGCATATTTTATTGCTATCTTCTTGTCATTTATTGTAATGCTGTGAAGCACTTTGGTTCAACTAAGGTCGCTGTAAAGGTTTTAGAGCTGCTCTGACTTAGTCCTCTAGACATCGCAAATTTTGTCAAAGTGGCTCAGATCCTGACTTTCACCCACTTATCCTGCTTTTAACACATCAACGTCAAGAACTGACCTCTGGACCACCTCTGGACCACCTCTGTTCCACCTCTGGACAGATGCCACTCTAATGAAATAATGACTGTTATTTCTTTCACCTTTCAGCGATTTTAATGTTATGCTTGCATCAGGTGATACTGTGGCAACACAGTCAATAAATAGTCATGCGTGCACAGGTCAAGAGATTTAGTTAATTTTTAGATTGAACGTCAGAATGGAAAAAAGTAAGCATAATTCCAAAAAGTTGGCCCTTAAAAAAACTATGGCAATTGACAATGCAGGATATTAAGCAGGATATTAAGCTATCAAGAGGCCCAGAATCTTTTGTGGTGCCCCTCGGCCCCATGATACCAATCAAGCATCAATTACTCTATATGCTACAAATTATGTGAGTATTGTTGGTACAATTCACCAACTCTTTAATGGCTACTAATGATCAAAATCAAGTCCCATGAGGATTACTATGGATACTGTGTACTTGTGACATGATATGGCCACTTGACCTTCAGCAATGTGGTAATACAGGCGCCTTAAAAATGTAACAGATTCCCCGCAAAAAAGGAATGTTTCCAACACCTTGTGGAATCATGGCATGAAACTGAGGCTGTTCTGGTGTTTACAATAAAAAGAGGCTATAGAGAGAAAAATTCTGAACTAACAGGAATGGGTATTGACAAACTGGTTAGATATTGATGACCCATACAAAGTCCTAGCTACAGTAGCACCTAGCTTGCAAAGCTTAGCCGTTCAGTTGGTTCATTAGCCACAGATAATGGTGCCATTAGTTGGGAAGACTTCAACTAACAAATATCAGCCATGGTAAAACAGTTGACTGGAAAACGCTACAGCACCACCGTAAAGACCTTATACACCCTAGTCAGTGAAACTGGTTCAGTCAAAAAGATGTGCAGGGTGACTTGAAAGCATCAGGAACAACAGTTACCATAAACCAATAAACTACAATGGAATTATCTCCATTCCTACAGCTCAAGCAAAACTCATCTGCTAAAAAAAAGGAAATAGAGAAGTGTTTAAAAAAAAAAAAAAAAAAAATGAAAATGTTTTTGGAAGAAAATCTGAAACTCAAACAGAATTCGCAAAAATAATATTTTCACAGTTACTCAGCTTGAAGTGTTTCCAAAAAGGAAGGGTTGCTCAGATGATCACAAGAACACCATCACACCCACAGGGAAGCACGGAAAAAGTGGTGGGAGTGTTGTGATATGGAGCTGCTTCTCTGCAAACCACACTGTAGCATTCCACCTTATCAAAGGAAACATGAATGGAGTGATGTACACCAATCATCATGTGAGGAGAATTTAAGCTCATCAGCCAAGAAACTAAATATGAGGAGAAGACAAAGACTCCAAACACATTGCCAAAATAACTCAGGAAAGTTTTGTGTGGACTATCCAATGCACTAAACTGTGTGTGTGTGTGTGTGTGTGTGTGTGTGTTGGACTTAAATGATTGAGCTCATTAAACAATTCATTACAATTGCACATACAGTAGATAACCTGAGTAATAACAAAATGCATTTCATAATTATTTCATTTATTGATCAATGAGTGTGATTTTTGGAAAGCTGAGTTAAATTTCATTTGCATCCTCCAGGCCTGATTACTGCCAGACGTGTTGAATCAAGAAATCACTTGTCTGACTAAGGCTACGTTTACACTGCAGGTCTCTATGCCCAATTCTGATTTGTTGCCTATATCTGATTTTTTTTGACCGTCTGTTTACACGTTCTTTTAACTCTGACTCATATCCGATACACGTGTTTACACTTGCCATA
Source organism: Channallabes apus (assembly GCA_030522415.1). Taxonomy (NCBI): domain Eukaryota; kingdom Metazoa; phylum Chordata; class Actinopteri; order Siluriformes; family Clariidae; genus Channallabes; species Channallabes apus. The sequence goes on along the minus strand of CM060107.1, from coordinate 46,091,786 downwards.
CCATCTGAAACATCGCGCAAACTTAAAGGGAGGTTCTTGCGCTACACACTAGCCAAGATAGACGAGGGTGAAATATGCTTGACGCTAGCTCTGCGATACTGTATATGCAAAGTTTGTGAAACGTCTCCATGGTTTTAAAACGGAGGAGGAGAAAAAAACGGCATAATTGCAGCCTGCGCATATGCTTCGTTCACCAAATACTGATTTCTTAATGATATTTAGTCCCAAATAAGCATTAACACAAGGCGGTGTGTTTGTGTGAAGAAGTCGCTGTTTTAATGACATACAGAACACAACGCCTCAGGAAATCCAATCTGTCTGTTTACACGACAATCACATTAGCACATATCTGATTTATATCCACATATGAAGGAGGCCTGAAACCGATCTCCAAATATCGGAATGCATGCGTTTTTTTCCTGTTTACACAGACATAGAACATATCCGATATGTGTCACATATGAGCAAAAAATCGGAATTGGGTCACATTTACCTGACAGTGTAAACGTAGCCAAAGTGAAGCATGCTAAAAGATCTACAAAAAACTAAACACGATTTAAATAAATTTAAGGACAGATGAGAAACAAAGTATTCATTCATTCATTCATCTTCTATACCGCTTAATCCTGTGTTCAGGGTCGCGGGGGGCCTGGAGCCTATCCCAGGAGACTTCGGGCACTAGGCGGGGTACACCCTGGACAGGGTGCCAATCCATCGCAGGGCACACACACATGCACACACTCACACACCCAATCACACACTACGGGCAATTTAGGAACGCCAATTAGCCTAACCTGCATATCTTTGGACTGTGGGAGGAAACCGGAGTACCCGGAGGAAACCCACCAAGCACGGGGAGAACATGCAAACTCCATGCACACAGAGACGGGAATCGAGCCTGGCTGGGGAATCGAACCCGGACCCTGGAGGTGCAAGGCGACAGTGCTAACCACTACACCACCGCGCCGCCAGAAACAAAGTACAGTAATTGACATGTATAAGTCTGGAAAGGGTTACCAAGCCATTATCAAGAAACCAAAGTGAGTCAGCGAACCAAAGTGCGAGCCATTATCCACAGTATGAGAAAACTGAAATGAATAATCATCATTTAAAAACTGCAAATCTTATTGTACATATCTTCATGTAATGTATTTCAATCATTTAAGCATTACAAATATGCAAAAAATATATAAATTCAGGGACTGCGCAAATACCTTTTCATACAGTATATTGTACTGTACCATGTGCATAACATCGTTGGTGAATTATAAATGCAAAAAACATTGCATTAGATGAATAAAAAGTATCCAAATATATATATAGATACTTTTGTTAATGTTCTTAAAAAAAAAAAAAAAACATCACTTTAACCATCAGTGTTAAATTGTTACCACAAGGCCTGCTGTGGCTACAGTATATGCTATTAAATAAATTTGTTTGAATGTTCTGTAAATTACAGATGGGTTTGTGGTCCTTGGCTCAAAGCTGGCTCATTAAGTCAAAACGCTTCTGCAACCATAAGTGATCCAATTACAAGTTAACTTTGCATGGTAACTTGTAATGAAGTCAGCGCTGCTTTCCAGATGCAGAACCACACACATTCCTCCCATCATTTATCACAGTCACACTAAATACCCTTATTGCAGTCTAATTACAGGCACTGCATAATCACTTTTCTATTCAAAACAACACTACTGCAGATTCATGCCGGTTACTTTACCAACACTCTAAATGTGTTGGTTTTGCCTTTCAACATTTTTTTTTATTTTTTACAATATTTCTTCCTTGTGAATTTAAAATGCAGCATTTTTTCCCTGCCAATTTAAATAACAAAAACCGACATTTTCAATCCCTTCGTGCCAGCGTTAGACTACGCTTTTCCCTTTATCGGAGCATTTTTATGTCCTCTAGTTAACATTAGGACATACATTAGTAGGCACAGGGTCAAGCTATTATATAGTACACTTCTTGGAAGAAAAGCTGGTCAGATTAAATCTAGCAAAGTCAGTAGTCATTGTCACGGTTTTGCCCATGACTGGCACGCACCCTCATTTTTCGCTCCTTGCACATAAGAAGAAACCGAAACTAACAAGCTCATTCAGCACTGAGGCCACCCCAACAAAAAGGAATGCGAGGGGGCGCGGCTGACGGAATATCTCTTCCTAAAGGCCTTGGGTTCTTGGGACATGAAAACGCGACTGCTGCCTCCACTTCTATAACCACAGCTCTGGTCTGCTGCTGCCACAGCTCACCGGCCTGGTGATGTCGTGCCAGCTGGACACTGCTCCTGACCCACACTTACTGTACATCCTCCACCGTCTGTCCTTTCTTTTACTCATTTCAAATCTTGCCTTATAAAGCGTTCGAGTTAATACGTTTGCTTAAATGACTTTCTTTTTTGCTTGTACATACACAAACCAGTTTTATGCAAGATGATTTTCAACAGGCCGGCCATGGCACGCTCGTACCAAAGCCTACTGAATACAACATACCATAAGGCAGAATCAATGGGAGCCCTGAGTTTGTTTCCCCTGAAATGAGAAGGTCTCGTCTAGGAGTGATGGAGAACAATGACACCCAAAGTGTATTCCTTATGTCCGGAGTCTACTCCGTAATTTATGCACTGTAATTTCGGTCTCGTTGCTGTAACACTGTTTCACAATGATAGGACGTTGGAAATGGAAGTAGGGTTTTCAGTTCTTTGTGGCGACCTCAGGATATTCCGCTATGATTTGAATCCAGAACGCCAGCAGAGTTGAAGGTGTCTCAAACATACTTAGGCAGCATCGATTATACAGAGCGGGCTTGGAGCATACAGTATCAATCACCTGTTGCAATAAACCTAGTAATTAAGGTAGTAAATTGCCATTTTCTTTTGAATGCAGCTCTCTTTTGTTGGCTGTCTCCTCTGCTGTTTCACCACTGGGCCTTTTCCCATTTTCAAAGAAGCTGTCCGGAGTCCAACTAGAGTTTACTCATCTAATCATCATTCAAACCATCAACTCCCCTGCCAAAACACACACACAGACACACACACACTGTACACACACAGTCCCGGCTCAGTCCCTTGTACTAAGACTGTTTAAGTTGAATGCATTAAATTAGATGGCAGACCATGATGCGGAACGGGACCGAGCGACAGTTCTTTCCAGACCCTGATGCTTTTCTGATAAATGAGAATAATTAATATAGCAGTGCATATCAATCAACAGAGCATCAATCAACAGAGCCAATAAGCACGATGGTTTATTGTATACATTGTGAACTGAGTGTGAAAAAGAAACAGAAACGAAAGCACGGCAGAGCATGGCTTTCTCAAAAAAAATAAAAAATAATAAAAATAAGGAACGGAGGCTATGAAATCTGAACCTTTAAAGATGAATGAACAGATCAATAATTGTTTATTCTTCCTTCGCATGGGTGTGTCTGGTTTCGCAAACAGCAGCTATCCTGGTTCAAAACCCAGTTTGTCTCATACTGTATGTTCCAAACCATCAACTGTCCATGTTTAACATAGTTACTGAAAACTGACAAATATTATTAATAATATAGATAATAAATAATAACAAATAATATAGAAAATTTGAACTGCTCATTTTTTATAGACCTACAATTCAATTTAATTTGTATAGCGATTTCAACAGTTGTCATTGTCGCAAAGCAGCTTCACACAATCAAAAGAATTATGACTTGCATACAATATGTAGCGATCTGAATCCTAACACAAACATGAAATTCGGACCTCGGCTCCAAGACAATTTAAATAAATTTGAATTCGCTATCACTGGTTTAAACACTATGAGCTCTAAGTGTTTTCTATAGCACTGCACTACATCCCCAATGACTTTTACCCAGAGGTGGAAAGAGTAATAAAACGTACTGTTAAATAAGTGAAATTTTACTGAAGTACAAGTAAAGTTACCATTATGAAAATCGACTAATATACTGTAAATCTCAAACTAGTTGTTTTTAATTGAAGG